>OZ022521.1:22152839-22896717 GCA_963989415.1 Cerceris ruficornis | reverse complement strand
CTCATTCTCGCCGTAGCCGTGAGATCATCTTCCGCGGCATTCTTTTTTGCATTTCCCCGCTGCGGGAGTATCGGAAAAATTATACGGAGAATTTGACATTAGGTTACATTTTCTTGCATTTTTTAACGACGCGGAAAAAGGACGACGCGGATGCGCGCTCATTTGTTCCGCGTGTCCCGGCGATCCTTGCTTTTCCCGCGTTAATTATCGGGCATGTAGAGCTGCCCGGCGATGTTACTTTACTGCTCTGCCGTGCAAATAATTTATTACGACTATCTACATTTTAAATGTCATCGGTTGTCGTTGGATAGAAGCTCGCCATGATCGAGATAAATTGCAGCGATAACTGGAACAATCGTCGATTAGAACTATACTGTTATTTTCGCTTTATCTGTCGCGCAAAACCGTTCCCGCGATACTAATTTTACAACTCTAAAGCGCGATTAAATCTAATAATTTCACTTTAAATTGAAACAGCAATTTTATCAAGCTCGTAAACGGAACGGAGAAGAATTGTATTAATTCCACGATTTATTATTTTGTTCCGTGATGTGCTGCAATTAAGCGTCCAATTTCTTAAATCAATGTACATTTCAAAATAAAATTAACAACGCGGAAATAAGTTTGGCGTCGTTCTATCCCAATGAATTTTTTAAGCTGAAAGTTTCTAGAAAATTTATATTTTTTTTAATCTTTTTTCTTCGTCACGAGTGGGACTCGATGTTCTAAGACAATGGGTTAAGGATAGTCATAGAGTATCGTGCACTGCTATTAAAATTATTACGGTTTTATTCAAACACAGAGCAGAAGCGAAGATAAAAGCTGTGGTCTTCGGATAGCAATAATCGTCAACACCTCTGGGAAATTTTTGCTGCGTGATGCGAATATCGTATCGTCGGTGGTTCAACGCCCACCTTAAATTCTAGATCCTCCGCGATATAACCATAAATGGTAAAGTCGATAAACATATACAAAGGAGTACGTCGATTCCTCTGATTCCCATGAAATCAAAATTTAAATCCTATGTTTCCCTTTCCTCCGACGCACAAATTAAAGTTCCAAAATCAACCTGAATTCGTGCATAATCAACAAACTTATCAATGTTCTCGAACTTGAAACTTTCAAAGACAAGTAGGCGTCTTTCCTCAAGCACCTCAAAAGACTTGGCATAGCAATTTAGCAAGATCGCGCTGTTATAATCCCTTTAATAGCGAATTTCGATCTCGTCGGTGTTCGCGTGCAGCAACAAACTCGACGTGATCCTTGAGGCGCATTTATTAAAAAGCTAAAGCCCGCTGTTAATCGATAATCCGTGCAAAATACCATCGTAACAAGTACAATCCATAATTTAAGAATACGCAAAGTAAATCCGACGGATTTTTACAGAGGCCAGAGAGAAATTTCTTGGTAGGAGCGCTGAAACTTAAAACACTTACCTCAAAGAGACGTATCTTCCGAGTGACAGAGTCGTCGTTTAAAGTAGCCCGGGTTGAAGTACCTCTTTGAGGATCCGTTTATATCGAAGAGAATATAAAATTCATCTAATCTGCACGATGCCCCAGTTATTCGCGCACAGATTATTCGCAACCGGATGACTCAAATTAAAAATAATACTGCTGATGTTTTATATTGACGTTCTGCATTCATACTTTAACTGATACGATCATTTTGACTAGAATCTACAATTTCAGAAGGGCTCCGAATCACCTAGACATATATTAAGGAATAATTTAGGACAGATCCTCCAGAGGTGACGGATATTTGAGCTCGGATCCACTAATTGGGTGCCTGAGCCTCTAATTCCATAGCTACCACAGCTCTTCATGCAGTTTTTGTACTCTCAGGGTTGCTTGCTTGTTCTACATTTTAATTTTAGCGACTGTAATCACTTTGCCTAGGATCTATTTTATTTTAAGTAGGTTCTAAACCTCCAATACCATAGTAAATTAAACGAGAATTTTATAAAAATCCCCCGCAAGCAGGCAGATTTAACCCCTTGGCTTACAATAACGAGTGGCACTCGTGATGCGGTAAATTGAATAGGAATTTTTCAAGTTTTGCAAAACCTATAAAATTGAAAATATCGGGGAGGCGCGATACGATAAAATGATTTCTATAATATTAATATTACGTTGAATTATACGATATATTAAGAATCACTGATCAATTTTTTTACCAATTTAATTATGAATTATTGGGAAGGCAGTCACAAAAGGAATAGCACGGCAAAGGGTTAAACTGAAGCCCACAAATTGATAGTTCAAGCCTCTTTGCATACCGTAGCTGCTATCTCGATATTTCGCGCTATGCAAAGAGGTTTAAAATCATTCCTTCGCAACGAAACTTATTGTTATCGAGACTCTTCGATTTCGCGAAGCTGCAGTTTTTCTCGCAAGAGGTTTTTACCGAGGAGCATCCATTTCCGGCGTGCTTTATTTCCGTTACCGGGATTCTCTCGACCGTAGAAGTTCCCTCCATACTCGCGAAGTAATATCATCCAATTTTTTTTTAACTTAATGCATATTGCGCCACACGTTTTCCTCGGTGCATGCGAAAGTGTGCGTATCTTCCATATTTAATAAATAAACGGAGGAGGAGTCTAAAAGGTGAACGATTTATCGTTAAAACTTCCATTATTCTACCGGCGAGGATTTTAATAAAAATATTTGCGCGCGATGTTCGAAGGATGTTTCCCGTGGAATTATAAACAAGCTTGAATTTTTGCGTGCTGGAATAGATGGGAAAATTATTAGGATCATTTTCTTTGGAATAAAGAGAATCAACGAAAAGAAAATATAATCTTATCTGAATTGATTTCGGTGTATATTCCTGTTCCATCGGCGAAACGTTGAATTTTGACAATCGAGTAAAAAGATAACCGATGACTTACACGAGAATGTCGTTGAAAGTGTCGAAAATAAATAAGATAACGATACGATAATCTAAGGAATATTATTCGTAAAATTAAACAGCTATTTACAGTAAAATTTATCGCCGTAACGAAATTAAAATATGTTAAATTAGGATACAAGTCACATAATACTGCTTGCAGTAGATAAAGATTCCTCCACGGTGTTCTTCCTGGCGGCATTTTCTTTAGTGGCGGGTTCCTGACCGACGGAATGCAGTCGATCAAGGAGAGGTTTCGATGTCGAATCTTCCTTCTTCAGTACGTATGATTTACGAGCAGCATTGTCGTTGGTGTTTCTATCTTTGCCAGCATTTTCTCCTCCCGAAGTGAACCGGAAGATCTCCTTCGCTTGATCGATCGTATACCTAAACATTCATGCACATCCTCAACCTTGCATCGATCAAGAAACTTTGAACTTAAATTGAAAATAATCTCCAACGCTCGTAATCGCAAAAAAAGCAGAAACAACCAACCTAACCGATCGTCCAAAGTTAGAACGATTATTTTTCCCGGCAGAATCGCACTCGCAAAACTGCGATTCTCTCGTGAGCCAGCTTCTTCTATCCTTCCTTCCGATCCCGCAGCAGACTGTTTTCTTGAACGCCCGACGGTACTTGGTGCTCATTAAATTGTACAAAATAGGATTTACGGTGGTGCTGAAGTAATAGAGACACCCGCTGAGGATGTACAGCCATTCGTTTAAATCCGGGTAATAATCGGACTCCTGCCCGTAAACGTAAAGCAATCTCTGAGCGTGAAAAGGCGCCCAACAAACGAAGAATAATATAACCACCGCGCCTGGACAAACGGATTACTTTGATTCCTACATTCGTTCTCCGGCGATCTCTTGCACCGTTGATTTCCGGTGCACGAACATCCGAGAACGAAACCCGGCGTTATCTTACTCAGCATTCTGATGACGGACTTTCGAGACTGCGTTTGCCGTGAATCCCCATGAATCGCGCTCTGCACCGTGCCGAGAGCTTCTCTGCTGCTGTTTCGGATCTTCAGACCCATCCTCGTGTACATCACCAGAATCACGAGCATAGGAACGAGAAAGAATACGATACTGCTGAGCTCGTAAAGCGGAAACTTCGGCATACGAGGCAGAAGCATCGCGCAGATCGCCGAATCGCTCGAATAATTTCCGGAACCTGTGAATTCAATGATCGTTGTAAACAGTGTTTTGGACTATCGGCGTGAGCTTTTTGACGAATCCACGAAACGGATAGACCTGGAGGATACTCGACCAAGTTGACTTCCGTGTAAATCGCAAACGGTATCGCGGACACAAGGGCGATCGACCATGCTGCTAAAATAAAGCGTATCGGTCTTTTGAGACCGCTCATGGCGTAAACGCGAAGCGGATGACAAATAGCCAGGTATCTTTCCATGGAGAATGCCACTATCGTGAGAACGGACACGTAAGAGGACCTGCGAAACGGTAACGGCATGTGAAATGAGAAGATCGCCATAAAGATAAACGGGTGAATGCTACGACCTCTTACATTTCCGACACGTATGCTCTGATCTTGCACAGTCCGACGCCGAGGGCCCATGGATATTGTTGCCAAAATACGCTCAGCTCGTTGGGCAAACCTGCAAGTAAAGTAAACACTTTATTTGGCATCTGCGTCGACTTTAACTGATATGGTTATTTGCTTAGCAGGTGGAGTTTTGACTGGAAGTTCGAGCCTTTAACTATTATATACTGTTTATACTATTTATATATATTTGTGGGATCAGATCTCAAGGTGGGGTGTGAAAATAACTACACGTCTTTATTAATATTAAATGCGAAAAAGAAAATAACTATTTATTAAAAAAAACATGCAAAAGAATTAAATCGTCCGTCGTTTTCGGCTTCCGTCTTGCGACTGACTGTTCGTCGTCTGACGACGCTCGCTTTCGCCGTCTTTTCGCAAGCACGCAAAAAACCTTCTAAAGGTGACGAACCCTCTCTCTAGAAGTCCAAAACTTAATTCCACCCCCAACATAGTCCCACCCACGTTCTCACTTTCCCATAATCAAAATAAAACCCCTACCCTCATCTCTTCCCCCGTTGCTCTCCTCGCAATTCGCTTGTTTTTGATTACGAGGCAATTTGCATCTCAATATTGCACGCACGAGGAGACCGTAGCCCCTAGAACGGAGACGTAACTACGTGAAATACAAATCCATTTTCCGAAAAGTAGATTTATGACTGACTTAAGCTCCGCAGGTAATTAGCACGGTGACATCGCAGTACTCCGCGACAATATTAACGAGGCTCTACCCAGCGGTAGTTTGCACATCGGTATAACTTCAACGTCTACTGTGCATTCGAGAGATCGTATTTGCATTTCCGCGTCTCTTCCCTCGCGACGGAAACAGTTCGTTGAATGGCTAATTATAATTTAGAAACGAATTTTACCCTGATTTCCCGGTCGTTCTTCAAACTCTCCCCCCAAGACGCCTGTTTCACGCTACCCCGAGATTTTTCACCCTGATAACTTCGCACCCCGCTAATGCTTCGCGATGGCGCTAATTAAAAGCTAATAGAAGATAGAATGCACAATTGAAACGTTATATTTCCCAGCTTCGTGTTTAGTTCAGCAGTATCGAATAAATTCCGTACACACGAGAGTGCGGGAGTTGCAATTAAGTTTTTCTCGTTAACACAGCCGGGATGCAAAATTAAATGGTTCTCGCCCGTTACATAAATCATCGTTTGCAAGGGTGGACGACAGAGGGGGTGGGGAAAATAGCGCCGATAAAAATTGAACGTCACGTGTTTGATGCTCCTAGTCATTTTGCGACACAAAGGGCTACGCGTACGGTGCTCGTATCGTTTCAAATATCTAATTACGTTTGACCGCCTTCTGCGCGAAGTATCGAGCGACCTTCGATGTCCGATAGCGAATTCCGACGTCTGCTGTTGCAAAATTTCAGCGGGAATGACAGAAGATTCGAGGATGATTACTATCTGAAGTATTCGGTGTATTTTCTGTTTCGGCGATACGTCGTAGATTTATTTTTATCGGCGATGAATTCGTATACTGTCATTTATTTTCGGTCTTTTTGCTTTTGTCTGTTCTCCTTTCGGCGTTAACCCCTTCGGACCCTGTGCGCATTGTAATGTACATAATACTTTTCGTGCTGTATTTTATTACGTATAGGTTTAAACTTAGTTTCACTTCGTTTTTTTTATACAAATATTTCTCAGGATCTCCTTAATGTTACAAATTTTGCGTATGTACCATATGTCCATTAAAATGTACATTTACAAATTATAAATAAAAATTGTAATTTAAAAATTCGGGTCTGAAGGGGTTTACTGTTATGGCCATCTTGCTTAGAATCTACTGTTTTAGATGGGTCTCGAATCGAGAGTATGCTATATTAAATAATAATTTAGAAAAGATTTCCCAGAGATGAAGGTGGTTTGAATTTCGGATAAGTAATTAAAAATTCAACCCTTTAACTGTATATCCACCGTAGCCAGTGTTGTGCTGTTCTTAGACTTCAACTGCTATCGTAATTCCGCCTAGCATCAACGCTTTCAGATTAAATTCTGAATCACTCAGACCAACACACACTATTACATAATAATTTAGGAAAAATTTTCCAAAAGTGTCGGAATTAGAACTCGAACCCACTGATTGTGAGTCCGAGTCTTTACATCCTTACCCACTATAGCCTTTTTACTGTCATTTTTTACTATTTAACACTAAAAATACCGTTGTTAAATCTATTATATTTCAGTATATTAAATAAGTATGATACTTTGGAAAAAGGGGAATCAAGAGGTGGAAAAGATGATGGATTCGATAATTGATATTTTACGAGATGAACGTAGAATATCTACTCGATGGCTCTCCTATTATCTTGAAGAATTTTTGGATAAAATGAGGACTAGTCATTTTGACTAACTTTCATAGATCCAGCGTCAAAGGAATCCTTTGCTTTTCCGTTCACCATCTTCCGTTCTTCTCTGGTACCTTTTAAACGATCAGTTTGAAAACTTCTTCGTGCCTTATGTATTCTTAGGTATTCTTCGAATAAGGAATATCGACGGGAATGGATATACATTCTGGTCCTTTTATCGAGTTTCATAAAGCGCACGAAACTCTCAAAGACCTCGCTCGAACCGGAAGTTAGTCTGCTCCTTGACGTTAACGCGCTTCAGAGAGGAAACCTCGCGATCTTTTTCGCCCGTGCCAAAGGACGTTTATATAACCGCGTTTATAACCTCGGGGTATTGAAACCTTGCATTTCTTTTCCACCGTGCTACTCTTCGACGGCTTTCCGCGTTTAACAAGTTCCGGAGTATTAATCGTTTCTTCCAGCCCTTCTTTTTTCTTCCCCGGCGAATTCACTTTTATTACAGTTTCAAAATGCCGAGGAAGTAACTCGATAAACGTTCGTTTAACTTTGATCAGACTCCCGTAGAATTCGCGATCGGAATCTACGTCTGCAGAGAGTTTGCAAATTGAACGATCGACGATGCACCCGTGGCAACGTATCGGATCAAAATTCACGATAAATTCCGAATAATCATTGCAATTGAGAATTCGAAATGTAGATGCAACAAATGTTTATTTTTATAGTGAAAAGTGTCGGTTCAATGGCGCGAAATAGAAGTTTGATGGGAGTAGAAAAAGGTTTGTAAATGTCGTCGACATTTAACTCTCCGATAACGTGAAAATTCGTGGACCGTATTTAACGTTGAAATCGAAGTTCTCTAATAGATATAATCGCGAATCTCCCGATCTACTTGAGACTTTGGCACACGCATACAAACGCGAATTTTCCTCGAGAGCCCCTCGCGTTGACGTAAACGCGTAAGAACGGTGTTACGATCGACAAACAGGCCACCGTGCAGATAACAATCGCTAGTGTACACAAAAGCCGAAGATTAATTCAAAGCCCTTATCTTTCTATCTCGACGTAAGGAAGAGAGGTGAAACAATTACGTTAAATTCTCTCGCTTGCACTCGCATAGGAATTCCTCGTTTCGTGAATTCGGTATACAAATAATCGAGATAAATCTACTGCTTCTTCGTGCTGAGAGAAAAGCTGCTTCGAATCCATTTTTAATTTCCACCGTCTCCACGAAATTAGTAGCCGACTGGATCGTTAAAGCAGAGAATCGTTAATGTTTCATTTAGCTTCTTTTATCTACTCCTCTCTCTCCATCTCTCTGCACCTCTTTCTTTCGTTCTCTCCTATCCTTTTCTGCCAAACTTAATCGCAAAACAATTCGTACCAACGAAATGCAGTCCCGTCGATAACTAAATCCAATTTGGGAAAATGCATTTGAATTTGCTCTCAATATGCGTAATTACAAATCTTCCGCATATCGTTATCACTTCTTTTCGTCCCGCCAATCTAATTGCACCCATCGATTAACCAATTAATAGACCATATACTAATTAAAATTGCACAAATTGTAACATTCGATCATCCACGCTATTCTAAATCCATTAAACCAAAATCGATATCGTACATCCCACGCGTTCTTTATCTCCATTAAATTTCAATCGTACTTTATTATCTCCGTCTTATTTACGGCTCGTTGAAACGCCGTTAGTACGGCGACCACTAAAATTTCTCCCAATTATTTACCTTAATTAATTGCCCCCACTAACATCGAAAAGTTTCGTACGAATCGACCATCATCGAGGATGCATCCCGCGAAGTAGAACTTACCGAGAACAAGTAGAGTAAGATCGGATATGGCCAGACTGAACAAGTAGTAGTTGGTTGCAGTTTGCATCGACGAGTTTCGTACGATGACCGTGCAAGTGGCAATGTTTCCAAAGATCCCAGTTACGAATATCACCACGTACGTAATCGTCAATGGTATTACCATTTTCAAAGGTAAATATTTAGGCCCGAGGACCTTGCCAAGATAATCCGATTCCGTAAGATTCTCCAAGTCCCAGTCCTTCCAGAAGTCCTCGATGCCGTTCTCGTTCGTCTCCATCGTGCGTCTCCGTTTAATTTCCCACGGTAAACGAACACAAACGAAGAAACGAGGTGAACGTCGATCGAAACGATCGAACGATAATACAATTAACGTTCCTCTCGATCGAACGACGTGCTCGCTGTCGATCCGCACGTTCTTCGGCCCATTGTTATTTACAAATAGAATAACCGTTCGCGTTAACTCACAAATTATGGCGCACGTTCGTTCACGACTCGTAGATTAGTTCGAGAAAAGAATCAATTTTTCGTTCTTATGCTCTCTCTCTCTCTCTTTCTTTCTCTCTTTCCCTGTCTGTATCCTTCTCTCTTCACCTGGACCAACGCCAAGTTGCCGGGAGGCTAAGAAACACGCGGAAAATAGACGAGGGCAAATATCAGTCCGGGAAGTGCGTTCAAAGTTGAGAGGAATACGCTCGGAGGATGTATATTCGTATCTCTGGAAATAATTATCGCAAGTAAACAAGACATTCTGTCGGGAGTCGATAGCTCGTCGTGTCAACAAACTACGATCCGTCCATCGTTAATGGGTCACCGGTCTCTAGGCAAATACGGGAAACTCCTCCTGTTATTTCTGCGTGTATGTGTTGCGAAACTGTTTTAGCTTTGACGACTAAAACGCGTAAATCTATTTTATTCGCGCGGCGAACTTTCTCCGTTAACGCCCAGAAGGGACTGGAAACGTTTGTATCTATCGTTCGCCGAACGAATTCGATTTACAAGCGACGGCGATGCTCCTGACGTACGTTCCGATGAGAATTCCGATGCAGATTGCGTCTTTTTTCTTTACTAACTCTCTTTTTTACGACTCTACCGCAAGATACTTCGCATTCGTTCGCGAGAAATCCGTTAGAAAATCGTCCAATTCTTCGTGCACTTGGAGATCAATGGGATTCCGCGTTCTCCAAATTCTCAAAGCGCGAGGAGAGTTCTTTCGGAGACTCGTGAGAGTGGAACGATGGAAAAAACGTGTCACCGATTATCAGATTAATTCGAGCGACGAGGGAGCACTTGTAACTTCGTAAATCGAGGAGATAAGAAACGTTTATATTTTGACGACAGCACGTGCGCATCAGAAGGTATTTCAGCCCGTTACAATGAACGGATACCAATGGGTTACTTCAAGGATACTCTAAGAATTTTTGTGTACCCTTCGCGGCTCTCACGTTCACAGGATACAAGATATTCGTCACTGTACTTCTCGCCGATGAATCGGCATCGATGCGAAACCGAGACCGAGACCGATCGGTTAAATCGACGAATCGCTGTCAGCCGCCGACTAACGTAAAACTCGACTGAACGAAATGTTCCTCGCGATACCGAGGGCACCTGTCGTCTCAACGACCCCGTCTCCGGATTTCGCCGATAAGATGCTCCATTGTCTAACGTTTCGTGTAATCGCATTTGCGATGCAGTTAGATAATTTTCATAGAAATTCGTTGCTAACGAAGTTGTAGATCGAGAGTCGAATTTTTTCGTGTATCTTTGGGTGTTGTTGTTCGACTGTTTGGAACCAACAATTTTAGATCAGTTTTAGCTATGTCACCGAGATTCACTGGATTTATATCTATTACATTTAAATAAACTTAATAAGTATTTTGGAAAAAGAAATCAAGAGGTACAAAAGATGATCAGCTAAGAAATTTTTGTTTTATCAGATAGACGTGGAATATTTACTGTATGGCTCCTCTATCAATTTGGGGAATGTTTAGAAAATGGTCATTTTGACCACCTTGGTAATTTCAGTGTTGAAGAATATTTTGGAAAAAAATATTTCTAGAGATGTCTAATTGAAAGTCCGAGCCTTTATGATTTTTTCATATTCGTCATAGACCCTTCACCTTATGATTACCTTGCAACTTTTTACGATTTAAAATTTTATCAAAAATTCACCTAGAACCCACAGAAAGTTCTGATCTACCAAAGCTCCGATGCATTAATTAAGAATTTAGAAAAAATCTTCCCGAGGTGACAAGTTGTTACTTGACACCCTAAATGCAAGTTCCACCTTTCAACTTCACACCCACCATACTTCGAAGTTAATTTTTCCCTGGCTGCTATCGCCAAAAATGTTCTCCTCGAATAAAAACTTGCCGCATTCTCTGAACTCAACTGTGTCTCATATTACGTATAATGGAATTACTTAGGACGTATCTTCCCAGTGGCATTCCGGTAGTTAGCGAACAACACGAACTTCGTTGTAATACGTTTTCCAGGACTGCGAATTGCCGTAAGGTGTACGGTGGAGTTTCGCTCGGTTAACCAAGTTTAACGCAACGTGTCTTCCCGGTTTGCAGTGGATTTTTTTGTCAACGGTGGAATTGCGAAGGGGGGCATACCTTGAAAACTAATTCCGGAACGTTTGTCGGTCGTAGAAGGAACATCAAAAACATCGGTCGTCGTATGTTTCCCGGATGACAGTGAGAATAATGCTCGGTTTGCGCTTGTCGTTGGAAGTAATTAAGTCAACGACGCTTCTGCTGGAGACGATGAGGGTGGAAGGACGAGATGAGAAGTTTTCATTATTGCGGAAGAAATTATTGCTGGGAAGATTGATTGCGATGGTTTTCAATTACGATAGGAACTTTATTGAACGTGGTTAAATTAAATTATATATATTGTTGTTGCATGAATGGGGATTTTTAAGTAACACGTTACTAATTTGGAATATTATTTTCCTTCAATTTGTTTTGCTGGTTCGATCATTTTGTCTAGAAGATATATTCTTATGGGGGTTGGAAATCACCGAGGCTATGATATATTAAATAATAATTCAGGAAAAATTCTAATTGGAGGTCTAAGTCTTTAACTCCATGATTGTCCCTCATAATTACTATTGTAAGTTTGTCGTACATAAAGATGCATTGAATCGCTGAAACATAAATCCCGAATATTGTTAACATCGTAATTGCAAATAATCTGTATTTGTTTGAACTGTACTATTGCATCTGAGGCAAACATCGTCTATTTTTTCACCCGCGTTTACGTAAAACGTGAGATTCAATTACTGCACATTCGTCATGCCTGTATATCACCGCCTTATCTACTGCGGTGACTACTTAAGCCGATGCAAATTTTTTCGCGGATAAACGTGTAGCAACTTCCCGATTTGTGGCGCAGCAGTTTCATTGATATATGCGTTACGTTTTGCAGTCTTTGTTCTTTGCAGAATTTACAGATATTTGCCACTTATACGTCGATAAACAACATCATTGTTCGCCGATGAACTTCATCTTCGCTCGTCGCAAATTGGTAATAGCCGCAAAAGTTTAATATTCGGAAAAATGAAAATTTAATTAGAGCAGATGTAAGAGAAATATCAAAATTCACGAATGGCGAAATTGTTATTAATATAAGTAGCGATTTTTTGTGTTGGCGATTTTTCAAATCGATTTAAGATTGAACAAACTCTTTCGTGTTTAGTTTGGTAAGTACTCAGAAGAAAAGCCAAGTGCGTATCGAATTGCAAAAATCGTATCGACCAAGTGATAAGAGCACATTAAAGACAATGCATCGATAAAAAATTGCGATAACATTTACCTTCGCGAAGTGGGGATCTTCTTAAGTCGAGGTTGTTCTCTCGTTAATTTCTCGTTAAAAGAAAAGCAAAGATGCTGGAGAGAAGTGGAGAAATTGATAGAGTTGTACAACAGCATCCTCGAAATGCGCTGCAAATGAAAGTTTTTACCGGGCTTCTGGACTTTCCGGTACATTAATCTTTCCGCTCTTTAAACGTTAACATTCTTCGAAGAATAATCGCTTACATTTGCAGCCCCGATCGCGAAGTGAATTAAAAAGCAAAAGCACTCTTTCGAATGCGTAAGATATAGCAGAATATCAATTAGGAATCTGTTTTATCAGTCTTGCCAGCGAAATTTATCATCTTTTAAAAGTTTGACAATACGCAACGTCGTCCTTGTATAAAATACATTTTCTACTTTTAAATCTCTCATCCAGTATTTCATTGAAACGTATGAATTTATTTCCTTAATGCATAGACTGTACAAATTATAACTTTTTATACATTTCTTGCCAACCGAATTGGCAATTAATCGCAGAATCACAACCTTTCTATCGTCAGCAATACAAATACATTTATTACGGTACAAAAATGTTTTAACTAGAGTCAGAGTCAGAACTCGTGTCGCTGTCGGCTGTATTACAATCGAATCCTGCTCTGTTTGTATTTACAAAAAGATCGTCCTCGTTGTCGCTGCTCCTTTTTTCGTCCACTTTTGTCATTTCCAGATTAGATTTTGAGACTTCGTCGAATTCCCTTGGCCAGCAGTTCTGCGCGCGATACCACCTTTGATGCTCCTAAACAAATGAAGGCAATGAGAACGCTTTTAAGAGCCCGATAATGAAAATGTTGATCTTTAAGAAAGAAAGCATACCCGTGTTAATATCTTAACGATCTCGGCCTTAACTTTATCACCTTCTGGTATCGGTTCGACGAGCACGAAATCGCCTCGTTTCACCCAGATATTTCTTCTGAATTTCACAGGCATAGAAACAAGATACTGACTTCCAGCGGGGTCTTTAACTTCATGGAGATTGTTTCCTCGTGATTCTATTATTCGTACAACAGACTGCGATTCCGTAGGGATATTCAAATCGTCAATCTCTTTAACAACATGCTTACGTTTCGTTGCTTTCGACATCTCAATCTGGAAATCTAGACATGACAATGATGGTAATGTTATTTTGTTAATTGAAAAGTAACAGTTTCTTTTATTGATTATTGTTAATCCTTGCTGAGAACCAGAGAGATTTCGCTTCAATAGAAATACAATGTACGAGTGATAATGATCGATGACAAATACTGTGCTATTTAGCGGATGTTTTTTTGTTCTCCCTCGACTGCTGATCCGCGTTCTCGGACTTTCGATATTTCGTGTTGTGCCAGGATCCGAAGGATCCCTTCGATTTTTCTATCGCTTCCCAAACGTTCAAACTCTCTCCAGGAGAAATTTCGTATCTATTATTTAATCCATGAGGATTCGACGGTGTTACACAATTGTCGGTAGATTCTTTGCGCAAAACGGTGTCTACCTCTACAGAGGTGAAAAATGCTACCGACATCGGAAGGTCCTTCATTCCGAGTTTCGAGGCGCAAAAGGATCTCGTTAGAAGATTCGTTACGTGCATGGCAAGTGCAGCATTGTATTTGTACTGCGTGGGCACTAAGTAACGAATTTCATCGTGAAATGACAAACAGAATCTTGCGTTGTCCTTCATTAGCCATCTCATTGAGACCAACATTAAATGTAAAAAGTCTACCGCTCCACTCTGAACGACCCAGTTAACTTTCGTAGGCAGATACTTTTCCAAATCCGTACCATTTTCTAAGGCGCGTGTTAATCTAGAATTCAAGAATGGCGTAGCAGGATTGGAATTACCAGCGATTTCTTCGAGTCTGTTAAACATTGCAGACTCTGAACCACCTATCCATTCGTTTCTCTGAAACATTTCTGATACAGACTTAGAATGTATCTTGGCCAGCCTGCTTGCTTCGTAAAGCGAATACGGCCTGTTTTCCACATCATCGTTAACATATTCGGGCTTCAACTTGAAGAACTTTCTACCCTTGGTTAAAGAAAACATTTTCTTGGACTTGGAGGTTGCCTCTGAATCCGTCATATCTGGATTAAACTGTTTTAAAAGTCTCTCAGCAAATTTCTGTCCTGCTCCATAGATTCTAGCATAATTAATAACTTTGGCATGATCCCTGGAAATTCCGACAGCTTTCGCTGTAATACTGTGCATATCTGTACCATTGGACTTTGTGCCAATTAGCGTCATCCAACCGAAAGGTGTAGCTCCGTGAACCCTCTTGTAATGGGCATCTCCAATTATCGATGCTATCCATAATTCTTGACTGTCAACATCGGCACCGACGATGTTATATCCTGGAGGGGCTTGCACCATACTCCGTAATTCGGAACCGATTCGTTCGGGATGAGCATTTGAAGCAGTCATCCACGTGCGCTCGACTGCTCGTCTCGTTAATGTTCCAGAAGCAACTACTGTCGGAAGAATTGCACCATAACGCATATACTTTTTAGACTTTTTAATACTATTCGGCAAAGAGGAATCTTCCAACCATATTACGAACTGTGACATGATTCTATCTCGATTGTTTCTCCAGTATGACAATGTCCTTGCAATTTTTAGTATCTCTGTAGCACTAGCATCCGAGCCAGCGAGTACATTTTCACTAAATTTACTTAAAAAATCTTTGGACAAGGGATTACCAACATTGTAATTTATTCCGTCCTTATGCTGTAACTTAAAAAAGTAACAACAGTTATCTAGGTCAATGTTACACCAAACCCCAGTTCCCTTATAAATTTCCTTTATATGTGATTCCTTTTTCTGTTTTTTGGACCACCAAAATTCTGCTTTGCATAAATCCTCTTCCACATCTCTATCCAGAGATAACATTGCATTTTCTGCATTGTCACAGCTACTATCTTTCATATTTGGAAAAGGACAGTGAATTAGAAGTTGCTTCAAAGGTATTTTCGTTTGAGTATCTGGACTGTCGCTGTAAGGTACTAATATACCCCAACCTTTTCCCTTTATATAATGTAAGGGATAATTCTCCCAAGTAAGATTCAGAAGTTTTGGTACAACTTGTATCGATGTGCTTATATTTATCGGACCCGGTGCCCAATTCTCATCTTTTCTTTTAGGACAAAGTTTTCTGTACCATGTAGGATAACCAGGCATATGTGGCATTCTAGCAGGTAACAAATATTTTGTATCTTCCAAGTAAGCAAACTCTTTTGCCAGAGGATCTTCTTCACCCTCATCATCCGTTAAATACTTTACAGAATCTGATTCTTCTTTT
The DNA here is from genome assembly GCA_963989415.1 of Cerceris ruficornis. Classification (NCBI taxonomy): domain Eukaryota; kingdom Metazoa; phylum Arthropoda; class Insecta; order Hymenoptera; family Crabronidae; genus Cerceris; species Cerceris ruficornis. Next base: position 22,880,986 of record OZ022521.1, on the reverse strand, counting down.
TTCTCTTCCGGTTGACTAAGCTTCAATTTCCGTTTTGCTAGGGAAGATAACTGCTTCATCTTAATTCTCTGAGTACTCCAATCTTGATCCCACATCCATAAATCTTCTTTGTACTTTTCACCATGCATAAGCCGACAAACTGCATCTGCTCTTTTAGCAAGTATACACTTGGCTTCATAATTTAAATCTTCAAAAGTTCCTTCTGCCTCTTCTAAGTATCTTTGCCAATTGGAATTTACTGGTAAATATGTAGATCCGAGTTCTAGCATTCCAGCTAAAGTAACAGGATGGGAAAATCTTTCCTGAAAAATTGGAAACAACTGACGTAATACATTATACGTTGCGACGACATCAGAGGCACAATAAGTCATTAATGAATCAAAATCTTCTTTGACATCTACAGAAGTCCCATCCATAAATGTAGATCTGAGCTCCTTACTTATCTCATGGCCACAGTAGAGTTTATGAACTTCTGATAAGCTATTTAATGAAGCATATGTACACATGTCTTCCTTCTCTTTACTTTCTTCCTTAGAAGTTAAAATACGTCTTTGGTAACTGTTAATGCCACTTACACATATATGCATTGACATTGTATCAATGAAACGAGATCCTGTACAATTTAACCAATATTGTTCCTTAATCTTGCTTCTATCGAACGATACATTATGGCCTACTATAATCTTTGGCATTTTCTGAAAGGGACTTAATTTCTGTCCATTCTCAGCAGCATTACTTTCCATTGGGATCAGCATGTCTGTAGTAAAATCTTGCCCTTCGGACGTTCTGTTGTATCCATCTATTACAGACTTTGATACCCATCCGTACCATGCATTTTTGGAAACTGCAGTGGCAATTGTTGGTAAAGGACCTTCCTTCATACATACTTCTACGTCAAAAACAATACCATCTTCTAATGGATAATCCACTGCTTCCGCGCCATTAGCTGTATATCGTGTCCAACCCTCTTGGAGTAACCATTTACCTGGCATTTGGGGAATATCGGTTATTAGTTCATTTATAATTTTTAAGTATGGTGCGATTTGTGCTGTAGCAATATTATAAAAATGTTGTTCTATGTCATCTCCTTGTAAGGGAGGTAATTGTATATCGACATTAGGTACCCTGGTTGCATTTTCAGTATCTATGTCAAACTTTTTCAAGTTATCCTTTATAAATTCCAGTTCTTTCGAAGACAATGGATTTTCTTTGGAAGTATTTTTAAATACCTGCTCGTACAGTGGCTTTGAAAGCATTTGCATGTTAATTTCATTTATTCGAGTATTAACATCGATATTCGACTCCTCACATTTTTTCACTTCGTTTACAACATTTGTCATTTTAGCAGGTGTAATAACATTACCGGTGTTCTTCTTAACGAATTCATTACCGTACATTTGCGTAAGAAATTTGATTTCGTAAATATCCGGCATGTTCTTCATGTCGTCGTAGAAAATATTATTCTGCACCTTTGGAATGTCATTTCCTTTGTCCTTACTTTTTGAAATGTCCGATGTACAATGTAAAATCGAAGAAGAATGATATTCATCAACATTGTTCCGTGGAATTTTATTTTCAACCGAACTCCTCGACACATCTTTTAAGGTTGGAATAGCGGAGATGTACTGCGAAGATTTTGGTTTTCTTAAACGAACGATCTTCCTTGTAATCGATTTATCCTTATTGCCATTGTAATCAACATTAGAACATTTACGTCGTATATAAATGTTAAACAATCGAACTTTCGACCGCATTTTAAGTTTTTGCAAACCTCTTTACTACACTCATGGTGAATAGAAATAGTTTCAACACGTGACTATATTATTAACTGCGTACTATAGATGTTAACAATAATAAGAAAGCTAATTAAATCTTACCTGACGTAATAATGTATAATTTACAAGTTTGTGAAAATAATTGGGAATATATCTTTACATTTAATAATAATTAGTAGTTATATATGAAACATTTTGAACTATCATAACGCCATGTTAGATGTACGTTGAACGCCATAACTTCAAAAATCTTGGTACGAAAACCGACGATATTGTGAAATTCTGGAAAGTATCTTTATGTATCTGAAAAATCCAATGGAATTTCAGGCATGAAATATAATTTAAATATACCTTGAAATATTTTAGCGATAGGAACAATTTGAAATGTAACACCTATGTCAGATAAGAATATAATGGTCATCGTGCAATAGTATTATTGAAGCAAATATAGATACGAAATTCAAATTAATTGTCATTTAAGATTATTAACGTATATATCCATGTCAATGTTACCTATAAACAATACTTTATCGTACGGTGCACGTGCGTATTTATTCCTACCTGGCGCTGGATGATCACGACATCTTTGTGGCGTCTGCCAGTTTATTGTATTCATCATGGCTTCGACGGGTTAGTGATTATTTAACATTTATGTTATATGTTTTTTTTACAGAGCGTAATTCGCTTCTAGTACTACATAGAATAGTGCTATTAAATTGTATCTTTTTATGGTTTTAATTATACAATCATTTCAGACATAAATGTAACGTAATACCATCGTGCTTCTGTACTTGTCACTTTTGACGTTTCACATCATTTCTTTCATACGAATGCTTATCAATTTGTAGAGTAACGCATCAATAACAATAGGATGTTATATTTATGTAGAATCTTTAGTATGCGACACACTCGATTTAAGCGGCCAGGGTCTTAAAAAGCTCGGTCGTTGCCCGTCGGATGCAGATATCAATACACTGATTATAGACGATAATGAACTCCAGCGGCTCGATAATCTCGATTCTTATCACAGAATTACGAAGGTAATAATGCAATTAGAAGTATGCGCGACAGTATGCTATAATTTGCCTTATCATCATATGTTTCCTTTATTATTGTTTTATGTGTGTTACTTCATACAATGAATAAAAGACCACCCTAAAAATTAAGGCCTCTTACAGAAAATTAAAATGATTTCAGTTATCTATAGTAAGGAACCAACTATTGCGAATGTATGGCGTATCGAAATTACATAATCTTGTGACCCTTAATTTGGCGAATAACGGCATATTAACTATAGAAGGGATAAAGGACATGATAAACTTGCAAACGCTTTGCTTAGCTGGTAACAATATAAAGGTATAGTATTTATAATATTATAATTAAACAGTCGCAAAAATGCTTATAAGCTTTTCTTCAATTATACAGTCCATTGAGCATTTACACACGAATGTTAAACTGGAGCACCTGGATTTATCTGAAAACAGCATCAGCCATATCTCAGATATTTCGTATCTACGAAATCTAAAGGTACTAAATTTATCGCTAATGTTACAATTTATTCTGTTTTTACAATGATATGCAATTACTGCGCATATTAAATAATCAACTAACTAACATTAACCTTCAATCATCGTATTATTTTAACAACATCTTAGGAACTTTTTCTGCATAACAATCGTATCATAACATTACGGCAATGCGAACGCTATTTGCCTATCTCCCTAGAAACATTTACATTGGCGAATAATAAAATTACCGACTTGAACGAAATGTCACATTTAGTTAATCTGAAGAACTTGGTGAACTTTTCAATTGTTAACAATCCATGTGTCAGCATGACAGATAACAGTATGTATCCTTTTCAGAACTTTATGGTGTACGATTCTTGTTTTTATCTAGCCCTTAGAGAGAAAAAACATCACAGAAATGCTATCATTCATACAACATAAACACAAATATATGATTGATGTTTTATCATTGTCTAATGTAATTCAGAGCACTTAGAATTATTTTACATCGATGGATATTGCACTCGTAGGGTATTAGATATAAACAAAAAAGAAATTTTTATTAACCGTAGATTTACAGCGATAGCTTATACTTCTTAACTAATAGTTTATAGTGGATTTGATTACCGCCCTTTTGTTCTCATTTGGTGTCTGAGTTTGAAATCAATCGACGGGTACCCTGTTGATCCTCTGGAAAGGTGGGTCTTTTTTTCTTTAAATATAATACTTTTGTTATCATACATAATGCAGTAGACAGAATCACATTTCAATATTCAATAATTGATTGGAAACAATGGTCACTTAGCTTGAAAGCAGAGTGGCTTTATTCTCAGGGACGTGGTAGGCAATTCCGGGTTGGTGAACACGCACTGCTTGCACAGTACCTAGCAAATTTTTGTCCTCTTTCCGGGGAATCTCTAGAAAATGAAACAGACAGGAAGCTTAGACTCATTTTGAGTAAAGCCCAACATCATCAGCAACAATTAAGTCAGCAGAGCGATGCTGGAAGTGTACACAGCTTGAGTAGCGTCGGAATGAGTCCTTCTCCAGCCACTAGGCGTAGACTTAGTCATAACAGGACAAGTTCTCCCAGACGAACCAGTGAGTTTAATCAATTCGTTGTTCTCAGCGATATACTATAAGATGCTCGACAAGAAAGATAACAAACATAGTCGAGGTTCATTGTCAGAAGATTTTCTCCATTCATAATTGCAAAAGTGGACTAGTAGTGATGTACACTTTCCAGTCGTCATGCACATACATCCTAGTTATAATGTGTTTTCTCTAGTTGCGCCAATGTTGACATACTATGAAGATAAATGCTTACAATCGCCAAAATTTTATGAAGCAAAGTACTGTGTCTGCCATTCGCCTTGCAAAGGTATCCAAAGTCAAGATGAGGATTTATCATACATGGCTATGACTGCATAGTTGAACGTACATGTGTAAAAATCCAGGAAGATCGATTTAAATCATAATATGAAAGTAATGGCGTTATTTCCCGTAATATAGATACGATTTAAAAAGATACACTTCACCTCGGATTTGTGCACACGTTTGTTTTTTCCATGCCTGGTACATAATAGTGTGTTTTCACGCGACTGCTTCTTCGAGCTTATAGCGCAAACAACTTTGGCGAATGAAAGAAAGAACAGTGTTATGACAATGATGCTAATTAGAGAATTTCGTTAGCAATTTAGCATTTGACGATTTGGAAATATATTTCACATAGTTCACGATTCTCCTATTGTTTATCTAGTCTATAATTTTGAACACTTAGTCACATATCATTTGCACGCTTCCGCTAGCAATGCTAGCCCCAGAAATCCTTCAAGCACAGTCATATCTCGTATTATTTGAGACATCGACAATTCTAAAGACAGTCAATATTTGATCAGGCTCGTCGAGGAATTCAATAAGATTGAGATCACCGGATAGAATGGTCTCCAGTTGTCACACGGACGCTATGGTTTCGTCTTGTCATTCTCTATTAAGTGGTGACCATGAGTCACTAATGACTCAAAGTTTGGACCCAAATATGCTTTGTAATACCCTAAACAATAAAGTATCGAATAATCCTAGCTTACAAATGGAGGGTGAGTTGAAATCAACATTTTCTTACGTCATTCACGTCCTAGCTTTTGCATAACACAATTTATTTTCAGAGACATCAAGCCCCTTACAAGCAGCAACGAAATTGGTACCAGTTCCGGAATCATTAATGAGTCCAGATTTTCGTCCACCGTCCGGTCTTTCACGTATTTTACCAAAAACTCCGCCAAGTAAATTAACGTCTCCTTGTCAGATTACAATGCCTAACAAACTTCCTTCGGACAGCGATGGAAAGGCAATTCCTATAATAAATACTATAAATCCAATGGCAAAAATGAATCTCAGTGCTATAAAAGCAAATGCTCTTGTGAAGAGCAATTCTGCGACGAATTGCAGCATTGGAAAGCCAAATATAGCCAAACCCGTTATTACAAGTATTAGTAATAAATGTCCGCACAGCGTGAAAATAAATAATTACGTTCAAAGTAAGACATTGCCCGCAAAACGAACTGCGAGGAATTCACCGAATTTGGGTAGAAGCATACAGAGGCCAAAGAGTGCAAGTGAAAGAATCAAAAATGACATTGCCAAAAAGAACGAAGACGGGGATGCGGATAATGCAACGCAAAGTAGCGACGAAGATAGCGAAGTGTGTCAAGCAAAATTAGATGGTATTAGACACAGAGCGATCCAGAGAAGACAAGAAGACAGCAACAAAGGTAAGACAAATATTTAAAAAACGTTCACTTATTCCTCGAAATGTTAATGCTCTATTATTTATAATACAGATCAAGATCAAACTGAGAAAGCAGCGATCTGCATTCAAAGAATGTGGAGAGGATATCACACTAGGAATCTTAATAGGAAGGCAACTAATATACTAAAAACTATTGAAATGATGAGAACAAACAAATACATTCAGTATGATTCCGATTTTTTTTTAATAGTTCAATTCATATAAATAGTAGGTCAGACCCAAGAATAATTATACACCTTGTTAATTTCGTAGGAAACTTTCGACCGACATGGAAGCAACGCGAACTGCGTTAGAAAGCGAACATAAATTACAATTATTGCAAATGCAAGCAATCAATGCATTATGGAAAAAGGTTGTGAGCCTTCAACCTGGTGGCAATCGAGAAACTACAAGCAATGATACCGAAAACATAACGCAAAATATAGATGTAGTGACTAATTTAGCGCAAACATGTAATTTGTTACATACTCAGGTAAATGAAAATATCGATGTCTCGTAGCAAAAAATAACAATACTTCAAATATTTTTCAAGTACTTTAAAATACACTAAATATCTTTAAGTACTTTCTTTTAGTTAATATATCGAGTAGCAAGAACGTGGATATATGTGTTTATTTATTTGCAATCTTAGGTTCAACAGTTACAAGATTCTATGTCTGAGATAAAGCGTTGCATGTCGAGTATGCAAGCGAAACCAATTCTCGTTGATAACGGAGTTGGAACGCAAACGGAAATATCCGCCGTTCATACTCCGGCGGGTGAAGAGAATACGTTTCCGTATGCACGACCAAATAGACCACAATCATTGCCAATTCAGCAAACTATTCACGAAGGAAACGAGAGTAAAAGTTTCGCATCGAATATAATTGACTGTGTGTTAAAGAAAGTCTCTCAATCCACCGATACGACGGACGATGAAGTTAACACTGATATTTTGAATTCCAACGATAATCCGGAATTATTGAATTCGAACGAGCATCCCGATATGTTTAAGAGCTGCGAGGAAATCATAGAATCTGACTTCAAGGAGGTTCAGCACGATGGAAAACCCGAATACGATGATATAATCGATGAGGATGTCGTAAACGGCGAAGTTTGCGAGGAGGCGTTGTGTAAAGAATTGCATAATTTAATCGAAACGGAAAACACGATAGAGAATCCTGAAGAGCATGAAAAGGACGATAGCTTGGAAGAAGTTGAGAAAGAACAGTATTAGATTCGATAGACTACACGAGAGCGATAAAAGAGGAAAAAAGGAGAGACGTAAAAAGAAGTGATGCAATATGAACACTTGAATAAATCTTGCAGGTTCCGTCGTATGCAGGTAACAAACGATAAATGTGAATTTCAAGTGGATGATGTCCGATGCGAATGAAATCTAAATTTATAACAAAGAAATGCTCACTGTAAATAAGATCCGAGAATACTCTTAATTACGATAAGAAGTTCAGTTAATTTTAATCGCACAGCTTTTCTTACAGTTTATAAGACGGGATACGAATAAGAACCAAAAAGCTGTCGTAATTTATATAAAAAAAACGAACAAGTAACACTGATACGATCCTACGGTGGCATATCGATAAACAACCATGACACGCAAACCCATGCATTGCGATTATTCTAACAATTTTTCAAGTTTTCCGTCCACATATCTGGCAATTGAAAATTTTACCGATGTATAAAGCATGTGTAATCGTTAACATTGAATATTCCATAAAGCTTTCACCCTGCCCTGATGGAGAAACATCTCGATAGAGAGCTATGTAGGATGAATTGCTGCGTATTTTGTATCCTGCATTACAGAAACGATTCGTCAATTCTCAGATGGAAAAATAATTATAGAAGTTAGTTTTGATATGTGAACGCATTCCTTATCGATGGTAGGACATTCTTCAACCAAAACATGGACACCGAAAATGGTATTATTTAATTTATTATTTATATATTTATTTCCTTAAGTATTTATCGAGGATTACGAACTTTAGGGAAAACGAGAAGTACTACAGTCTTGAGAACTGAAAGTTTTTAACCTAGTCAATATAATAGCTCCTATACCTATAATTGCTGTAGATATTAATTGATATGGATTGTTATGTAGATATACAGTGTTATTGAAATTGAAGAACAACATGAATCTTTCAATAAAAATAGTTCATTCAATTGTTAAAAGGAGAGGCGCGTGTTTTAAACTACAAGCAGACAGTTGCGTTTAGAGGCATTTCCATGCGCGTTTACATTTCCTAAGCTTTATCATTATTAGCATTATTTAAATACGATGCGTAATTGTTGTTCCGAGAGTACTCATATACAGGCAGATAGATACGAGCTGATCCACCATGTATGAAATTTATCTTGTGTGACATGCTTCTACTGTGGTATATCAAATAGAAACATTTTAATGCTCAGAATTGTTAAAAAGTTTGACATGATGTTCAATAAACGGGTCTTATAAACCAGATATCATTTTGTCGCAGTATTTGCCTCCATAAAATTCACCGTGGTACAATGGCTTTTCTGATTTACGTATAGGTACTTATGTGTTGAATTGTATCGTCAGGAATTATAAAATATAATTGAAAAGTATTTGGTTCAACAAAATTCATAACAGAAAAAATTTACTGTGCAGAATAGTGTCGTACAAATATATATCACATATTAGTTTCATAACTAATTCTTAAGGTACAGCACATCGTAAACATTGCTTAATAAATATTCGTAACTTGCACGAAGTTCACTTTCGAAATGAAAGTTATATACATACAAATGCAATGTTATAAAAATTGTATTTTTGAATATTTTGAATGTCAAATTATAAATATACCAACGTAAAAATACCTAACATACATATTAAATAGAATTAAATACATAATGTTGCAATTTTAGCATTCACTTTAAGTGAGGACAACGCGTAAAACATCTTGCATTATTACCCCTCGTTCTTCGAGAAAGCTACTTCTAAATAATTTACTTAATATTTAATTATTCTACTTTTCCTATCGTACAAAAATATTTGTCCATTTACAGTAAAAAAAAAAGTCGAACAATACAAAATCACACGAAATGTTAAACGAATTAAAAGTACTAGGAACACGATTAAAATGGTCGCTTTTTTCAACGTCGTGATTATTAGTATATATAAAGTAGGTAATTATTCGAGTTTCATTATATAAAAATAAATTTACGTATATTTCGATCATTTTAAATTCGACCTTCCCCTGCGCTTCTACGAATTTCAAAGTCGCTTCTTGAGAAGAATCAATCATGTATATATCTCAAAAATTCCAAATCGTGTAAAGCAGATTAACAGTTTAAACGTGTAAAAACACGGCTCGAATTCCTCCCCGCCGTCGTTCATTCAGAGTCTTTCGCTCTTCTTCGTTTTACGATTCAAATTATAATAATCGAACTATGCATACGAAAAAGTTATTTAAACATTCGTTGACACGTGGCCTTTTCAACGACCAAGTAGGAGTTCATAGTCTTTTTAACTTTCTCTATTTCCTGTATAATATCCTTATTATTAGGAGACTCCAAAAGTGCTTCCTTCAGACTTGCCAATCCCAATTCGTACTCATTTAATCCCATGTAAGCTTGACCTCTACGGAACAAGGCTTTACTGTTGTGTTTGTTTAACTGCAAAACCTAAATTGAAGGTGAAAGTTACATAATATACAAAATGCCCATAGGTGAGAAAAACTTACATCGTTACATAAGCTTAATGCTTCTTTGTGCTCTTTTCGTTTCAATTTCACGGCTGCATGATTAAGCAATATAATTATTTTGAGATCTGTTAGCGAATCGTCTGGTTCGGTTATCTCTACTGTTTTTAACAACCATTGAAAGTAGCGTAGTGCTTTCCTGTATTTTCTGCCTGCATCAACATAATTTCCTTTTAAAAAATATTGATTTCCCGAATCTTTTATCTTCTTAACAACCTCCATTACATACTTGTACTACAAATTTTGATGAATGATCATTAGAAAAAGAATTTCCTCTTAAATACGTTGAATCTTGTAATAAAATACTTGCATTAAGCTCTTCCGTATATAAAGAATAATCCCAATCCTCTGGCCATGGTGTAAAAATATCTTCAGAACCGTCGTTCTCCTCCAACCCCCAATTCTCACCCCTCCTTAATTGACCACAATCGGTTATATGTATTTTCTATAAATTCCATAACAATTATTTAAGCAACTCTTAGAGGAGATTGAATTAACAATTGAAAGAAAAAAAAACCTTTTACCTTTATCGGCACATCCTTCATAGTTTGTGTTGTACATACTTCTAATACCACACCCATCCCTTTTAGAACCTTCCCGAAAACTACATTGGTGTTGTCTAAATGTGAACAAGCTGTGGTAGTTATAACGAACTGAGAACTATTGGTATGCGGACGACCCTCATTTACCATACTCAATAACCCGGCGGAAAAATGTGAAATTTGAAAGCTCTCATCTTCAAAGTGTGATCCGTATATACTTTCCCCACCGGTTCCATTAAAATTGATTATATCTCCACCTTGGATCATGCACTGAGGTAACACTGAAATTAATTAAATGTTAGAGATAAGCATTGGGATATAAATTTCATGTTATTCAAGGTAGTATCGTACTTGATAGATAACTCATACCTTTATGAAAAATCGATCCCTTATAATGTAATTTTTTACCATTAACTCCAACACCTTTTTCTCCTGTACACAATGCTCTAAAATTCTCTGCTGTTCGAGGCACAACATCCTTAAATAGCTCTATCACAACTCTTCCAACTACGTTGCCACGCATACGAAGTATCGATACGTTCATGCCGGGGAGAATATAAAAGTTAATAACAATCGAAGTAACGCAAATTGCACAAATACCGACATGTCATCCGCAATATTTATAACCTTTTATATAATACCTTTTTCCGTTTCAATCGCAACATCCAGAAATACAATAGGATTCTTTTCGAAAGCATCGGTCTGATCGCTTAGTGGACGTTTCATGTCTTCTTCGGTGTTTCAAAATTATTAGAAAATTCGATTTCCCCTTTATGGTTCTTCGTAAATTTAATTCTCAAAACACTGTCTGTATTTGGCTTTTGGTGGCGCCCCCTGACATAGAATTGTTGCGGTGTACCTTTGTATTTTTCTAATTATACATCTTATGTAATTAATATTGGGATTTGCATCTGTCATCTGTTTCAGCTTACATAATTACGTCGTTTAATAGTGACGTAAAAAATGTATACGCAAAATATAAAGTCATGATTAATACAAAATAAAGGTCCCACCGAGATTTGAACTCGGATCGCTGGATTCAGAGTCCAGAGTGCTAACCATTACACCATGGGACCTTTCTTAAGATAACGTATTTACCATTGTTTAATAATGGCAATATTATCGGCTAAAAAAAAGCATGCTTATCTATACGCTTGATAATAATTTTGACATTTGTCACTTCAATGTGACACGTTGATAATTTATTAAATTCGTTTTAATCGATATGAAAACAAGACGTACACTTATCTCGAGTAGGGAATGCAGGTGGGGAAGTATAAGACAAACGAATTTTTTTGTATTGTTGTAATAAGTATATAACAATGAAATTTTTAATAGAATAACGTATAATGCATATCGCTTTGCAATAATAATTTTTCATACACTTCTGTATATATTAGTATAAGTTTTATATACATAATATCATCCACGTATAATATGTATATATAACTTAAACTACGGAATTCAATAAGAATTCTTTCTATATATTTTAAATTATAGTAGTATAGAAACAAGCAATTCAGGGTATCAATACACAGATCATATATATCGAAATTTCTAAAAGCTCGTCTAACGCTAGAATGCATTACGCTATTAAGAACTTGTACAGTTTAGTACTGTTTTACACAATAATTATATACTTTTTTTTTTGCATTAAAATAATTTTCTTACCCATAATATCGATTTTACGAGTAATTATCTTATATACGTCATACTTTACGAAGCAATTTATAATTAAATGAACAATGCATAAATTAATGAACATTCAAATTGAAACATTGTTCATTCTATTTTTTGTTTTTGAGCAATAAAAATGTATATCCTCTTCTGCCTATACCATGACAATACGTAAAGTGGTGTACAAAAACTATTTGTCCTCTGTCAGATTTCTCATTAACTCTAGCCTGCTTTCATTCATGCAATAATGAAATTGACAAATAGTTTCGGTAAGTTTCCCATCTAATATTACAGTAGTATGTAATCAATATAAAGTAATATTTTGCAAGGGTGGATTATATATCATACAAGTACAACCCCAAATAGAAATGCTGTTTGCTCTAAAGCAGAGTTAGATAGAAGTGCGGATTTAATGTTTTAATAAAAAAAGAGTAAGCGCTCCTGAGCGCTTCCGGACAATAATCTCCAGCCGCGTTTAATATTCAAATACTGAATAATAGCGCGTGCGCAGATCAGAACACCTGCAATTAAAATAAAACATTTTGTAAAATTACGTTAACAGCGTACGATCGTAGATGCGATCTAAGTACAGGAGTAAAGGAGAATACAAACCAAATGCCATTATCAACCACCACAACCAAGAATTTTCGCGCGAAGCCAAATCGGTGGAATGTTTAACAATGAGCGTCCATTTTGTCAGAGATAAACCAAAACCGGATAGTGCACCGTATCGGGATGCAATTGTATGACAGAAGCACATCAGAAGCAGGAAACCAATCCAATTGAATAAAAATGCAACTGCAATCAAAAGTCAATGAATCACCGTACGGTCCATAGAAATTGTACTCCATTAATTTCTATCAAGATACACACCCAAAAATGCTGTAAAGAACATGAAATCAGTGCCAAGTAAACCGCTCTCTGCATCTCCCTCAGCAGCTTCAGGATCTATAGCAAGTATTGCTACAGGTTGCTGTGGTGTTATAAGATTTCCAGGCTGTAAAACATATTACTATATGACATAATATATTATGCACGAGCAGAAGCATGAATAAAACTATCAATGCTAATTACAAGGTGTGTAGTACATTCAATTACCATATTCATTTGAGGATGGTGTTCTCCTTGTAAAGTTTTTTCGCGTTGGACTTCTTCATAACTCGGTAATTTTGTGGCTACTTCGTACGGCGGTGGAGCTGAGAAATCTGCTTTTGGCGGTGGAATTTCATCTGTGTCCACCTGTAATATAATTTTATATTAATATCCTTACAATTGAAATAAAAACAGGATAATAAACATTGAACTTTACCGCTCTATTTGGTAATGTAATTTGTGCAGATGCAGCATTTCCTGAGTGTCCTAACATATCACCTTGTATAACTGGCAAAGCCACTGACAATCCACGTATTTCATTTTGCGGTGAAATTTCACCACTTGTATCTGTATTTGTCTGTGACGGCTGGAATTTAATAATCATCACTGATTTATAATATTGGAGCTACCAAGAGGAAGATGTTCCTTGGGGAGCAGGTACTTCGTCAATGTTATTATCGTGAATGATCATACTTTAATATCGACAACGAATGAGAATAAAAAGAATCCTCGCAAAATAAACACTTCACGGACTGGCACTCGAACTGTATGCTTTAAAAACAATTATCAATCACCGAGAAAATTATCCTTATTGACGATTTCAAATGACTGTCCGAACGTGAACTATTTCACCATAGGATAAAGTAATGATACTCGACGTGTATGAAATGTATTTGTTAAATAATAAATTCTTCGGGCAATAAACAGCAGATATTTAAACTGCATTCGATACTATACTTTTGATGATCACACACAAAGAATATTTTCAACATTTAGCATCGTTTATAGAACATACCATATTGTAATGAATGTTATTATCCATTCTCAGTAAAATTTACACGAAGCAAGTACGGATATCCTAACTTCGTGCAAAAAAAAGGGGGAAAAATACTCTATTCGCACGTAATACTGCTTTGTACGGCAGCAAAAGTTCTCAGAATCGATGGCTGACAGCTGGTGAGGCTGTAACCACCGTGAACTTTAGTTCCGTTCTCCTGCAACGTCTATCATAATTATTCTTATTTTTTTTTTCTTAAATTATATCCAACCGCTCCATGATAGTTGGAACATATCATCGAATAGATCGACGGTAACATTACGTATTATTTGACAGAAATACGAACGTTTTCTACAGTTTTAACGTTCGTTACGAATAAGAGAAAATTGAATTCTGATTGGTCCCGCCTAATGTCTATTGAGAATGAGACTAAAGGGCGGTAGATTAACAGACCGGAATCTAAACCTCTACCGGAAATGGGGATTAAACTTGTGACTTTCTTTTTTATTGAAAGTTTTATCAGAGATACGATAATATTAAAGGAAATATAACGAGAAATTAATTGCCGAAGAATATTTTCTATAGCGTGGATTTATTGTGTTAATAATAGTAGGTGACTTGACTCATGAACTATGGAGGGGATGATTTGGATCACGTCGTCGTGCACAAACGACGCTCTGCTCGTCAGTCAGTCGCTTGCCGATCGTGTTAAAGGTACGAGTGTGTCGGTATGTCCGAGGTATTCAAGCTGGGTGATCTAGTATGGTGTGTATTGTTATGTGATAATCACTGGTTTTTCTCATAAGAATAGTGAAATACTTAGGACAAGTGACAAATAATCGATATATTTCTGGATTTCAGGGCGAAGATGAAAGGATTTTCGCCTTGGCCTGGCCGGGTAAGTCATACTCGATACCTAACAGTTACGCGTTAACTACACTTTGCACGGTCGTGCATGCCACGAAGTCAGACGCGGCCACTTTTACGCGGGAATATGTCGAACATTGTTTTAACGCTTTTTAAACTAAATCCGACAATTTCATACGGGAAATTGATAGATTTTTGTTGTCTTCTACGTCATCGTTGGCCCGTATTGCACATCTCCCGCCACACCCGACCTTCGAATTCAAATTGGCGCGCTGACTGCGAAAATATAACCTAGATTAGTATATTCGCGGTTTCGTAACTTTTGCCAAGATGCTCATAATGCGATTGATGCTTATATATCACGGATATGATGGTTCTTAGTGGAAAAACTTAGGATGCAGCTGTAATTCGTGATTCGGGATTGTATAATGGCTTCGTAAAATTACGCGGCAACTGCGCTGTCTCTCGATACATGCGACTTCGGCATGTTCGATAGTATACCATGAAAATAAATTCAAACTACTCCATGCTCGAAATGAAAGTATTTTAATTAATTACGAGGTTTATACTTGTAATTGGGGTAATTTTGTAGGAAAATTAGATTTAAAATAAAATGTGTAAGTCGAGGAATATATCGATATCGTTGTAATTCGTATATTAAATATAAATTAAGGTAAATAGAGCATATTCTATTTTTTTAAATCATATCTAACGATATAATTTTGTTTAATTTCTAAAGAAGTAGGCACGTAATGCTGTTTAAAAATTATTTTAATAATGCAATGTTACCTTTTTTTTACTTTTTCTTGATTATATATGAAGAAATGGTAGTTTATAATACAGTAAAATATTAATATGAAAATATATAAATTTACGAAATAATTACACCTTACAATGTACATACTAACATGCCCATGGCATTCTAAGGTGTCCAATCCATCAAAGGACTTAAAGAAACCGACGAATACCAAGAAGGGGCCAGTTCAATGTATTTTCTTCTTTGGAACAAATAATTAGTAAGTTTATTGGAATATTGTCGCTTGTATTTAATGATCATTTGATTCTTAAGACTTACAGAGGTATTTCTTATAGCGCATGGATAGAGGAATCAAATATAAAACCTTACCTGCAACATAAAGATACTCTGGTAAAATCTAGTAAATCTGGTGCATTTAAAGATGCAGTAGAAGCAATAGAGGAATTTATTGCTAATGGAGAGGTGAGTTTTATAAAGATTAAAATTCACATTATTTTATTTCAGCTTTGAAATACAATGTAGCTGTGAACATTTTTTATTAAAGATCTAAATCTTCTAAACATATTGCAAGTAGTAGCTAAAAAATAATTAAAATTAATTTCTTGGTGAATAATATGCGATACAAGCCTTTTCATGCAGTTACGTTATTTGCTCTAGGTATTCGAAGATGGCTTAGATCCAGATTCACTGTTCGACAGGCTTAAAGAAGAGAGTATAACAGAGAAGAAAAGTGTAACAAAAACACCCAAGCCTCGTAAGGTTAGCTTCATTCGTGTTCTATTTAATGTTACTTTTAAATAATTGGCTTAACGCAAGGAAATATTATCGTAAATAATTACAATGTATGTTGTTTGTAGTATTAATTAACTATGAAATCCTTAATTCAGGAAACACCAAAAGCTAAAAGATTGGACACCAGCGTCAGTGATATACGCCGTCCAGCCAAAAAGCAGCGTAGAGAGTCAAGTACAAGTAACAGTAACAGAGTCGGTAGTGTCAGTCCTGCTCTGAATCACTCTACTCCTCCAAGAAAGTCAGGATCGACTCTCCTTAACAGGCCTGCAAATATCGCTCGACCTGTAAGTACACAATTCACTATTACTATTATTACAGTATTTTTTGTTACATTTATTTGACTAACGTAGTATTACATATCTTTGAATAACCTTTAAACAATTAAGCAATTACTGTTGATATTCTGCAACATATGCAATTAAATAAAATATAAATCGTTATAAATAAATTTTAAAAATATATATATATATTTCACTGTGCTTTTTTGATGGTAAGTTTAATATAGTAGCAGTAGTAATAAATATCATCACGATATTATTTAACTTGCTACATCAATAAATCCATCGTTAATAGTCTAGTGTTTATTTAAATAAATAAACAACAATATCATTACCTCTTATTTAATTCCTTTCCATACTTGAAGATTTGTTGTTATACGGTATGTATTATTATGTAAGGGAGAAGGTATTCCTTTTTCTGCACAAAAAGATGTTAGACACAGTGCAATAGTTATTTATTTTTGACATGAATTTTCACATAAAAAGTTCGACGTTGTTTATAATAAAGCAAAGAAACATCCTTTTGAATTATAAAAATTAATATACAGTGCAGCGTTATACTGATTTTTTTAACTAGTTTAAATTTGAAATTGATGATTTTTAAATGATAATTGACTCAAGTATCTTTTACTTTATTCATTTTCGTTAATATGTAATTTGCACGCAAATACTCCAACATTTTTCCTCCTATATACATTCTTACCTTTTCTTATAAATTTTTGAAGTAACATTGTACATACAAGATACAAAAATTGAGATCAAATATCTTTCACTTTAATAATAAACTATTGTTGCATACACCAGCCAATTAAGGCATATAATTTTAATTATCATTATGAAAATCCAAAAGTATATTTACCATTTGCAACAACCATTTTACATCGCAAAAAAATTATGCGCGACTCTCGTGAAATTTTATACTCCTCAAAAAATGTGTAATCCTGCTTTTTACCAAAAATAAAAAATAATACATCGACCCTCTCTTTTCCTTTTACATTCGGCGTACAAATTTAAAAAACGCACAATTTATCCATACACAAGATTCGATTGTCGCAGAAACTCTACTTTTCGTTAAACCAACAAATTTATAAAACGATATAATTATAACAAAAAGTCCCGAATTTTTAAAAAGTCTTACTGAATTACAAAATTGCACAAACCATACGTACACCAGCTTTTCGCGATTCGATTCGCGCTCAAATTCTTCTTATTACTTTTTATTTGGGATCCCACTTTTCATTATGAATTTCCCGGTCGGACGATTCTCACTCTCGTCCAGCATTTCTAAAGTGAATCCATTTCTGCACGTTAGGTAACACCTCCTCTGGACGTAGAGACGTTATCGCAAACCCTTAAGGAGAAGAACATCCTTCCATCCACCTTAAAATTCGGCTTCCTCGGCCTCGGTATCATGGGCAGCGGCATCGTGAAAAATCTGATCAACAGTGGCCACAGCGTTATTGTGTGGAACCGAACACAAGAGAAGGTATGTAATCTAATATTTGTTCTTTAACGGCACATTAATACTTGTTACACCGTTAAGATAATTGATTAAACTTGAATGCGTTTTCATTCAAGTTTCATAAACGCTATGAAAACTATATCATCGATGACTTTATCCTAACACGTTTTACTGTTAAACATTTACAAAAAAAAAAGAGAAACCATATAACAAGTTTAACGCTTCAACGTCGAACGAGTCTTCTCGCGACTGGCCTATAAGATCATAAAAAAAATATTGCCTATGGTGGAGCGAGAAGGATGAATTTCATTCGGTGAACTCGAACTTTCTTCGTTGCGAGGGAATGCGCGAAATACAAAATACTTTGTACGGAATAGCGGAGATAACTTCATTGACGATTTCTTCCTGCTCAGTCAGCGGGTATACTGTTACTGCAGTTCATTCCTGTAGTCTTATACTTTACCTTTCATAAGCGAAACGTTAATTCGATTCGAATAAGTCTACGCGACTACAGTGGAACTCATTGAACTACTTTTCACGTCGGTGTCCTCGCAGGTGCATCGGGCCGCATTTTTATAATAATTCTAACAATTTTCTGTTATTCGTTGTTTTATTTGGTATTTTTTCGGCTTCGGTTGTTGTGGTCATTTCGTTTAGGACCTACAGTTTTAGGTGGGTTCCGAACCATCGAGGCTGATATATTAAATAATAATTTTTAAAAAATTCTGTGTGTCGATAGAGAAATTAAACTCAGACCCACAAATAGCGAGTTCAAGCCTTTAACCCCTTAACTTCCCATATTCCTTCTTTATTATTTGAATTTGCGCGAATTTCAATTTGCAAAAAATACTGTATAAAATTTTGCCCTTATTAAATATCGGCAGAGCGCTAATTCAGTTAACTTGATTTTTTTGCATTTTCCGAGTTAAACACTAAAACAACAAAAACAGACAAAATAAACGGTTGCCATTTTTTTTTCTAAAAATTCTCCATTGATATGGGAGCCACGAAGTAAATATTCCACTTGTATCTTATAAAATTTAAATTACTTAATTCATTATCTTTCCCTGCTCTTGATTTCTCTTTTTTCAAAGTACTTTTTTCGTATATTTAAATGTAACAGATATAACGCAGGTAGTTTTAGTGTTGATTACTACCTTTATTTCGCGTGGAACATACACTTTTAGATGAATTATGAATTACCCAGGCTATGGTGTACGTATCATGTAAAAGAAAATTCTCCATGGTGATTTTAACTTAAATTCAGTATTTGAAAGTTCGAGGATTCATCCTTGTAGGCATCGTAAGCCCAGAAATAATTAAAATCCATGGTGTATTGCGGTGGCAACGTGGATAGACTTTCGAACTCGTAAATTTGTGGGTCGAAGTTCGAATCCCTTCGCCACAGGCTCTGGGGAATTTTTCCGATTTTGTTTGAAACCCACGTAAAACTATAGCTCTATGATGACCGTAGAAGACGAAAATAAAGATATAAAAATAATTAATATCAGTGATTATTAATCACTCGCGTTACTTTGGCTTGGACTTTTCAAAAAGGAATATTATAGGGTGGAATATTCAAGGCTTGAAGGGATAAAAAAAGGTGGAATATTAAGGGTTTAAAGGGGAAAAAATATGAAAAAATTCAAAGCGATTCCGCAGCCTTGCAAGTTCGCATCAAAAGAGTTCTACGTTCAGATTAAATTCTGAAACATTCCTTTAAAAAACGAAAAATTTAAATAACAAGATAGAATTTAGAAAAATTGGATACGTTATATCGAAAAAGATTCTTCAAATATTTTTATTTTACTTTCCCAAAAACAAATTGAGGATATTTAAAAAAAAATAGAAGAAACATCTGGAAAGATAATAAGCTTATGAAAAAAAGCGAAATCGATCATTTATGAGAAGTTCGATGCGGTCCTTGGAGGTTGGACATTAGAATTGTAAAATAATTCTTCCGTCTCTTGGTTCTTCTCGTTCGCGAAGCAAAGACGGAATTCTTCGTTTGTTCACGGAATCAAAACCTTCCGTTTTCCGCAGCTCTCCCGACAGCCTGAAAATTCACGATGCAAAGAACAAAATTTGAAAATCCTTCTCTTCTTTTTCGTTCCATCCTTTATTTGAAGACTTATAACACAATCGACGCCTCTTAATTAATACGTGAACACTCCTCTCCAGGATGGAGGAATTCAGGAACAATAATGGAAAGTACCTCGGATTTAATATTCCTCGCGGAGGTAATCGTCTAAATTCTCTTCGGAGTAACAGCTTCGCTATTGTCGCTACAAAAATAAACACGTTATCGAACATTTAATTTCTCATCGTCGATCTCAACGCATAATTCGCACTAAGGAGTCTAAAGTTGCAGATAAAATTACCGTCTATCGAAAGCAAGTACCGCTGTAATGTTCCTTCTAAGATGGACCATTGATTTATCTTGAAATATAAGTATCTAGTCGAAACGTAGCATTAGCATTAGGAATTTCTTGCTATACTATCTCGTCGTGGAATACGTAATATCTTCGAAGAAACTTTACAAATGTTACTCGATCCACAGCCTGTTATCGACGAGTTACTACTTTCATTTTTGGAAAAAAAAGAGAAAGAAAATAATATCTATTTTGGGTTAATCGTACTTTTGTGCGTGGTAAACACACATATTGGTATAGGGTAGTTGTTGTTAGAAGATAATTTCGTGGCAATGATTTATCTCAATTTGTGTCGTAATTAGTCGAGATCATTTAAAGGTGATATCGACGATCTTCGAATTGTTCCGTATGAGTAATCTTGAAGAGGGGAATGATCATCAAGCGCCTCTTGGTACGCTTTGGTACCGGAAGTGGAGGGAGCTCCGATCTTTGAGAATTTTCGATAAAAATTTCGTTGTTCCGCGTCTCGTGACTTAGCTTTCTTTCACAAAATATCTGAAGTCTCAACAGCCATCGTTAATTTGAATATATCGGGGATAGTCAGGATCGGAAAGTAACTCAGTCGAACGATACCAAAGATAAATTCCCGATAAAATCGGTAACGCGTGAAAGAAGCCGCGAAGCAATAGGTTGCCTTAAAAACTCAATTAATTTTATATATTAACGAAAGATTTCGCGAAGATAACGAGAGAAATTTAAGGGGGAATATTCGCATTACCGAGCCGCTCGGATGAACGTAACGATTTTCGGGTCCATTAACGGGAATAATTAAAAAGCATGGCAATCGATCACTCGATTTGCTCGTAGAAATAGTAATGTATAAAGAGATAGTTCGATAGCACGGATTGAGTTTCCAAATGGAGAGAACTTTTACCGGTGACTCTGAATGGAATCTAATTATAAACGGAAGGCAAAATTTCCAATATTAAACTCTCTCAAATAAGAAATTTATAATTATATCAAATCAAAATTATCGCTGTGCCTCGGACATGTTGAGAATCAAATTAGAATTCTCCCCCTCCCATGCCCTCCAAACTTCTGATATTAAACTCTCTCAAACTTCACCAATAATATTAAAAGAAAAGAGAATCCACGCTATTTACTTTACAATCAACGAATATATAATTACATAAAATCATAATGACCCTTATTTCTCGGACATAGTGAAAATCAAATTAGAATTCTCTCTCATTCCCTGCTTCCGTTTTCGTTCCTGCGCGCGCACATTCCAATGGAGAACGCACGCCCGTAACTTTTGAGACCCAAATGCGCGAAACTAAGCTATACTTGGTCATGGTATTACATTCTACACATATATACGTACACGAGCGCGTACTTTTGCACAATCTACATTCAGCGTTCAACAAGGACCGCATAGAATTACGTTACGCTATAATAAACTTCCCGTAGACGGCATTAAGCCAACGGTATACATTATTTGAAACAATTTCCCTCGCATCGGGAGTTTCCCCGTTGTTTCCCGTAATATCGCGAGTTTCCCCGTTGATTTCCGTCGTTCCTCCTCGAGGGATGATAAAGGTTTATCTCGGATTCGAGTCGCCGAAGCGATCCAAAAATAACGGCTGCGCAGAGACGCGTTGCTAGCCCTCGTCGCCGACTCTAGCAGTCGCGCGTGGCCTCGCAGTCGAGGAGGGGGAAGAACTTGATGGTGAAGAGGAAAAGGGGAGGGAAACGGAGAGAGAGAGAGAGAGAGAGAAACCGAGCTAGTTTACCGCGTTCGATGGCAAATTCTGATTGAGAATGTATAATGGAAGTTTGGGGGAAGGTGATTGATTATTTGCATGTTATTGAGAACCACCGTCGTTAGGGCGATACGTTTATATTACTGTGTTTATCGAGCTGCCGTGACGTTAGGTTTGTGGATGGTAGAATGCTTTGGAGAACAGTAGGGAATAAAGACTCGGGTTTTTGAGTTCTAATAGAATTTGTCACTTTAAAATATTCCGTTGTTATAGAATATTTGAAGAAATGTTTTTGCAAAGTTTTGTGGGGAACAGGGTATAGCGATAATGTGCCAAAGTATAACGATTCTGTCAGATATTTTATCGAATTCAGTGTTAAAATAGAAGTTTTTTAGCGTAATGAAGTTCCGGCACACCCTGTATATTGTAGTCTGCTATTGTGAAGTCGCGCAGCTATTACGAAGTCAGCCCTCCCGGAGCGTTATTAATTTTCACCGTGTTTTACGAAGAGCATTGTACAAGATACTCAGATTAGTACATGCTAGATTAATTTGTCGGTTGGGGTGTATCTCTTTAACTATAGTAATTGAATCATTAGTTTTGATAAAAAGTAGTAATGCTGTATCATTGCCACATTTCCACGTTAATTCCCTGATAAGTAAAATTGAAAAGTTCTAATGTACGTGCGTGAATAGAACAGGGGAATTGCCCATTAATTTCGAACGTAAACATCTAATAGAAAAATTAATGCTACGGGGAGATTACTTAGCTGATTAAACTAATTAATTAAGTCGTATTATATAGAAATTGTATTATGAGTACCGTGTCATAAGAGGGCTGACGCAATTTTCATTTCGCTGTATGAGCACCACGTTGTAACGCGTCTGCCGTAATTGCAAAATGATAAAATGTAAAAGCCCTCGAAGAAAATTAGAGTATCGGATAGAATAATTGTTTGTAACGATGGGCATAATTGCGGGGGAGTTTCGTTTTTTTTTTATCGATGCGACAATCATCGGTACAACAGGTCGCGCAAAGTACACGATAGGTTCAGGTTGAACCGAAACACCGAGATTATCTTCGCGAGATAATCGAGATCAGATAAGTGGAGGATGATAGCATCGGCTGAAACGTATTATTGTTGTACGATAAATTAATTAATGATAAATCGTTTTTGTCGCTCTCGATGAGAAATCTCAGCCGATCGTAGATCCGTTCTAGCGAGGCATAAGACTATTATGAAAATATAGTCGCGCGAATTCGTTGGACCCATTCGCGATAACGGATTATCGTACCTTCTTGTTTGCTAATTAGCGCGATTAGAATATACGATTTTTTCCCCCATATAACGCGCATGCGAATAGCGTACGAACCGAGAGGTCGTTGAACTTCGGGCGTAA
Organism: Cerceris ruficornis; assembly: GCA_963989415.1. Classification (NCBI taxonomy): domain Eukaryota; kingdom Metazoa; phylum Arthropoda; class Insecta; order Hymenoptera; family Crabronidae; genus Cerceris; species Cerceris ruficornis. The sequence goes on along the minus strand of OZ022521.1, from coordinate 22,857,392 downwards.
ACGAAATCGTACATTTAAAAGTATTCCGTAATTCTACAAGCGCGGTAAATTTGAAATCTTTGGTATCGTCGTTCGACTATTAACATCGATTTTTTACGATCGACTTCCTTGGCGACACGTCGACGACAATGAATATCGTATGGACGTTTACTCGTTTATTGTTGTATTAGAATTATTCTAGAATTCCATGTCGGGAGAGACGAAACAAAAGAGGTCGGCAAGAAGAAATGAGAGTACACATTGGATCGTTGAAACAGAATCGTAAACGACTTTCACAATCGAAATAACAACTTTATTAGCCTTCGTTCAATCGCCCCCTAGCGGGTTAAGGAATTCAACAATGTCACTTGTTATCTTCTTTTCTTTTCTTCCTCTTTTTTTTTTGTTTGTTTGTTTGCTTTGAAACTACAAGCGATTTCTTCGTTGCGGAACAAACGTGCTCGGATATGGCGTTATTGTAAAAATTAAGTACATTCGTCATCTCCGTGGCCAGAGGATATCTTTTCTCCCTTATTTTTTTAAACCTTTTCTTTATCTTCCATTTTGCTCGTTAGCGATATAATAATTAATATATTTCTATTCTTCGAACAAGTTGCTTTATAATTAGATAGGAGCCGACTCGAAGGAGTAAGAAAATATATAGAGAAAGAGAGAATAAGAAGGGAGGGATGGGAGGGCGTCCAGAGGGTGTGACAGAGAAGGAAGAGAATTATATATATATATAAATGGGCTATCCGGACGCCGCGATACTCCCGATCGTTTCTAAATTCGAATAATCATACGGGTGAAAAAAAAAGAAAGGAAAAAAGCGATCGAAACGGAACAACAAGTGACGATAATCGGTTTTGCGTTTGAGCGCCGATATTTGAAGTCGATCGACGGATCATCGAAGGATCGTCGACGACGGGATTCCACCGATCGCGGCTCAGTCTTTCGTAAAAATTGTGATCACACGTTAGCACGACGGTGAATACCATCGCGAACGTTTTATTTACAGGAGGGTAGAATATATAGGGTCATCCGATCTCACGTTGGGATCGGATCGGACCTTGAGACTCGTAAAATTGACAACTAGGCGAAGATATTACAGACCCGTTTATATTAACGCGCACACGCGTCACAGCTCCTCTCCCCCTCGTATTTTTTCCCCCTTTCGTTCTCGCTACTTCATTTTTCTTTTCCTTTTTTTTTTGTTACGTTCCGTGAAATTGGCTTTACGGCGAATCGGGCGAAGAAAAAAAAAACACTAATAACATCTCGCGTTTCCTTTCCACCGTATCTCTCTTTTTCGTTTCTTCTTCTTCTAAGGGCCATCGACGATCGTCGAGCTTATTCGACGCCGACCGATGGCGAATGACAATGAGAAAAAGCACAACGTGATATAGGCGGACAGGTTGCAAGGTCAACGTTCTTAGGAATCACAGAGGGTCCTTGGAAGCTGTCCGCAATTTTTTTTGTTCTCCTTAACTACACACATGCACACACAATCGATCATTTCGAATAGTCAGTTTCGATCTTGATAGAGGAACGTTTCATCCCTTGGCACTCGTAGGCGTTCATCTTCTTCGTAATATTCTTCCAATCTTCTCATATTCAAAAAAAAAAAAAAAAAAGTGATAGAAAGAATCGAAGACCTGGAACTTCCCGCGCGTCCCAGCGTGAAGAACCTCGCACCGTTTCCATCCGTCTCGGTGAAGCATCGTTTACCGTCGTGAAGAGACACTTCTTCCTCCTCTTCTCTTCCGCGTCTCACGATCCCTGTGGCAGTACGTCCTCGAGAATCGATCCGAATCGCTTAGAAGCAATGGCTGGTAGTTGCAATGATCGCTCGAAATCTGCTAGAGCTTCGTCTCTCGCGGTAACTCTGGCAAGCTGGAACTAGGTGCGAGAAGGCTCAGGACTTCTGGTATTTCTCGAGGCTCTTTGGCTATCTCGACGCTAGAACCTCTAAAGATCGGTCTAGGTTGATCCAAGTCCTTGTACTCGGTCGAAGAGCTCTTATCCTCCTCTATACTGTGCAACATCATGTTAAACGGAATGAAAGGCATGCCGGGAGGAGGATCGAAGCATGGTGGTGGACCAATTTCTTCGATATAGTTTATGTGAATCCCCTCTATCGTGTTTCCACCATGAGGACTAACGGACGATAGCTCCGTGGGCGTATAGTACTCGCTGTTAACGTCCTCCATGCTCGCTCCTGATACCATCTCGCTCATCTTCGCCTTGAAATAAGTATCTATCCCTCCAACGTCGTCGTCCTTCGGGTCGAAGACGATCGAGTCACTTCTACCGCAGGAGCCGCTTCGGCAATTGTCGAAGTAGAGATTCGGTAGGTTCTCCAGTACTTTGTTCAAAGTTTGCTGCTGGTACTTGTAACTCTCGCGGAGTCGTAGGGCTTGATGGGCGCTGAACTTCCTTATCTTGTTACGTTGGAAGACATAATTCTCTCTGACCCAATTCAGCTGACTGGTCGAGTAGTCCCGTACTCTCTTCACCTGATTTCAGATCGAGAAGATAGTGTCGTGAGATCGTGCGAGGAGTGGAAAAGTCGTCGTTGAGGTATTTCTTTTTGTGCCGTGAATATTTTAAGATTGCAATGGCAACGGAATGTCGCAGCGGATCGATTGGTTTCGTGGATGATTAAAGAGTGATTCGGAGAAAGAGGAAATTGCTATGGATCGTTACCTGATCGTAATACTGATCTCTGAGCGCCGTGAGATGACTGGTACCGTAGTCTCGTATGTCTCGTATATGCCTCATTTGACCCTCGTAACTGTCGCGAATCCATTCCACCTGCTGGACGCAGTTGTCCTTGATCCTGTGAACTTGCTGGGTGTAATTCTCTCGTAACCTCTCGAGCTGCTGACTCTTGTATTGCTCGATATTGTCCAACATCTGATAGATCTGTTTCGCTCTTGGCGTAGAACCAACGCGTCTACAACAAAGACACCATTTGAGGCATCCGCATCTGAAAGAACGTGAAAATGATTAAATCCATTATTTTATCTTTCCAAGACGGCGTGCAAATCCCAACGAATTTTAATTACCATCGTATCAACGATCGTGCAACTTTGTAAACGTATTATGGGAGATTCTCGAAATTACCAAAAAAACAGAGGCAACGAGCAATTATATTTTCACGCAAGATGAATAGATAAAATACGGAAAGGATACTCACTTCAGCAAAATATAACGAAGCAGCTGCACGAAGAGCGTCAACAAGAGGAAGGCCGTCGCGCTGGCAGCGCCTACCAAAATACTGATGATCCTGATTCTGTGCAAAGTTATCGGATTCATCTGGAGATTAACGTAGGTCGTGGCATTCGCGATAGGATTGATCGCGAAGCATTTATATCTTCCAACGTCTTCTCGCAGCAAGCTGTTTATGTACAAGGATCCATTTTCGAGAATACGGATACGACCGTCGTCGACGAACGGTTGATCGTCGTTCTCCCATCCGTGCACGTGCGGATGATGGACGAAGGCGTCGGGAAAGGCCGGGTCTGGATTCCAATGTAGAATTTTGAGGTTTGGAGTGACCCAGGTCAGAGAGGGCGCAGGATTCCCATTGAATTCGCACTCCAGGAGCACGGGGCTCAATAGAATGTACTGCTGAGTGGCCGTGGCATGAGCCAGAACCGGAGATGTGCAGTTCAGGTATCGAAGAGTTTGAAGAATATCGATGTTCCCGTCTATATCGTCGCCGCACCTGAAGCCACTCTGAAAAGCGGTTCTCAGGTGTGTTTTGCTCTCGGCCCACTTGACGAACCAGAACATCCGACAGTCGCAGGCCCATGGATTACCCCTGAGCTGTAGCTCGCTGAGAAACGAAAGATGCGCGACGTTCGCCGGAAGGAAGGTCAAACTGTTGTCCCGTAGATCGATCTTTCGAAGTCCCGGTGTACGATCGAGAGCGTGACGAGAGATCTCGCGCAGAGGACTCGAGCTCATCTCCAGGTTCTCCAGTCGTTCCAAGCCATCCAGATCGTCGTCCCGTAGAATCTCCACCTTCGTTCCGGACAGCAGCAACGTGCGTAATCTATCGATCGGTCGCCAAAGATCGTGCGGAATCATCGTGATAGGTATGTCCCTCATGTCGAGCCATCGCAAATTTGCGAGGCCGTGGAAGGCGACGTTCGTCAATCTGAAGATCGGATTGCCCGAAAGATCGAGACGCTCCAGGGACGTGAGATCTGCGAAGAAGCCTCGCGGTATACCGTCGATCTCGTTCTCCGCCAACTCGAGAATCCTAAGTCGATTGAGACCGGAGAAGAGGCGAGATGGAAGCTTCGTGAGTCTGTTGGAGGATAGTCGAAGCTCGAGGAGGAGCCTGTTCGGGCGGAAACTGTGATCCGGCAGAGAGACCAAGAGATTTCCGCTGAGGTCCAGACGCTCGAGCGACTTGGTGGAGGCGAAGGCCTGATAGGGCAACACCGAAATCCGATTTCGCGACAGACCGATCTCCTCGAGTCTGTCGAGACCTTGAAAGAGTACTCGGGAGAGTATGCTCAACCGGTTGCCGGTGAGATTCAGGTACTGAAGTTGGTGCAACGGATGGAAGACGTCCGACGGTAACTCCGTCAGCCTATTGTCACCTAAGTCGAGCCGTTGTATCAGCGGCGTCGCGCGAAATATTCCCGACTCCACGTGCTCGATGCCGCTGGATGTCCAAGCGAGACTTCTCAGGAGAGCGGAAGTCTCGAGAGCGGCGACTGGTATCGCGGCGGCAATGACGTTTCTGAGAACGACGTAGGTCGCCTGGCTTGGTAAGCCGAGACCGAAGAAACTTCGTTCCTCGCAGAAGAGTCTTCTTCCGTTCTGCGAGCACTCGCATCCCGCGGGACATTCTTTGTACGAGGACAATGCCAACGTCTTCTCCGTGGGCAACGTTGTCTCGGACGACGGATCTTGCGTATCTGTGACGCGCACCACAAATACCAGGAGAACGAACAACCACCACCGCGGAACCCGCGTCAAAACCCGCTCCCTCATTCCTATGACCTGTAACGTGACGATTTTCACCGATACAGCCACCAAAATCTCCCATGTTCCGTGTCTTCGACAGCTACAAACGAGCGGCTCTCCTCCCTCCTCTCTTTGCAAAGTCAATTATTTCCACCACTACAAGTATTCGTTCTAGTTTTATTTTTCTTTCTCTCAGGAAAACTCTACGCGTCGTTAAATACGATTAAACTTCTTGGCAGCGCTCGCGCCGAAAAAATACGATCTCGGCTAACTTTCTTACCGATATCGTACCTTTTCGCTTTCTTTTCGGGGAAATTGCATTCTCTTCTACCTACCTATCGGGGGCTAAGGGCAGGTCGCCAAGTACCGGATTATGATGAGGGCGGTCGAGCAAGGGATGCGTGTGTTTGTGTGTTCTTTTCGTGTACGTTGCGTGCACAACGTGTATGATGCGTGTTCTCTCCCGTACGTCCCTCTTTAACCGTTTGCAAGAAATCCGGCCGCGTGTCTTACGGACGTACTGAAATCGCTGATTTCGTCGATGGCGGCAGTGGTGTTGGTGTTATTGCCGTGCCGAACCGGTAACATAATTGTGCGCGTTCTGACGGAACGGCCCGCGAGAGCTTCGAATTTGGACGGAAAACGAATCCGCCACTGTTCGACGACAAAAACGTAGACGGCGACGGCAAAGTCGACGATTTCACGCGTACCAAGCTCCCTTGCACGCACGCACGCACACACGCACGCACGCATACAGACATATAACACATACAAACGGTTCCACACACACGCACGCACTCACTCACTCGGCATTCGCACCCTGTATCCCTTTCTCTCTCGGGTCTCCGGTTAAATCGTGCAACAGCAGCAACAGCCACTCTCTCGTTTCTCGCGTGTCACATGACACGCTTCTGCATCGCGACACGGCCAGCGTCGTCCGGCGCGTATCAAAGGTAAAAACTGACTGTGAGATCGCTCCGGCCGACTCTGGCCTCTCCTCGTGGTTGTCCGCCGGCTCGAGAAACTGGCAACGTTGCCAGCTCTCTGCCATCGCGCCGACGCAAAACCGACATCGCCGCACCTTGCGACGCTATCCGCCCCGAGAGACCCGCAGACCCGCACGCCCCGAGCGAGAGAGCGCGAGGAGAGGAGAGAGACGGAGAGAGGGTTTCGGAGCCGCCTCTCCGAGAGGCTCGGAAAGCAGCCGATTCCTGTTCGCCGTTCCAACGCCAAGAGAGATTTCAGGATTTCCTCGAGTCCGTAAAGTCTCCACAGAGTTCTCTGTCAGCCGATGCAGGATAACGGACAGGAAGGAAGAAGGAAACTCTGGCGTTCGATTCGTATCTAGTTCTAGAGATTTAGGAATCGGGCCAACCTCGGAAAGATCGATATTTACGATCAATATCGGGAACGTCGATCAGTCATCGAGACAGACGTTGATCGAGAGTACCTCTGTTTACGTTGGATCGAAGATCTGAATACGTGCGAGCGAGAAACCCGATTATCGTCCGCCTCTCCTAGTTCCAACGAACCGAGTCACTGTTCACCGACGGAACGGTGCTCGAGCGATTCGAGATTTCTTGCAAATCCTATCTCCGCCAATTATTCTCCTGCTATACGCGCTCGAGTTCCCAGTTACGTCGTTGTATTCGTTAATTAGTGAACTTTGAGGCAACGTCGTCTCGCTTTGGCGAGCTGGCTTTGTTCCGCCATTTTGGAGAACCGGGAGAGTCCCTCCCGGGTTTTCGACGTCGACGCCTCGGGCCGTTTCTCCTTCTGTTTGCGCCCATCCGTTCTTTGCCCGATGTTCTCGCATCGCGGGAACCTTCGCGTTTCGTGCTAACAGCCCGAAGCGAATTACGATTCGCTACCGAATTGCAGCTAAATGCCAGCCGCGGTATTTCGAGGAGAATAGCGTGGGAATAACTAGTTTTCAACAGGGATACACAAAGGGGGGACTTCGACCGAAGCGTGCGCCTCGCCACGGTGTAATATAGCACGAGGAGCGTAGAATTTCGCAAGCTGTCGGGAAAGGCAAAATCCTCCCACGCGTTCCTTCCGTTTAATCGTAACGTCTATCTCTTTTGGTATCGTGCGTTCATTCTTTTAACAGCATTTTCAAACTCTTCGTCCAGCCGGATCCTTGTGAACGCACCGTGCTATTTATGATCTTCTACGTTAATAGGATAATTATTATTATACTCGAATGTCCGCATGAAATACCATATTATCGTAGAAAGTACTAATTGTACCCAAGCCTTTCGTCGTTAGCCGAGTATTATTGATCTAAGACAACCCCTGTTTCCCCGGGACGTCAGTTAAAATAGAAACACAGTTATACCTTGTTCGTTTATTTTTTGCCCTCCGAGCCGATCGGATAGCATCGAGACAGGTGGATAAGTAAAACCTCGGTCACGCTTAACGAACAATTGCGAATTATTCGTTTGTCCGATATTCCGCAAGGAGGAAAGGAAGCTTGGCGAGCCCGTTTAACGTCATTCGTGACTCACCCACGGCAAAGGACTGGATAGAACGAATGTGCTAACCGAAATACGAAATATCGATTTGGCCCCGGTGTTCTCGGCTCTTGGGCCACGAATATTCATGTACCGTTGGAAAAGTACATTTCCCCGGAGATAGTTTGAATTTGCGAGAGACATTTTGACCGTAGCGAATGAAACGTGTCCTTCCTTCCGCTCTATTCGGTCTCGCGTTCAAGAGAGAGTCTTACCTGCGCGTGCGGAAGGCTATTACGTTTCCCGGTAGGCCATTCCTACCGAAAATTCAATTCCTGACCTGGGCCAACGGCTGCGAAATTGTGCCGCTTTCGTAGGCTGCCCCTGGCCTCCCTGTTTTTATGGTTTTACCCGGAACCCTTGAGAATTAGCCTCCTTCCGTGTGAGCTTAGCCTGGAAATTTCGAATATTCCCGCTGTAGTATTTACGAGCCGTGATATCAATCTGTCGGACAAGAATTTCGTGGAACCGCAGTCATCGATTTCGATGAAACTTTGCGAAACTGCTGGGAATGATATACGATCGGGGTGCTGGTATGTTTCGTGTTTGACCGTCTGCCCTTTAAGGGAGTGACGTGTGTCCTTAAAGAGCTAAAGGTCCGGATTTCGCGCATCATTTAGAAGACAATAGAGTGCTCGGAATGAAAGTTTAATGCTTTGTTACAAGCTGGCAAATAGCCTGAAGTATTTAAACAAAATTAATTACCCCCAGAACTACCGGCTTTATATCTACCATAATTAAAAAAGTACTTTAGACAAAGAGAAATCAAGAGGTGGAAAGGGTCATCTATTAATTAATTTACGTTTCATAAGATAAAAGTGGAATATTTGCTGCATTTATTTAATTCTGACAATTTTTAAAAAATTGAAAACCAGTCATTTTAATCGCCTTGATAGTTTTAGTGTTAATAAGTTCTCTATAACATTTTTTTTAAATTAAACTATCTCCATTATACAATTCCTTTCAAAGATTTATCAAAAATTATGTCAGTCGTTCGAACCACCTTTCACATCACGATCTCGTAGTCTCTGTCAATATTGACAGAATTTTCGACGAAAAAAAAGGAACGTTATATTTTTATCCCAAGTTTAAAATTAAACCGTCCGCAAGGCTCGTAACATCGACGGATGAAACGAGCACCGCAAAGTGCACAACGGAGAGAAATAAATTTTATCATTGCAACGACGCACCTGCGAATCACTTGTCTAAACTCTCCACGTGTATTCGCTCGCTAAATTGGCCTTGGCGTTAACTTCAATGCGAGTTAACGTTTAGCTTCGAACACCGTGTATATGCGCTCCGCAAAACCAAATCTCTTGCGTCATAGAACCGATAGAGAAAAAGCGAGAGAGGGGAAAAAAAAGTTATTCTCCTTCGCGCGTCGATCGTTGAAGAACTTAAACCCAGCGCGATCGCAATCACGGCGCAATTTGGAAAATCCCGTGCCAAGTAACGATCTTTAGTAGTTTTCGCCGATATAGAGCATACTTTCTAATTATATAAAACTAAAATGACCTGGTGGCAATCGTATTAAAGGATTGACGGCTAGGTCTACCTTTTTTGGACGACGATCGCGTTTCCTTGTTGTGCTTTCGTTGTTGATGGCTTTAAAATATTGTTGTGTATTTTGGCTGTAATTACTCCGATAATTTTGCCCGAGACGCACCGTTTTAGGTTGATTTTGAAACACTGAGGTTATAATATACACGTCAGGTTGGAAAAATCTGTCAGACGTGACGGGAATTTGAACTCAAGTCTACAATTAGGAATCCGAGCCTTTAAGCCCATACCCAGCATAACTTTTTGTGCAGTTCTTGTACTTTAGGGTTGTTCGTTTGCTCTACACTTAAATTTTGGCGAGTGTGATCAGTTTGCCTAGGAGCTATCGTATTTTAGACAGACTTCAAATCACGAAGACTTTGATATATTAAATGATAATTTAGTAAAAGTTTGCCAGAGGCAACAAACATTTAATCTTGGTCGCAGTAACCGAAAGTTCCAACCTCTGACTCCATACCCCCAATAATTCTCCTTAACAGTTTTATTCGATCCAATTAGGAGTAATTTATCTAACTGTGTGCAAGAAAATATATAAAGTATCGTTTAAATAACGAACTAGATTGGTCAAGAAACAAATTGTTCATTGTTACGGTCGTCCCTCGAGATATTTCTTGAACGTCATCTAAACTTCTTTGTGGTATCGTAGGACAGCAGATGTTTCTGCGTAAAATACGTCGGCTCTGTAGCTTGCATCAGAGAAACGCTGAGATTAGATAAAAGATCGAGCACCGAGTAGACGTACGAATGCAACCGTCCTTTTATTAAGTAATCTGTCCCCATAGCGTAAGATGGTCCAAGAGAATTTGGGCCTGGGGGACTCGCGGGCGAATTGAGCTTAACAATCAAAGCGTTTTTCTCATATAAGAGCCATTAATCAGCTTTGAAATATTACCTTTTTGCTACTGCGGATATGATACTTTCACAGTGATTTTCTAACGTTCTATCAGGCTTGTGGTATCATGTATCGCGTAGAAAAAATGTGTGAAAAATCAAGTTTACCTATTTATATATTTTTATACATATATATTCTGCGGTAAACGTTTACAGGGAAAATCGTTGAATCCGTGAAATAGGAATTGCGCAACGAGAATCAATGTGGCACACGTGTGACGCTGGTAGCGATCGCGTTTAAACGAGACTTTGAATCGTCGCATACCAATCCTATGTTTACAAGAGAGTCCACACCGAAATATTTTTCGCACGCTGCGAATAGCGCGAGACGGCCGAAGAAGTAACATTGACTTCGGTGTCACGATGTTCGTTTGAAATACATCAGCGGAGAGACTCGATTTAGAGGGAGCGAGGTCTTCTTTGTTCTCCGTGCGTGTTCACCGTGTTGTTTGTGCTATCCTTGTTATCTCTGACCGTCGCGAAGTACGCAAAAAACATCGTCTTCGCGACTTTGACCGTCGTCGGTGACGTTACTTGCGCGATTTGTAAATGTCAACCGTTCGACGGCTGAGCGTTCGTTTATTATCGCCAATGGAAAAGAAAAGCTCAAAGCCGAATGAAAAAGGACGGAGACACGTTTATCCCGAAGGTGTTTAAAAATCGTGGCGCCGGGTGGTACGCGAATATTGCAAAACAGCGTAACGCTTCGGCTACCGCTGGAAGAAACGTGCAATGCCGTTCCGTAGCTGATAACAAACACATTGGTACACTGGTCTACGATAATCGGTCTCCGGTTGACAGATATATGTCTGATAAGGCAACCTGATTCCGTCCCCTTCTCTCCTCACGTTCACCAGCGTCGAATTTGAATTTCCCGCCGCAAGAGAAATCCACGGTTAACGTTCTTGATTACGTTTCGACCCGGTTCGCGATTACGATCGCTAGAAACTCGCTGCGAGGAGTTACGTAAGGTAAATTGATTTGGAGAAAATGTAATTGGCTGCACGAACGGCAATCGGGATTTTGGCCTTGGCTAGGTAAGGAACTTCGGTGGATTGGTGCGCGAAGGCCACGAAAACTTCGTCCCCTCTTTTTCTATTTTCTCGTCGGTCATGGCCAAGGGGAAGGTTGGCTCCGAGGGTAATAGGACCGTCTATCCTCCTTCTGCCTCTCATCCTTTTCAAGGTTTCTCTCCTCGTCGCCCAAAGACGTTCTCGGTCCGCGCCCGTCTCTTATTTCGTTCGTTTTGCACGCACCGATGGCCGTCCGACTTGTACAGTAATTTTAGAGCGGATGAAGCTAAAAAATATTCCTGCGAGTAGACGTCTTCGGCATCCCACGTTTTTAGGCCGTTCAATATTAATGGCAGCGCGACCTCGACGTGAAAGCACCGATAGAAAACGAATTCGGTTCCTACGCTGGGATTACGTAACATCATCGACAAATGGTACACAGCCGGGAATCCTTGCAAGGAAATAAAGCCGATTGATTTGGTGCTCGCACAATCGATAAATTGTTTTGCCCGTAAAACGTCAAGTGCGGCTATTCTGTGACAAAACAATCGTAACGGCTTATCGAGGAGTCATTGAGCAACGGATATCCCTCGTTCGAGGAGAATTAACGTCGCATTTCCGGAACGATTCTTTCCGATCGATTCGTAACCGCCCAGTCCGGGGATAAACCTGAACAATCCCGATCGCTGTAGCGGCCTCGAAATTCCGTGGCACAGTTACGTAACACCGTGGGTGCACGATTTTTAGGAGAGTGAAGAAAGATGGCAGAGCAATAGCGTCTCAAGGAGGCGGCGAAAGAGAAAGAAAGCGATCTCAAAACGTAGCTGAGCGACATAGGGAAGGGGAGGACAGCTATTTCAAAGGACAACGTGTTCGTTCGAGACAACAGCGTCCGCCGAGGACACGATTGCCATCGAATTATATTACCGCGACGAAAGTGAAACAAGAAGCGATTGTAATACCCGAGGTATCTCCGAGTTTCTTTCCCAAACGAATCGCGCCGACGCGACGACGTTCCCCGTTACGTAACGCGGCCGACGACCGATTATCGGACGAAACGAGGATTCGATCTTACAGTTTTCAGCTTAAAACGAAATGAAACGATTCGGTTGGACGTTATAAGGAGGGAAAGGCTCGCGATTCCAGCCAGGGTAATAACTACCGGCTGGCAGTTGCCGGCAAAGTCTCAAGAGAGGGGAGGAGCCGAGCTCGAGCAAGTTCGAGCGGAAGTGAGAAAACGCGGAGAAAAGGAGAGAGAAACGGCAGCGAGCGCCGTGCAGAGAGCACCGTGTGGCGAACGGCGAGCGTCGGGCCGACACGGGAGTAGAGCTCGATCAGCTGGGAACGAGGCAACGTTGCCGGATCGAAGCTCGTGACCCCCGGCTCCTGGCCGTGTCGTCTCCGTCGATCAATAGTGCGGAGATCCGGCAACCCCGCCGAGTCGCCCGTCTCCCTTTATTTATACGCGTCGGTCAGACCGCGCGGCACAGGACTGCTCCGATTCTTCCTACGGGTGACCCTTTGTCCCTTTACGTCTGCAAGACCTCTCGCGGCGATTGCCGATAGTTTGTTTTTCGGGAGAGAGAGAGGTTAATTATCCTATGGCCCGTTGATACGGTCGAAAACGATACAAGACGCGGGACGAAACGAGAGACACCAGGTCCGAGAGATGTCGAGAGTTCGAGGATGAACGACATCCTCTTTGTAGTGTCTCCAGCTATAAATACTTATGGAAGGACGTATATATAGTCGCGCAGGGGATCAGGGACGTACGAACGCGGTAGAAGTGCAATGTACTCCGGAGAAACGATCCGAACGATCGGCGCGTGTCGTTCGTTCCTCGTCCCCTGCTAGTCTCCTGATGGTCTCCTGATAGTCCTAGCTGGTTTTACGTTCTCTCCGTGATCGGCTACGATCAGGTATTTCATCCGAGGGCGAATGATTTAAGAACACCTACCCGTTACGAGGATATAATCGTCGTAAGCGACAAGGAGGGAGGTCGAATCTCCGACTCACTATTTCCGAGTCCAAAGTCCCGTCCTCGTAGTCGCCATAATCGTCGGCGGTTCATGAGGTGTAAGATAATGGACGATTAACAAATACGTGCATTATAGATATCGAATGAGAGAATTAAACGCATCGCCTTGGTATTCTACGGATTATTGCTCGCGTATCGCTTATTTTCATGTTTGCGCTATCTTATCGGTGTAATCTGAGTTGGACGAGGCTACGTGCCGGTGCGAAAATCAGTAGCGGCATTTTTAGGCGGCCTTTGCCGACGCTAGCGATAAAATCTCGACCGTATTATCGCGCAATGCGAAACGGTGAAAACGGGAAAGTTAAAAAATGCGTACTTTCACGCTGAAGTCAGGTATTGCACCTGCTTCTTCCTCCAAGAGCCACGAGGAATTCGATAGTCGTTCGTTCGTGGCTTATGCTTTGTTTTCCCCTTTGCGCGATACTTTTTCTCTGTTTTGCGATTCGACAAGGTGAAACACCAGAAATAACTCGTGAATATTGTGTCGTTCTTATTAAAACTGCCGTGTACAACGGACGTTCGTTGCCTGGGTTCCTCTGGCAGCCGCGAGAGTTGCTAATTACTCGTCTACTTAACACACCCTTCTCCTAATTTGCCCTGTTCGTCCTCTCCTTCGAGTGTGCATTGTCTTGGCAGCGTAGCGTCAGCTGTACGGTCAAATTAATTGCGAGACGAATCTCTATTCCGACCAGCTAATAATAATCGACTCGTCCACCGCTCCTCGAAACCGGTTCCAAATGTGGAATCGCTCCTATTGTCGTCGATTTCGATGAAATGCGACGCAAAACAATTGCAATACGATCGCTATATTCTGAAACGACCTATGCTCCTCTCTTTTGCTAAATTTACAAATTCTTCTACAATTATTCACTATCATCGAACAACATATTCGGCTCGTAAACAATACCTGCCTATACACATTCATAAGTCGTTCGCAGCACACACCAAACTATTCGCTCAACTTGGAATTTCAACAAAATAATCAGACACTTCGTCCCAAAGCAAACAAATCTCCAACAAGCAAAACATCTCTCTACCTTTTCAATTTTAATAACCATCCCACAAACCCATACTACCGCACGTCCCTGCAATTACAGCCCTCATCGTTCTCACACGTAGCAACGAAAAGGTCAAAACGTTCCCCTTCAACGTGACATTTTTTCTCACCCGAAAACTAGTTCAATCGAACGGCCAATCGCAATTTCGCCTCTCGCTCGTAGTACGCGCGGATTCAACAATTGCAAATCCGTCGATCGAACGTTTTGCAGAAAGAGGCGGCGTGCATTCACCGTGAGCCGCAAAGGTCGATATACCCGGGCACTTTACCTGAGCTCGCACGATACGACATCCGCCGGTTCTCCTCTGCCGTTCTTTGTGTTCTCGGATGTTAGTTTCATGCTCTTCGTTCACTCGCGTATCTAATGTCGGTTGGCACGCGTTGAGTTTCCGCTCGTGGTTGTCCCAGTTTTTTGGAGAACACGCGGATAAGAGGGAAACAGATACTGTTGCAACCGTAGCCTGGAATTCTTTCGTACACGCTTGACCTCGAAATAACCGAGGAAAATAAAAACCGCCTGGCTGTCCGTGATGTCTTTAAATATTACATTGAACTTATATCTCCGTTGGTATTCGGTATCCTTTATTTTCACGGAGATGCGTGATGTCTTCTTTATTTCTTGGTAATTTTTGAGTCTTTTGGTTTTAAGGACTGTGATTAGTTTGCTTAGGAGTTCTAGTAATCTAGGTGGATGTAGAACGAGGGAGGCTACGGTATTATGCGATGATTTAGGGAATAATAACAACAATAATAATAATAACTTTGTTGATACATAGAATTAATCAGAACTTATTCAAAAATATTTGCATGCTTTCAAACATTTCACAAATTATGTAATACGGTATGAAAAATTACTTAGACACTCAAGAAATATTTAAATATTGAATGTATTAGCATATCCGTGAATATTGTAATTTCGAAATCAGAACAAATTTCAATGAATTCGAGAACACTGATCGCTAAGCTAAGCAGTTGTATCGGGTTAACGAAATTTCTCAGACTTATTTCAAACTACACTCCAATTAGTACCTTAATAATATCACCCTCAATTATTTCTACCTCTAGCTCGAAATTAACGCAAATAAATTTCTAGACTATTATTCAAACGAAAGGATTACACGTATTATCTCAGTGCTGTTTTAGGGGGAACGTTGAACGTCGCTAAGTTTCAATGTTAAACGCGTGCAGTTATCTACCCACGTGTTACGTGGGTCTGAAATACTTGCACATGGTGTGGAATAACAAGTGTTCCGTGCCTATGTACGGATATGCATGGCACGCATTATGACCGCTTCTAATGTGCAGCTGTACATGAATCCCTCGACGAATGTCGTATATACGAACGTGCAGGACGATCCTTTGTAAAACGGTAAAAACGAGATCAACCGCCGATCCGTGTGCAAAGATACAAGTTAATTGAAAGTTTGCCTAATTTCAAGTTCCTTTAATGAACGAGAATACTGGTACCTATATAAAAAAATAGGTCTACCTTCAAAGCTAGCTGCGTATCTTATAGGGGTTATGGCGGCGACTGTGGCGGAGATAAAAGCTCCAGTTTTTAAATAGGGGACTTGGCTTCGTCATCCGTGGAAGATATTTCTTAGCGATTCGAATTCTCATGAAGTGATCGTGAGTGACTGTATGGTGATAATTGCAATAGTGGCTCGAGTCACTTATTATCGTTTCAAGAGATTTGCACTTTTCTTTTGAGTTGCGCGGTGCTATCAACTCCGTTAAGCGATCCAATTATCTATCATTTGTACAAAGTATCTCCACCGGATTCAATTCTGCAGTGATACACGAGAAATAATTAGACATTCTTCAAATTCGGTTACTTAAGACACTTTAAAGTTCGCGCGTGATAACTTTGAAAATTCTCAAAGAAAGTTAGCAGCGATACGAGCTAATTTTACATGCCGAATTCAAAACGTCGCATATCATTTTATAAATCGGGATATTGTTCGCCCCATCTGCTACACCTACTCGATTACGTAATCGTCGGTATTTGCTACTTTCTTCCAATCGTAATTATCCTGCGTATTCCGAACGTTTACTTTCCTCTGGAAATTCAGCAGTATTGTCGTGTATATACGGTACACGAGCCGTTTTAAAGCGGCACTCTCACGAAGACAAAGACTCAGGCGCGGACAGAATGCAATTGCGTTACACGCTTACATTTGTCCCTGGAAACCGTTGAATTTCTTTCCTCGTGGAAGCCACATAAGTCGGTTAAGTTGGTTCAAGGCCATCCACTGGTGCGACGCATTCGCACTCGCCGAAGCTCCATTGCTCTCTCCGATCTTTTCGAGTTCACCGAGGAAAAAAGAATTGCAAAACTGCCCGGTAACAGTCATCACGGATTTCCCAACGTTCTCGTTGTCCCCTTCTCGAGATTATCGAGGACCTGTAATTGCTACCGAAGGAGTATCTCTCCCCCTCTTTCTCTTTCTCGTGCGAATTTCACGCAGAACTCGCAGGAAACAGCTGTGCTTTTAGCCGGCTTTTATTATTCGAGATAACCGTTCCACGTCGATGAACACGAATTCAACAGGGTTTTTTTTTTAGTTCTCGTGTACCGGCAGGTAGGAATCTTCGAGTAACGAATTCCACGGTTTGGCGAGCGATTATTCGCAATCTGTTTGTCGCATCGACGTTTTCTACCGCGGTCGTCTCGAGGAATTGCCAAAATGTCTTGGCAGAGGTTGCGCGAGCCAAGGTGCCATTGATTAATACCGTTTTTAACGGAAGTAGCTTATATTACGCCTACGTGGCATTTCGCGACAGAAGCGTCGCGGTACTTTTTGCGACATTGCGATTTCACTTTGCTCGTTCCGTGCGAGTCGTCCGCCGATGCACCGTGGACTTTTGTGCAAGTAAGGCCTGGAATTGCAGTAGTACGGACTCGATCGAGTCACGTTTTCTGGATAGCTATTAGATGTTCTTTTTTGCATTTTTTTGTAAGCAATATTGTCGCCCGGGAGAGATTCAAATCGTTCAAATAATTATTCGGTTTCCTATTATATGCATTTTCCATAGGTATCGAGAAATTTAATTAACTTTGATCCTCCAAAACAGTTTTGTAACTAATTCTGATATTAAAAAAGAAACAGAAAATTTCACAGCTTTTATAACAATTTGGAGAGTCTCCATATTATAATGGAAGCGTTGTATTCCGTAATATGGTTCCAATTATTTTTATTATAAGGAAAAAGACTCGGATAAAAGAGATAAGAAGCGCAGACCGTCAGTCTGACTTTGTAGAAGATTGCAAACTAAAGCTGAGTTACCTCGAGCTCCAGTTCGTCTCTTAAGGACTCCAAAATATCATGATGGAAGGTTTGGATATAAATACGTTTAAAATATTTAGCAAAAACTATAACTGAATCGAAAATAAGCAATGTATCCCCCTTAAAATCTGGGTCACTTTGCGTTGCGTCTTACAAAATATTTAAAACGAGCAGCTATCCATCAGAAGTGAAGAGTCAACGTTCTATAATTCCTGTCTTCGAATTATTATCAAAGCAAGTCGGAATAACAACCGCTTCCTGTCTATATACGGATGTACACGTGACGCATTATATCCGCTTATATCGTGCCAATTTAAAAACGAACTTTTTCCGAGCGGACGTTCTCGAAGCTATTGCTAACCCATCGATGCTTCGGCGTAGGAGGTTCCGGACGAGTGTCGCAAGCACCATCGAATGTCGACACCAGTGTGGCCACGACCGAGTATACCTTCTAACCAGGGCCGTAGTTGTGTTTCCGAACGATACTTGCATAAATATCCGTGGTCTAACCGCTAGTTATCGCGTCGATCGAACATCGCTCGTATTTCTGCACATGGCACCGTGAAAATGGTATCGCTACTCCGGCGTCGCCTGGCTTTGACCCCCGCGCGAGTAAAGTGCTCGAGTTGCGCTCAAATACGTTCCAGTATTTTTTTAAAATATTTTTAAGTCCCTTTAAGTCCTTTTTTATCTGCTACACATATCGGCGTTTAACCCTTTGCCTTACAACGAGTGAAACTCGTGATGCGGATTTTGGAACAGGAAATTTGGAAGCTTCTCAAAAGTGATCAAATTGAAAGTATCGGTAGAACGCGACACGATACAATTTTTTCTATCACATCATTATTTCTATAATCACTGACAAATTTTTATTTTAGCAATTGAATTTGCAATTATTGCGGATACAGTCACAAAAAAAATCTTAGAGCAAGGGGTTAAGTAAGTCAATCTGGTTCCTTTAAAAATATCGCGCTGAAGTTGCAAAAATATTTTGCGATTCGTAGTCTACTTTCTGTTACTTTGTCAATAATAATTTCATTACGAGTAATATGTATTATTGAAACGGATGAACAAATTGAATCCAGGGACTGATGAAGGTTCAGGGTGAAATTCGTGATTTAATTGAATTATTCTTTGGCTCGCAATAAATCTTGCGAATTGGCGAACGGGCAACGCTGATTGAGGAATGCGTGTCGTCTCGTCGACTTCGCCGTTCTGAAAGGGGACACCTTTTTTTACGAAATAAAATTACACCAGCCCTACACCCCATAACACGCTGCATAGCGACGACGAGCAGCCGTAGAACTGTTCAGGAGGACGTTCCATTGGAAAACGGAGGATATAGGAATTTATCGGGCGGATCTTCATCAATGATGGGCAGACTTTTTCAGCAGTGGGTCAAAAGAAAAGAAAAAATTCCAGCAGGCCAATACAATTTACTGTAAAACTTAATAAGGACTTAAAATAGTATTTTTTAAAACACTGAAACTTACAAATGCTGTGCTACTATTTTAACGTCTGCGAAGGGTTGAATAAAACCTGTAAAACGACAGTAGTTTTCTCATCGCTGTTTAAAATCATAGGATGTTTAACCACTTAAATAATTAATCGCTGTCTTTACAGTCGCATCGATAGCTAAAGTTAGTAGGGAATTATTCTACTATCGATAACAAGAGGAATCGTAGACCTTTAACCCCCTAAGAGTATCTATAGCCAGTCACAAACACAGACGTTCACACGGGAGCGATGGCTATGACCACCATTGGAATTTTTCTCCTCGTCGACAGAGTGACGAGAAAATAATCGAGTGCTCTCCATTTTTAATGATTCGATGAAACCGTGAAAGCAAGAGGAAACCTAGTACGCTTTCAGAGTTTGAATAATTAACAAATCTTATCGACCACTTAAGTCTATCTGCTCTCATGCAGAGCGCGGTTGGCGCAGCGAAAGGATCGGAGTAGCAACGTAAAATACGGCAGAATTTCTTAGGATAACCCAATTCCATCGCAACGTTGCTCGAAATCCCTGAACCCGGCCTATGTAAATAACATCGACGTTATTTGAATGCACGGATACCACTTTTCAAGCCCTGAAGCTTTATACCACGATGACGCTCCTTTTTTTTCGTCTCTCTATTTGGCACATATGCAGTACGCGCGGACGTGGCAACGACGCGATCAATTGAGCACGCGAGGACATAGAAGCCCGCCTTGCCGTTGCATCCGCGTACGTCACTAAGAAAGAGAGAAAAAAGGACAGGTTCTTTGGCCATTAATCTCTCCCGTGCGCCTCTCTCCTTTTCCATTCAGCGCTTCTTCGATCCCCCTTTGCCCGTGGTTTCCTCGTCGCTTCTCGCGAACGAAAACACCGACTGTGCAGACCGAATGATCGAGACTCGAATTCTGTACGATGAACCAGACCGTGAGCTAATATTCGACCCACCTGATAATTTCTCTTGCTCATATAATTTGATTCGATGACTTCTTTTATTGGTCCCTCTCATTTTTGTAATTATCGTGGAATTAACTTTTGTATTTTGTAAAAAATCATACAACTCTGACGGCGAGAATGTTGGTAGAAAATACGGTCTGTAATTCTGTCTGCTGTGATTTCGTTCTCGAGAAAATGACTGTAACTCGCTTATTGGCCGGAAAACGAAACGTTTGTCGAGTACGTGATAATGAGACACTTTAGCATCGACGCGTGCCTCTACGAGTTTCGTTTATGTGACCCTCGGGGTTTCGCAATTAATCGCGGCGAGTTTACCGTGACGCTATCGAAACCTCGAGGAACTTTACAGATAAACGATTGAATACTTCTCGAGCATCCCCGCAACTGTAATTCCCCGATCGAATTATACATTTTAGTATTAACAAGAGTCCCTCGTAATTTTATCTAACCGCAGGAGAAAATTTCCATGGAGGTCTAAAAATAGTGATTCCTTCTGCTCGCTAAAAGAACGTAGATTATGCGAGGAACGCTTCGTTCCGGTTACGTATAAACTCTGCTTCACCGCAGAGAATTTTTGCACGTTACAAGTAACATGCTATGTTCGATGGCATGCGCCTTACTAAAAACTAACTACGTCTATTTCTCTCGAAATAGAGGTTACGAAGGAATTCAGGGAGGCTTGGAGATACGAGCATACGGGTTCCTTCTGCTAAAACCTACTAAATCGTTAATATAAACACTAGAGACTCGTTGACCTCGTCCTCGTTCAAGCTGCATCTTGAAACAATGTATGTACGTAACTCAACCCGACCCTTTTCGTCAGTGAAGTCAGTCGAGGTGTGCGAGAAAAACAGTTGCACATTAAGGTGTGACAAATGATCGCAAAGAAACGATCGAGATATCTTTTCGTACGTTCTCGCTCCTCGCAGGCGAGGTTTACAACATGGAGCAATGGCGAGAAACGACGACGATTCTAGAAACTGTCATGGAGGTCTAGAAGATCGTGAAATTTCTACGAGAAAATGTTATTCGGATGCATAAAAGAGTCTCTGCGAGTCGAAATCGATGACATCGAGTGGAATATTTATGGTATTAGACTATACGCGGAAAATATGTTGGAATGATGCAATGGCGTCATTTGCTGATGTGGCAAATAAGTTATGGAAGCGTTCAACTCGAAGCCGTTAAAACAGCATACGTGACTCGAAGAACGATGCAAATGGCGAGCGGGGAGTTCTGGCGCCATCTGGCAGTGATTCTTATCTTGGAAGCTTTTCAAAGTTTGTTGTCGGGCTGTACGATGGCGCTACTGTATCGAGTTGAAATTTGTCAGGGCCGTGTTACTAGGGTTCTTTAATTTTACCGTTATAAATAATTTTGTTCACAACTTAAAAATCTATGAAATTTGTTAAACTCGTATTTCAAAATATTGCCGTAGCTTGGTATGCTTTCAAGTCTACAATAATTTTATTTAGTATAACATAACACCAATGACTCGATGCACCAAAAATATCTTATTTCTCGCTAAATTAACGGATACTTGTTAACGCAATTAACTCTGCATTTTTCTTTTTAGTGTGCAGATTTTGTAAAAGCCGGAGCAGAGCAAGGTTTAACACCGTCTGACGTTGTACTGGCAGCCGACATTACATTCTCTTGTGTAGCTGATCCTCAGGCTGCCAAAGACGTAAGTCCTCGCGAGACAACATCGCTATTACAAACTGTTATTCCCTTCCACTCTGCGCGTCAATCGCGATCAGTGTAAAAATATTTCCTTCGGGCCAGTTAAAAACGATAATATTGTTCTCAGATGGTATTCGGAAACTGTGGCGTCCTCACGGAAATATCCCCGGACAAGGGGTACGTAGAAATGACTGGAATAGACGCGGAGACGTCTCAGGACATCGCCGAGGCGATAAATGCAAAAGGTGGACGTTACTTGGAGGCCCAAGTACAAGGTAGCAAAACTCAAGCGCAGGAGGGTACTTTGGTGATCCTCGCTGCCGGCGATCGAAGTCTCTTCGACGAGTGTCAGTCCTGCTTCGAGGCGATGGGAAAGAATAGTTTTTACCTGGGCGAGGTGGGCAATGCTTCCAAGATGAACCTGGTGCTTCAATTGATGGCCGGAGTCACTCTGGCCGGTTTGGCCGAGAGTATGGCCCTCGCGGATCGTGCCGGTCTTCAGCAGAAGGACGTCCTCGAGGTTTTGGAGTTGACGTCCTTGGCTTGTCCGGCGATCCTTGACAAGGGGAAAGGTACGGATGTTTCGATTTAACGATAGGATTTTTCTCTGTCAGAAAAACGAGAGAAAAGTCCGAACGACGGATGTACGATCGATCGTGGCAATGATAAATAATCGATTTAACGTTTGCAGCTATCATCGAGGGTGGTTTTCCAACGCAGCTACCGCTTCAGCATATGCAGAAAGACTTGAGACTGTCCCTAGGCATGAGCGACCAACTGGAGCAGCCACTTCCGCTGGCCGCAGCGGCGAACGAAGTTTACAAGCACGCCAAACGCCTAGGTTACGGTGAACACGATGCTTCTGCTGTTTACATCAGAGCCAGGTTCTAACGCCGTACGAACCCTCGAGCTTTCGCTATACCATATTTATTGCAATACCTAACGTTGATTCCCGTCGATACCGGAGAAGAGTAGTGCGCTATTTGTCGAAGATCAGCCGAAGCAGCCTCGAACGTTCGATGAAGCATCGCGACGACTGTCGGTATCGTTGCAACGATGTCGAGAAGGATCGATCGTTTCTTTCTTTTCCTTTTTTTTTCAAAAGGCTAGACGAACGCCGAGAAATCTCTTTATCGATATAAATACGTAGCGATGACATTTTATGCACGAATCTTGTTGCCGATGTAAATACAACGAGGATGTCGCATAGTTGCCCAGCTTTTTTGTACACGTTTTTTTTTTTCACGAGGACTTTTGTCGTGCTTTATTTTTCTCTTACTTTTCCATATTCACTTTTTTGGGGTTTCTTTTTGCAAGATTCAGCGACTACTTTTCTCGACAATGGCGCGTGGGCTTAATAGTCGATCTCTCGAGTCGCCTCCCGACTTCGATTGCGCGGAGCGTAACTCCTCCCTTGAGAATTTGAGAGACGTGTGGGACGTGTCGAAAAATGTGCCTTACGATACTATTTGAAGCAAGGCTTTTTCTTGACGGTTTTTTCATCATCTTGCGACCGATACCGCGAAAGCATTGGATAGGACGAACAGGGCCAAAGTGGCGCTTATTCGGTGAACCAACAATTTTAACGACAATGACTAACGGGACGACGAAGTCAGATGAAAATTACGGCCGTTGGCACGAAATGATAGAGAAAGACTATACGCTTTTTAGTTCGGTGCAATTGTAAGGTATAATACGTTGTGAAATACTTCCCAATCTTGTGACAATTTTGGCAGAATCTTAGACAGATCCGTCGATCAGAGTGATGGGATGACGGAAAATCATGGCCGTGAAACGATTCGCGATGTTTCCATTTTACGATCGTTCGTTTTTATGGTTATCCGATTGTGAGTGTATGGAAGAAGACGGAAAGTTTGATAATTTATAAATACAATGTCATCTCCGTATCTCATTCCGATGCATCCGAGAATTTTATTGCAGAGTTAATTATTTAATAGGCAGTGAATGTCTTTTGCGGAGCAATCGATAAGTACTTATTCATACACCCGTCAACACGTACGAATAATATCGCGCCCCGGCCAATTTTCTCGTCATCGAATTATTCCCGGCGGAACTTCTAACTTATCGCCATGGAATCTGGTATTTCGATCGTGAATTAAGATGAAGCACGATCATGCACGAGCTCGGCTTCTTTTCATCGACGTGGCTCCTTAATACGTAAGCCGAGAGCAGCGCGGAATTGTTTTTACTTTTAGTAGAATTAGAAAGGTGAAAAGAAATAGAAAGAAGTAACGAATGTTGAGTATAATTATATATATATAGATATATATTCTACTATGGAGGCTTTTCGTATTCGATGAGTGTCTCTTTAATTATTAATAATTAGTGTAGAGAGCATCGTAATTTGGAACACAGACGTCTGGCAATAAAGGGGGAAATATATGGTACGGAGTGTCGTCTAATTTACAAATTGACGAGTAACATTCGCTACTAATAATCGCTCCTTCTTCTTTTTTTCTCCTCTTATCAGAACCCGTCTGAAGACGTAGTTGAAATATCGACGATTTCAAATCATCGCACAAAGGTACACGACAAACCATCGACCGTGTTTTCACCCGTTTCATTTTTACTTAGCTTTATCGTAACGCTTGTCCTTGACGAGCCGATATCCAGCATGATTTTCTGGCGGTCCACGATTTTCTACGTATGTTCATGGCCGATGGTATCGCGTGTTCGACGAACATGGACGTCGGGACGGTTCTTGGAATGATTTCCACGCTAAACCGTGCCCTACTCGTTTCTCGTGTGCACGATCTAACGATCATCCTTGCGAGAATCAGAGAGACACTCTTCTCCGCGAGGAGGGAAGTGAGCGGCGCTTCCGTTTTCCCAGGGGACGAAACGGTCGTGCGAGTCTCACGAGCGACACGCGACGAAGTCGAGAGCGATCGAAAGGGACGTTGCGAGTTTACTTGCTGAAACTTTATTATTTACGAGTCAATCGCACGAGTTTACCTTTAAGGACAATCGGTCTTTGGATTATATAATGATATGGTCGAGGTAGCTGCCTAAAAAGGGGTATGGATCTTACGAGGACACTGCGGGGACGTTTTGATTAACCCTTTGACTTATAGCGTCACGAATAGGTAATAGAATGAAAATGTTGAAATTTGTTAAAGATACTTTAGGTGAAAAAAGGTACCAGAATGATAGATACGCTATTGAAATCTACAGGCTGTCGATTGTATTTTTAATTGTGCACAGTGTAACGGTAGTCAATTGAGAAATATTTATTCCAGCTATTTTATTCTTAACCACGGTATATCGTAGAAACAATCGTAAGGCAAAGGGTTAAGAAACGAATATTGGTGAAATGAAGTCTCTTTTGTACTAAATTAGCGGACCTGCTTACGATGTCTACTCCTCTTTGAATTACGTTGTTTCGTTTTAAAGGAAAAGTCGTGTTATTCTCTCGTCTTAGGAGGGAGCGAGGAGTGTCGGGTGCGTGGGAAATTGCGTGCCGTATAGCTAACAACAGTGGCTAGGCGCCATATCACATACTGTATATGTAATTAGACGTACACTATCAGCAGTTATAATGTTACAATGATACAATGTACATCTATGAGATGAAATAAGAACGATGGAAATAGAAAAAAAAATATTAATTATTCTACAGGCATAAAGAAACAAAATATGCGTATGTGCGTGCACACATAGATGCATGGACGTATGTGTGGACACACATACGTGTATACATATATATATACATATAGCTAGTAAAGAGTATAAATCGCAGAGAGAGGGAGAAATTAGTATGAGTGCGACATGGGTGAATGAGAGTACACGTCGTGTGCATTGCGTCAGCAATTGACATTATATGTTTTGTCACGGAATACACTGGTTTTTGAATAAATATCTATTTGAATTACGTACTTCAAATTCATTATAGTTACGTGGGACCACGTCGTCGTCACGGTGGTCGGACTATTAACACTAGAACTACAGGCGGTATATCTGTTTATTTAAATTTGAATACGTACTTTAGAAAATGAGAAATTAATAGGCGAAACAAATGATCGATTAAATAATTTAGGTTTCGTAAGATAGAAGTGCAATATTTACTCCACGGCTCTCCTATCGATTGGGAGCATTTTTCGAAAAAATTGAGAATCGGTTACTTTGACCGCTTGGAAGTTTTAGTGTTAATATCGTACTCTACGGGATATATGATACTTTTTGTTCACAATCCATTATTTGGGATGTTATTACGAGTCTGGACTTAAAGGCTCGAATTCCCAGTCACCGAGTTCGCGTTCAAATCCTCCAACATCTCCGAAAGAAATCTTCCTTACGCCATACGTTCGTCATACCCTCCGTCCTCCGAATCCGCCTTCAACAATAAATCGAAGAGAAAAAACCATCATACCACCCAAAGTCGCAAAAAAACTACAAATTTATCTTTCCTTGAAATAGATTCCACTTCGATTCCACGCTCTTAAAGTATAATCCACGGCGCCTATTTCCTACGTCCATTATCTCAACCGTCCCATAATCGCTCGACGCTCCAACAATTCCAACTAATCGTCAAACATCAATGATTTAACGATCCTGTAGTCGTTAACGTTTCCGAAAAAAGCAAAAAGAAAACAATGTAACCTAGTTAAGAAAAAGGCATCGTCTCCGATAGATTTAAAAGACCGATGCGAAGCACGTGCCGCGGCCGTTCGGCGCATAGGCGCCGCAAGGAAGTCCAGCGATATTGCGCGATCGCGTAGAGAAGGGCGGCTCGTGTGCGCACGCGTCTGCCCCCGTCCGCCTAACCGTTCCGTACGTGTGCGTGTGAAAGTACGCCGAGAGAGAGGGGATCCGGGCCGAAAGAGGGAGCGAGGTTAGGCGGAGGGAGGGTATCCAGGGGGTGGGGGTGAGAGGGGGGGACAGAGGGGTGGCGCACCCGCCGTCTGATGACACCTGTGGCTCGACCCCCACGATCAGTCCAGCCGCGACCGTCCACGCGCCGTCTTACCACGACGTTTTCACGCAGCAATCGCCACACACACGTACAAACACGTACAATCCGCGCATACGCATGCATTCATGTTACACGTACACATTTAACCGTGCACGCGATTCACGTGTGATACGTGTATGCACGCACACCTGCATAACGCGCGTGTGAATACGCAATTCTTACCCTTTTACCACGTGACAGATCGTCGTGCGCATCTGGTATTATTGTGAGCGAACTGTCATCGTGCTCTCTTTTCTTCGAGTTTGAGAAAGAAGAGGAACGCAAGGAGTGACCGTTCTCTCCCGTATGTACCACGAGTCTCGTACGGATACGACGTTTCATGAGATGCAATACTTTTTCCCTTTACGCCTGGAATCCTCTTTCTCCGTTCGTATAACGTTGACAACTGCTGCCAGCTCCCTCTATATTACGTGCGGAGCTTATGTTTTTACGTTTGACGGAGAGGCTACGGCGTTGATAGATACGCTCGATACGATCGACGCCTATGTAGATCCTAGGAACAAGGTCGTCGATGTAGAGCGTTACTTTCTAGACGACGGAGCATTTCGATCGTAAGAATCGAGAATTTCGCGGAGGATCGTCCTCTCGCGATGGAAAATTGGGTACGATTGTACGCCATACGTTACAATGTCGATGTCGCGATTAAACGTATGATCGTGAGGAAACGAAGTAAACGCTCGCTCGTTTTAAGGCAATAACCATTCGCATGGTACTCGACACCGGTGAGGTATATTGGACGGATCGACGCGGTTTCTTTCATTGCGATCGAAATTCACGATCGTCGGTGGTTTCCACGGTGGGGTACGTTTGAGCGTTTATCTCGTAAGCGGCCTTATTCCTAGGGAATCATCGCTCGTGTTGCGATTGTGCGCGAGAAAACAGAACGTGGCCCGTATGCCCGGCAATGCGCGACGGAGGTGGCGGAGAAGACTGCGGAGAGGAGGCATGTTTCTCGCGCGTGTAATTCGCAACGTACATGGCGCGACACACGGAAGCAGGAGATTCGAAAAAATTTGTCAGTGAATCGAACGTGTTCGTGTCTACGTGCTCGTGTTTAAGCGCACGCTAACATCGAGTGCACGGTGACGAGGATACAAAGTGACATACGAATTTTCCCGCGTACTCGCGACATTGCCGTTCGACGCTTTACAATTCGGGGAAAATAACGGAGGGATTATTCTACGCGAGGCGTTTCGTGAGTATCGATAATGTCTAGAGAATGCGCTTCTTCGCGAATTCTTTCGAACGCGCCGGAAGGTAAATCCGTGAGACGCTCATTATTTCTCGTATCTTACGAGTTATTTGCGATGCAAATAATTCCCGCGTGTGACAGACACCGATAATCGTAATTCACCGTATTTCCAAGCGATTCCGAATTGCTCGAGATCGAGTTCCGCTATTGACGTCATCGCTCGCACGCATGCACACCTTTCGTCCACCGTCGACTTCGTTTCGATGGTATACCTCTCGAGATCCGACGTTCCCGAGAAAATCGTGAAAGCGAGAATTTCGAGGAAAAAGCAAAAAAATCCATTAGTCGTTTTACGCGATGGCCGGGAGGGATAACCATGAATATGCTTCTTCCGCCAGATGCCCCGATCGTCGCCGAAGCTGATCATCGCTTATATGTGTCTCGAGTTTGAAAAATAGCTCGTGTCGCCCGCGGCGCTATCTTTCTCTTTCTTTCTCTCTTTCTCCATCTTTCTCTTTCTCGGCCTTTTCTCCTTTTCTCTCTTTCGCTCGGTAAATAAGACGCGCTGTATCCACACGTATCATGCGCACACGTGTACGATAAATAAGCGAAACAGCGTCGAACGAGCGATAGCCAAGGAAGTGTTAGTGTCTGGCAGTCTCGGTCGGTACGTACGAAAGTTCCGATACACGGATATTACCTCTCGTCGTCGTGTACGTTTACAAACACGTCGAACCGAAGGAGCGCGGGAAAGGAGGCAAAGGGGAGGAGAACCGTCGGAGAGGGGAGGAGGAAAGAGAAAAGGATAGAGTACATCGGAGGAAGGAGCGTGGACGAATTACGTTCGCGGCGAACCAAGCCTCCGTATTCCGAGTAGAAAACTTATTTCGGAGCGCCGCAACTTGCGCTCGTTCTTTTTTTCCACCGTTAATCCGCCCTCGAAAACTTTGCACGGACGACCGCCTGTTTACGGAGGCAGACCGTTGCACCGTAGTATTATTCTCCGCGGTTAAATATCCGTCCGCTGGTCGGGTTCATCGAAGAGACTCGCCTATCGTGCATCGTTCCGTACGTAAAACGATAAGTCATTCGACCAAACGAACTCGTCGCACACACTTTCATCGTAATCGTGATTTTCCTCAAACCCCGTATTCCTCTTATCGTTCGATGTAAGAAATCATTGCTTGTTTTCTTCGTGAATTTTGATACGGCGGACGCACACATAAATGCGAAATAATAACAAAATCGTTGTGGACGCGCGCGCGCGCTCGTGGCCGATTACACGAAGAAGCCGAGAAACGAGCGACCGGGTATATTCCTCGGTATTGGTCGGTGTTGGTGCAATCGTGTTTGCATCGCGCTGAAAGGGTAGGGATGGACGAGGAGCAGAGTTAGGAGGATCAACGGTGACTCGGTAGGGGAAACAGCGTGGACAGGTTGCGTTCGTGCTGCTAAGCCGAGTCTCGTCGCCTCGCATTCCGAGACGCGGATTCCGGAGCGGTTTTCTTTTGAGAAAGAGAAAGATAGGAAGAGACCTAGGGAGAGAAAGATAGGTAGATAGATGGAGAGAGAGGGAGAGGGAGAGAGAAAGATGGAGAGAAGTGGAACGCTTACGGTACCGATTTTCCAGCGAGCATTCGAGTCTAGCAGTTTCTTCGCTCTCTTTTTCTCGTAGTAGCCCGGATAGTCGACGAGGGCAGTTTTTTTCGTCTCGAACGGCTCGATGCTCGCAAACACGTGGATCTCGATGGAGGGTAGGATCGTTGCACCTACGGTCGCTTATCTCTTCGATCGCGAATCCCGCTTAGCGTACGTCCTTGAATCACGTAACGCTTTTACTCCTCGACTTTTCGCCTCGTTACCCATCCTTCCAACGTATCCTCGTTCGCGCCGGGAAATGACAGCGCTTCGTTGCCGAGCTTCTCTGAGAAATTCCTTCTGCAATTGTTCTGCTTTTACGTCTTTATCTTCGAGTATTACGGTTATATCGTCTGGAATGCACGGTCTTCCGTAGATTCCGAGTCGGAGAGGTTACGATATATATCGCATGGGAAAAATTCCGGGGAGGTAACGACGCGATTAATCCGACTTGCGCTTGCAGTTTTAAAGTCAACTTGGAATGTTCGATTGAACGTTGTTAATGTACTTATGTATTCAAAGACGTCCTTGGAACGCTCGTATCTCGAAAACATTGCGTGACAATTCGTCCAAATTCCGTCAACGAAAGCGTCGATATCGCCGAACGGACGCTCGAGTTTCGGTCGGGAAAAAAAGTTTCCATAGAGTTCGACGAACCGCGCAAACGTTTGAAAATTTCACGGTGAGCCACGTTCGCTCGAAAACGGTGAAAACGCTGCGAAGCCGCGGCAGAGTACGCTAACAAATCGTTCTAAAATGTCAGCTACTCGACGAGTAGGTCATTTGCCCTTGTAATGCCGGATACTTTCGACTTTGGCTGCCGGCGAGAACGGTACACCGGTTCGTAAAAGGATTTCGCTTCGTCGGTGTGTTCCTACGGAGTCGACTGCAGCATTATTACGGTTTAACTTTCGGCGGTTGTCGTCTCTCGTTGCTTCACGAAATGACGGCCCCCTTTTGCCAACTTTGGACGACGTCAATTTTGAACTCTCGCCTTTGAAACTTCACGACGGTTTGAACAACGATAAATTGTTCTTCGTGGGAACAACAATTTTCGTTGCTTTAATCTTGACAGTGAAATATTTAACTAAAATCAAGGAGACCACTGTCGACATTCCTTTCACTTTGGTAGAATTTTTCAACGTTCTTAACAATTATTTTAATTCTTCACAAAATCCTCGTTTACGCAAGTTAATAGGATTTATTCTCGTTAATGTATTTGCAGAAAGAACGTAGTTTTATTTCGTAGAATTTTAAAGAAAGAAAAAACGAGAAATGTAAAATGCAGAAAGAAAGATGGCAACTGTCTTCCGGCGTTGCGACAGTTTCGATAGTCTCGACTGGCTTCTGATTCAGGAGTCGTAGAAGATACGGTGAAAGTGCATAGACGAGTCAGAACCTGTGGGAGAAAGGAATAATTATAGGTTATGACATACTGTTGCAACGGAGGATTCCCTTGTGTGCCCGATAACGCGTTTCTTACGCGTCGTTCGTCTTACCTAGCGCGCTAACATTTAACGCGGGCTTTACAGTTACAAACTTAAGGACGGCCTTAAAGAATTTTAATAGTAGCATCGTTGCGAGCGCAACTTTCGCGGGTGACGAGGCGCGACGAGTTTTATTCGACCGTTGTCTTGCAGGCTTAGCGAATGTAAGTCGTTAAAACTACAAAGTTAAATTCATTATTTTGCTTTAGCAAGGACATGGAATTTTTCTTTCAACGCTGAAAATCGTCTCCGTTGATGCAATGCAATAATACAAACTTGTTAAAAAGCCGTAAAACAGATTTGAGTTTAACTTCGAAAAGAATACTTCCAAAAAGTAAATTCAAATCCTGCCGAAAGTTTAACATCTTGCCCTGTGATTTCTATCATGACTCCGGACATAATTGTTGAGTGTCAAGTTACTAAAATAAAAATTAACTAGTGGTTTCCACGATATCGTGTACTTTAAAGTTTCAACTGATAGTACAAAAATAATTAGCGGCGTCATATACCACTGTTTAAGGATTTTAACAATTTTTTATAATCCCACGTTTATTACTTACAGTTTTAGTGTCACGCGTTGTTTCAGGGCAGTGGTGGTGAACATTTTACGTGCGCGCGTCAAAAACTCCAAAATATTCTTTATCGACTGTTCGACGAGCCAAGTAGTTTTTTAAAATGTATATATTTATTCAAATAACCACAATCAGCTTCAATCCATGGGCTATCTATTAGAGAAAAAAATTGGAAATCGTTCACGTGCCATCCCCGGCACGCTTGTCATACGT
This sequence comes from Cerceris ruficornis, assembly GCA_963989415.1. Lineage (NCBI taxonomy): Eukaryota > Metazoa > Arthropoda > Insecta > Hymenoptera > Crabronidae > Cerceris > Cerceris ruficornis. The sequence continues at coordinate 22,825,836 of OZ022521.1, read as the reverse complement.
TCCCCACCACAGTTGCGGGGCAAGGGGTTGAAAAACGAGAAGCCGAACGCGTTTAAAGTTGCCGGAAAAAGGTAGCCGCGTATCGTGAATCTGCATTGACAGGTCAGTGTACGCGCCATCTTGGAATCGGACGACCAATCGTAAGATCGGACACGTAACACGTGATCCTCTCGAAGTACGCCGAGAGTGTAGTTTACGAACGGTAAACCGAGCGCGAGGGACTCGCTCCTTGCGTTCTCCCTCGGTTTTTTCCCTCGGTTTATAAATAAACGACGCGCATCGTCTACTCACCTGGCACGTTCCGCCTCGAACCGTGACACTTATCCCGACGTTTTCTTCGCGCGAAGACACGTGAGCGAGGATCGTCGTTTCAAAGATCTCCACGAGGGGCATCCCCAACGGAACGTTCCTCTCTCCGCGAGGCACGATGGGCCGATCGATTACGTCCCGTCGATTCCGCGTGTTTGCGTCAACGACGTCCTTCGAGAGTCGAGAAAACTCGACTCGATTCGTCGTAATGCGCGCTCCGAGGACTTTCACCGACTTCGATCCGACTAGTTTCAATTTTGGCGGTAAACGCACATAACCACATTTCCGCTATACGCGCCAAACGTACTTTCAAGAACGTTTTAACGATTCCATCGATGCATCGACACGTTCGAGTAGTTCCCACCGATGATCCTCGAACGAATAATCGGTCGAGCGAGAAAGCTGGACGAACGGAGAAAGAGAGAGAGAGAGATGGCTAGATTGACAGGCGGCCATGTTTGTTAACGTCGTTCGCACGTGTCGCGGGAGACAAGACCGCCGCCTGTAGCGCGAGGGGAGAGACAGTCCTCCTTCTTCGTTTAAAGAAGTATTTCTCTTGTGCCTCTAGGTTCGGTACACGTGAACGCGACCAGAGAAGATCGTGACGGTGCAAGGATCGAGTCGTGGCATCGCGGAGAAGGCGCGAAAAGTCGCATCCAAGTACCTGGCAAGGGCTCGCCTCGGACTCGATTGTGTTCGTAAAGCGCGGGAGCTACGAGGTTTTGTTGACAGTGGCCGAGCCGTGGATGGTTGTGCTCTCGGGAATCTTCGGCGCGCCTAACCTACGACACCGGATCGTCCCGAGTCGAACGACGAAGCGAGGGCCAGTTTCCGTGATATGGTTACGCGCGTGAGCCGAGAATTTCGTTATTATCGGACGGTCCTCGCGAGAAACGATGCGTCGCGCTCGTAGTCGAGCGAGTGTATCGCGGATACGGTGAATGGAAAGCTAACAGATCACGCGACAGTGATGCAGTGCCGTAGTGTCAGTGCCGAGTGCCACGTGCCCATTGCTTGGATTACTTGAAGATGCCGTCGTCCGGTGGATACTATGACGACAGGAATCCTCTGCTCAAGGGCACCTTATCGAGGTAAGTGTACGTGATTCTCCTTCGAACGATATCCTAGTTTCGCGTTCGGCGAACGAGGAGAGAAAAAAGAATCGTCTCTCGAGGCGTGCGTATCTCGAGCCCGACGGCATCTGGATCGCGCGGTGGTTCGTAGAAAAAAAAGTCACTCGAACCTAAAACACGCGCGAGGAATCCTTACTCGTACCGTTGGTAATGACCGAAAGGAAAGTGTGACATGAAAGATTCATTTTGCTCGAGCGAGCAAGCACCGGCTCGATCTCCTTGGTGTACCTAACCGGTATTCTCGTTGGCTTCTGTTTTTAAACGGCCTGCCCGTCGGTCTGGCGTACGTTTCAGCGGCTTGTGCTCGTTGTACTTTGCCGGATGGTCGATCGGTTTTTCCGAATTTCACGTTTTATCGTGTTCTACCGGTAGGTGGTATCTATCGGTTTCATCCGTACGAGTGACCGTCTCGAGACGTAAACAGAACTAGACCACCGGGGATTCCTGGAAGTGTCGGGTCCGTCGGGCGCACCGGGATTGTTTTGAAGTATGTCTAGCGAGCGACGAGAGGCTGTTAACCTTCATCGATCGTTCATTCCGAGATCTTTTCTTTTTTACCGAAATCGGGAAAAACTGCTCACAATGAATATGCATTTTCATCAAAGTTATTACAAAGAAAATGTAAAAGATAAACTTTTAACGGAAAGTAGTCTACGGGTTAGAAAATATTCTGGGGACTTTATGATTTTTTTTAAGGATCGGATGAAGGTTAATCCTTTCGCTGCTGCACGATTATAGTCAGTCACTGTCTTCGCGCTATCCGTGGACGAAGGACGACTGTAATCATGGAACGTTTAGCATTGATTTTATGCAGGAACGTCTGTAGTCACCTATTTAAATTTATTACCGACCGATGTAATTTTCCTATCTTTCAACGGGGTAAGCATAGGTGTTTCCACTTTGAACACTTCAGCGAAATTAGCCGTTGTTGCGATCGTGATAAGACCCGACGCACTCGTCGTTCCCTCTATCGAAAGTTTCCCCCCAAATGAGTCCTACACGTCGCTTTATCTCGTTGATTTCGAAGCGCAAAAAACACCGAAGGACGGGGTGTCGATCGAACGGCTCGTTTATGTACGCACGTGCGAGCATACCGTACGCAAGCGATCCTCGGGAAACCGCCGACGTTTACATTCTTCTTATAGTAACGACCATTAAGCCTACGACATTATATAGTACCCTTGTTTATTTTCGCCGAAATATGGATAATTCACGGGCTCAACTCGATCGTATTTACATACCATTCACGTGTTTTTCGACGTACGTTCTCTCGAGCTATTTTCACACTTTGGTGATCGTTCTCGCGTGGACGCCGTCGGCTATAGTCTCGCCGTTTTTCATCCGCGTTTCTCCGCTGGCGCGGAACGCTTTTCCAACGATCGCGCGAAGTTGTAGTCATTTACGATCTATTTACACCGGCGACTATTAACATCGGAGAGTTATGTAACTCGTTGCATATTATGTACGAGGCATCGATCGTATATCCTTCGTATTTAAATACGATCTACGGTCTTTCCTGCGTATAGTTTTCTGCAGGGAGGACGGGGGTGTGGGCTTAGAGGCTCGATGGGACGTATTTAACACTTTGACTACCGTCGTAGGAAAAAAAGACTTTGAAAGTAGACTACTCTGAATAAAGTTGCATTTAACGCACATATTAACGTGGCTCATGTATGAATCTGTAGTCTATAAGAAGAAAAACTAAACTAATGCTTGGCTATGTGATACACGTGGCAGTCAACTTGTTAAAGTGCTATAGCTCCTAGGGAAGATGATGGTATTAGTTACAGCCGAAGTATAGAATAGCAGAGAGCAACAATTAACGCTAAAACTACCAAGGCAGTCAAAATGACCGGTTTTCTAAAAATTCCCCAAAATTATAGAGCAGTCATGCGGCAGTATTTCATCAGAAATCCAGAGTATTAACGCGTTGAATGCCACCAGCATTTCGCTAGTTTCATTATTTCCATCGAACTGAAACTGTTTCTATTAAAATCGCATCTTTATAGAATAGAAATGTTAAAAGTAAGAGTAGTTATGTACTCAGGTATGCTTCACTTTTCCAACATCAATATTTTAATATTGAATATATTAGCATATCCGTGAAATCGCAATTTAAAGTGATAAGAAATTTCATCGAATTCAACAGTGCCGGTCACCGGTGACCCCCATGGCATTCAATGCGCTAATGTATATAAATTACTATTTCAGTTATCATATTTCAACGCATATATTTCAATTTTTCAACCCCAACCGTGAATACGTGCGCCGACAAAACATAATCAGGTTTTTCCTCATACCATATTCATGCGTCTGCAGACGCAAAAGGATTAACTCTAAATCCTGCGCAAAAAAGCAACGGTAAAGACCGAAACACAAGACAACAACCTCTCTGTAGTTAATTTTACGAACAAATGCGTCACGTTCGCGCGGGATCGCTTTGCGACGACGACTATCAGCCTCGTTGACTATTCGCGTAAGCAGATCTCGCGCATCAACTTCATTGCGCGCGTACGATCAACGATGGAATACGCGAGGCGACGCACGACGCACGTATGCGCGCGCACAAGCGCGCTCGATATCGGCGCCCGCGCAGAACAATACGCACGTAATTTCGTTACGTCTATTCTCCAATTGTGCGACAGAACGCAACTCCGTTCGATATCGAGCCTCGAAATATGCCGTCGCGTTATCCGTGCGGAAAGTCGCGACAGATGCGCATAGAGATAGCGGCGCGGAGGGATTACGAGTCTCGGTTGGTCGCATTCGTGCGACCTTCTGGGAAAAAGGGTTTTTTGAATTTCAGCGCGCGAGAGTGATAACGGAAATCGATGTCTTTCGTACGGTTTAGCTCGGAGATTGGTACTCGATGAAATAAGTAGATGAGAAATAGGTAGATAAAACATTTAGATGAACGTAAAACATGAAAATTCGCGAGACGCAGTTTAGAGAGCGTATTACGGACCATCGGGTGGCTCGAGGGCATCCCCATCGATCGCGGTGCAACTGCACGTTCCTGGATGCACAAAACTCGCGAAGGCGGGCAACTATGGTAACGAGACGTCGCGGAATCTCGAGAAGGCTCCGGGTAGGCGGAGGCGTAACGAATATATCGACTGACAGTGACCCAAAAAGTAGGAGGTGTCGTTGGGAGCCTGGGTTTCCGCATCGTCGACGAACAAGGCCGATTAAGCGGGGCAAAAGCCACGGCACGAACTGCAAACGGTTTACGCGGAGTCTGCCAGGTCGTCGTCGAGACGTCGTAGTAGTTTTTTTTCATCGTGAACCGACCTGAAAACCGACCGACCCAGTAAATCTACCGATTTGCGCCTCGCTTTCACCCAATGTTCCTTTAACCCTTTCGTCGGTCGGTGGTTTTAGACTCGTCAGGCCACGAGATGATCTCGGGTCGCTGAGGGTAATTGTACTTTTTTTTTGCTGTGGAATGATAGCTGGCTACGGAGAGTGACCGTAGTCATTTGTTGGAGGATGATGTCTGATCGGGAAGAGCTACTACAGTTACTTGGCGCAGGGTAATTGTTGGTCACTGAGAGCGATTGGAAGTAGGTACTTGTTATAGAGCAGAGTTAATGATGAGGATGGTGTTGTAGGCACGGATTTCCAATTAGTGGGCTCGAGTTCGAATCACCCTCATCTCCCAGAATCTTTCTTAGGTTCTCATCTAACATCTGATAACCTCTGTAGGTCGCACTCTTCTACACTCGTACTAATTCTACAAATCACTAAATCTACGATTCCTAAAACCCCTTTTATCCTTCTCCCAAAAAACAAACCCCCCACATTAGAACTCTGAAGGCAGTAAAAACGACTGGATCCTAATTTTTTAGAAAAATTCCCTAAATTTATAGAGAAGCCAAACTCCTCTTTTTTCTAGCTACTCACTTAATATATTAAAATGTAACGGACTTAACACCGGGAGTTCTACCGGTAAAATAGCACTCTCCCTCCGAGAACTCAGTCTGCCGTCATCTCATTCTCGTCTTTCTCGAATTCAGCTCTAACGAAACAATTAAACCAACGTCCCGAGCAGAGGCATGGACCACTGCGCAAAGTTATAGCACGGGAGATATAATTCTTCTATCGATCGGACCCGAGCGTCAAAGAGGAGAGGAGCTAAATAAGCGTGCAACAAGTTCCTAGCGATTGGGCCATCGTCCTTGACCTCTCTTGCATCGGCGCGAGCGTGAAATTCGATGAAATCACGGATGAGCCGGAGAATAGAGTTTTGATTGGGCTGAGTTTCATCATCGGGAGCCAATGCAGGAATGTAGGACAGGGTCGTCCGTACAAAAATTATCGTATTCGTGTCTTTGCGCGCCCAGGTAAATGGCGTTGCGGGATTTACGCGCTCTTCGACCGTATTGAACGGAATATGCCAAACGACGCGCAGTTTCTTTTGGCAGCTTCCAGAGAAATTCGAAGGAAGAAGGTTTAAAGATGATGTTTGCGCGCGATTTTAGGAAGCCGAGTCTTTTGGCTCGCTGTTGGAATGTTTCTTTGAGATTTTGCGAGTATCGATAACTTGTCGAGATCTATTTCCTCGAGTCGTTTCGTTCGTCTTCGTGATCGAAAGTAGAGTTTGAGATGCATTAGACTCTGGGATAATAAGGATTCTATAGTGCGACAAAAATATCGCGGCTACTGTTTTCATGTAACGCGATTCCCCGTATAACGCGGGAGATTATAAAACACAGCAATTATCGGATAAAATAATAATATAGAATTATGTATTTCTATAACGCGGCACACATTAACCCATTTGCAGCATAGCTCTAAATGCGGCGGAAGACCCGTAGTACCATGCGCTTCCGCGCGCAGCAGTTTAAATATTGTACACGGCGGAATATTCCGCGGCTGGTGAGACAAGATAACCGTCATCCACGGAATATTCCGCTTACGGATGCAAATGGATTAACCGCGTTTGCGAATCTACTGTACTTTGCCTCGGAGAATGATTCCTCGAGGTAGCTACAGTTAGCCGATACACCTCTTCGCCGCCTTGGATTTTCGGTCCTCCGTAAAAGTCCACCTCAATCGATAATTTCACGGCATCGAAGTCTCGGAGAAGCCAATCGTGAAACGAAGTGAAAGTCGCTCCAAGTGCTGGCAATAACGGCAATGATAATAATAGTACTGTAACTGATCCTCGGTCGAGAAACTCGACGACTCTGAGTTCCTTGGTATCGTCCAAAAACTCTCATTAAACTCTGCAACCCTTCCTCCCCATATAATTCTTTTTTTGGAAACGTTAATTCTCCGTACATTTATTTATCATCTCCCGTGGTGCGCTTCGCTCGATTTAAAAATTTCAACGCAAAGTTCGCCGGTGTCGGCGAAAGACCCAATTAAAGAATTGGAGAGCGGCAAATTGAAAACATTTCTCACGAGAGAGAAACCGAATTATCTCGGCGCAGTGGGGAAATTTGTCACGGTGCTGGGGCAGTTAAGGAGCTCGTATCCAAGTCGCTCATGGTGTTCTACGACGAGAGCATTGTGTGTAGCGACAGACACGCGCAAATTATCGAGGATAGCCGCGGCCTTAGCCGCGTAACTCGGTAATGGCCTCCGGAGGAACGAGAGACACCGTGAATGCGTGCCTCCCACGCAACCAACGACCTTTTGCGGGGCTGCATTTCGGAATACGATGATGAAAGAATGTTCAACTTGCGAATAATGGAGGATAGGATCTGAGGTCTCTAATTTTTCATTTTTAACCCTTTGCATTCCGTCGTCGCCGCAATAGAAGCTCCGTTGTCAGGTAAATCCGGTGTATTCCTATATTTCTGTTTATAGTGAAACATAATTTTAAAATGTATACGCTTCTCTTTTAATTAGAAACCAAGATTCTCAAGTTTCCACAGAGGTACACTCGCACAATTGTAATTTGTCCTGGAGCAGTTGATAGCTCATAGTAAAAATGGCGCGGAGTGCAAAGGGTTAAATTGTATGTATGTCTATTTTTTGGCTATAACTGCTATGGCCATTTTTGATGGTGTTGAAGGTCCCAATCATCAATTTTAGTTGGGTTCCGCCCCACCATGATTATGATGTCCTAATCTTCATACGCTCCTTAAAAAATCACCCCAAATAAAGCCATAGTTTTGATCCTTAATCTATTTTCCATTGACGCTAGAACTTCGGGCGATAAATCTGTTATACTTAAATATGCAAAAAACGCAAATGCGCCTTTAAGAATTGCGTCGTAAAATTTCTGCGTTAGGCTTGAAAGGAAGAAAGGATAAAGCAAAAGTTGAAGCATGGTGGACGGCTCTCGAGGAGATAAAGGGGATGGGAAACTGGCGCCGCCCTTCTGCTCTCATTAAAGGACTTGCTCCGTTTTCTGATCTCCATGGGAGGACAAGAGACAACGAGTGGACTCGAATTAATTGTCAATTAATTGGCGCGACGCGTTTAACGATGGATTTTATTAACTCTCGAGACCCTGGCGGGAAAATATTCTGTTCGAGTGGCGCGGTAAAGTTTTGTCGAGTATAACGACTGATTGGGGTGAATTACGTTCCTCTCTTTTTACCTTTATTGACTTCTTTAGCTTCCAGTGTTTCGTTGATTTTTAATTATAGAGGAATTTCGAAGGTAGCTGCAATACTTCTTAGTTGCTCCTAACGTCCCTATTTGGAACACCGAGCCATTGTTCTCGCCTCAGCTCCTTAATTAGAACTTAGCAACGACTTCATCCACCCCAGTCATTTCTACCACCTACAACATCACCCAAAAAAGAACATCTGCCGAGAAACTTCTCGATGCTTCTCAATAAATATTAAATTATCTGTCTACAAGTAACTTAACTCGTCTCGGGCCAGCAAAATTTCATCGCAACTCCATCGATTCTAGTTATCTCCTTGCAACCCCCGACGAAGTTAAAAAAACGGGTATTAACCTTCGATCCGTACTTCTCGATAAATTTCAATTCTCTGTCCGTGGACAAATGAAACCATAACCCTGCTAAATTTTTAATCGCTTCTTCCAGTCTCCTCCGTAATATCCATCCTCCACGACCTCGCAAATTGCATCGTTTTCGTGCAAGCAAGGGTGTCGGTCTCACCCAGATGACACGGGCAGTCCCTTCGTTAAACGAGTTTGACTCGGTTTCTATCTCGGGCGCGTGCGACGACAGGCGGTGGTCGTATCGACTCGCAGGGACTACGGAATACAGTGTAAAGAGAGATAATGAAAAAGCACGAAGGGAGGAGGAGGACGAAGGTACACGCGCGAACGGGGTGAAAGGGTCGATGGAGGGAAGCGGAGAGAGGTGGAGAGGGAAAGAAGTGTGAGAGGAGAGACGAAAAAGAGAGGAGAGTAAGAAGGCGTGAGTAGAGAGAGGAAAGAAAGAAGAAAAAGCTTGCTCCACGTATGGAGAGAGTAGAGAGAGAAGAGAGGAGCGATCAGAGAGAGTAGTGAGTAGAGAAGAGAAGAGAGGACTGATCAGAGAGAGTAGCGAGTAGCGAGTAGAGAAGAGAGGAGCGAGTCGAGAGAGTAGAGGGTACAGAAAGCGTGAGTAGAGAGTAGAGAAGAGAGGAGCGAGTCGAGAGAGTAGAGGGTACAGAAAGAGTGAGTAGAGAGTAGAGAAGAGAGAAGCGAGTGGAGAGAGTAGAGGGTACAGAAAGAGTGAGTAGAGAATAGAAAAGAAAGGATTGAGTCGAGAGAGTAGAGAGTAGAGAAGACAGGAGCGAGTCGAGAGAGTAGAGGGTACAGAAAGAGTGAGTAGAGAAGAGATGAGCGAGTCGAGAGAGTAGAGGGTACAGAAAGAGTGAGTAGAGAGTATTGAAGCGAGGAGCGAGTCGAGAGAGTAGAGAGTACAGAAAGAGTTAGTAGAGGGTACATAAAGAGCGAGTAGAGAGTATAGAAGCGAGTAGCGAGCCGAGAGAGTAGATGGTACAGAAAGAGTGAGTAGAGGGTACAGAAAGAGTGAGTAGAGAGGAGAGGAGTGACTCGAGAGAGTAGAGAGTACAGAAAGAGTGGTAGAGAGTAGAGAAGAGAGGAGTAAGCGGAAGGAGTAGAAGGCAGCGAAGAGAGGAGTGAGGAGAGAGCAGCCAGTAGAGGCCGCCGGTGCCCTTTTATTTTCATTAGCGCGATAACCATAGGGCGTTAAGAAGCCCTTCTCGCCTGCCCCGCCATTTTCTTCGTATTCGGCTTCCTTCCTCTTCCGTTCCACTAGCGTCGTCTCAGGTAAAAAGGTTGAAGGTGGTTAAAGTGGTCGTCGTTAACGAGCGTAATTAATTTCGTATTAGAGCAAGGGACGATTTGCGCACTTCGGAAGGTCCCGGCGTAACGAGCCCCTCCCGAAATACCGGACGGTCTTTAAACCCGGCGAAAATAGCGCGAGCGAATGCAAGGGCAGGTAAAAATCGCGCGCAATTAAGTCGCCGAAACGAGACGTGGGTCAAATGCCACCAATATTACGGCTATCTTCGACGGAAGGTTTATGGATTATCAATTTATGTCGCGTTGCACACGTTTCGTACGCCACGTATCAGCGGCTTGCCGAGATGAGAGGGAGAGAGAGAGAGAGAGAGAGAGAGAGAGAGTGAGAGAGGGAGGGAAAAGAGATAAAGAGCGAAAGAACGCGAGGGGGTAGGAGGACGAGTGGCGCCGCGTTTCTTTTCTCATTACCGTAGCCACGGGGTTCCGATGGTGCATGCAACGCCGCTGGTACACTGACCCGTTTCTCCTCCTCGTTTTTTCTACGTCCTTTGATTGATAGACTTGGATGCTTGAACGTGAAAAGGTTTGGCCTTTTTTTTCAAATATTCGAAACCCATTGAATTTCACTCGTTGAGGACTCTGCGGTTAATACGTTAACTGTCACCCAATGGGGAACTTCTTTGTTTGTACGTTCGGAAGGGAGGTATCATTAGTAACTAATTACGAGATTGCACTAATTTAATGATGGATTTGGAAGCCGTCTTAATTTTCTTTGTTAAATACTTAATACAAATTCTGAAAATAACTTTAGTCACCTTTCAAGCGTTCGCACACCGTACGACGTAAATGACTTTCTCACTGGACGGTTCTTCGTGCTATTAAAGACAATGGAGATGTATCGGATACCGAATTTAACCTGGTAGTACTTATAATTAGAATACTCGACGAACGAAACCGCGCTTTTTCTATGTTTAAATTCGGCCATATCGGTTTCCTTTTATGGACGGGCTATCGCGTTCAGATTTGCCCGGAGTTTCTTAAAATGCACACCTTCGAGGATATATTATTATGCAGGCCACAGTTTCCATATAGCGATGAAATTTTCCAGTAAAGACGTGCATTTAATTCGCATAATATACATATGAGTCACGCTACACGGTTGTATCCATTGTATCGTAAAACAGAAGCATCTGCCAATTGTTAATATCAAGCTAAACATCTTCGAAGGCCACTTATAATTAAACCACGTCATTATACCCACCAGAATTACCGCATTCGGTATAATCGACCCTCGGAAACCCGGATTATGCAAATTTCAAACGGTAGTATCGTAATTCAAACGTTAACTGGTCGCAAAGTCTCGTTGCATCTTCGAAATTGTCCCAAATGGGGGAACTAAATCATAGCGAATGCAAATGATGGTAATTGCAGATCTTACAAAAATTCTATAGTCATCTTAGTTTCCATATTCGAGCCTGGAGAACGTTCTGGAACCCTCCAAAATCTCAGCAGAAAAAAAATACTCGAAGTCATAATATATTGGATAGAAACTCCAAAAATTCCAACAATCTGTAGCCCTCTAATCTCCACCTTCGAACCTGGCGAACGTTTTTGCCCCATCCAAAAGCGCAGAATCGAAACCATATGGAACAAAGATCCCCAAAATCACAGTATCTACAAAAATCTTCCAAAGCCCAGCGCATTTCAGGCATTTAGCTACCTTCAGCCTCCTTGACTCTCCACGTTCCAATCCGAAAAACGTTCTCGAATCATTCAAAATTCCAGCCGAAAAAATGAGCGCGAAACTAAAGTCATGTCGGACAAAGATTTCCAAATCACAGTATGTACAAAAATCTCCCAAAACCCAGCGCATTTCAGGCATTTAGCTACCTTCAGCCTTCTCGACTTTCCGCGTTCCAATCCGCAGAACGTTCTCGAATCATTCAAAATTGCAGCTGAAAAAATGAGCGCGAAACGAGCGCCCCGTAATCTTATCTCGAGTGGCGCATCGTCAAGACGACGCGGACAGCGATCGCTCGCCGTTCGATTTCAAGAAGACACTTGGAGCTCGCGTCGAAACCGAACGTGCGAATCCCGTGTTACGTAATCCCTCGGCCGCCAAAGTCGAGTAGGTAAACACGGAAGAAAGGCACTTGTCTTGCGGGTCTCCGAATGAATCGATGGCGATCGAGGGAAACGAAACGCTTTACGTGGGATGGCATCGTTAATTCGTGGAGAAAGGCCACGCAGACGGCTTTCGCCGGCTGATATCGAGGTGGATAGACTTTGCCTCCTGGTGCAATCGAGGAGGCAAATACGCGAGGTGAAAGAGACACCTCTAGAGAGTGTGTTGAACTTGTCTCCGTTTCTGCGACCTTGAGGTGAGATAACGACGATAAAGGTTAAATAATGCAGATTATTCGCGAAAGTTGCGAGAATGGATGGCGATTTTCGGGAGAAAGTATTTAGGGTTTTTGTAGGGGTAGATGGAATGGGGATGTTTGGGGATTCGTGTAGGGTTATTCACCCCTTGAATTGGGTACGGAGTAACATTCGTGGCGTGGAAAATGGAAAAGAAACCTTGAGATGTTTTTAAAATTGTGTTGGAAAAATCAATGGAACAGGGCAGTATTACTGTTATTATTAACAATTTTGTTTTTAGGGGTAACATCTAAGAACAGGGTTGAATTTGCGTTGTTATAAATCTTTGCACTATGTGTTCATTGAATTTATTATATTTTACACTAGTTTCTGCTATATTCTGTGATATTCTACTTCATTTTGCACCAAGTTACCGTAAGCGCACAAGCAAAATTCAAGTATTCGTCAGAGTGCTCGAGGAAAAAAACAGAATTAATTTGCTTTTGCTTACACATACAGTAGAATTGTAGGTCACAAGAACACACTAATTCAATCGTTCGATCTTTTTTAAGTTTTATGACTTGTTATGAACTTAAATTTAGTACTATTGCTTCTGCAAACAGGAACAATTCACGAGGAATTACGCTGCTCCCACCAAATTCCCACCTGTTAATTCTTGCCTCTTACATTTATCATGATAAAAAAAAGTTGCAAAGATTTACCAAAAACAAGCTTATTACAAGCAACTAACAAAAAAAAGAAGTAGCTTGAACTAATGTGTTAGACGCTGCGTTGGGAGGAGAAACACGGTATTTTTTCCACTTTAACGAATCGGCTAATTGTAAGGCAGCATTGTCAAAGTTTTACGTCACTTCCTAAGGAATAATTACGAAAATAATATATCGGCGAGTTGTTTTAAAATCGCCGAACAATTAGACGCACGATAGTTCTGTTTAACGTGACAGTTCGTGGGACGTAATTGAATGATAAATACTAGAAGTAAACAGAAGCGACACTGTCACGTGAACGGTGAGTTCCTTATGATAAAGAGCTATGTCGAAAATCGCCGTAAAGAAAGCTCCTATCGCGATAAAATTACATACGTGCCATGAATTTCTCGGCGCATAGTCGAGCACTCCCATAACTAGCACGGGAAAAGCCGTCTTTCGCGCCATGGCGTTTTATGTCTCCATGAATCGCAGTTTCGTCTGTTACGAGGCTCACGATAATAATCGCTCGATAGCGCCTGAGTAATTCCTGCTCGTTGAAGTGCAGATATTCGTTTACGTTGGAAAACGTTTTTGCACCTCGTTTTCCCGCGGTAAACCGATCTTTGAGAGTTAACCGTTCCATGGGACTTTTATAATTGGAAATTAATATGTAAATGATACGTAATGCGAATAATAAGACACGCCACTGAGTACGGTTGGTTCTGAGTTCCTTAATGGATTAGCGAGCGTGGATTATGCGGATAAATGATTCGGATCGAATCATTCGGTTATGGATACTTTGCCGGCGAAGTTACGATGATGAAAATGGTGTTTGAGGTTCACGTTTGTGGAGTTAGGTTCTAGTATTTGTGGTGTCCTTGGTAGACAAGTTTTTAAGTGGTATTTAGGTAAGAATCTCACCCTCATCCGACAGAAAATTACTGAGAATTAATAGTTCAACTTTGTCCAATCGTTTCTCCATTTACGATGTTTCTATATATCCGAAGTAGCAAGCTGCGACTTAATAAATTGTTACCGAACGCCTCAAAAACTATAACTCCTCCGCTTTCCTCAGCTTCCGACTCCAACTCAGCCTTATAAACTCCATTAGGAAGTCTCAGTTCAAGCAGTGAACGTCGAAACTCTGTTCAAAGAATCCAACTCCCCTATCGTACGTAAGGAGACTCAGAATCAGAATCGCAGATACCGAAAGCTCCCAGTTCTCAGCTTCCCTCTCCCAGTCAGTCCTATAGACCCCATTATCAAATCTCAGTTCAAGCAGTGAACGTCGAAACTCTGTTCAAAGAATCCAACTCCCCTATCGTACGTAAGGAGACTCAGAATCAGAATCGCAGATATCCAAAGCACCCAGTTCTCAGCTTCCGTCTCCAAGACAGTCCTATAGACCCCATTAACAAATCTCAGTTCAAGCAGTGAACGTCGAAACTCTGTTCAAAGAATTCAACTCCCCTATCGTACGTAAGAACACTCAGAATCAGAATCGCAGATATCCAAAGCACCCAGTTCTCAGCTTCCCCCTCCGAGTCAACTCCTTAGAACCCATTGGCAAAGTTCAGTTCAAAGTATAAATGTCAAAAGGCTGTTTAAAAAATCCAACCACCCGAATCGTGTAGAGAAAGACTCAGCATCAAAATGTCCGAGGTCGAAAGCATCGTCGAACACGACAGACTTTGAAATTGATCGGACGAAGAGGGATCTCACGGCGTGGCAACGCCCACGTAACGCGCCGCGACCGTCCGCGAATCGTCCCCACCGATCTCGGCTGCTCGCTTTCCTTCGCGCGTACGGGAGCAGCCTTGTATTTACCCACGGTGCGGTGAAGAGAGGTGCCGCGTTCGAGGTAAAATCATCTACAGGCCGGCGGAAAGTGGTGTCGGTGCGCACAGTGGCGATGCGTGTCCGCAAACATGCGTACTTCGACGCCAAGTATGCAGTAAATTGCGGCAAGTCACTCGGAGCGTTTAACTCGGAGAAACTAAAGAGAGAAGCTACGTTCGCGCGCGGAGCACTTGGAGGCTCCGATGAGTTATTTTTTTTTTTTTTTCGAAGTTGCCCCGCGTCACGGATTCCTTCGGGCAGAGGCACGGTGGATGATCGATCCGAGGCCAGCCTCTGGTTAAAAGGAAGCCAACGGTTTTGCACCTCGTTTCTAATCATCGACCGCGACTACTTGGCCAATATAACGCGCAGAAAGCATCGGCGAACATTCGAACGGCCGTTGGGCTCGAGAAGCGAGAGAAGCCGCCGTGCCCGTGCAGTCTAACACTTTCACCGACGGATTTCTAACGCGATACTCGCTTACCTTTGGCTTCTCTCACAACGAGAGACTCGCATCGGGTGATGCAGGTACAGTGGGATGGATCGATGACGCCGAAGGAGGTTCGTGGTCGAGGGGATACCGTGTGGGCCGTTAAACGAGCAGAGTGTACGGCGGAGTGGACGAATGCCGCGGCGACTATCCCCTCCGCGACACGATTGCAGTTGCAGAGCGCCTTCCGTTACTTTGCTGACGCAAGGAGGATCACGATTAGTTACTCGAATTTGCCGTACCCTCTCGTCGATTTGAATCAATCTCGATAGAATCGACGATCAAGATGTAACGAGTTAAATAATCTTGTCAAGCTTGGCGACTCTTTTTCAAGATACTTTCTGTCTCGATCTTAGAAATCGTCACCTAGCAATCACCGACACGTTTTGACGTTAACGTAGGATCCCTCCCAAGGAATTCGAAGCGTCTGGTATTTTCTCGTAAAGCCCGTCCGTTCGACGGCTCTTTTTGCGGCCGTTGAACGTGCTTCTTGGCTCGTTCGCGGTGAAAGTTCGCGCGTGTCGAGGTGCGTGGCCTCGTTTCGCGGCCTGTTATCGTCCCTGGCCGGTGTGAACGGCCCCTAATGCAAGACGGTAGCATTGCGCTCCTCGGCACGACCGGAGCGGAGCCCCGCGTCTGGGAGACACGACGAAGAAGACGAAAGAGAGGGAACGCGGCAAGGGGAAAATAGGGACTAGCCTTACCTCGATAAACGTCTATATAGTATATAGTTGTACCGGCCTGTCTAGATTCGCGGCGGCTGCCATGGCGTTTCTAATGCGCCGCGAATTCACCTCGGATGTTCCATGCTTTCCTTCCTTCCTCCGGGATCTTTGTGTACTTGACCGTATCGTCCCGAAGGGACGATCGATTTTTCAAACACTGCGCCACTCGTTAAAACGCTAAGCGCTACGCCGGTCACTGGGGACCGGACGTTGATTTTTCATTTATGTTGACGCTGATCAATGAAAACCGACCGTTGTTTTTTTACCTAAGCTACGCTATCGCGCCTGAACGATACGTAATTAGTGGTTTTAAGTAAGCATTATACAGTTTTATCCAAAATTAATGTAGTTTATTAAAACAAACGGAAAGACACCTTTCCCAGTAAAGGACCTAAACGGAAAGTGTAGTACCGGTCCCCAGGAACCGGCGGGTCGCTGAACGTGTCAACAGCGAAGCTGCCGAGGCAGTCAGAGTGACCGATTTCCAATGTTTTCTAAAAATTCCTCAATTTGATTTGAGGATTCGTGCAGAAAATATTCCACTTGTATCTTATAAAGCCTAAATTACTTGATAAATCGTCTCTTTCTCCTCTTGACTTCTCTTTTTCCAAAGAGCTTACTCAGTGCAATTAAATATAAAAGACGTAACACCGGTAGTTCTACCGTTAAGTACATCAATTTACGACACGAATCAGATTTACTTACGGTATCGTCGCACTGGTCCATCCGTTCGAATTCAAAGAGAGCAAAAGGGCAGAGGAGAGAATTTAAAGTCAAAGCGGGACAAGTAAATGCCGGAGCAAGATCAAATAAGCGACTACCCTCCGATATCAATGAGATTATCCCGGGAGAAACTATGAAGTCGCAGCAAATCGAAGGAGCCTCCACCGATCGGATTTCCCATAGCTGCGCTGATTTCCACGTAATCCAACCTTCGCGCGCCAATTCAAGTATAATTCCAGCGATGCAAACAACGACGGCGGACGCAAACGTTCCTGCGACATCGATCCACCTACGATTGATTTTGAAAAGGTGCTCGGAATTTGCGCTCATTCTTCGAGACTCCGCTCGTAATTCTCCGTCTATTCGCAATCAAGGAGCATCGTCTTCCCTCGGAGTTGCCAGTCAGCGTTGGGACACGTGCAGCTTAGAGGGAATTTTTAGAAGCTCGCTCTGCAGGAGTCCGTCGCTTCCGATCGTTTCCCCCCTTCTGGCGTCTGGAAACGATCCTGGAAGATGCTTCGAAGCGTTGTCCAGGTCGAGTTTTACGAACTGGTCCATTGGGCCCTTTTACAAACTTTTATGGGGCGAGACACTTGCTCGCGAGGATGCTACCTTGAGATTGATACGAAGATATGGATCACGATAAATCGGAAGAGGATGGATCGGAAGAATTCGTTGTGCTCTACTTTTGCACTTTGATATTACAAGACGAAGAACGAAGAAATACGAAGGAGAAAAGGATGAGCGGTAGTTTGCAGCTATTAAGGACAATTTCGATGCGGAGTTTCAAGTTGAATTTCAAAGCCGAAATTAATCCGATAGGAAATTAATTACGGCGGGAAACTATCTCGAGTATAGTCTGACGCGGAACCGCGAGGGTTTAGGAAGCTTCCGGGCGGTAAAGCGCCAACAGCCACTAGATGCCAGGTAATCAAGGACTTACGTGTCTCGAGGAGTTATAGACAGACAAAATGTTTCAAATCTATCGACGCAAAGTCAGCGGAATCACTGCAAGAGAATTAAATACGTGGGTCTTTCTCCCCACCGTTTGCTGTTCGGATTTGAGTTCAAGGTTGCAAAGTTACAAATTCTAGAATACAGTTTCCGCCTCCGCGTTAACGGTCCTTCCATGATTTTTACACGCATCGAATGTAACAAATTCAAAATACTGGCGCTCCTAGACAAATTAACCATAGCAGACACCCCAGAAAAAAAAATAAATCGTAGGGCAGAGTTAACCCTTTGAGCACTACGGACGCATAAATGAGGTCTGAGAAAAATTCTGATTATACTTTATCGATGCAAGTATACGCGGTTAGAGTTAAAAAATTGTAATATAACCGTTGCAATATGATTACGCAAATAGTAATTTATAACGTCTATACGTTAATACTATGACTTTCTGATAAAAGGGTGGTTTTTGATCGCCAGAAATGGCTCACTACTCAAAACCTCGTTGCTCAATACTCAAAAAAGTCTCCGTACGCAAAGGGTTAAAGGTGCAACTTGGACGAATCCGCAAAGCAGAATTCCCTGTGCATCGAACTCTCCGATCGGAAGAGACGAACGAAAAGAAGTTTATCGGAAAATGGCGAAGAGAACGGGCGAAAGTGTGATCTTTTCTTCCATGGCGAGCCTCTATCGCGCTCGTTGTCCACGAAACGCGAACGCGCCGTGTTCGAGGGCGGGATCTTATCGGAAATCGAGCAAAGTAAAAGTAACGGAAAAGCACGTTCGATCTAATCGCGCACGCAGAAACGGTAAAGATCGGTCTCCAAGGACTACGAGGAGAGGAAGAGACGGAGACCCGTTATTGTCTTACATTTCGCCGGCAAGTCCGGCTGCTATCGGCCGCCACAAATTACATCGCTGTTACATCCGAATTCCAGGCGGTCGTATCCTCGAGGTCACCGGTCGCCGGAGTGTCGATGACCGCCCAGCCATTGTTATTTAAGCGTTACTGTTACCAAGCCGAAAAGAAAAGGTGACCCGTCGTCGAACGCCTGGAGGGGCCCAGAAAACGACTGGGACTTATCGCTTTCCACCGAAATCCACGCATCCGGTTTTGGTTGGTCAATGCGACGGCGATGGTGGCCTTGAAATTGCAATCTTATCGTGTCGTTGATGATATATCGAAATGGAGCATACGTTAGTTTTCGTATTTTTCTGGATTATGGAATTTGAATTCGTCTTTTTATGGAAATAGATACCGTTGAATGGAGTCCTTAATTAGCGGGGCGACTGGGACTTGTCGTTTTTCGCCGATTTGCTCGCTTCCGGTTTTCGTTGGTAACGCGACGCCGATTGTCGCCTTGAAATTCGAACTTGTTCGTGTTTCATTGACCTTCGTCGGTCTTTGGGATCCTTTTTGAGTCGAATCGAAAGAAATTGTCAACCTTGTGACAAAGAAAAGGTGAAAAAATCTTGGGTTTTAATGGAATATAGACTACAGTAAATTGGATAGAAGATTTTGAATTCTTGCAAAACCTATGAAATTGAAAATATTAGTGAGATGCAACAGGATAAAATTATATCTATAATATTAATATTGCTATAAATTATACGATATATCAAGAATCACTGATCAATTTTCATTTTACCGATTTCATTTTGAATTATTACGGAGGCAGTCACAAAAGAAATCGTACGGCAAGGGGTGAAGGATCGGATGAACGTTGAACAGAGTCTTTAATCCATGTCATAGTAAGCAATAATAATCGTTTATTGCGAGAAGAATATGTCGAGACAAACAGAAAATAGTGCCATGTTTTAAATCCAGTCGGTTTGTTTAACATTCTAAACATTTATTGACCTCTTAAGGGCTGGTAAATCAATCTGCGATTCAGCTTAGAGAAAAAATTAAAAAATAAAAAACCTCGACCAATAGTAAGCAACAGATGGAAGTTCAGGCCATATTGCTAGGAAATCGTTTTGAACTTATAAAAAAATTGTAAATGTGTTACTCGGCGGCACGCTTTGACAATTCGCGCTCCTCGTCGGTAGCGAAAAAGCAGCAAAAATTCGCCTCGTAAGAAGCAAGAAATATAAATAAGACAGCTCGATAGAAGAGAAAAACTATCGATCGATCGAAGTCGATCGCCACGGCTACCGAGTTACCCGCGATCGAATCGAGAAGCGGCCGAGGAGGCCGAGCATTAGCGATAGTTCTGCAAGCGGTAAATGCGATTGTTACGCCACCGGTTGTCTCCGTCTTCGTAATGTTATTATTTTTTCCGTGGCTCGCGCACTCCTCGCGCTCGACGGCTGTATTATAGTTTCTTACTCAACCGACCCGCCGTGATTGCGCCATTATAATCGTGCTTCTCCGACGACTGCTCTTTCATCCTGCAATTAGCCGCCGAAACGCGCGGCGCGCTCTCGAGAATCCGTCGAATCTTCCGTCATTTCCCGATTTTTCGTCGCCGTGACATTTTATGGGTTACCGTAGAAAATTGAGATAGTTGAGGGAAGTTTCAAGCAACGAGAATGAGTTCGAATTTCGTTGTAGATTTAGAATCGTCGGATTGGTCCTTCGCGAAGTGACCGCGGTCGTGGCGTGAAACTTGGAAGAGGATATTTAATTATCTTTATCGATGGGACTTTAAACGGACGTTAATTACAGATATGGAGAGTGTGGAAGGTTGTGATACGAGGAGAGTAAAATTTTGAGAGATTCTTGGAAAGTTTTCGCCGGTTGGAGCCGTCGAATTGGGCCGCTACGATTTCTCGCGACGAGACGTTCTTCGCGCTTTAGTGACGTCAGGGTCGCGTAGAGGAGTTCCGTTAGGTCTCTCCGCCGTTCTCGAAGACTTGTGGGAACCGTCTAGTCTCCGCCATCGCAACGACTCAACCAACTTCCCCTCGTTCGCTCTCTTTTCGAGGTAAACCAACGAGCATGAAGCTCCGAAACCCAACAGATCTCGAAACTTCCATTTTCCCAGCGAATCGCGTACCTGACCTGACCGCAACACTTTTAAAAGTACGTCCTAGACGCTCCGCGGATTCTCGTATTTGCCGAATCTTATCTTCCTCTCGCGAGCGCTCCTTATCGTTGGACTTTGTCAGCGCAAATCGTCCCCGGTGCCTTCGAACTGCAAACATCGTCTACCACTGTGCAATTTCGAGGTCGGTATCGCGAGCACCTCGTCGAGACGTGACGCGAATCGACGCGAGAATTCTGAAAGGACGAAGGAAGAAGCAGAGAAACGGGTGAGACCCAGGGCGAAAGAGAGGAGAAGGTCTAGATTATCGAGCGAGTTGGAAGTTTTGGGGAATAATTGGTTTAACCAGGCGAGTTGCGTCATCGGCGATCCCCGTGACGGGAGGTGTAGCTACATACGTGCACGCCGCGGCTCACCGGTCCGTTCGTTTGCCGACACATGGCGTATGCACGCGAGTTGCACCCTTGTCACAGAGAGCCGCGCCATTATTCTCATTTGCATCGGTCGGCCAATACGCGCGACTGTGGCCCAACTACCCGTTCTCGGCCGCATATCGGGATACTAGGTATGCGCGCATATATTTTGTAGGTGGGTGTACGCGTAGACCGACCACGGCCGGGTAGACGGCGGCGGCGGTGGCTGGAGGAGGCAGGAGGTGGGAGGGGGGAGGAAGGAGGAGGCACAGGACGAGAAAGGAGGAGACGAAGGAGGCAGAGGGAAAGGGAGAAAGAGAGACGGAAGGTGGAGGACGTGATTTGATAACACAGCATCGATCCAAGTTCCCAGGATGCTTCCACCCTTCTCTTTTCTCTTCGTCTCTCGGTTTCCATCGGTCCCTTTCTATTTCTCTCTGCCCTCGCCTCTCTCCTCCCTTGGCCTCCTTCCTATCCCTCCGACGGGTCCTCCCGCTTCCCTCCTCCTCTGCCTCCACCGCCTCCACCGCCTCCGCCTCCCGTTTCTCCGATTCTCGTGCCGCAACGAGCAGAACTGTAAATACCGTGGACGTTGTACGCGTTGCCCGTCTCGCTCGGCCGAACGGGCCAGGACTGGCCTCTTCCTCTCGTCCTGGCGAATCCTCGATAAATTCCCCGTCGCCGGGTTATTTCGAACGTGTCGGCTTCGCGAAAATATCCGACGCACGTGATGGGTTACGTTGCTCGTTTCGTCGGCGTTACGTCGAGTCGACGATCCTCTTTCCTTCCTTCCTTCGTTACTTCCTCCCCTTATCGTCTTTCTTTTTTCTCGTCTTTCGTCCTCTCTCTTTCCCCCTCGGTCACGATGTTTCATCGGGTCTCCCGCCTATTATTTCGGAAGCTTCGTTCGCTTCGAGGAAAGGTCTATTAATACGCCACGGGAGTCTTTTCTAGTCCGTTGTCGGTTCTCTTTTGGGAAATCGCAACGGACGTTCACGTTTTTCCCGAGGCTCCCCCGATATTGGACGGGGAGATCGAAGCGTCTCGACGTGGAGAGACGGCCAACTTTCCTCGGCGTCGTTATCCGAGACGCGGTTGAGCCTCCTCCGTAGCGAATTACCGCTCGAAATAAGTAATTAGACGGATCTAATCACTGCGAAGCCCGTCGCGTGTACGAGCGTGCTTTGTTTACGTTGGTTAGCCGAGTGAAAGTTTCCGTCAGGCAACGCGAACGTGGTTTCGCGCTCGTTCCTCCGACTTCTCGTACGTTCGGGGCCTTAAAATCGAAGTTTTCCGCGCCGGTTCGATTTAACATCACTTTGCGGTTCAAGATCGTTTAAAGTTCTTCCGAGGATCGTCCATTCTCCCTAGATTGCTTGACATCGTCACGTGGGGCTGTGCGATGGGCTGGCCCAGTCAGTGGGCCTTTTCTCAGATTTTCTCAGACTCCCAGCTAAAACTGTAGGCCCCAGACGAAACAAAAAACTTCGCGTTTGCTTTTCAAGATTGCTCACAGTTGATTCGATGCGCTGACCCACTCAGTGGGCCCTTTCTCAAATTCTCATCATCTCTGGAAGATACTTGCTCCCCAACACGTTCACTATAGCCTCGGTGATTCGACTCTCAGCTAAAACTGTAGGCCCCAGACGAAACAAAAAAATTCACGTTTGCTTTTCAAGATTGTTACCAGTTCATTCGATGGGCTGGCCCACTTAGTGGGCCCTTTCTCAAATTCCCATCACCTCTGGAAGATTCTTCCACCGTAACACGTTCACTACAGCCTCGGTGATTCGACTCTCACCTAAAACTATCGCCCAGACGAAACCAAAAAAATATACAAAATTCGTTCGTAAATCCACCAATGAAATCTCAAGATCAGCGAGAAAAGACCCCCCACCCAGAGGCCGTTTCACCAGGGTGGACGTTGACTCGTGGCAGTTGGTAAAAATGTCTCTCGCGAGGGTGCAGAGTGCACGGCGCGACGACACCCGGCACGATAAACTAATTACGAGAAAATCTCAGTCCGTCATAAATTGTAGGCGTGTTATTAAATTATCAGCTGGCTGGACAAGCCGCGTTGCGAGCGGAATGCGAATGGAGTACCGGCCGATTGGCTTCAAGGCGACAAGTGGCCTGGCCAATGAACCGGCCACCGTTTTGCCCGAACTCTCCTCCCGCGGTGCTTCGAGGCCACCAATAACGCGACCTGAGGATACCTAAACTTACCGTCCGTTTCTCCGCGAGACCTGCAAAAACCGACCAACTCGAAACCGTCGATTAATCGCGAGCATCATCCTCGCGGTTGATCGAATCCGCCTTTCTTTTTTTTCCGCGCGATACGTCGTTGCCGTTCGAGAGACTTCACCGAAGCGTTTATCGAGCGTAGATAGCTCGGACAATTTTTTTCTTCAATTCTCTCTCGCGTCGCGAATTCTTTGCCAGTTTTTGTAACGCAGACCATCGATGTTTCTTTTTCTTACGGTTTATCTGTGGTTGTTTTAATTGGCGGATCTTTTGAGATTGTTGCTGCTTTCGGCTTGAAGGAGGAAGATCCGACTCGTTGAACGTGCTGTTTTTCTGCTGAGTATATCAACACGTTGACACGTTCTCCGTGGTACCGGCAGCAGTGCTCGAGGTTTCAGCCGCCTCGGAGGTGTACTTTCGAAAAAAATATTAGTTTACTCTGGCCAGACGGCTCCGCGGGAAATCGTTCTTGTGCACGCGAGCAATACAATTTGTTTTCGCAGTAACTCCGACCTTCGGCCGTTTATAATTCCGTCGTAAACCTTCACCCTCGACGACGGCAGTGCGCTCGAGAGCTACGTATATCGTGTCTTCCATTTCTCCTTTCTCCTGTGCACTTGCGATCATGACTTTCCGCGAGACGAATGAATTTGTCTCGTTTCGCTGTCTGTTCGATTTTGCATCATTGCGTGAAATAATTAGATAACGAGCAATCAAGTCGTCGGATCGACCGTTTTCTTTTTAATTCAGCGAGAGGATTTGCTCGTGTTACTTTCCTGTCTCGATGGCTCGTTTTCGTTGAGGTATACCGTGACAATTGGATTGAAAAAATGCAATGTATCGTGGAAGACGATTTTGAAAGAGAAAATCAAATCTTTCCGTGAATCTGGATCATGGTCGCGACGAGGAAAATTCTCGAAGGAGGCGGAGACTCAACCCAATTTCGCGAGGTTCTGGTAGCTTCGTTTCTGTCTGAAAGTACTCGCGTTCTTTCTCGGCTTACAATGGCGCATGCGCCAATTCTGTTACCAGCCGTCGGTACATTTTCTTGCAAACGAGAGAGGTTCGACGATCTTTAAAGACGCTTTCGAGTTTTCGAGTCGTCCAGCCGGTCGTTTGAGAGATCGTTTCGTGCCTGACCTTCGGTGCTTCGATTATTCCGAGGGCAACGATCCTACCGCTCGTAGAGAGTGCTTCTCGTCTCGCTCGACGATTGAGACCTTAAACCTCAACCCTTCTCACTGCCTTTATTATTTTTCAAATGTCTATTAAACTCCCTGTTCCTTTTTTTCAATTTGTATTAAACCATCCGCAGACTTTCAGCGATGTCCTTTTTACAAAAATTTGCCAATCGGCAGAGAAAATTTAAATTTAGTTTCGCTGTTCCGAAGGCAGTCTCCGTTTTCAGCGAAGTAGCAGCACGAGAGGAGAAAGTGGCACGTTGAAAATCGTAACATTAACGAATGCAAAAACAGCACGATTAATATTTAATTGGACGAGGCGAAATTAAAACGCATCCCGAAACCAACGCGGACGGCTGAAGAAACCTCGGCTCGTACGTTCGTTTAATTAATTCGAAAGATGCCGATTGAACGTATAAAAATAACAACTTCCGAGCGAGAAAATAGAGAGCGACCGTGCAACAAAGAGGCGCGCGAAAGAGGCAGACACAAAAGTACGTTTCTCCGAGCGTAACGCCGCTCGATTTCTCGTGAAAGGGGCGAGCATGCTGTTGCCGATCGGCTAGCCGGAGATTTTCAGGAGGCACGTAAATAACGCGCATACCGGTCGCACCGGGAGCAAAGGTCCCGCCACGACAGATTGACGAATCGATTTCTCTGCGGCAAAGTCGTTTTACCGGTGACGAGGTTGCTCGACTCGTCGCTACGGGAAAGGGGAGAAGGAAACGGAGAGAGGACTCCTTCGAGTTCGAGTCCTCTCGCTCGAAGGTAAATGAGACTGGTCCGTATACGCGGACATGCACGACTCTTTCTCTTTCCATCGTTCTTTCCCTCTTATCTTTCTCTCTCTCTTTTCCTGCATCTCTTTCGGCGCGAAAGAAGAAAAGAAAGAGCGCAGTTGCGCTCGATTGGTTTTCTGCGTATTTTTTTTCTCTCTCTTAGCAACTATACACTTTTCTGCACGGATAGATGTACCATGCACACGCATCGCGAGGAATCGTCGCGCGTGTAACCGCCGATATATATTTAGCGCGCACGGCATTTCTCGACCCACATACTCATCGGGAGGCAGAATGTCTCGTATGCCCGGGGTCAATCAGAAGTTCGTCGCGACAAAGACGTTGCGTTTTTTTTCACCCTTGTCCCTCTCCTTCCCTTTCACGCCTTCGTTTTCGGCATCGACGAACCTCAAAGCCGAGAGGGATGCGCGCGTTGACCCCGACAATTTTTGGAAGCTTCGTTCGTCCCTTCGTGGATCTCGAGGTATCGCTTGGAGTCGATGTACAGTCTGCTTGGTTAATGGCGAGTAGTAGGGATACACCCTCTGCTGAAAGATGAAGTATAGTGTGCCTTGTTAATAGCGGGTAGACGAGGTACACCCTCCGGTGACCGCGTGCACTTGTACTTCGTCTCTGAGTATTGCTGAGGGTTGACGTACAGTGTGCTCGATTAATG
Organism: Cerceris ruficornis; assembly: GCA_963989415.1. Taxonomy (NCBI): domain Eukaryota; kingdom Metazoa; phylum Arthropoda; class Insecta; order Hymenoptera; family Crabronidae; genus Cerceris; species Cerceris ruficornis. The sequence goes on along the minus strand of OZ022521.1, from coordinate 22,800,128 downwards.
GCGAGTAGAAGGGTCCCCTTCACTGACAACTTGCACTGTGCAAGAATCTTTTTAATACTTTTATGACCACGTGAGCTATCAGTGGTACGAGATACTCTACAGACATTTCGTCTAGCTACTGTGGCGTAGTAGAAAGAAGGCTAGCGGAATGAATGCGAACGGAATACGGCTTTGATTAGGACGTTCAAATCGGACCGCATGACGAAGAGAGGGATTGAGTCACATCGAAATTAACACAATGGGTTCGAGCGAGACGGCCCTAGCCTTCTTTCTAGCGCCCTACAGTACACTTAGGTAGCTGCAGAACTATCGAAGGTATGATACGTTAAGCTTGAATTTCGAAAAAATCTTCAAAAGTGACGAAGATTTAAACTCCACCCCTCCAGTTGAGAGTCCAACGTTTAACATTAGAACTACCGGCGTTAAATCTAGTATATTTAAATAAATTAAATAAGTATTTTGAAACCACGTCAATTAAGAGATAGAAATGCTGATCGATTCGGTGATTTAGGTTTTTTCAGGTAGACGTAGAATATTTATTCTATGACTCCCCTACAAACTTTGAGAATTTTTGGAAAAAATTGTGTACCAGTCATTTTGACTGGTTTGGTAGTTCTAGTGTTAAACTCCATATCATCGCAACCCCAGGAACGTATCTTTCTAGCTTCAAAGAGATAACGTTAACTCGAACTACGCGAGTTTCAAATCTTGTCCATCGTACCAGAAACCGTATTTCTCAATGATTCATGAAGCTTGAATAACTTACAGGACAATATCGAATATCTACGTCGTTTCGTGGTCGTTGATGTCGGCCTTGTCAGGGATATTGTTAATGTACGAGCCCTCGAGAAATTCGTATCCCCGGAGAGCTTAGTTTCAACGCCGCGGGAGCCGGGAACCATCGACGTTCAACGTCGTTCATTGATAATCGATTTGTCGATTCTTTCCGATTAAATAACCGCAACGATAAAAGACCTCTCGGTCCTGTGATACAGGTATACGGTTTATAATTATATCGTTACACGGATGCACTCGCGCGAGAGGAATCGTCCCCGATGGAAGAGAAACCGTGAGTCACTGCAGTTAGGGCGGCATGGGGGAAGAACTCTGTAACGGCAACCCCGACGTCCTCCTGCAAGCTCATCGACGTAGGTGCACCAACCTTCCGGTCCCCTTGACTCGTTTCGCGCATCTGTGCGTGAATGCGTCTCGCCTGAAATCGATAATCGACTCGAAAAGTCTTCTTTAACCCTTTGACTGGTATCGGCAACGCAAGAGCGCTCGTTCTCGACTATCGACACTCGAATCACTTTTTTTTTTCGCGGTAATAACGCGTAGGTAACTTTAACCTTTGCGCAGACAAATTATCGAAGTCTGAGAGGGATATCGGTTTAACGAATCTTGGAAGCGATTGGGGGATGATGCTGACAATATCGAATGGACGGGCGATTATTATTATTATTATATTTTATTAACGGGTAATAAAGACCCTTTGGTAAATACAGTATAATAACGTAGACATATAAGTTTATATAGAAATTAACTAAGAGGTAAACAGTAAAGCAAAGTCGAAGTTAAGGTTGATACAGAAGTATTACTGACATTAACTTAAAGTTATAAACATAAATTCTAAATTAAATTATGAACTATAATATAGGTTATAAGTTATAGATTGCGGCCTGATTCTTGAAGTAATTTAGGTGGAAAATTAGAAAAATTCGAGTTGGCAGCTATTTTGCGCTGTAACGATGTAAGTTAGAATATAGAGGAGTAGTAGATTTAACGAAGTTAAATAAATCTTAATAGAAAAATTCTAAATAGCTCGAAGCAAAGAGTAAAGAACCTAAGCTACTCTCATAATAAACGTCGCAAGCATTCCCAAGAAATTTCCTCGGGGATTGTCACTCTTGCGGAGCAACTCTGCGGCGTCCTATAAACAAAAAGCACCGCAATCCTCGGATTTACAATCCGGCCATCGCGAATCGAGTGGCTGACGCAAATTGTAGACACGGCACTTCGTAAATTCCACTTCCGCCATTGACGTAGCCTCTTCCTTTTTTTTTTAATCTGTCTCCATCGCGCCTGGAATTACGGCGGGTAATGGAAAAGCGATACAAAGATTTATATCGACGTAAAGTTCCAACGGGCTGAGAACGAAGCACTGAACTATCGGCGCTCTGTCCGACCGGAATTAAATCAGCTCTGTGTAATTAAACTACCGCGATCGGGACTAACAAGTCGGGGCACGCGCACGCGCCAGTTTCCAATTATTTAATTACGCAATGGCATTTAATTTTATCGGTACACTAGACTCGCGCCCGGTCTGTTTTTTTTCTTGTTATCGCATTTCGTGAGCGGAGTTGGCCGTGTTTCCCGCTAATCGTATTAACACGTTGCCCATTTTGGTTTGTTTTGTGGAATTTTATCGTCGCGGACGCCGGCTTGGAAATGTTATTACGCGAAAGTCAATTACGCGCGATTCTTTGATCTTTCGAGGACCGTGAACTTAGAGATGGTTTATGATGGCGCGTATACGGGGACTATGGGGTCAGACGTGCGTTAACGCATATGCGAAGGAGACGTACGTGCGTAGGTACTTTCAATAGCTACCCCATCGGAGGGTAACTTGTCAAAGAATATTGTTGTCGGTGGTTGCTTTGATTTTAGCGAGTGTAATCAATTTGCGCTGATGATATCGCGTCTTAAATGGGCTTGCGGTCTGCGAGGTTTTGCTATATTAAAATTGAAATTACGCTTGCGAATTTTTTCAAGAAAATCTCCAAATTGATAGCGGAGCCATGAAATAAATATTCAACTTTCTATCGCATAAAACCTGAGTAAGTTGATTTATCATCTTTTTCAGCTTTTGATTTCTCTTTTCCAAAAGTTTTTATTCGATACATTTAACACTAGAACCACCAAAGCAGTCAAAATGACTGGTACACAATTTTTTCCAAAAATTCTCCAAGTTTATAGGACAGTCATAGAATAAATATTCTACGTTCATCTTAAAAAACATAAATCACCGAATCGATCATCTTTTCCGCCACTTGATTCCCCTTTTTCAAAGTATTAATTTAATATATTGAAATATAATGGATTTAACACTGGAACTACCAAACCAGTCAGAATGACTGGTACACAATTTTTTCAAAAATTCTCCAAGTTTATAGAAGATTCTTGGAATAAATATTCTATGTCCATCTTAAAAAACATAAATCACCGAATCCATTATATTTTACGCCTCTTGCTCCCTCCTTCTTCATAGTACTTATTTAATATTTTGAAATATAATTGATATAACGCCGGTAGTTCTAGTGTTAAACAATAATTTTGGATAAATGTTAAGATGGATATTCGAGCCTGTAATTCGATACTCTTCTTAGCTCTCTCGAAGAATGTCAAGGAAATTTAAAGAATATTAAGAGTCGAAGAATCTTTCTCTTTTCAATATCCCGTATTTTCATTCCGAATGTAAAATCGATTGGAAAGTCCAGTCTCCATGAATGCAGCCGGTATAACCTGCAACGATGGATTGTACGCCATCGCGTTATTATTTCCCAGTTAATAGTGTCTCGATTCGATCGGCAAAGGCCACCCACTGGGCCCGCTATCGCATTTGCGAACGGCAAACAGGATGAAAATAAATGCAACCTATTAATTGCGATCGAAGTGTCGTATTTGTAGAAACGTCACTATAATATCAGTTATCGACGTTCTCGTCACGATCCGGCTCGGTTTTCTCTCGCAATTGCGGTATAACTCGATTGACACCGATTTGATGAAATAACTCCGTTAATTGATTTTCCGCGGAGTAATGCCGATAATATCTATTATGCCACGGCGTATCCCGGAAGCAGCCACGGTCCTCGACCGTGTCTCCCGAATTGTCTTGCAAAATTAGCCAGAACCATTACGTCACAGTTTTGTCGTTTTTCCATATTCCGGCTAGGAGCTGCTACAACAAACGAGATTACGACACGTTAAGTGATAATCATCGAAGAAATCTTCCAAAAGCGATACGTTTTGAAAAGTCCGCTAAATCTCGAACCGTTCGTTCCTTCGATTTATTTTTTTACATCGGATAAACAGCACGCCTCATTGAACGGAATTTACGCGAGACTTCGATCCACGCCTGTAATTTAATTACACGAGAAATACGGTATTCGCATCCAAGGGAATAATTCCCTCTATCCGAGGATAATAATGTCGGATGGTAATGCCAGCACGGTTCAGCCGGCGAACTAATCGCAGTAATCTCTGATAAGTTGTAGCACCGCGTCAACTGGTTCTCCACGGTCGGTCCATTAATATCGGCTGTATCTAGGTTGACGGGAGGTGCTGGCCGATAGAACGGAAAGTAGACGCCGTTCAATTTATGGTTTACGCTTCTTGCCCGCTGAAATTCAACGCGCACGGCCGCCAAGTATTTCTACCATTGCGGAACTGTCGTTCTCGGTGGGTCGAAATACATCGAAAATTCTCCATCCTCAGCAAAATGATCGTAGGAGTTGACAATACGGAAAAGCAATTGTCCGAGAGGGATGTGATTTTCTTGTGAACGAGTCACCGATTTTAACCGTAAATGCGCCAGGTAGGGTGAGTAATCGATGGGGTAGGTATCGATACGTGGGGACACAGGTTGCACCAGAGTTGCAGGCAAAAGGCTAAGCTTGTTTGCGAAATGACCGATCGTCCCGCAATCTGTCGACCCGTCGTACATCTTCTCTCTTATCTCCATTTCGTACGTTTACGATTATTACGTTTATTAGCAGATTCTCTCAACCCCAAAGTACCTCCATCACCCAAAGGGTCTCCGAAACCAGCAAAATAGTCATCGCCGACGTTAAGTCCTCCTTCAGCCACAGCAAGGGAGAAGTCGAGCGGCAGTAGACGCGGAAAAGGTTTCCCTCGCTTATCTCGGTTACGTGAAAATAATATCGCGTAATCTGATCCGTGAAATCTCGACGATCCCGCCACAGGCTCGCGCAGCGATGATCCTCTTCTTTCCACCGGCTGCTAACACGCAGAATCTCAACGAGAGGCTTTCCTCCAATTCCCGGAGAAACAACGGTTTAACCATGTCCACGCATCGTGCCTTTGACGAGATCGGTTTGTTAATTTGTCCGGCATGCAGCGTACCGCTGTAATATCGATAGGATCTCGATGCACGCGGGGGTGGTTAACGGTTGGGGTGGACCGAGGGGAAGTAGCGGACTTGGTGCGGATTCATGGGTATCGTTGCTCGGTTTCTGACGTCACGCCGCTTGTACGCAAGCTTACTACCACCACCACCTATCGTCGCCGACGTCATTCCACCCACTCGAAACCCCTTCTTTCACCCCTTCTCTTGCTGGCGCTACCGTTGCTACTACTACCGTCGCTGCTATACCGTCGCTACTACCAACGTTCGCCACTACCACCTTCGTTACCAATACTACGTCAATACCGACGTTCCTGGCAGCAACAACTACCCCTCCGTCCCTAGTATAGAGCCCAACACCGGTATCGATAGCGAGTATCGTCTCGTATCGATGCACGTCCGACGTTATAGCATCGTCGGTGTTTGCGTTGACTCGCAGCATTCGGTCGCTATCACGGTAACTACACACACCATCGAGAACGTTCACCACCACTATCACCCACCACCGAGAACGTTCACCACCACCATCACCCACCACCGCCGCAATCCCACCACTGCGGCGGCTCGTGTACCTCCGTCACGTTACGGGGGCTCTGTTTACCACCACCGAGTTACCGACACACGATCTACGCGAGCACGAGCCGGAAGATCGAGAGAGACCGGATCCACCGGGCGAATGGAGAACGGAGAACGATACTACCGAGAGATACTACATCCTCGTAGTATCCGTGCCCGACGGAGATACAGGTAGTGGTGTCCTTCTTTTTTTTTCCGTCTCGTTTCTCTCCTCTTTCTCGCACCTTTTATCATGTTTCTCTGCCCGCCACAGCGGCGAACGTTTCTTTCCTCTGTCGGTCTCTTGAGCAGGTGCTCGCCGAATTACTGCAGAAGTGACGAAAGTTGGAAAAAGAGAAGGAAAGAGAGTAGGACGGAGTCGGAGTGAAGCAGCGTGGAGAGAGCCGATACCTAATCCTCCCTTCGTTGGCCCACCCTCGGCAGGAAATCAATAGGGAGAGACTTTTGTTCTCCCTCCCTCCCTCCCGCCGTCCTTCTCGTTCTCTCTCTCTCCCTCTTTTTCCCTTTCTCCGTTTCTCTCACCCTGTTCTCGTCTCGGTGTTGCTTCTTTTTCTCCCCTATCTCTTCCCGGCTCTTCGTTCCTCCGAGAGTCGTGCAGCGTCGCTCGTTCAAAGACGTTGAGAGAAAGACAACCTCTTTTTTTTTCCACCCTTCCCCTTCGTCCTTCGCCTTTCGTCCTACCCTGTAACCCGCCGTATCCTACTTCGTCGCCCGCTTATCCCCGTAATACCGTGCACGATCGTTTCGCGATCCTCGGAGAAAAAGTACACCGACGGTTATACTTGGAAGACCGTATACCTCTCTCGTTCCTGCCCTCGGCCCTCCGGCACCCCCGTCGTCTCGTCGGCGGAGGAAAAAGGTCAAGAGCTAGCACGTTGATTAATTTGTCGGGAATAATCGATACTTCGTACACAGACAGCCGAATCTTGTTGCCCCGTCGAGTCAAGGTAATTCGATCGGGCGGGTTATCGGTATGGTAGGATCGAGAGAGATCGTTGCAAGCTTCTGCTTCATTTTGGCCTCCTGAGAAAGAGAGAAGTTTATCTAGCCTCCTTTTCGACACTTTTTCGCCTTTAAAGCTTTACAGTCGTTTCACCTAGGATCTACTGTTTAGGTAGGTTCGGATTCACCGAAGTCTAGCTTCCTTCCGAGAGATTTTAAAGTAACCCGAGTAGCTCTCAATGAGACCGGTAATCCTGGCTCTTTAAACCGATACCGACTCGACGATGGATCGATGTGTACGTTTCATCCACCTACGATGCATTCTGTCATCCCTCTTGAGCTCTTATCTTATCAAGTCGTAGCTCCGTTGCGATTCTTCTCTACTCCATCGTCTCTCCATCCCTCTTCTAACTTTCCAACTCGAAGATGATACCGTGTAGAAACAATTTGCTCCATTGTAATCCCTTCTGCATTTTCTGTGGTCCCTCGAACACCATTGACAAGTGGGTCGACGGAAGAGCGAACCTCCGGGATTCGCCATAAGGTGAGAGGGAAAATGCAATTCCCATCGAATTTCTCTTTCATGGCGGCAAACGCGGGGGTTGAAGGGGAATGCATCAGCGGTCCGGGCGTCACTGTGACGTGGCGGAAGTCGTGCGTCACCAGTGACGTAAGCAACGTCGAAAGAGGAGGATCGTCCGAAAGAGGCCATTGACGAGAACTTGTTGCGTCCTTTTCTACGTGTATTCCTCCGCCACCTTTGCGCGTTACGATGTAATCTCGAGGCGATCTTGCTGCCGATCAGTTATCAAATTCGTTTGATGTTTCTTAAGCGAGGAAAAAAGAGAGATCGTTGGATCGAAGAATAATGGACGTGAAACGAGTCGTAGACTTGTTGCATATCCGTGCGCGCCTGAGTCTCGGGAGTCCGTCAGTAGGCCGGAGAAATGGGGAAAGTTCGTCGGTGTTTTACGACACGGAAACGTAATTCTTCTTTGGTACGACTCGATATACCTGGATTTCCATAAGTTGCGATTTCGTTCGGAACGTAGTACCAGAGAAGGAGCATCGATTGCGAGGCTACGGTGGATACAAAGTTAAAAGCGGCCTTCTAATCGCCTCGGACTTACAATTTTCATGGGATCGAAACCAGATCTTCGTCGCATCTTGGAGATATTTTCTAAATTATCATTCGATATCTGAGCCGTTTATTTTAAAAGTGGCATAAGCCTCTTTACCGTAACGAGAAATGCTGACTTATAATGACTATACGAAATTACTTATACCGGGAAAAATATAAGTATTCAAGATAACAAATTTAAGTAAATCTTCTCGAATATTCGCGCCGATATCTTTAAGCGCGTTGAAATCCTAAATACCTCGACTTAAAATAAAGTGACTTATACCCCTTGCAAAGTAATAGCTAATATCACATTAAATTCGCCAAAAACTATTGGGTGATTGCACAAGTTTGTGCCCGATTCTCATAAGTGGCGTAAGCTTAGCTGCAGAGTAGAGTTGTGGTGTTTTTGTTTGTTTTTGTTGCATGCACAGATTAAGTGATAGTATTATTTGTCACTTTAAAATCAAACAGCGTTCTAGTAATTTTATTTCTGCTTAAGAGAATTTTTCTCTTCAAGCTCTCTCTTCAAAAATGGAATCGACAAGCTTGTAGATCGTTGGAAAAAATCGTAGAGAAGAATGGCTACTATACAATGGGTGAATAAAATTGTATCTTTTAAAATTTAGCTTGCTGAATTTTATTCTTCAATGCAATCACCTAATAGCTTAACACTTCTACCGGAAGCCTATTAACAGGCTTTCTGTTTATCAATACTCATTGGCCGACAGTTTATTAATCTGTTATTACAGATAATAAAATAAAGTTACGCTGCCTCGGAACAACTGAAATTAAAACGATTATTACTTCACATTTTAATTTTAATGTTATAGAGCTCTACAAGTAGGTATATACACTGGTGCATAATTTTCAGAAGAATTACCGGTAGATAAAGTGTTAAAACTAGGCCCTGCACGAAGTCATCGTAGCACTGAAAGTCAAAAGAATACAGGGGAGGAAAAAGAGCATCGACACAAGGGAAAGCAGGCGATGCAACGATCTCGAACACAGAAGATAGCCAGATTACATCGTTATCGTGGTATCGGCGTGCCAATGGGAAGGTCCCTCGAGCTCGCGAACTTTAAAACCGGCTTAACTCGGCTTTAATCAAACGGCTGTTTCTTCGTTTAATCAGAGCGTCCCTATCTCGGTGGGACGTTACGCAAGATGGGCCCCGGATAGTTTGATTAGACGGACTCTCTCTCCAGTTGTAAATTAGTAATTTGCTATTCGGCGGAAAGACGCCGTGGAGTCGTGACGATCTCGTTTACATAATCCTCCCCGCCGTCCCTGTTTAGCCTTTTTATTGTCGTCGGTCCGGGATTCGCGAGGAGAACGGGAACGGCATCGTTCCGAGACGTTAAACCATCCGAGGGATCGCTTTCGAGGCAATTTTCTCGGATTTACTGTACGTCAGTATGCATACTGTGGAATATTCGTGGACGTAGGCAAACGAACGGTAGCGATAATCAGTGATAATTCGCGATAAAGATAATCCACGTTATCTACGGGCGATATCAAATATTCGTCGCTCGATTCTTGGCATTCGAGAAGTTTTCACGCTTTTGCCATTTCGCCAGTATTCACTTCCACTTCCCAATATTTTTTGCAATTGGATCATTGAGAAAGAAAGCGATCGAGGTTTGCGACTTGTACTACATTGTCGAAGTTACAAAACGAAGACTGAAAGATGGACAGGAGATTGATCGTTTTAGACGTCGCAACGTTAAATCTTTGTCAGATTTCAACGAATAGAATTTCCTCGATGGATCGGACAATTTGTAAAATATGTATATTCCATGACCTAATTCACGAATTTTCCAACGATCCCGTTTCCATTCTGGCTAGTTACAAATTTCCGGAGATTTTTCGTTTTAATTTCACCGAAACCGCACAATCGGTCCCCCGTGACTTCCAAGAGCGACGATAAAAAAAATAGAGCGTGGAATTTTGGAAGCCGCGGGAAACGTTAACCGTACAGGATCAACGTCCTCGTACTCTCCTCATTGTCCTGGAGGGTGAATTTGACGGGACAACTGTCTCGTTATTAACTGGAATAATTTTTGGCACGTTGCATTCGACCCGTGACGTAGGTCCGCGTCGACCACCGCGAAACAGGACTAAAACCGCAATGCCGGTGTTTCCTGTTTTTCCGCTTCTATGCGGTCGCAAAGCGTTTCCTGTACGCTCAGGAGCAATCGGAATTTCGATGCTCCGTGCAGAAGCCGCGTGCCGGTCGCTTACGTTATTATTTGGTCGATAGGCAAACTCGTTATGTAAGGTACACGATAAATTAATAAATTGAATCGTGCGATTAAACGGCATTCGAAATAGCAACGAGTCGGTACTATCCCGCCGGTTGGACTTATTAGTCCAACTTGGCCGGTGCAACAGGTTTTTCTAAACTGGTTTCAGCTCGCGGTATCTTTGTGTATAAACAACAAAAGTTTGCTTCCTGTTCGTCATTGTGCACGTTGATTATCTCCTACTTGACGGACGTTAAATTAACCCGAACGAGCCTGGCACGATGAACGAACGTCATTTTTAAATGCACACCATGTACGCGCAGTAACTGCGCGATATCGTCGTCGATAAGTTCGCTGTGTCGCGTTTGGTGACGCTGTACGTCTCTGCTCGAGCGACACTTGCGATTGATCGACTCTTCCGAGTTCAAAAAAACAACAACCAACGAATTATTATGGGGGAGTATTATCGGTATTAATAATCTTATCGAATTTTCATCTCCCCTGGCATCCGTACGCCTCGTTCTTCGCTCGCTCGGTTCGCAACTCCGAAGTGTTACGTAACGAAAGGATCCAACGCTGGTTTCCCGTGCACAGCGAACACCTCGACGAACCGTGTCGAAGCGGCTGGAATTCTAAAACATCGTGGCATCAAACGAACGGCACTCAAACTCTCCCGTGGATTCTTCCTATAATCCGTCGATAAGTGGAGTTTTTGGCCGAGTATTGAGAAACACCAGGAGATGGCGCCTACGAAGACAGGTGCACTCGACCAATCGGCGTGCGCGGCCTCCCCCCTCCACCACCCCTCCTCCTCCCCGCGATTGGCGCTCCGGCGGTGTCACGAACAGCGATCGCAATATGGCTTCCGCCACCGCCAGCAAGTGAGAGTACCTCCGAAGGTGACATCGGGACATGGTGAAATATTTTCGAGTGCGCGAGACGTCGCGCAAGTGATAATTGCCAGTGCGTTTCCTCGATGAATACCGATTCGTGTTGTACAGTGATCTGAGAACAGTGTAAACGTAGAAAAAGAAGATTTCACCGTGCAAGAGACTCCGTGTGTTCTGTCTCGGCGGCGAGGGAGACGGAGCGCACGCACGAGCCGCAGGTCGAAGAAGGACGGAGATACCCGAGAGAGATACACCGACCACGGTCGTCGTTCAGCCGGAGAGGTACGTTCGTCGTGTCACGAATAGACCGATTCTCAACGGTAAACAGACGTGAGCTCGAGTATTCAGTGATCTCGCGGTGATATCGGATATCGTGTTTCTCGTGCTTCGCTTCTCGATCGAGTGAAATAAACGGTGCCATCAGGTTCATTTTCGACAGTTTGGCGCGGTGCGCGCGCGACTCGTACACGTCGTGAGCGTGGCTCCCGTTTGTGTGCGTTAAACGTTCGGTGTTCCACGCCGTGTCCCCGCGACTTCGCTAACACGGGAGTTTCTCCGTTTCATAGGAAAATTTTGGGTAACTGGTCGTCGCGTATGAACGAACGTAAAATGAGAAAAAAGGGGCAACAGTGTCGCGTACCGTGCAACGAGGACAGCGTGCGGGACAACGTTACGGTGGAAGGAAGAAGAGGTGACGAACGAACGTGCGAGTGAGCGAGCGAGCGAGGCGACGTTGCCAGAGTTTTCTTTCTCGCGTTCCCTGCTGTACGGCACGTCTCTTCGTGGTGCCCACGAGAAAGACCGAAAGGGAGAATCGAGTGACAAGGAACGAGAGAAAAGTAGCGCGAGCATACACACCGCGCAGAGAGTCAGCGGCGAGCGAGAGAGGGAGAGAAAAATAATCGAGGAGAGCGCGACTCGCGCGAAAAGGATCTAGGGAATTTTTGCTCCCGATCGACAAATTTCGTCGATTCGAATCGTCACGTCTCCTGTCCTCTCCCTTCGTTCGACGCTATACAGTGGATGCCATGCGACGACGCTCGATGACGTACACTCGCGGCACGTGACACGCCGAGTTACATCGCTCGACAAGCCATGAAGAAGCCACGGTAAGTTTCTACAACGTTACTCGAACACCTTTTTCCGTCGTTTCGCGTTACCCGTTACCATAACCTGTGCACATCGGAGACGAGACTTTCCACGATTCGTTACCGATAGTCGCTAAACGATTCGAGCGACGAAGAATTACGGTCATTAGTCGCGTAGACGGGACGAGTTGTCAAAATGGCGCATTTAAAAGTACGGAACGGAGAAATTCGTGGCTACTTCGCCCGCGAATTTTCTACTGCCTGGGGAATTTCGATTTACGGATACGTTACTGAATGCAGAAGTAGGTACACGTCCTAGTGGTGAAATGACGCGATTATGGGGGATGAGTCAGAAGATTGACGCCTTGTTTATCGATCTTCACGACGGCGGATGCTCGATACGGTGTATCGATATTGTACTCCGTTATTTACAAACACGCGTACGTCCTTTCGGTGAGGTCAAACGTTACGTTTCATCGGATTTGTTTGTCGTTGAAATTGTCCAAAGAGTCGTCAATGACTTGCAAGTCGTCAGATTTTCCATTGACAATTATTCGCACGTTATTCCTCGACTTTATTTTTTCTTCTTTCTTTACTAGTAGGAGATTGCGTTTAACTTGTGAAATAATCATTTTTATTTCATAGCAGAATACTGTGCATGATAAACGTTTATTACGTTGCTTGTGTCAACGACACGTCGATTTATCAATAAACGTTAACACGTTGAATGCCGTAGGGGTCACCGGTGAATGGCGCACGAAAATTCACTGATATTTCTCGTGACTTTTAAACGATAATATTCGCCACTTTGATAATATATTTGACGTTCAAATACTGCCGTAAAATACGTAGAGTATTACTGGATGTACAAGTATTACTATCTTTAATGGCTCTATTCTATAAAGATATCATTTTAAATGACAAAACAGTCGAAATACCCTTGACATTTAACGTGTTCGTAAACATTTAATACATCATGTTAAACATATATGGAAATACCGAGAAATATTTTCTCATGGCGATGAAATTTACTACATATTTTTCTCATGGCGTGGAAATTTCGTAAATATTTTGCTGCAAATAATATCCTCGAGAATTTTGTAAACGCAGCGAGAGTTTTATTCCACGGGAGGTTGAATGAAATCGAAGAATAAAATTCCATGACGCGTTACCTCAAAGTCTCCGAGGGTCATGCAGGGTTAAATCTCGATTCGATCGCGTCCATAGACCTTCGTCTTTTCTTTCCGCGCTTATCGTCGCTATCTTCGAACAATGCCACGAATTGGGTCGAACTAATACTTAATTCGGAATTCACAGTTACGAACACGTGACTCAGCGCTCGTTTAACCAAAAGGAGCGTTAACATACTCTTGAATCTGTCTCGCAGATAAGGACACCATTTTGAAGCGTAAATTTACTTTTACACGGTTGGGGAATTAATTTGGAATTCATCGCTGCTCCACGATTCAACGTTCTTTTATTGAAATGCTTCGAATGATTTATTGCACCTTCGCCAGAAATAAAACGAAGCTTGGAGAAATAATAAAATTGTAGTATGTTGAAAAGTATCTTTAGAATCAAGTAATTGATTTGGAATTAGATTATATTATTCTTTTGAAACGATAGGTCGTTGAATCGTTGAATTTGTACAAAAAGGACGCGAAATTATATAAAGGATAATTTTATCAGGTGTGACTAAAACACTAGGATAATCAGAGTCTCGTCTAATCAGAATATTAACAGGTTAGGACTTTTCAAAGTGTGTCAAAATAATCTTAAATCTCCTATTTATAAATTGTAGTTTTTCCTACATTATTTAATATATCGTAGTCTGAATGATTCAAAATTCATCTGGAGGTTCTAGGAATGATGACTGCAGCACTTAAAGTATAACTAACTAACAACAACTTCGAGAAGCAATCGGACTACTGTGTTTATTGATTTAAATACTCCAATTGTCTACCAATAAGTACTAATTTTTACATAATATCAGAAATAACCACCGAGGAATATTTCCATGAAGATGCATCATTGTTAAATCCCAAAGTTGAAATCTAATAAATAAAATATCAATCACGGCTGAACTGCAAACTGTTGAGAATTCTCGTTGTTAACACTAGAACTACCAACCGGTCAAAATGACCTGTACACAATTCTTTCCAAAAATTCTCCAAGTTTATAGAAAAGTCATATAATAAATATTCTACGTCCATGTCAAAGAACATAAATCACCGAATCGATCATCTTTTGCGCTTCTTTTTCCAAAGTACTTATTTAATATGTTATACTATAATAGATTTAACGTCGGTAGGTCTAGTGTTAAATATCGCGAGGAAACAATTAAAAGACGACTTTCTCAGTGGCTATGTATACTTTTCACGAAGCATCGAAGAGGAGGACGTCTTCGAGACGTGGAATTCGACGGTCGAATTCGTGCGAGCGACGAGAGCGTTCCAAATACTCGTCGGTCCTCCTCGACGACGAGCGTGCTCGCGTAGGCTGCTAAATTATGGAGCGCGCAAAAGAAATACTGCTTGCGAGTCCCCTCGCGAGGCCGCGCGACGTTTTCGATAAAACAGGCTTTAGGCGGTTTTAGACCATTCAAACGACGCTCACTGCATTCGAGGTTGCTCTGGACTTGTTAAAGTTCTTGCCGAGACGTTATATTTAGTTTTTGAATAACGTTGTCTCTTAGAAATTGTCGAATTTTTCTTCGCTGCACTTGCGACAAATTAACCCTCTATAGTCCGAATTTTCTGTGGCATCTGAAGATCAGTTGCACGATAGCACGCTAGAAAATGATAAAAATACTATTAGGATTAATTAAAAGGTTAATTAAATTAAATGATAGGTTTAATTTGATTTTGCAACATTGAGTTGTAAAGGATTTCACGATTTTTAGGAGCTAAATTGTAATATTTGGCAACGTTACAAAATTGACTGTGAAGAATAAAAGCTTAGATTTGTCTTGTGTTGTTTCAAAGTTACACGGACCCATAGAGGGCTAATATTATTAACCCTTTGAGGACGAGGAACGCATATATGCGGCCTGAGAAAAATCGAATTATAGTTTATCGATGTATGTATAAACGGCTAGAGTTGAAAAATTGAAATATAACTGTTGAACTATGATTACAGAAACAGTAATTTATAACTTCTATACGTCAAAACTCTGGCTTTATGATAAAAAGGTAGTCTTTTAACCCCAAAAAAATGATTATTTCTCAATATTCAAAAAAGTCTCCGTAAAAGGGTCAACTAGTTCCAGATAATGGGAGTCGGTGTGATTGCTGGTGTCTACAGTTGCTTTAATTGTTGCTCCGAACTTGTTCAGATTCTTGCTGGCACATTATATTTAGTTATTGAGTAACGTTGTCTTTCAGAAATTGTTGAATATGTTTATTTTCGTAGCCAGGCGAGACCGCTGCTCTCGCGACAAATTAATATTATTAACTAGCTCCAATGATGAGAGTCAACATGACTGATCGTTTTTATAGTTGCTTTAATTGTAGCTGTACGTTTGGCAATGTTTTTATTTGTGGCTACAGTGGTCGACGATTGACTTGTTTGTTGATGGTCGATCTGTTCTTCGTTGATACTTTATTAGCCAACGAGTTCTCGTTTCGTCGAGTTGTTCGTTCATTCAAGAGTTATTCGTTGGATGTACCGTGTTATTCTGTTTGTTTTTGTGGTGTGTTGCGACTTTCATATCCTCGGTGGCGCAGAAGGACATTAGCGATTGGTAGAAGGAGGATTGCGATGGAAACGGAGGAAAGGAAATTCCAGGAGGACAATGGTCAAGTCCTGGTTAATTTATGGACGACCTGGAGACCTTGCAGGTTACAGATTTTCTATGAGGTGAGATCTGTTATTGCCGAACACCGTAGTTTACGTCGGCAACAGAAATATTGTATTTAGTATTTGAGAAAGAACCAAAAGTCGTCAAACCAGAGACACGGCGGTTATTGTGGCTAGCAGGTAAAGGCTCGACCTCGCAATCAGTGGGCCCAAGTTCAAATCTTTCTCGTTACCTGTGCGAAGTTTTTCCTGTATTAATTAACAATCATAGCCTCGGTAATTCGAAGCCCACCTAAAACAGTATTCTTTAAATGTCCATAATAGTTACAGTTAACACTAGAACTATCAAACCAGTCAAAACACAATTTTTTCCAAAAATTCTCCAATTTCATATGAAAGTCATAGAATAAATATTTTACGTCCATTTCAAAAAACATAAATCATCGAATCGATCATCTTTTCCGCCTTTTGGATTCCTCTTTTTTCAAAGTTCTTATTTAATATATCGAAATATCATAGATTTAACGCCGGTAGTTCTAGTGTTAAAGACTTTGACTAGCAATCAGTGATTCCAAGATCAAATCCTCCCTCGTTCACCTCTGTGAAATTTTTCCTAAATTATTACTTGAGCCGTGTACAAATCGATTAACTCCATAAAACTTAAAGTGGAGAAACTTGATGAAATAGTATACACTCCTTTTCAAAATTCCCTTCAAAATATAAATACAAATAAGTATTGTAGAATATATAATCGCATCTAGCTTTCCTCTAACGAAGTACAAAATGAATAAGGTGGAATAGCCTTGCAATTAATTAGATTGACTTCTGAATTCAATTATATATTACTCGGTGGCCAAACAAACTTCGTCATTTAATGGTGTTAATCGTTATTATTACGAAAATGTATTCTAAACATAAAGAGATAGGATTCAATCAATGCTTTGAGACTTAAATTAAAATAATTTCAAAAAGTGGAGTTAATCGATTTGTGCACTGAACGACTCACTTAACGTGTCACAGCCTCGATGGTTCAGAATCCTCCTAAATTAGTAGATCCTAGACTAAATCGCCGTGGCAGTCGAAGCCGAAAAATGCAAAACAAACAAAAGCAGCGACGCGAATGAACGTCTCGCCCGGTGATTTCATGGAGCTCAGAGCCCCGGTAAATAAGTCTCTTCTTGGCTCGGAAATCGGCAGAGAGTGTTGCCCTATTAATCCGCAGCGGAGAACAAATATGTGCCCGGATAATTGCGGAATCGCTTTAAAAGCGTTAACTTACATACGCACGAAACTCCGGTGCACCTTTCCCTGCCACTTTGTAACGGTAAATTTATTCTCCGCATCGTAGCACGCTCAAGCACGTTAACGTTTACACGTAATCATGGAATTCAGTTTGCGCTCGTTCGTTTGTGCTTTCTTCCCTCGCCTATTCTTTCTCCTTCGTGTTCGTTCTTTCATTCGTTTCTTTTTTTTTCAAAAAGAGAGTGTTCCCTTCTCTTTTCTTTTCGTTACGGCGAAAACGCGAGAAAGGAAAGTCGACGAAGCGGGATCGCGCGAACGTGGAAATAAACGCGAGATGATGAATTTAAATAGGACGTCAATTACGCGCGACCAAAGGCAATCGTGGGGCGCTAATGAATCGACTGCTGCAAACTCTCCCTTGGATTCCTCAAAAGCATCTCGGTTACCGTTGTTTTATAATCGCGATGGTAATTCGCTTCCGGGGGCGGTCGCGCGGATATTCCGATGTTGCAGGATAGACTCCGCTTTTAACGAGTTGCCGAGAATTACGAGAAATGATAGCTCTTTTTACAGCCTTTCAAATTTCTTGCAGGCTTTTATTTTTGGTGTTATTGTTTTGAGCAATTATAAGAGGTTTTTTTTAGTATTAAAACTACCGGCGTTATATCCACTGTATTTAGATATACGTACTGAATGAGTACTTTGGAAAAAGAAAAGAGGAGAAAAAGGATGATCAATTAAGTAATTTAGGTTTTATGAGATTGAAGTGGAACATTTGCAGGCTCTCCTAACAGTTTAGCAAATTTTTAGAAAAAATTGTTAATTGGTCATTTTGACCGCCTTGGTAGCTTAAGTGTTATGTTTATTTTACTATTTGCTTAGGAGGACTTTAGGGAGGTGTGGAGGTTTCAGACGATGCAGAAATTGAACTGTGGCTCATTAATTGGCAATCTGTGCCTTTATCTCCATATTTGCTGTAGTTTAGTAGGAAATATACGTAATAGAACACTTTACTGTTGAATGGCAAGCAGAGACACGTGTAATTAGTGATCGATCATAAGTTTCAAGATTATACCACATTATTATTATACCAATTTTTAACAAACTCAATTTTTTAAGAATCTTAAAATATTATTAATATATTAAATGTGCAATCATCTAAATACCTCCACCAAAATTCATTCTCCTTTTTGCAGAAATTTTGCAATTTTCCAAAGCGCGTCCACTAAAACGCGTCAGCTCGAATTCCGCGGCGTTCGTGCGAACGTTATTTACTATTCTCCGAATTGCAAAAAGTGAATTAACGATCGACGTTGATCTCTGTAATTACGTTCTTCCGTCGCGCTCTCGGCGGTCTCTTTATACGGAGTCACGTGCGCGCGCGTATCAAGAGCGCGTTCGCAGAGTCGATGAGTTAATAACGCGTTAAAGACGACAAGATAATCATTATTCTTGTCCCCGTGTTACTCGTGGATCGGGAGACATCGAGCTGGACAAACGGAAACCCTATCCACCGGGATTATTGTCTTACGACACGCAGAATTAATTGGTGTTGCCAAATATGCCCATCAATGATGTCTTCCTTCAAACGCAAATTAACTTTCTTTTTCCCCTTTTGTATTTCCTTTTGGCTTCAACTGTTATGGCCACATTGCCTAGGATTTACTGTTTGAGCTGGCCTCGTAATTACCGAGGCTATGACATATTAACACGTTGAATGCCACCGGTATTTCGCTAGTTTCTTCATTCCTACCGAAGTGAAACTTTTTCTATTAAAATCACATCGTTACAATGCAGAAAGTTTAAAGACAATAGCAGATATACAGACAGCAGGACTTGGCTCTTTTGAGACCAACGCGTAAACATTCACTGAATTAACAAATTCCTAGATATTACAATTTTAAACGTCATATGAAGTTCCATTGCATTCAATAGCGCCGGTCACCGGTGACCCCCATGGCAATCAACGTGTTAAATAATAATTAAGTGCAAATTTTCCAAAGGCAACGGGGGATTTGCACTCGGCCCCATTGATTGCAAGTCCGAGCTGTTACCTCGAAATCTACCGCAGCTCCTCAACTTTCTTTCAAACTTTCTTCTGATTTTCACCGCTTTTTAACAACCTCCTCTTGGTATCTCAATGGCGTCCCGTCATTAATTCTTTGCGTTTCTTTTTAACGATGCTGTCGCACCGCGAACCGATATTCTTTCGCTCGAAAATTCGCAACACAATTATCCTCTCGTCGCGGAGGATCGTCGACGGTCGAAGAGCACGATGTTCGAAGATTTTCCAGGGAGAAGCTTCAAACGATTTTCCGCAATTAATCGCAGAAGACCTCCCTCCCCGGGAGGACTGCGCAAAGAACGGATTTTCTCCCGGCGACAACTTTTTATTGAATTTACTCCGATAACTTCCGACTTCTCGTTTTGCTACCTGACTTCGGTCTCGACACCTGGTCGCTGCAACTTTCCGCTGGCTGTATCAACGGAAAGCTATCCAGAAGCCGATAGACGGCGCGAACGTTCCGGTTCGACCGTAATATCCTTCGCTTTTCCCTCTCGTTCTTCTTTTATTTACTTCTTTTTAGTTGTGTCTGTACTAAGCTGCAGACGAAATACCTACGTTATTTAGTGGAAAAATCCAGGGCGCTGTGGCGTTGCAGGCTTTGACTCTGAATAAGTCGATCTTAACACTAGATTTACGGGCGGTAAATCGGTCATACTTAAATATATTAAATAAGTGCTTTGAAAAAAGAGGGATCAACGGGTAAAGACGAAGATCGGTTAAGTAATTTGTATGTTATAAGATACAAGTGAGATATTGACTGTACCACGTCTCTAGAAATTTGGAAGCCGTTTTTAAAAAAGTAGGAATCCGTCGATTTGACGGCTTCCGTAAATCTAGTGTTAACCGTTTGAGTGCTGAAGAAATTTCTTGTATTTATGCCAAAAGTGCGGAATAATATGCGTGGTTATTTTTTTGGAAAATAATAGAAACGGTTGTAATTAACTCTAATTATTACATAAAAAGTAATTTTTACCAACAGTAATAATTTTTATTCTCACTTATTACAAGCGTGTTTTGCTGCACAAATTCCATGAATTCCTTTTTCATATATAGCGCAAATTAAGTTGGATCGTTTAATTCCATTACCATTTTTTACTGCATACCTCACACTGTCGCAAGTCGTCTTATCCTGCTCTCAATTAATGCGAAAATTATATCGCAGTAACATACAGCAGCACGATCGCGCTTCTACGCATTTTTGGCACAACGCAAGAGAAGCGCGATAGCGCTCCGCCCCGCTCAAACGCTTAAGTTGGAAAGCTGGAGATCTTTTTTCTAAATTATGATTTAACTCGTCACAACCTCGTTAATTCAGAGATCAGCTGAAACTATAGGTTCTAGGGAAAACGAACGTAGCAATTTTAATTGAAGTGTGGAACGGGAGAAAGAATTGATCTAGAGTGTTAGTTAGGCCTGCGGTTGAAAACTGTGGGAGATATTTTTTTGTTAATTATTTAATCGCAGCCCCGGTGGTTAGAAGTCCAGCTAAATCTATCTTAACACTTTGTTGGCCGGCAATTTCACACAGAAACTATGTCATGTCACCGGCTATTATTTTGTAATTGAACATGGAAGTAAAGTAAACATTCTAAATGAACTCCGATAAATTTTATTTATACTGAATGAAATGAAAATTATTAAATCACGAAATTCTACAGTTACACCCGAAATGTTTTGAATAATCCAAGGAAGATGTAATGACATTTTCAATTCAATCTTCAAAATCACTTTCACTATCAGATTCTATAACATTTCTTTTTTGCCGTTTTGCTGGTACATTGTTCAATTGCATTTACAATGTTAAGATTAACTGTACGAGCAGCGAGAGGAATTATTTCCATTTCACTGCTCGATCAGTACGACGACCTTTGCGTGTTGTCAAAACATACTCGCGGTCCTCGGCGAGCGTGCCCTGCAGGTGTTGGTCCTCTAACAATAACAAGTCGTGTCGATGTTCGCCTCGCTATCAGTTTGCCCTCGACCGCCGACGAGTAACCAATGCTCCGTGATCGGATTCAAGCATTTTCACTTATTAGTGCGTGACAATACTTTCGGAGGTGAGATTCGGAATCACCACGTACTTCTCTTTGTTAGTTCCTTGGTAATTCATCCTTAGAGTGGTATCAATCTTTAATTGAGTCAATAATCAATCTATTAAAATTCAGAAAAATGAAAAAATTTAAAAAAAAAATTGAATTAAACGCATTGGCTTCTGAGCGACTCAATTAGCGATCGTACATCTACTTTCAGCCAACGCAGCAAAGAATCAACACGTTTCTGAGGTATCTGTAATTCTTACTAAGATTTTAGTAGTTTTGTTTTAACTCTTTGAGGACGACGATCTGATTATAGTTTATCGGTGTATGTATACACGGTTAGAGTTGAAAAATTGAAATATAACTGTTGAAATATGATTACATAAATAGTAATTTATAATTTCTATACATCAACACTCTGACTTTCTGATAAACAGGTAGTTTTTAACGCCAAATAAATGATTGTTTCTCAATATTTAAAAAAGTCTCCGTGCGCAAAGGGTTAAGTGCGGTTACGCATTTTGTTTGCAATGAAACACGTTCGCAAAGGTGTAGTGAAAAGTAGTAGAAGAGAAATGAAGTATTTCTTCTGGCACAAAAGTTTTAACATGTAATTCTAATAGTATTTTTTCTGCTGAATTGAGATATGTAATGTGTTTGTCTCCATCGTGTTGGGTTTTTTTTTGACGAGCACTTTTATCTCGAATAAGTCGTATAATCTCGAACTTGAGAATGCAACTGAACAATATTGCTTATTTATATGATGAAATTCTACAAATATACTTCTCCGTTGGGCGCCGTTTTCCCGCCTAGGCTCGAGTTCAGATTCTCATCAATATTGGGAGATTTTTCTAAATTATCATAAATTAAACTATTATCAAATAACAAATTATAACTTATTGTTAGTATATTATAGCATCGGTGGGCAAATACGACTGTTGGTTAAGCTAATAACTTTTAAAATAAACTAGAACTCCTCGCTAAGATTTTTATTTCACCGATTCCTTTTAATTGGAATAAATACCTAATATTTTGCTATTCAAATTTCATCTGTCTATATTACATATTATACCGTCGATGATTGAGAATCCACCTAAAAATCTAAGCCTCCCAGTCGCTGCTATCGTAACTTTAAATCCCAAATACAAAGCAACTGAAACCAGAAAGCCCCATACAAAGTATCCCACTCAAATCATCTGCAATCTCTCGACTCAAAACATCCTCGTCCTCGGTTCGTTTCGTCAACACTCTCGACTTTCTTACGTTATCGTCCGTCGCCCGTTTATCTCTCTCTCTGGCGTAATAAAGACTTTTAATACCAACGATACCCGCGCCGTTGAAAAATAAAGAAACACGCTCGGCTGGAAAGAAATAACAGTCTCCCTTATCACCGATGCCCAAGACGGGCATCGTGTGCAGAAGCGTTTTAAAAGGCGCACGCGACTTTACGACGTTCAACGCTGGACGAGCGGGGGAGAGGGTGGATAGGAATAAAAGGGAAAAGGGTAGAAGGAGGGGGAGGTCGTGTGTCACCGTTGAAACCACGCACGTACTCCTACCTACAGCACGGTGTTGAGCAGCGATCTAAAACTTGCGCATACCTTCGGAACGCTTGAAGTATGCGGCAAATGCCTAGCGGGCCGGCTAGGGGGACATAAAGTATGCAGAAAACGAGCACCGTTTTGCGCTTGATTTTATTGCTTATTCGCCCTGTACACCGAGAGAAGCCTGCCTCCGTGTATTTAGACTCGATATCTCTCTTTCTCTCTCCTTCCCCGGTTTTTTTCCCCCGTCGGTGAAAGAGGACGCTCCGCGATCCTCGTAAAATCTCTCGCTGTTATCGCAAATTCTCGAGCATCGTCCTCCGTGGCAATCTAATTCGATGGTTAAGATCGGAAACGATACAGCAAGGATGAAGTTTCCATTCCGTTTGTACCAGGGTAGAACCACGGATGCCTCGTTTGAGCGAACGGGAGCTGTTGACGCGACGGTGACATCGAAATCATCGGGCTTTTCCGACGTCCACTTAAAGTCCCTGGCAAAGGCGAGATCTCTCGCTTATTCCCGCTCGCTTGCGCCCGATTAAATTACGATAATTTCAATCGTGAATATATTAGAATCTCATTGCTCCAGAATGTAAATAGTCGTTATACAACGGACGGGATTGTCGGTCAGCCGGTTATCGCGGATTTCGTGTCGTTCGATCGGCACGGCCTGCGGTTCTGAGGTTTTCCCGAATACAACGAGAATCGTTTAACAACGGGCGAATAACGTGCGAATTGTGACGCTCGACGATTCAACGATATCGAGACGCCCCAATTGGAGGAAGAAATCGGGGAAAATACGGATCGTTTTTGGGGAAATCCCGGGCATCGAGGACCCAGGTTGGCTGCAGTAGAATCGAAAGAGTGGGCCGCAGTTGCATTCGGCGTGCATTCGGGGAGAAGGCAGGTGTGGTAGGTCTCCGGAAGGAGAACAGAGGGAGGAAAAGAGAAGAGGGTGAGTCCGTTTCGGAGGGGCACGCATCTGCGATGTTGCCGGGCGAGTAAGGCCGTATTTACGCGCGATTTGTACCCCGGCGAACGTTTGCGCATGCGCGGGCGCGCGCTTTTGTGTTTGAAAACATAGCGTTCGATGTAAACATCGTACACGCGTGAATCGAGCGTGGGTATCGTAATTGAGGAGTTCGAGGAAAGGGAGGGAGAGGACAGTGTTTCACTTTCGAGTTTATTGACTGCCGTGTGTTCAGCTTTCTTCGACGAGATGCTATCAGTACTGTTAACATTAGTAATACTAGTTGTACAACTATCGAGAACGAATTACCGGTCCAACCGGCATCGGAGACGGACGGAGAAAGAATGCGCGCGCAGATCGCGGTGAAATTTATATTTCTCTTCAGAAACGCGCATGCCCGGTGCACTTAATCGCGGCGCGGCAGTAGGTAATTGATATGTTTGATCACACCTGATCCATCGGACGTTAGACGATATCGATAATAGTCGATTATGTCAGAAATTACAGTGCCGACGTTTGCTAACTATGCCGGGGCATCGATTCGCTCTAGCCTCACTCGGATAATTCCTATCGTCGGGATAAAACTCGTGATTTCAGCCTGGCGAAACCGACCGAAAAATCGGAAAGAGCGAAAACTCTCTCCCCCGGAATCGCCGATGCGCAAACGTTACTTTCGTCGCGTCGAAACTCCTCGTTTATTCCCGCGAGGATGAAATTTTAATTAAACGAACGGCTCCCCG
The DNA here is from genome assembly GCA_963989415.1 of Cerceris ruficornis. Lineage (NCBI taxonomy): Eukaryota > Metazoa > Arthropoda > Insecta > Hymenoptera > Crabronidae > Cerceris > Cerceris ruficornis. The sequence continues at coordinate 22,775,725 of OZ022521.1, read as the reverse complement.
TTGTAAAATCGAACCAGGAAGACGCGAAGCGCGATGAGTTTTTGTCGTCGACCGACGACGATGAAAGAGGAGGCAGTTTTCTCTCGCTGTAATAATCGATCGTCGTTTCGCTCGTTCGAGAAGCGGAACCTTTTGTCCATGGATTGATTTATGGGATAAAATCCTTAACTCTGTTCCTTCGGTTTCTCTCGTGAGTCACGCATGTCTTTATTCTGAACGTCGGTATCGGGTTATGGGTCAAAGTATCCTCCGTATGCGGTCACTTTTTCTACCCTGGGCTCCGAGCTTTACGGTCGTTTCGACGATGACCTGAGATTTTAGGGGTGCTTCGAACCACCCGGGTTGCGACTCGCGTATCGAGCGGTGCTATTGCTACTTGGGTCTATTGTTTGCCAGGCTCCAAGGTTCCGTTTGCGATTCCTTTGCAGGTCGGATTGTTTCCAGACAGCTGGAACAAAAATAGAAAGGAACACGAAAATAATCGCACTTGTATTTTCCTCTATCTTCAGCTCACCGTAGTTAGCTCTGTAGTAGGCATAGTAAATGACTGAAAAAACAATGCGACACCAAGAACTTAAGAAACTATTGATATTATTTATTTAAGAAACTATTAATAATGATGGGATTTTTCTATAAAATAGTTTTACTTATTTAAATATATAATAATTTTAAGCTGGCTTAAATATAAGTGAAAAAAATAAGAATATAAAATAGCGAATGATCTCCTCTCTGCGGCTATGACTTTGGAACTGAGGACGAAGTTCTACAGCACGAACATCGGCTCTGCTTTTCTGCAAACAAATCTTAAAGCCGTCGCTATCGCTTCCTCATACAACCGTCGAACGTTACATCGTTGCATTTCAACAAATTATATACTCTAACGACAAACTAACATGAAAAAAAACACTCGTAAAAAATAAATAACATAAAAGACACAAGAAGATAAGATCCGCAGCGTATCGCGGCTGATCACCGGAATACGCCGAATTCGTCTCGCGTCCCGACGTCAACGTCGGATATGCGCCACAGCTGAAAGGTGTCTCAATTTTATTTGCTCATTCTTATCTCGAGCGAGCCGACGTCTCGAGCTCGAATAGGGTTGCGAGGTGTCGTTTCAAGGTCCATTATTCGAGCGGACCTTACGGAGCGACGTACGCGGACTTTCCATCCACCTTTCGATCCTTGGTCTCGCTTTCCTCCCGGAGCCACTCTTCCTCCGATAACTTGGGGATAAAGGCTGCGGCTGACAAGCCATTTTGATAAAGGCCCTGGCTCCACTATCCGGCCGTTGTTGTCCTGCGTCGGTCGTTTGCAATTTCGGTGGCTCAAAGCCACCGTCGACTCTTGCTCCGGCTTCCGTTTGCCCCACGGGGAGACTCGAAAGGCTTACAGAATGTCGGACGAATTGTCCGTCGGTACGATTGATCTTTCGATCGTTCTCTCCTTATCGTTTCCTTCTCCTCCACGAGTCCTGTCCGAGGAAATTATCCGAAGAATTAAAAACTACGTCGACGTCGATGAATTCAGCGCGATTGAATGAGACTGGGATGAAATCGGTAAAATATCATGGATGATATTTCCTATTCTTTTTTTTTCTTCTTTACCTTCCCATTTAGAAATAACAGAAAGCACGGGGAGAAAAATCGTTGAAAGCTTCATCCACGATCGAACGAATCGTCGTCACTGGCGGGAAGAAAAATTCACGGGAGAAAAGACCGCGGCGAAAGCAAGCTCCGTGCTCTTTTGAGCGGTATTTTTCTGCGGAAAGGAATTCCGGTAAACCGTTGAAATAGGGACTGCGAAAGGTTTACGACAGTTGTAGAGGCGCACGCGACGCTATAATGGAATCGTAAGGGAGCGAGGGCGAAAGGAGCCCGGGGGTTGAAGCCGCCGGAGGGTGGAAAAAGAACGCGGAGAGAGGAGAAAAAGAGAGCCAAAGGCGCACCGTCGCCCTATCGGATATTGATTCCACGACGGCATTACGCTACGACAATTACAATATTTTATTTATCCGAGCCGCAGTCGCTCAACGACTATAGTTTTTTCCACATCGTTGCGGCTTGCTCGATTTTCCTCTCACATTTTTTCCCTCTTCTCTCTCTCTTCTCGCTCCCTCCTCCTCCAGCTCTCTCCTCATCTCCCTCATTCACCCGCTCGTTCGATACTCGAGGACACTCTTTCCTGTCCATCCCTCTGGCTCTTCCCTCGGTGAGCGCCGACCGTGTTGATCCCGCGAAACTCTCGCGAAAAGAGACGTAAAACGGTCGTCGCCCTTTTCCTCTCCGCTCCTCCGACGAGGTTGAAACGTCAGGATGCACCTCGCGAACCCTTGCGATGAAACGTTTCGAACGTGGGACGGCAGTGCGTAGGAAAATATCGCGGATGTCTGTATCGGGAAAGAAGGGAGTTGATTTACCGTACGGTGCAGAAAGTCTGCCCTTTACTCCGGGCGAAATACAGTTATCTCGACCTCGCGCCCTTTCGTACCTCGCCTTCTTATTTTGGAGAACGGCAGGGGCGGATGGAATACGGAGAAACGGCGAATGTAGGAATATACAGGGTTAGATTGAACTGTTACTTATTCAAACGACCATATCTTTTTTGGGTGAAATTATTTTGTATTGATTCAAATTACAAAAATGTGTGGAAATAATAAAAGTTTTAGAATCCATTCCCTTTAGCTCGATGTGGCCACCTTTTGCCTTGACTATGGCCTTCAAACGATTAAAAAATGAGTTGCATGCTGCACGAATATGATCATGCGGTATTTTGGCCCATTCCCGTACAATGGCTTTCTTCAGCGCATCCATACTGACATATTTTTTCGTCCTCACCTTGCTCTCTAGAATGGCCCAGATGGAATAGTCCATCGGATTTGCATCTGGCGAATTCGAAAGCCATTGCGTGGACGAAATGAAGTGTGGAACATGGTTACACTATTACGTTTGATTTCCATTTCGAATAACTTTTATTCTATAAAACTTAGAAGCAAATGCTTGTGGTAGCTTGTAAACAATATAAACAGCTGTCGTTGGTATGAATTTGACATAGTTGTCAATATCGCGTTGCTAGATATACCGGTGTGAAGTTGGTAACACTTCAATCGCCTAACCCTGTAGAGAGAAAGGGAGAAGAAAAAAGAAGAGAAGCGTAGAAATGGAGAACGCAGATGCAGAGAAGTCGAGATGCGGAGAACGGGCGAACGGGACACAGGTAGCAGGATTAAGCGTGGGCGGTTCCTCGTAGGTCGGTGGATTTTCAGAGGGCGACCGGTCGCCTCCGGTGCACGTAGGTCGAAGGTCAATACGAGGGAGGATCGAGCGCCTGTAACCTTTGAACCCAGACGGTCTCCGCGGGGGTGTCCCTCGAGCGGAGTAATTTGCAACCTCGTGCCACGTTATCGTTCGTCTTCGGTTCGAAAGTTTCGAACGAGCACCGAATTGTCGCGCTTTCCAGCGGTCGCCGTTGAAATCGATATTACAACGCGTTCCACCTCGGAACCCTCATTGTTTCCAGCTAACGCTTCCCACCTTTTCGCGCGCGATACTCTGACGCGCGATCATAATTATCGTCGGCCCCTCCCCGCCGTTGTTATCGATCGTCTCCGCTAATTAATGCGGTTTAAATTTGTCGACGTTTGCCGTAAGAAATAACGATGCAGCGATTGACGGGTCCGCGAGCGGCAATATCTATCGGCGGGATCTGCCGTGCGGTAATTATTTCCCCATTAATAGTATCATCGACGAGCGAAAGCCCTGGAAATGCGTAACTAACGGACGGCCGGTATTAAACTTTTGCGCTCGGAGCGTCAATTAGGTTTCCATCCGACGTTTTAATCTTTCCTGTGGATGCAATCGCATCGAATGGGTTCGCCTTGTAGATTTTATCGAGGGGATATGAGGATTTCTCGCAGTGTCGATAGAGAGTCTTTTTTTCAGTTTCTTGCGAAGGTAATTTGCCGGTATCATATTTCTTGGCTGTTTTGATCGTGGGGGTCACCGATGACCGGCGCTGTTGAATTCAATGAAATTTCACATGACTTTTAAATTGTATATTTATGAATTTTCTAGTACATTCAATATTTAAATATTGGCATTGAAAAGGTAAAGTCCTGCGGTCTAAATATCTCTTTTTGTCTATAACGTTTCTTCTCTATAAAGATGTGATTTTAACAGAAAAAGTATTACTTCAGTAAAAATGAAACTAGCGAAGTGCCGGTGGCGTTCAACGTGTTAATAACACTAATATTAAGATCCTAATATTAAGAAAAAATTCCTAGCAACCTGCTAGAAGTTTCCCGCTCAAGTTACGTCTCCCAGAATCTCTCTCAGTGCCGTTGCTTTCGCGTTAAATGCTGAATTATGTAAATTTCAAGCGATGGAGGTAACACCTTACCATCGACACCCATTAAAGCCATAAATCCGCGAGATTCTTCGCCGTCCCGACGATCCACTTTCCACGAAAGCATCGCGAAGGACGAAGACGCTTCTCTCGGTTGCTCGGTTGTTCGCCAAGGATAAACCAAGCGGGGTCTCCGTAGATTTCTATGGTTTCCCTGGGACACCTTATCCCAGTTCGTTTACCTTCCAACCGGGAATACCGTTCGTCGACGCGAAGGGGTGTAATCGAGAATCGCGAAGGACGTCTCTTTAAATGGAACGAGGAGATCAGCCCTCGCTCTGCTTCGAAGGAACGAAACGCCGGCGGGGTGACGACTCGACTTCCGTTCTAGGAGGTCTCTTCGTCGACGAAGCCGCACGCTCGGCATATTTTCAGCGCAATCTTCTCCCTCGATTAACCTCGCTGGCGTGGGTTCCTTCGAATTAGCTGTTTATTAGAGCTAATTCCCCGCTCCTTCCGCTTGCCTTTATTTCGACTAGGAAACGAGCGATTCTCGGCTACTTACGGTAGACTTTGACTTAAGAAAGGAAGGGTTGAGATTCGTGTTTGCCGTTGTTTTGTAGCTTGGATTTAAGTGGTCACTTCGATCGTTCTGTGGAGGATTTATAGTTTTAGGGGAATTTTTATTTACCGGGGGTATAAGATATTAAATGGTGATTTAGAAAGGCTGGAAGAGTCGAAAGGGATCTAAAGTTGCGGCTACTAATTGGGAATTTTAGCCTTTAAGTCTGTACTTACCTCTTTAGGTAAATCATTAGGGCTATTTGCTTGTTCTGGGTTTTAATTTTGGCGAGTGTGGTCATTTTACCTTGGATCTATTGCACTTAACACTGAAACTACCAGCGTTATATCTATTATATTGAAATGTACCGATTAGGTACTTTGGAATAAGAGAAATCTAGGTTTTATAAATCAGAAGAGGCATTTTCACTGCATTGCTCGCCTATCAATTTAGGGAATTCAAAAATTTTTTGGTGCCGATGCGAATTCCAAATCGCCGATTCTACATCCGCTAAATGATAATTGAGAAAAATGTCCCGGAGCCAACAATTCATTTTTCATATTAATCCAAACCGTGTTAAAAGGAACTCAAAAAGATTCGGTCTGTACGAAGATTATCCAAGTTTACTCAGCTGCATCGTATCAATATCGTTTTTATGAAAACTGTTTTAAAAGTATCCTCGCGATTTTTTCACCGTGTTGCATCGAAACAATGTTCGCGAAGTATCGTTTCATAGATTTGATAAGGGTTCGCTGCAGTTAGATTAGTCGACGAGCGCAGTTTTATATTTCCAATTGTACACGTGAGTTTAGTAGACCCGAAATAATTCCATGATACCATCGACATCGACGTGTTTGACGAACGGATCAAACGGAGCCAATTAATAACGATGGAAATCAACTCTCAAGCATCGTTTTGTGGAATTGAATAGGGAGATGCGAAGGGATCGGTAACGAACGATAATCACCTTTGGTATCTATTTAACTCTGTAAAAGGGCGCCCGAGAACCGATGGATAGGCTTGATCAAAATTTATTCGCCGTCTCTCCCATCGTTATTCACACCCTTACTGTTATCTCTTTCTTTTTAACCCTTCTCCTCCTCAAAAGCATCCCCATCAATCCGTTCGATACAATTACTGCATATTCTTCGAATAATGAAAAGACTCTTCAGATTTACCAAATTGCTCAAAATATCAGCACTTAATTTCGTTAATTCTCCAACTCCTCGAATCTTCCACGTTCTTCTATATTCTTTCACATTCGTTAGCGGAAGGAAAAGGACGGGTATTTATTATGAACTTGATAACCGCGTGATTAAAGTACTTTTTATTTTGGCTATACTTTATTTATATTAGGGGGACTGGAAAGAAATGCCGTTTTTTACGTTGAATTCAAATAAATAAATTTGTAACAAGTTTTTATTTTAAATGAATGATTTCATCACCCTCGTTGTCAGCGGCCTAGTCATCTAGTGTGCAAATTTTCAATGCCGGATCGATAAAAATCAATTGGTTTTTGAGCAAAATATCGGGAGAATCGACATTACTTTCCGGTCCCCTTAATACGTAATGAATTTAAATTAAACTTTGTACATATCTGCTATATATTATAGCTTATAGATATTATATGTTGTAGTAATTTTCTTGGTGCGGTAAAATTGAAATAGCTAATGCAAGTGCAAACACGAGTTATCTCGCGATCGGTCAACAACGTTTTGGCATGAAAACTCGAATTAGCTCGCGAGCGGTCAGCAGTGTGTTAAAACATCCAGATCTCTAGCTCTCTTTGCTCTGTTCTTCCTTCTAACACTCTCGCTCGGCCACTCTTAACACTAAACCTACCAACGTTATATTTACTAAAATTTAGATATGCTGAACAAGTACTTTGGAGAACGAGAAATGTAGAGGTGAAAATGATGATTAATTAATTAATTCAGGTTTTATGAGATAGAAGTGGAATATTCACTTCATGTCTCCCCTATCAATTTAGGTAATTTTTAGAAAAAATAGGGAATCGGTCATTTCGACCGACTCGGTAGGTTTACTGCTAACTTTCAGTCATTTTCATTCGTTCAGGCATTCTTCCTATTCTCTCTCATACATTTTAATACCCCTACAATTCCATAAAGGAAGGGAAGAGACATCCTCGAGTTCTCGAGCCATCCAGAGATTTTCCGTACGTTCAATTCCTTCGAATTTTCGCCGAAGGACACCGTGAAACTCGTTCTCGTCGCTTTCGACGCGCCATTCCCTCTCTGAAGTCCGCGATGCAACGAGTCTCGTTATCCTTTTGTGTCGCGTCCGTCTCGCGCGGCGCCGCGATGCATAATGTTTTAATTGGACCAGCTGTTTAAATCCAAGCGCGATTGATACTTAAGCCCGGTTCGGTTGCTACAAACGCCAACTCGCTCTGTCGCGAACGAGCCCGTTCGTTCGCCGTGCAGGAAAAAAAAAGAAGAAATTTCCTCTATGCCGTGCTTCTTCAACCACCCATCCTGTTCCGTTCACCCCCGCGTTTGGACGAGCGGTTGAACGCGAGAAGAGAGCACGGAGAAAGGGAGAGGAGAGCACGGAGAAAGAGAGAGGAGTAAAATGAAATTTTGATTAAATCAACAGCTTTCACGGACGCGCAAACTTTTTCTACGGCGAGGAGCAACTCCGTGCCGAGACCTCACCCCTGTAAAACGGAAGGGGTAAATTTATTTTACCGCCGAGCGACGTTCCGATACTCGCGTGGAAATCTCCTCTGTAATTTCAGTTTCGAACGTTTTACAATTCGAAATTATTTTCACGCTAATAAAAAAAAAACGGACCGGCGGGTTGGTTCGGAAAGGGGGGTTGTGTGTTCTTTCTGCCGGATGGTTTTACAGTTTGCTCGTTACCGGTGGAAGGGGGGATGAAATTTCAGGGAAAATATTTGACAATCTCGCCGAGGAATCTTTTCGCCGTTGGTTAATCGGATTTATAACGGACAACGAGAATCGAGTTGATTGTGACAGCTGGAGGGAATGGGAAAAAAAATCCGCGAGACGAGAGACTCGATGGGTGTCGATTTGTCGCGCGTTAATGACTTCCGATACGTTGATGGTGTCTCTTTGTCTCTCTGTCTCCTGCTGTAGCTCTACATTTCTGTCTCTGTCTCTATTACTATTTCCAGCTCCACCTCTAACTCTAGCTCTAATTCCAGCTCTGTCTCTATTTCTCTTGTATCTCTACCTCTAACTCAAGCATGAACTCTAACTTCATCTCTGCCTTTACTTCTATTGTATCTTTGCCTCTAACTATATCTCTATCTCTATCTCTATTTCTCTTGTATCTCTAACTCCAGCACGAACTCTATTTCTCTTGTATCTCTAACTCCAGCTCGAGCTCTTTTCTCTTGTATCGCTACCTCTAACTCCAGCTCTATCTCTATTTCTCTTGTATCTCCACCTCTAACTCCAGCTCGAACTCTATATCCATCTCTATCTCTAACTCTAGCTCTATATCTATCTCTATCTCTATTTCTCTTGTATCTCTACCTCTTCCTGTAGCTCTAACTCGAGCTCTAGCTGTAGCTCAGCACTCTATTTCTATCTACCCATCTATCCATCCATCTATCTAGCTGTCTATTATCTATCTGTCTACTTCATATCTCTCTTCTCCCCCCATTTCGAGCAAGTTCGATTAAAATCAAATCGCCCGCGTCAATCCGTGCGATTCCAGTATCGTCCAAATTTTCCGTCGGTTGTAAACGACATTATCATTCACAAAGCAGCTATTTTATTCGATCGTACAATTAATCCGGGGCATGAAATATTATTAATTATTCATCGGTCGTCATCGCTCGGCCTTCGAAAGAATCTTCGAAAGGTAGTCCGCGTAACGCAGCATTTTCCATGTTATCGTTTTAATCAGGGAAGCTCGCATTATACCGATAATCGACGAGAATTTACCGAAAGTTTCTCGCGCGAATTTCCTCGACCACGGGAATCACGGAGATTAGTTCCAACCGAGAGGAAAGTCTCGCGTCGGATCGTTAAAGTAACGCGCACCATCTGCAGATTTTTTAGCGACTGAAACTCGTCCGGCCGTGGAGATCTCGAATTTTACGTAACGCAAGGACAGCTTTTCGAGGGGCGTTTACGGTAAGCTGAAAATTAAACGAGGAGAGGAGTAAACGACGCTAGGACAAATTTGAAAACGTCGTCGTCGCGTCTGGTAAACTTTTATAACGTCATACGTGAACGATGGTTCGTATAGGTTGCTCGAAACTCTCTTGAAATTGTAAATTCTCCGCGGTCGTCGAAGTCTGAGTGCAATGGAAATTAGAGCACTTATCGTTTAGGTTAATTCGACTTTGTAATTAATTCTCTGGGTTGAAGTTCGATCGCGATATCTCTCGCGGTTTAAACTGCCCGCCAGAATACTTCACTCTATGCAACTCCAAATTTTGAGGACTGTAGCGAGTATGGAGGTGAAGGCTCGCGGTCCCAATTAGTGGGCCCAATTACAATCTCCATCATTTTTAGCATACTCGAAGCCTATCCAAAGCAGCTTAAAAGACCTAGGTAAAATCAACGTAGCAGTGAAAGTCGAAAAAACAAGATTCTCCAAATCCCGCGGCAAATTCAAACAGAGATTCGAACACCGCGCTTCCGACCAATCTCTCAACGTCGATCGAAAGAACGAAAGAGACTTCGGTGAGCTCGTCTTCCTCGTACTCGTCGATATTATGTTACAAGATACTCCCAGCCAGGCAAAAGGCAACGTCAGAGGGCAGACAGGAAGGAGTGGAGGGAGGAAACTAAGAAACGCCAGCCAGAATGAAAGTAGAGGGTTAACGTCCGCTGTTCGTTGGTTCATTCAAAGGAACGAGATCGTATCGTCGCGAAATTTTTCGGAAGGGCTCCCTTCGGCTTCTCTCTCATGGGTGCCGGTCGTTTTAACTCGAACGCGATGATTCGAGGAGGGATCGGAGGCAGGTAGAAAACCGAGAGCGAAACCCCTGTTCACGGCGTGCTCCGAGGACGTCTTTTATTGTCGGCTTAGTTGGCCAAAATTGGGTGGTCCCTCCTCGAGATCATAATCCTCTCCCTTCTGTTTTGTCCTTCGTTCCACGTGGTTCGTTAATTGACGCGCACGCTTCGACGGTGAAAGAATTTCCCGGCACAAAGAAGTCGACCGGTTCGTCGATCGCGTGGCTTAATCTTCGCGGTTTACCTGGGTTTTCGCTGGTTCTCAGGTAATTCCACGGTTGTACCGTAAGTACTCGAAATTAGTTCCATAGAGTCGCGAGGCAGTTTCACGGGGACAATGGCGAGTGTGTTTGGTCGGAAAGTAATCCTGTAATTCGTCCTCAACGGGGGGAATGTCGTATGGCCATTGAGTCGTGCCATATTACATTTCGTTTCTCCCTCTTTCTCTTTCCCTCGCCGTTCCAGTCTCTTTCCACCCTCGTTTCATTATTCCCGGCTGGACTTCGTGGTTTCCCAAACTACCGAGAAATCGTCGAAACGAGAATCGTTTCGTATCCATAACTATATCGCCCGATAGTCCTTACGAAGGCGATATACCCCTCGTAGCGGTCGCGTAAAAGGGAAGAATGTAAGAAGGGTGAGAAAGTGCGAGAGAGAAGGAACCTTCCGAGGAAAAGCGGAAAGAAAATCCCCGGGAAATAGGCGGAAACGGCGTCCTCCGACGTAGAAGGCGCAACAGTTTGCCCGTAGAGAACTTATTGCGGCTCCTTAAGTTTCTCCTCGATCGATTTCAAATAAGAAGGCACGGAGAGGCGAGCGATAAAAAAAGTTTAGGGCGCAAGGGCTGCGCGTTGCGCACTTACAATGGGTGATCAAAGTGAGAAGAAGAGAAGAAACACGAAAGGGCTACGGTGGATGAGGTAAAGGTTCGGACTCGCAATAAGTAGGCTTCAGTTCGAATCTTGGTCACCTGTGGGGAATTTTCCTTAAATCAGTATTTAGTACATTAAATTCTACGTGGTTCAAAACCCTAACCCTGTAGTTCCTAGGAGAAATAACCGTAGCAGGTCCAAGGAATTATGGAGTGTCGGAGTTAAAGGACTCCTAATCGGCGAGAACAAGTGCAAATCCTTCTTCGTCACTTATGAGAAATTTTTCCTATATCAATTAATAACCTCGGTAATTCGGAACCCACCTAAAACAGTAGTACCTAGACGATCTAACGTAGCAATTAGGGCTTAAAAAAATTAACAGCTCCCCGAGCTATGGTGCGTAGCAGATAAAGGGCTCCTAATAAGCCGGCAGAAGTTTGATCCTCCCCCGCCTCCTGTGAAAATTGTTTCCTATATTAATTAATAACCATAGCCTCGGTAATGCGAACCCACCTAAAACGGTAGGGTCTAGACGAACTAAAATAGCAATTAGAGCTGAAAAAATTAGCAGGTCCGGGCAGCTGTAGTGTGTAGGAAAAAAAGAACTTCTAATCAGTGTGTCAAAGTTCAAATTCTCCGCCTCCTGTGAGAAATTTTTCCTATATCAATTAATAACTATAACATCGGTAATTCGAAATCTGCTTAAAACGGTAGCGCATAGACGATCCAACACAGCAATTAGAGCTGATAAAATGCAAAACAAGAAGTTTAGGACGCCCGTAGTCTGCGCGAATAGTTTGCCGCGGGTTCGACGCTCAACGTGGACGATGGAAAAAACGAAGAGCAGGGAAAAAAGCACGGAACATTTTCCCCGTGGAAATCGATTGGCTCGAAGGCAGGGCGGATGAGAGAACCTGTTTGATCGTCCGACTCGACGACACAATGGACGAGACTAAATCGGAACGCTTTTAATAGCGCTGCCTTTAATTGCGCTTGTGCAAACAATTAGATAAGGACTTATCTCGGTTTAATGGGAACGAGCCGTTCCACTCGGCAGATTCTTGGCTGAATTTTTCGTGCCTCCGTAGTCGTCGGAGGGACAGACGTCGACGTTTTGCCCTGTTTTCGACGTGGTCACCCTTTCGACGAGGATTTGGAACCGGTTACCGTTGTAGATCGGCGAATCCCTTCTTCGTTGGTTGTCTCGTTACTCGACGAGAAGCGACGGCTTGTTTTCCAGGCTGAAATTTCCTTGGTAACTCGTCGGCTCGTTCTTTTAGCAAATGTTTAACGTAGCGAATATTCAACTCTGTTTTCGGGCCAAGTTTATCGGGGATTTTCCGGCGCATGCTGCTGGATCCTAAGCTCGTTAGACATTTAACGTCAGCCTGAAACGATATCTTATTCTGTTTCGCGTCGACGGTCTTTTACAGGGTCTTGCTTTCGGTTGTGCTGGCTCTCTTCGTTCCATTAGTGCGATGTTTGCCCTCTTTAAGGTGCTCGCATGGTTTTGCGCAATTTCGCAAGCTGTGCGCGAATATTAAGGAATGGGTTTTGGATCTTGGATGAGCGTGAGAGTACGCGGAATGGAATAAGGAAAAGGTAGGAGTAGATGCAATAATACTTGGGTAATTAACCCATTTGCATCATAGCTCTAAGTACGGCAGAAGACCCGCGGTACCGTGCATTTCCACGCGCGGCAGTTTAACATTGTACAGGGCGGAATATTCCGTGGTTGGTGATATAAGACAATCATCATCCATGGAATATTCCGTTTACGGATGCAATTGGGGTAACCCTTTGCACTCGGAGCCATCCCTGACGTTATCTATCAACTCGGCGGTACTTTACGATTTTCTGTCTTCTGCCATTTCAGTAGAAAACTTCAGGGAAACATGGATTTCTTAAAATATTGCGTTGCAATAACGTCATCCTCCGTAATCACTAATAAACTCTGATGTCCCCTCAAGGGGGACAATTGAATGATATGCTAGTCTTACGGTGTCCCCTCAGACGGGACATCCGAGTGCAAAAGGTCAAGGGAACTATGGCGAAAATGGAGTTAAAACCTCGAACTTTACAGTTGCAGAATTAAGTGTAAATGTGCATCACTTTTCTTTTTTTCCGCGGAGATAATGTAGCTTCGATGAATTAGAACTTGCAAATGAAATCCAGGTGAAATAATTGCAACAGTGAAAACTAAAATGTAGAACAGGATGAAATTGTTAGAGTTTCGGTGGATAATGAAGTACCGGCTCGAACTGGCAATCGGTGCGCCGGATTTAAATCTCTCGTCGGTACTGAGAAAATTTTTCCAATTAATTGTTTAATACATCGTAACCTGGGTGGTTAGGAAGCCATCTGAAACTTAGAACAGTGGCTCTTAGGCAAAATGAGCATGTTAACCCATATTTATCCGTAAGTGGAATATTCCGCGGATGGAGAACGTCTTTTATCACCAGCTGCGGAATATTTCGCTCTGTGCAAGGTTAAACTGCTGCACGCAGAAGTTCGCGGTACTACGGGTCTTTTGTCGTATTTAGAGCTGTGATGCAAATGGGTTAATTGAAGCTGATCAAATCTAAAGACAGAAAGAAGCAGGAGAAAATTTGTTCTATCGCTTAGAATAATTTGCCATCTTGAACAGTTGTAAAATGTAAGAATAATCGGGGCAATTACCGCTACAACAGCAGCGTATAACAGCGGAACAAAGTATGAGAAGTACAATGCGCTATTAGTATTTCCTTGAGATCCTCGTCAAACATTGTAACGTCATCGACGAAACCGCGGGGGATGGATTTTTCTTCGTTGCGAAACAAGAACGGTGGTCACGAAGACGTCGAATTCAATTTTCCTCGTCTCGGATGCCGTTCAAAGCGTGTACTCGGTAAACATTTGCCCTCATCGATCTCGTCGAGCGGCGATGCAATTACTCGAAATTGGCAAACGAATTTTCGAATCGGCGGCAAACTAATTTTGCAGTCGAAAGTTTGCATAACGCTTGATTCTCCGCTGTTTTATCCTCGCGACAGTACCGACTGCGATCTACAAAATCCACCGGAAGCAGTCGCTTTTAATTAACTGTCGGTTCAAAATTAAGCGTTCTCTTTGCACGCGATTATTCGCACCGAGGAGCGCGCATTTAGAAGAGTTCTCAATTCTTTTTTTTTTCAATTCTTGTATCGATATATTTCACTATGAATTCTAGTTTCATATTGAATCTGTAACACTTTTTGCTTCGGTGATTAGGAAGCCATTTAAAGCATTAAGTCTTGGGCAAATGGCCATCGCAATTAACGCTACAACCACTGACGCAGTCAAACGACTGAAACGTAAATTATCGAATCCATCATTTTTTTCACCTTGCGATTCCTCGTTTTCCCAAGTACTTATTTAACATATTTAAATGCAGTGGACTTAACTCTTGTAGTTTTAGTGTTAATACATTGAAGACGGATGACGTGAATTCACGTTTTTTATTTCTCAACCATTAGAGACGGGTGACGTTAATTCACGTTACTGGAAATTTCAATTAACATCGTATAAAAAACTGCAATTATAAGTAAATAAAACATTACAACGAATAATTGTTGTTACAAGCAAACACGTGATGAAGGAGTGTGCATTATATAGTCGAATAATAAAGAACCGTTGCATTCGATTCAGTGTTATATATTATTATTCGGTGTTATTTTATAATTCCAACAAAATATGCGGGAATTCAAGCTATATGCTTTTCAACACATGCCGTCTTCAATGTGAAAGTGGAAAAGTGCAGAATAAGAAAAAAAATTCTAAAAGCGTTAGCAACAACCTTGCAAATTGCTGGGATCATACGAAGCAAAAAAGTATCTCTTCCTCATCAATGAAAATTTTGAGCCCTCCACGTTTAACACTTCCCTCCAAAATACTCCCTAACGAAAGATTTCAAAATCTCCCAAACGACCACTCTTCGATAAAAACAATCTCCCAAATTCCCAAAAAAATCACGTAACTTTATCACCCCCTTGGCGTTCACCATTCTCCAATTTTAACGATTGACAACGAGCGTAAGAAACGCGACACGCTGTGAAAATGCAAAAGCCAGAGAGAGAAAGAGAGCGAACGAGCACAGTCATGCGCGCGCTTAGCACGTGCAAGTGCAACGAATGCACTTGGCCATAAAACGAGTCCCGGCTCGTTTCTGCAGCCCGTGCCGCGAGAACGATATCCGCTCGATAAAGCGTAACGTGTCATTACAAACGTACGGCGCACTCGCAAAGCGCGTACTCGCAGAGCGATAACGCGATAACAGATTTATAAACATCGTCCCGGGCATGGCGGAGAGGAGGACGGCGCCGGGTTTGGAAAAGGACGGCGCCGGGTTTGAAAAAGGACGGCGCCGAGTTTGAAAAAGGACGGCACGATCGACCGTGGGCATCCTTCGCCCTCGGGAAACCAAGTGGCTCGCTCCGTTTACGTGCCTTCTCGCAGTAACTCTCTTTGCGGTTTGTAAAATAAGCTCGGCGATGCTCGTATCGCACCTTTAACGAGGCCGACCGGCCGCCTTGCCCGCCGGACAAATTTCTCGGCCGTTTCTTTGTGAATTATTACGCAGACCTGCACCGAGAGGGCGGTGAATCGGGCGGGGGAAATTGGAGTTGCGATATGGAGAAACGTTTGGATGAGGGTGAATTTTTTGGGGGGTTGGATGGCAGCATAATAGGGTGGGTCCTGAAGCGATCGCTGCTGTTGAGATATGGAGTGCGGGGAAGTAGAGGTCTGAGGTGTTGCTACTGTTCTTTTAAAACAATAACAATCATTGTCTCCTTTCTGAATTTTTCCTCTCTGATTATCCTAACAATTTCTTCCAGCAGGTGTATCATTTTAATTACATTCCAAATCAGCGAGGCTGACGTATTAAATAACAAGTTAGAAAAAAGTCTTCCCGAGGTGAGGGAGACTCGAACTCGGGTCGACCGAGTAAACGATGATGGAAATCCAAGAGGAAAGTCGAGATTAGCTTTGAAAGGATTCGATTAAAGCTGTCGGCGTGTTCATTTTCGTCGACGAAAGTGTTACGGTGTAAGACTAGCTGACCCTCTTAACCTCTCTACTTATTATTTTTTTTTTTCGTGATTGCGGTCGCCGTGGTTAAACACTCGGGTGCTCGGCGCACCGGGACAAACGAAAATCAGCCAATTGCTTTCTCCTTTTTGACTGGCGATTCCGCCGCGTGCAAACCTCGATCAATGTTCGCCGCGTTTCGACGGTAATCTCGACTCGTCCCCGTCACGTTTGCCACGTAATTTGTCCTGCGAGGATGTTTCGATATTACAGGACGAAGGATTAAGGAGAAGGAAATGACGATGCTTCTTCGTACCGGATCTCATCAAGGATGAGAATAATTTTCGAACTTATCGCCGACAAACGTTTTATCGCTTAGATTCAGTTAAAGATAAGGGACCCTCTTCTGTACCGACGATAGTTTTTTCTTGTTTTGTTTTTTTCTTAGCTTTTGTCTTCAATTGCTCCGGTCATTTCGCATAGGACCCATTGTTTTACGTGATTTTAGGCCGGCGACGATGTGATATATATGAGTCGCTCTGAAGCCACTGTGGTTGAGACATTTTTTTTGATATTTTCTGACTTTGTAAATTTAATAGAATGAAGTTTATTCTATTAAAACTTACAAAAATCAGAGAATATCAGAAAAAAGTACTTAACCGCATTGGCTCCTGAGCGACTCATATATCAGATAGCAGAAATTTCCTAGATTTAATCCAAAGGTGAGGAAAGAGTGGCACAGGCCCACTCATCGGGAGGTTGAACCTTTACCTCCTTACTCACCAGGATCCCCTTTTTTAAAGTTTTTTTTGTGGTGCTCTCTTCTCTTGGTCGTAGATATTTTTTTTATTATTTTTCTTTCGTTTTGTGTGCCCTTTGCGGTAGTCCTCCGTATGTTCCTTCTTCCCTGACCATCCACAGCGACAGCTGGGATAGAAGCTCGGAATACTCGAATAGCAACTGCGAGGTGGAATCCTTTCACTTTCACGTTTCGAGTTACGAGCAGGCCAGAATCCATCGAAAAGTTCATCTCGGCGAAACCGATCGGACCAGTCGAAATCGAAAATATGAAAGCAACGAGATGATCCTTTGATCTCTTCGCTTTCTTCTCCGTTTCTCCCCTACTTTTCTCCGCTCAACTTCGTCCGTCTCTTCAATGGATACAGAAAGAATATTCGGCCTCCCGAATACTTCATTCTAAATCCTCTCGTCCATAGAAAACCCCCTGCATCTAAACACATCCCGATAATTTCAGTGTTTCGAACTCCACTCAAAATCCTCCTGCAATTCATCGTCCAAGTGCAGAGTCGAGTAACTATCGTTCCGGAAATTCTACAACCTTCAATTCTTTCTCTCCTCCTTCGTTTCGAGAAACTTTATCGAGAGGAGATAACAAATCCTCTTGTCCGTAGGAAACCCTCTGCATCTAATCACATCCTGATAATTTCAGTGTTTTGAATTCCACTCAAAATCCTCCTGTAATTCATCGTCCAAATACAGATTCGAGTAACCATCCTTCCGGAAACTCTACAACCTTTAATTCTTCCCTTCCCGCTTCGGTTAGACAAACTTTATCGAGAGGAAATATTTAACAAGTCCTCTTCTCCATAGCAAATCCCTTGCATCTAAACATGTCTTAATAAATTCAGTGTTTCGAATTCTACTCAAAATCCTCCTGTAATTCCTCTTCCAAGTACAAATTCGACTGGTCATCGTTCCGGAAACTCCACAGCCTTCAATTCTTCCCTTCCTGCTTCGTTTCGAGAAACTTTATCGGGAGGAGATAACAAATTCGTGGACGATACGAAGGATAGAATGGCGTCAGCGAAATTCCCGAGGCTGATGGAGTCTCTTTCGCGCCGGTCGACGGATGTTTTATCGTGCAGCTCGAACGGACCCGTCGAAACGTAATTTACTCCTCGCGCTCGTCCAGGGAATTTGTCCGATTAATAGAGAGCCACCGGGAGAAAGTCATTCGGAAGTTTAATGCGACTCGTATTACGATACGGCTCCGCTGCTGATGTAAGCCGGCAATTGTGGATTTTGTTGCGCAACTCGCGAGCGCATTTTCGATGGTTTCCCTGATTTCGAGTTTGCCGTTCTCCCGTGTCCCCCGATGGAGAGAGAACGTAGAAATTCAATCGAATTGAGCTTCAGCAGGTTCAAGAAATTCAAGAGACAGTTTTTTTGCCTACATTATATAATTACTGTTTTAGATTACTTTTAGGACGATTTCGAATCGCCCGATATACATCCCGTGTGAACAAAATTTCCCTCAGAGGCGTGGAGGTATTTGAACTCGAAACCACTGATTGAGAGTCTGAGTTCTTCAACTCCGTAGCCGTATAACCTCTTAACCCTTTGGATACCACTTTTGTGGGAAATCGGAAAGGTTTTAAGTAAGATGTTCTTATTAGAAACTTCATTTCGATCAACATATTTTTGCACTGAGTGTTGCGGTGCGACATAATAAAACAGCGAATCGTTTTAAAAATAATTTTATATTATTAAAAAATATTATTTTAGCAATCGATACTCTAGCAATCGATAATATATAGAGGGGAGACAGCTTCGTTAGTCATAATAATTCGTAACAATATATTTTTTGAAAAATAGTATTTTGGTTCTCATGAAATGGCCGCAAAGTCGTATAAAATACCAAAATTAGGATATCGAATGCATTTTATATGAACATTTGTCTCAAGAGAAGCTATTAAAGTTTCTTTGCATTATGTATGTCCCACTGTTGCCGAAAGGGTTAAGATTCAAAGTTCTCCGTACCGAAGCACTTGCTACTTTTGCAACGCAGTTTTCCTCTCCCAAATTGTGACTTAGTCGTTCAAATTAAACCTATCTTTCCAGGTTGCAAATTCACTCACAATTAACCTACCCCCCAAATTCCCTAATTTACCCTACGCAACATCGACCCATCTATCTCGCAAAAACTCACCATCGACCTTTGACTCCTTAAACAAGCACTCGACCATCGATCAACACCTTCAAAAACTCCCCTACCCAAGACGCCCCAAGTAAACTTAAAACTCTCCAGCCACCCCATCAACCTTCCCGTTAAATCTCTCCCTCATCGACTCCCCAAAAATCAAAGTCCCTCCTCCGAATCTTCTCAAGGTATTCTCATCCTCTCGCGAAATCGAGCATCCTTCCAGCGCGAGGCTTCGAATAGCCGTCGTGGAATTTCTCTTTTCTCGTTCGATCGTCAACCGAGCCGTATTCGTGGGACGATAGGACGAAGGAACGAATGAACGAGACTCTCTTCCGCTCTCTTCACCTTCGCTCTCCTCCGGGTTGTTCCCGTTGAAAGGAACGGGGAAGGCAAGGCTGGCGAGTAGGTCGCCCAGGAGATTCCATATCCCCGGCGAGAGGATGCCGGCAGACAGGAAATGGGCTGCCGTGCAAAAAACCCGCCGGTGGTTCTCTCTCCTCGTACGTCGGCTCCCTCCACGGTTCTCACGGCCGATCTTCATTCACCTTCGTTATTACCTGCCATTACCCTACGTTTTTCTCTTTAAGCGGGAATTCCCTCTTTCCGCGACTTCGCCGAGACGATGGTTCCTCTTCGCTCGAATTTTCCGACGGGTTTTGGCTTAGGAAGTCGATGGACTTTTTGACTCTTGCGGACGCGAAGATACGAACGAAGGCACTGGACGTGCGCTTCTGTACGTTTAGCCGAGGTTTAATTATGGTCGGTGGGAGTTTAGATGTTATTAGGTTTCGTATAATAGCGTTCCAGTCGTTTGGACATACGTGGACGGATTAGCCGCTTACTCTACCGTTTGGCCGGGCAAAATCCGGGACAAAGTTTAGCGGTCGATGCTCGTCGAGCGGTCAAAGCAACGAGGCTGGACCCTGGTCGCAATTATGGGAGAAGATGCTCGCTGATGTGGAGAGAATACGTTTATGCATTGTGACGAAGCGGAGAGTAGATAAAAAGTTGATAATCAGCTATGGGACTTGCGATTGTAACCTGATATTGCAACTATGAGTCAGTTTCGTCAAAGTAGAACAAGGGGTTGGAAGATAGTTTGCGGAATCTTCGATATAATTGTGAACCCCTACAGAGGTCCAGCTGCTCACTGTCCCTCTCGAAATTTTCCTATCTATCGATCTCATTCCAATTTGACATTTCGCCGCCCTAATTCCGTGCTATCGCCCTGCCAGAATAATAATCTAAATAAGAGTTAAGCGTAAACTCGGTCATCGTTGGACACAGCAGCGACAAGTAATCTTTCAGAAATACATCGGCACTTCCGTCCTCTTCTTTCTCGTTGTCTCTGAACAATCGCAGCTTGAATTTCCCGGGTATCATCTTCTGTTTAAACGTATGGAGAAACGGTCGGAAAAATTCTCGAGAATTATCGAATGGTCGCCCACACGATTCGATTAACAGCGAGTCGTGCGTTAAACGGTCGAGTTTATTTCGGGATAGGAACGCAGCGAGAGGTTCTCCCTGGCGAAAGATCTTTCCGCGTCGTCCGCGGTAGAATAGCCGCCGAGAAGCGGGAGAACTCGAGGAGAAGAAGAGAATGAAGAGGAAGATGAGGAGGAAGAAGATGAAGAATAATAAGAAGACGAAGAAGAGGAGGCAAAAGCAGAGACAGCTGGTCTTATCTGGGCCAATGGAACGCAACCTCGCGATGCGCTCTTCTTTCGCTTCAGGGCGAACATTCGCGCTCGAGCAACAATGTCCTCGACACCGGATATCTTTCGCAAATTAAGCGTCGCGAACTTCCCGTAATTACGGCTCGAGCCTCCCTTCTTCGTGCTTTCCTCGACCATACGTTCGGTATGACCTCGGTGTCGAGGTATTCTCCGGTGCTTCTGGTTTCGAGATAACGTTAAGCGCATCCTCGAGATTCGATTAAAAAGGCGCGGAAAACTTTCTCGAAAGGAGCTCAAATCCTCATCCGTAGTCTCTGATCAATTTATGATAAATTATTGCTTAATATAACATATCGTCGGCGGTCCAAAGTCACCTAAATCAATGGGCCTCAGTTCAAATCCCTACTCCGTTACCTCAGGTTAAATATTCCTAAATTATTATTTAATATAAAATATCGTCGGTGGTTCAGAAGTTGCCTGACACAATGGGCCTTAGGTGGAATGACCGCAGCGGTCACATGGCTACGGTGGTTAATCGGCGAAAGGGTCAGACTCGCAATCAGTGGACCTCAGTTCAAATCCCTCCTACGCTACATCTGGCGAAATTTTCCTAAATTATTATTTAATATAGCCTCGGTGGTTCTGGGCCCACCTTAAACAGTAGGTCTTACGAGAAATAACCATAGCAATCCCAGGCGCTGTACGTTGGCTAATGAGCTACAGCCTCAGACTGGCAATCAATGGGCCTCAGTTCAAATCTTCCCCCGCCAGGTCCGATAAATTTGTCCTAACTTATTCCTTAACCCTTTGCACTCCAAGTAATTTTTACTATGAGTTTCCAGCTGCTCCATGGCTATTTACACGGTGCGGGTGCACATCTGTGGAAAATTGAAAGTCTTGCTTAGTCATTAAAAAAGAAGCGTATTATTTTAAAATTATGCTTCACAATATAAAAATACACCGGATTTGCCTGACAACGGAGTTAGCAGCTTCTATGATACTGTCGTCGCTACGGCGACAACGGAGTGCAAAGGGTTAATATTTAACCTAGGTGATTCCGAACCCACCTGAAACATTAGTTTTCAGGAGAAATAACAATAGAAGTAGCAAAGCATGAAAAAAAAATGAAAGCTTCCTCGAAACGTCGCCCCTCGTTTTTCGATGTCCTCATTGAAGTTCGTTGAAACGAACGAATGGAAATGTCGCGAACGTTATTGGAAAGGTTTGCGCGTATCGAAATCGCTGGCGCCGTCTCGGGTATCGGTTGTGATTCGTCAAATTAACTGGCGAGTTAAATTCAAGGTCGCCTCGCACGAAGATGGGATCGCCGAAGAAACGGGCGCGCGCGTAGTGGAAAATCTTACTCGTCCCGCCAGTCGGCCGCGGGATAAAAATATCTCACTGACTAACATCTAGGTTTCGACGACTATTATTACACCGAATCGCACTCTCTCCCTTCGTCTCTCGAACTTCTACTTCGCTGTTCGCGTCTCTGCGTCGACGGGGAGGCACAAACTCGAGGATCGTTTAAAAAGTCACGCGACGCTGCTCCGTTGGGCCTTATCGAACATTTGGAGCGAAAGTAAGCTCGAACGGACGACGATAACGACTCGCGCGTGTTTCGTTCTCTCGACGACGTTGAATTTCTTCGTTATACGATCAACTTTAGATGGGCTTCGAGTCATTCAGAATATTATGTACTGAATGATTATTTTTGAGAAATCTTTCGGAGGCGTGTTTGAATCTGGGCCGATTGATCGGGAGTCTGGGCCTTTAACTTCATACCCGCCTAGTCTCTTGACTGGAACACACTTTTCTTATAGTATTGCAAACTGTTTAAAGACATATTAGTTGCTTCTATTGTACTATTTTTCAATTCTGACTGTCACGGTCATTTTACTTAGGACCTACAGTTTGCGTGGATTCCGAACCGCAACTGTTAACACTATATTACCGTCGTTAAGTCTGTTACATTCAAATATATTAAATAAGTACTTCGAAAGAAGAGGAATCAAGTGGCAAAGAAGAAGATAGACGTGGAACCAGCCATTTTGACTGCCTGGCAGTTCTACTATTAAATAGTAATTCAGGAAAAATCTTTCGGAGACGATGAAGATATGAATTCCAGCTGACCAATTCAGAATTCGAGCCCTTAATCCATTTGCATCATAGCTGTAAATACGGCAGAAGACCCACAGTACCGTGCATTTCCGCGCGCAGCAGTTTAAGTTTGTACAGGGCGGAATATTCCGCTTACGGATGAAAAAGGGTTAATGTAACCCTCGCCGTAGCTCTTCGCGTAGTTCTCCTATTTGGGGTTGCTCGTCTCAGCTGCACTTTGACTTCAGCTTGTATAGTTATTTCGCCCAGAAGTTATCTTATTTTCGGTGAGCTTGAAGCCGTCCAAGCTGTAATATATGTACGTATCACAACGTAGTTTCTATCGCGAGTCGAAATTCCCTTTATCGAGCTTCTCGTTCCTCGGTGTTCCAGTTACTCCGCACCATCGTCTATCTGTCCATTCCGTGAGATACGAAGAAGCGGGGCGTAAATTATCTTTTCCATTTCACGAGCTACCGTTATTCCGCGGCCTTTGATTTCCGCGAACCGCCAACGGCGACTGGTCTCTTTCTTCCTACTTGCATTTTCGGTACGCCCATGAATTCCCATGACATCCACGACGAGCCGAGCAATGCCATTTCTATCGGCGAATTCGCCAGGAATTTCGCGTTTTTTTTAATTCCCCGGAGAAGATTCTTCCGATGAACCATCTAAATCCGCGTTTCCGCGACATTTCCTTCCTCCTATTTTCGCGACGGGTGCACGCGAAGTGCAGCTATAATTGTCAAATTGATATGCAAAAGCTGCGAGAGATTACATTGAGTGAGATATCGCGAGATGGAAATATAAGTCTCTTATCGCGATCGAACAGATCGAATTGCTTTTGCATTCGCAGCGACAGATGCAGTTTTAGCTTACGTGCTGGAAAATTTATTGTTATTTAACACGGTTCAATTTATTCAATAATATATCGTAGCCTCGGCAGTTCGGAGCTCGTTAAAAGCATCGAGTCCCATGCGAAATGACCGTAGCACGTAAAAGGGGGAAGTACGTAACAAAGAAAAAATAATTAAATTTTAATGTATGCTCTGTCAAAGGAAGTACGATGCAACTTTATCAAATGCATCGTTCCTATCGTACGTAGAATAATAATTACAAGGCAAAGGAACTTTAAAAAGCATACCGCGAAATAACCCGGCGTTCTTGGCCTTTTTAAAAAGAATGGCGGTAAAAACAATCGCGCTGCTTTTGCGCGTCTTCGTATTTACCGTTGATATACGTTATTAATAGAGGCGTCGACTGACAAGATCGTAGTAAAATATACTTTACCGTCTCGCAACTGCTTTATCGCGAACATTAGCCGCGAATCGCAGTTTCGCCGCGAGTTCTTCGCGCAGGGCAAAGTAATTGCTCTTAAAAAGCCGAAGTAGCCTCGCTGCTCGGTTAAACAACGATATTACCTCGGCAAGATCGCGTATAAATCAGTGGCCCGGCAATTAATTCCCGCGGGAATCTAGTTTCCGCGGCCCTTCGTGCCGTCCGCGTTGCGTCCTCCTCTTTCCGCGACCGAATTGCGCGCGCGCGAACCGTGATTTGCATTTCGGTGTAATTGCTATTCAATTCCGCGACATCCCACTCCGCATAATGTCGCCACTAATTCTCCCATGATTCTCTGGACGGCAAATTTTTAGCGAAACTTCATCCACGTTCCTTTTTTTCGTATTTTTGGCCTTTGACCCTTTCGGTTACCACTTTTGCAGAAAATCAGAAACAGATTTTAAATATGACGTTTTTGTTTTAGAGACTTCAATATGTATTTTTTGGAAGTTCGTATGAAACGGGTGGAAAGTGATACAAAATACCGAAATTGAGATATCATATGCATTTTATATAAATATTTTTTTCTACGGTAGTTATTAAATGGTCTTTGGGGTATATATGCCCCAGTGGTACCGAAAGGGGTAACTGATGGGGCATTTCGAAAAAACTTACTGTTTTACGGTTTTACTAATTGCATATTCGCACATTTACATCATTGCCAACCGTTGCCTCATTGATTTTTTTTAATTCTCCCCTCGAACGTGATTTCTGCTAGCGCTGTGGCACGTTATGGATTTTCGGGAATGGAGATATTAGGTGAATTTTTATTACTCATTCATTTATTTGCTTATATACATATAATAACCTATCGCTGTACAAATAAGAGTGCAATTAAATTTCCTCATTATCATCCACGTAAAGCTCCACGCAGACTTCCGACAAAACAACGCTGATCTCCGCCATCTCAGTACTTTTTCTTCATCCCTCTTCTCCCGTCTCTCGTTCGTTTCGCTCGTAATCCGTGGAAGCCTGGGCACAAATTGGAAGAGCCAGTTTATTTCGAGCTCGCCGGTGATGAATAATTAATACAAATAAATGGTTCAGCTCCGGCCCGATATTAATTTCATCGAATAAATATTTCGCGAACGCTCGCTTGTAAATAAATCCCCGATATTTCATCGAAACGAGATCGAGTTCGGTGCAGTTAACGAGAGAGCGCGTTAGTTCATTGAAGTATGAAGAAACGAAGGAGAAAAAAAGCCGGAAAGAGTTCGTCGGGACGTTGGAGAGAAGAGGCGGTAGTAAACAAGATTTTTTTTTGCTTTATTGCTTCTCTCTCTTTATTCTTCTCTTTCCTATTTTCCTTCCTTTCGAGGAAGTCCGCTCTTCGGCAGGAGAAAGACGAAACTCCGTGTCGTAGGTCAGGGTAACTGGTCACCGGTCACCGATCGTCGGTTGTCGGTTGTTTGGATGTCGGAGTACACTCGAATCGTCGACGGCGGGCCGAATTGCGGAGCCGTTGGGATTTCCCCGGCACGGCAATTTAGCAAAGTGATTGACGGACGGCAGGTCGATGGCGTTTGGCTTGGTCCGTTCTCGGGACGAGAGACGAGTCAATTCGTATGGAACGATTCTCGGGACGGCTTCGAGTACCGTCGGAACGATCGTTGAATTCTTTCGTTAATTATCTCCGTCGTGGAATCGATGCTGCGATTATTATTGGGTGAAAAGCGATTGGCACTTTGGAGCGAATTAAAGCCGGTGCTTTTTCTTCTTTTCGTCTCTCTTGGTTTTAACCGATACAGGCACTTTATCTGGATGGATTTTTTTATCGAGGCTATGGTGTATTCGATGATAATTAACACGTCGAATGTCACCCGTATTTCACCTAATTCCATCATTTCCATCGAGCCGAAACTGTTTCTATTAAAATCATCTTTATAGAGGAGGAATGTTAAAAGTATGAGTAGTTATGTACTCGGTAATAGTTCAGTTTTCTAACAGCCATATTTTAATATTGAATATATTAGCATGCCCGTGAATACCGGAATTTAAAAATCGTGAGAAATTTCATTGAATTGAACAGTGCCGGTCACCGATGACCCCCATGGCATTCATATTATGGAAACGCGCCGCAGAAGCCATGGGACTTGAACTCGAGTGTAGCAATTGGAAGTCCAAGTGCGTGGTAGCATGTTAACTCTTGTTTCCACGGGTTTCTTCTTTCTTATGGTGGAAGTTACTCGGACAGGTGATTGTCTCGTAGAATTTGAAAATTTGTTGACTTGGAAACCTGAGCGATAAGCGATTGTCTTGCAAATTTCGGTATTTTTGGAGAAGACTCTTCGGTTTATTGGAATATCACGGAAATAAAGAGCGGCTTTTTGCCGCCTAACAATCCACTGTATCACGTTAATTTGGAAAGTTATAAATAACTCGCATCGAATACAATTTTGCCGAGTCCCGTATATGCGCATATCGCAAATAATTTCGCAAAGGACGAAAAGAACGAGCGGGAGGGAGGGGAACGTTTGAAGTGGATTTCAATGAAAATTTTGGGTAAAAGGATAACTTTTTCAGAACGCGCAGCTTTTGCAACTTTTACAAAGCACGTCGGAAATTAATGTGCCAATTCCCTTTCAAAACCACCGATTGCAACGAACAAGCGATGCCGGTGTGCGCTTTGTTCGGAAATTAGTCGCAAACGTGAAAACGTACGTTTTGAATTTCAAAGAGAGTTTGAACGGGACGCGCGCCCTTTGACCCACGGAAACGCAGACTATTACGAATCGAAGTCGCACGCGAGTATTCGAAATACGATTGTCGCAATTACGAGCACAAATGAAGCTCCAATCCTTCCCAAACAACGATCCTCTACCAAAATCTAGTCGTCCCTTTAGAAACATTTCCCAAGAAACGCGCTGATAACGAACCGGAGTAGACCTCGGGTCAAAGTTCAAAATTTATTAATATTCACACAATATCCATTACTATCGCTATATTTTACATATAACCCAAAACAAATCTTCTTCCAACGAAACTAAAAAGCCGAATATCCCTGCTCCAAATCCTCTACGTGCTCGAAAACGATTGCAACCGGAAATGGAGGAATCCCGCGAAAGCAAGTTGCACGTTTTGATATTCTACCCGCCGACGATTTCCGCGAAACGACTCGTCGCCGGCGTTTTCAGAAGCGCGGCTTATCGAGTTTGCATTTCGGGGAGCAAAGGAGCACCGCAAAAGGTTTTCCCGCCGTGGGAGCTCCCTGGCGGCGTTGGTTTTCCTTTGTGCGGGCCGACGGGAGGTCTCGGATCGCGCGGAACCGCCGCGACGGCGGTGTTGCGCGAGTGTCACGGTAGTCCATAGGTATTATATCGCGCGCGCGGCATTGCGCCTGGCGGTTTCCGCGCGAGGCGGCGTGTCGGTCGACCGAAGAGGAGGAACGGCGGCCGAGGAATAGGCGGAGGTGGCGGAGGTGGTGGAGGAGTAGGAGGTGGAGTAGGTTGCGCGCGCGGCCATTTTGATAATCTCCCACTCCTCCGTTTTCTTCTCTCCCTCTCCCTCTTTCTATCCGTCTCTCTTTCTCTCTCGTTGCTTCTCTCTGTCTAGTTCATCGAGTCTCTCTCTCTCTCTCTGTTCTCTCTGTCTTGCTCGTCGAGTCTCTCTCTCTCTTGCTAGCTCGTTCTTTCACGCACACCAAGCGTTACATACGTAAAGGGGTACATGCGCGTACGTGGACGGGAGGCAGGAGAGATAAAGATAACGTGAATGCACCCGCGAGAGGGAAAGAGAGGAAGGCTCGTATACGGAGGATCGGTGCGTACTTTTTTTCTCGCGTTGGTAGTGCGCGAGCTTTTGCGGCAAAAGAGCGTGTGCAGAAGAGTCGCCCCCGTGGTCGCTAGTGTCGCGGATTTGCTTCTCTCTCTTTCTCTCCCTCTCCCGGTCTTCCTGGTTCTCTCTCCTTCCGCTCCGGTCTCGGTCGGTCTCGCTCCGTCTCCGTCCGTCGGCCGTCGTCGTGTCTCTTTAACGTGTAGGAGCTCGCACACCGTGGCGCGCGCGGCGTGGTTCGTTGTGTACGTGCCTATCTCCGTCTATCTCGCTCCCTCTCCTCTCCCTCTCCTCGTCTCGACCGGAAGGTGCCAGTTTCTCGTCGACGATCGTCTCGTGCACACTCGCGCTACGTCGTCGCTGTTCCGTGAATTTTCGCTCCGCTCGGACGTCCTCGCGCACCTTCGTGTTGCGACGAGTGCGGATAGGTGCGCGTAAACAAATCGGATCCGTCTCGATCCGCGCGAATTTCTTGTTTCGCGAGTGTATCGGACAGACGTTTCTCTCTCGCTCTCCGTGCTGTCTCCCTCTCTCGAGAGAGAGCAGAGTTCGCGGACGCAAGTAAACAAAGAGAGTGGCCCGGTCGGCTCGAGGAGAATCGCGCGATCGGTATCGTTCGGTTTCCGTAGCGCGCGCGCGCACGGTTGCTCGCGCCCTCTCTTTTTCTCTTTTTCCTTTTCTCTCTCCATCGCCCTCTCACTCTTTCTCTCTCTCTCTCTCTCTCTCTCTATCCACCGATTTGTCGCTGGTTCCACCTCCAAACGAACCGGAAGAAGGTGCAGAGAAAAGTGTACGCGCCGGTCGCGGTTGATCGGGGTGTTTCGACACGAGCGGGAGCGCGCGCTTCTGGATTAGCCGCTCCTCTCGTGTCGCCGAGACTCGGACCGCGCCGCGGGCCTCCGCCGCCGATCGTTCGCCGATTCGACGAAATAATGAGAGGGTATTTCCGCGGGAATCTCGTGTCGCCGTTGGCGAGTCGACGAGCCGTCCGTTCGTTAGCAGTGCCCGCCGTCGTCGGTGTCTCCGTCGATCCGAGCGCCGATAACTCATCGTCAGGATTATTTCTGGACACCGCGATCCGCCGGATCGTCCGTTCTTGAACGCACGGTGAGTAAATCGGCCCCCGCCTTCGACTTCTCCGATTCCCGTGTACCAGCGAGACTCTTTTTCCCGTTACTCTCAGTGCGGCCACGGCTATCGTTCGCGAGACCGACGTTTTTCGCTCAGCGAGGAAAAAAGAATGGCCAGCGTCACGATATCCGTGCTCGAATGCCCTCCGACGTCTACGCTCGATCGCGTGTACCAAACTTCCTCCTCCTCCGTCTCCTCCTATCTCCTGCATCCTAGTTTTCCGACGGCACTTTCGGAGAAAGTACGACGCTGCTATTCGTGACCGGGAGAGTTCGTGACTCGACGGCGACACGTGGGAAAAATTTCGACGTCCTTTCTTGGAAAACTGCGATAGCGGCAACCCGGAGTTTCCTTTCCGTCCTGGAAATCCGTCCGACCGGTCTCTACGACGGAATTCTCCCTGTCCTCTCGAGAAAAAGAAGAAGAAAAAAAAAAGAAACCTCGAGATTCTCGGTCGCGAAAACACGTAACGCGACGGCCATGTTAAAGAGCGCTCGTCGGAAGATATCGTGATTTCGTCACACCACGTGCCGCCATTTTTTCGTCGGCGTTAAAGCACCGGCACGTTATCCTCCTCGATCCGTCCGTCACTCGGTGACCTCGGTTTCTTCTTTCGACTTTTAAACGTCTTTTAAACGTATTTAAACGTCTCACCTGAGCTCGAGATTTCGGCTACAGCACCGTTTCGGTTCCAGAGTGTCTTCGTGTGGGTGCGCGCGGCCGCGTGTCCGTGTGCCAAGTATGATTCACCTTAAGACTTTACCAACAAGACCTACTTACGAAGGTAGCATAGTAAGGTATTTATAAGCAAGCATTGACCCGCGCTCCCGTCTAACGGCCAGGAGATAGCCGCTCGTCTCGTTATTCGTAATATCGTTTGTTATTACGTTTGTTATTGCGTCTCCCCGTCTTCGAGCGTTTCGAGGTGACTCTTGATACCGCTCGCGACGTGTTTATACGACGGTCATGTTCGACAAATTTGCCCCGAGACGACCGCGAAGGGATTGCACGGTTCGGTAATTGCCAGTTAGAGTCTCCATCCTCGAACGCTAGTTGCGAAACTTCGAGGAAACACGGGGGAGGTGGAAGATCGGACGTTGAAGAATCGACCGGGCTTTTTTGCCGTTGCGTCGACTTTGAGTTTTCTATGGTTGCTTCTAGAAGTTCTAGTTTTATAAAGGTTTTATGTGGCTTTTTAAGCTACCAAGGATACGACGCACGATTATTCGCTGCTCGAGGCAAATTTTCCGAATGTACGAGGGGATTCCGAGTCCTCGTCGATTGAAACTTAAATGCTCCATCGACGTAGGTTGAAATCGCACGGGGAAATCGTCGAGAAAAATTGCAGGATCGAAGAATTAAATTGTTTTTCTCTCGTAGCGCCTGCTCGCGTCATCGGACACTCGTTGCTCGATTTTACGTATGAATCTACATATGTGTCTTATTGTTAGAAACAATCGGGGATACGATACGCGCGCACGACGCGGGAGAAAATTTCCTTCCATTCGGAAGCTAGTGACTCCGTTCCAGTTGCCATTACGGTCCTCCAAGAATAATAGGTCGCTTCGTTAGACCTTGGACCAGCGACGCGGCTAATTGTAAACGCAAAACCGCGTTTAACGATATCCAGGAACTCTTGTTTTCGCCACCGTGCGCATTCTGCGTCTTGGTCGCTCGCGCGGTCGTAATTTTCGGTCTGGTTTGGAGAACGCGAGGATTTCGAGGCCGTTGAAACATCTCATTCCGTCGTGGCTCCTTGTTTGCGACGTTTTCGCGCACACGATCCGCCGAAGAATTTTCCTCGAACACCGTTTTCGCGATAACGCTCGTGCGCAAAGTTTCGCGAAAGCGAACAGCTTCCTGGAAAGCTGACTCGTAGTTTAAGCTAATTTTAATCGCGGGCGTTCCGGCGCACTCGCAGAAATCGTATCGACGATTCGCGAAACGACGAACTCAATCGGAAATTCCACGGTGTTATCCGATGTCGCGGAATGGAGCGCGAAAGAGCGTGTTCGAGAAACAATGGGTCTTCGTCCCGTGACGTTTTTCGTCGGCGATGCGTCTTCGTCGGTGAAAAATAAATCTTGCTATTTTTACGGGAATCGGGTGTATCCGGGGTTTCCCCCGTTGCGCGACTTATCTTGGTCGAAGCGCGATAAATCTCTCTTCTTTCGCGCTCTTTTCCGTCTTTGGGAGTACTTTTTACCGGGCTGAGCGTTCTCCGGTGACGTCACGGGAGGAGGTTGGACGGAATTACCGGTGGTAAAAATAGAGAGAGAGAAAGTGATAAGACGGTGAGACGAAGGGGAGATCGGTAAGCAAAATTTTACGGTCCATCATCGCGAAACTTTGTCCCGATTCGTCATCCTTCTTAGCGCGAATGCTCTCTCTCGCTTGTACCTCGTTCCACTCTTATGCTCTTCTTCTCTCCCTCTCTCTCTTTATCTCTGTCATTCTCTCCCTCCTCTCTCCGTCGTTATTTATCTCTCTCTTTCTCTGTATTCATCTCTCTTTTGCTTTATCCCTCTTTCTCTCTATTTCGCTCTCTCCGTCTCCCCGTCCGCGGAGCGGCGCGCGCTAACTTGGGATTACGTAAGTGACAGAGAGCGCTACTACCGAAGAGCCTTGGTTTCCTTTTAAAAATGGCCGTCCACTGGCCCGAGAAACATCATCTCGTGTCGAAAACATCGGCCGTTCTACGCCGCAGAGACGAGCGCGAGCCCGACGATGCCTCCTCTATCGTTTAGGTTTGCTGCATTGGCAAAAACAAGGAGCGCGCGTGCCTTGCCTCCGACACCGTCCGCGTGCCGTTTCACCGACGATCATTCCCTCGACGATCATTCCTCTCCTCTCGGCGCGCAGAGATTTCTGCGAGCGACAATTGCGAAACGCGAGATGCACGCTGAAACGTTTGAAAATTTATCGTCGATGCGACGCGACATCGAGCGTCGCCGACAGCACGGAATATTAATAACGTTTTAGCGCTTTAATCGCGCGACAATGTCGACATTTCCGCGTGACTCCCCTGTTTTCTCTCCTCTTCTCTCGCGCTTTCCTTCTCCCTCGCCCTGTCAATCAAACGAACGCGATTAAACGTGTAATCGCGAACGTGTCGCGGTTAAAAGTCGCGCGGTCGAAGCTTTGTCGCGAATCGAAGTCGATGGTTCGAGTGCGAGAAAGGGACGGTCGATTCGCTCGCTGTTGGATATCTGCGTTCAGCTTGTTATTTATGCTCGTCGTGTATATACGACGGATTTAACGCATATGTGCTTGCCGAGATTTCAATAGCAAAATTGTGGCTATTCGAGCTTATTATCGCTTCCTTTGTACCTTTTGGATTTGAATGCTACGGTCGTGTTGACTGGGATCTACAGATTTAGGTGGGTGTAGGATCATCTCGATTATCATCTGAGCTGTTTACTTTCAAAGTGGCGTAAGTCTCTTCATCGTAATGAAACATGGGGACTTTTACTGACTATAGGAAATTATTTGTACCGGGAAAAATATAAGTATTCGGATAACAGGTCGAAGTAAATCTTCTCGAAAATTGATATCACTATTTTTAAACACGTTGAGACGCAAACCTAAAATATCTCTATATAAAAGGAATCTGACTTCTGCAACTTTCAACGTAAACAGTTTATATATTGATGATCGCGGTACGTTTATATCTTCCTAAAGAATAATTAGTCTTATTATGATCTCAAATGATTAGGAATCTCAGGTATATTCCCGAGGCAACGACGGTTTGATCCTGGATTCCGCTAATTCGGAATCCTAGTCTTTGACTACACTCACGACGATTCCCGAAGTTAATCCCGTACTTTTGCATTTCTAAACTATTTGCCAGTGCTCGAGGAGGATTCCAAAATTCATCAAGGGCCCTAGGACCTCCCTCTTCTCTCGAAACGTCGCTTAAAACACGCCGGGGTTAAAATTCTCAAACAGCAGTCGCGAAACTCGAGCAGGAAGATCCCATCCGACGTCGGGAAACTGTCGGGAAACTCGGCGAAAGTTGTCGGCACGTTGTGTATCTCGGGGCGAGTCGAGTTTCCGGTAAAATCGCGACAGAACTAATAAAAGGATATCGGTCTGCGGGAAGTTTTGAGTTTCCCGCCGTTCCGCCGTGAGGGAAACGTCGTCGGGGTCCGTTGTTCGTTCGATCGAATCGTTGACCTCAAAACCGCGCGAAGAAAATCAGTACGCGATGGTATATCTGTATCGACGGTGGATAAGGACGCCGATAACGACTGATAATGGGCTCGATCGACGATAACGAGCTGCCTGAGCGACGATAAAACTCGATTCTGCGGCGACGTCGCTTCGAGAGGCTAATTTTCTGTTACGCGAAACGCAAACACGAGTCGATGTC
The DNA here is from genome assembly GCA_963989415.1 of Cerceris ruficornis. NCBI lineage: Eukaryota > Metazoa > Arthropoda > Insecta > Hymenoptera > Crabronidae > Cerceris > Cerceris ruficornis. The sequence continues at coordinate 22,742,614 of OZ022521.1, read as the reverse complement.
GCCGTTGATATTTCATCGTTTTCTTTGAACCGAGAGAAAATTAAATTGTCACCATGACTTTCATCGATGATTTGAATCTTTCGGTATCAATATTTTAGGAAATCAGAAACAAGTTTTAACCCTTTGGTCTGAGAAAAAATCTGATTACAGTTTATTGCACCATGTATACGCGGTTCGAGTTGAAAAATTGAAATGTCATTCCGCAAATAGTAATTTATAACTTCTACACATTAAGACTATGACTTTCTGGTAAACAGGTGGTTTCGATCGCTAAATAAATGATTATATCTCAACGTTCAAAAAAGTCTCCGTCCGCAAAGGGTTAAGTAAGATGTTCTTCTCAGCTACTTTATGTCGTACTTTTATGTATTAGAAGTCCCCACGAAATGGGCGTAAGTTATACAAAATACCGAAATTGGGATTTATTAAGCTTCTTTTGTGTTTTATATGTCCCAGTGGTACCGAAAGGGTTCAAAAGAACGGCGATAATGATTCTTTGTGAGATTACGAGAGGAACGTGAGTGCAAGATAAAATTTAATTTATTTGCAAAAAAAAATGCAAATAAAGTAACGTAGAGAGACGAAGGAATGGCTGTCTATCGTGATTGACCGACTCGAATGTCTTCGGTGGTTTGAAAGCCGCCCTAAAGTGTTGTAGGCTAATACAAAACAACGATTGGCGCGTTAGGACCTTCCTGGGTGAACGTGTAAAAACAAAGCGCAGGCACTTCCCTTATTGGCCAAACGGTCGCATCAATTTATCTAAATTGCATAGGTAACGCCCCGCGGGCGGAGGAAACGAGAAACCTTGCTTCCCGTAACGTTCCTACATCCAACTTTACAGCTCCCAACAGTACCTCAACCCTACTTCCCTCGCGCGGCGAGAATACAGATACAATTACCAACAAAATACCTCTAGGACCTCTTCTTTCAAGTACATCGTAGTCTCGACGATTCGAAATCACTCGAAGCACAATACCAAAGCCGGAGACTGCAAAAAGGAAACTTTCTTTTCAACTATCGACCCGGGCGATTCGTTAAATCTCGAGTCATCGACGCGCAAACATTCGACGGTAATTGCCGAACGAAACAAACGACAGAGGAGCGTTTACGAGATCGATTCAACGAATCGAAGTGAGTGACAGCGTGCTGGAAAACTCATTACAGATGGCATTGTTCTCGCGATCGTCCCGCCGCATTTCCTCTCTGTCTCTCCACTCTTCGTCGACAATTGACTTATTAATCTCCACCGAACGCCTCCGCGAAATTGCGTCGAGCGATTCGCTCGAGCTTGGAGTTTGCAGGTGAATTTCGACCGATCGTCCTCGGACAGGATCAAACGATCCGTCGTAAATCTTTCATCGAGATCGGCCGCTCGGGAGTGCAAGAAAATTGGAAGAAAATTCCTGCTCGGGGGATGTTCTTCGCGCGTTTTAATTTTGGAGTAGGTGCGCGAATAATCGCGATTTTGTGCTGTAACTTTTACAGGAACAGGCTACTTTTGTTACCTTTATTTCTCTGTTATTATCACAGGTACAGGCAAAAGTGTAGGTGGAAGAGTTTGAACACTGTGCGTGGGCGTTTTTACAGATCTTTCTCCCTTTTCATTTAAACTTGTAACCAGATGGCAACTATTATTCACGCCTACGTTCAGTTCCCTTCTTCTCAATTATCCACGAACAGTAGCCTCCTATTTTTCGATTTCTTCCATGAAAAAGCACGTTGGAACTTTCGAAATTCAGAGCAACTGTAATCGCTTTTACACAGTGGTAGACCGTAGTTACAGAATCCCGGTGTTTGAGAAAAGAAACTCCCAGCCTAAAAGTATAATGAACTGGAGACTGTGCCAATTTCGTGGCAATTGGAGTCCAGTAATTGGCACTCCGAGCTTTTAACTCCATAGCGCTTTAACGCAACGATTATCATTTAAACATATCGCAATCTCGGTTCATCGGAACATAAAATAGTGTCATTCCTAATCAAAATGTCTACCTCAGTTAACACGTTGAGCGCCACGCCGATTCCTAGGGACCGGTACGACACTTCCGTTAGGCCCTTTATTAGGAAAGGTATCTTTCCGTTTGTTTCAATAAACTACATTAATTTTTGATGAAATGGTATATTTTTTACTTAAACCATTAGCATCCGCAAATAGAATATTCCGCCCTGTACAATGTTAACACTAGAACTACCGGCGTTAAATCTATCATATTTAAAACTATTAAATAAGTATTTTGAAAAAAGGGGAATTAAGAGGTGGAAAACTTGATTGATTCGGCAATTTATGTTTTATAAGATGGACGTAGAATATCTATTCTATGACTCTCGTATAAATTTGGAGAATTTTTGGAAAAAATTGTGTACCAGTCATTTTGACTGGTATGGTCAATCTAGTGTTAAACTGCTGCGCGCGGAAGTGCATGGTACTACGGGTCTTCCGCCGTGTTTGGAGCTATGATGCAAATGGGTTAAAACCACTAATTATGTATCGTTCAGGCGCGTAGCTTAGGTAAAAAGCCAACCGTTTGTTTTCATTGCTCAGGGTCAACATAAACGAAAAATCAACGTCCGGTCCCGAGTGACCGGCGTGGCGTATAAAATGTTAAAATGGAAAATCCAACGCAATATTAACTCGCTTAAGGATATTGTTTGTCCGTCGTTTTTGATTCTCGCGTGCATCGTCGAGCGCGCATCATTGCGCAACGAGTCGGCCGCACGAAGGAGGGACGAGGCGTAACTCGGCCCGCCGACTTCAATTTTCAAGCCGAGGTGAGACAGCCATGCGCTTAGACTTGACATTAACGTCGTATGCGTTCAATGCCAAGAAAGGGGGGAAAAAAAGCCGAGCCGAAGATACGGCATGCTCGTAGACTCGTCGGCCGATCGTTCTTGAACTTTGACCGACTTACGTGTTATTAGTTCAACCGCGCGGCGCGCTCGATCGAACCAATTTCGGAACTTTTCCTTTTTTTTCAACGGCCCGACAGAAAGAGAGGGGAACATTCACGGAACGTTTTCTATCGAGGATTCCCGACCGTCGACGGGAAAAGTTTGTCGTTTTAATCGAAAAAGTCCGAGCCGCTTGCGAAATCGATTCGTCGAGGAAACGGCAATCGTTGGTCATTATTATTGCGAGAGTGTCGTCGTCGCGTATCTTCGAAGCTGACCGTCGGAGCGACGTGTAAACACGGCTTCGACGTGCCTCTCTTTCACTCTCTCTTTTTCTTTCGTCGTCTCTCGACGAGGTCGCGAGCAATTTGGCGCGCTTAATTTCACGAGAAACGTCGAGGCATCGGTTTCCAGCGGCTTGCTGGAATAGTCGAAGCCCGGTTTAATAAGTGTGCTCAAGGAGATTAGCGCGCGCGTATAGACGGAGCGAGAAGCGCGGCTCTTCGAAGGTTGTCATACCTCGGTTTACCTCCGCGAAACGATGTCAGTGTGTCAGTGTCAATGAAACCGAGTCATCGGGTTTCTGCGATTTCGATTCAACGGGAAGACGTTCCCTCGACGATCCGTCGACGAGACGCGCGGCTGCCAGAGGTGCAAAAATATCGCGGCGAAAACATTCTCGCCGTTCGACGATTAAACTCGGCACGACCTTAAGCGCTCGTATTTTCCGTCGACAAAGTCGAACGGGCGTTTCATTGCTCGTTTGTCGCGCGACGAATTAATCGTGGCGATAATTAACTCTATTCGGGAAAAGGAAAAGAGGAAGAGGGAGAGCAGAGGAGAAACGGGCGGAAGGAAAAGGAGGAACAGTGAGAACGATCGCGCGGGATAGAGAAAAGGCCGTCGATTCGCCGGGAATTCGCGACCGCGCAATCCGGCATTTAGCCTTCGTCGGCTCAAAATAAACGCGACAACTCGCTCCTTCTCTGTTTCCCTCTTTCTTTCTCTCCCGTGCGCTCTCTTCCGCGCCGTGCTCCTCTCTTCAGCTTACAGCCGCTTCTGTCGTTGTCCTTATCCCTCGTTCGGTCCTTCTCTCTCCACTCTTCTCTCCTCATCGTCCACTTTGTCTCTCTCGGATTCAAACCGAGCCCGATAATTCGCGCTCTTTCGCTCGCTTATCGGCGAGCAACTAACTAAGCTCGAGTCCAATTCGCCACACGTACGGCCACGTGCGTGCTCCGCCACGGGCATCCGTGTGCGTTGCTCGTTTGCGGCTGTTTTCTCGTTGCTCGCGCACGCAACGTAGATACACGGTGACGCATATATACGCGCGCATCCACCCGGCACACCGACGTGCGCACACGTGGCCCCGTGACTGTTTCCACGTACTGTACGGATTTCTAAAGCAAACTCGACGATAGATAAGGCAGACCGAGGGAAACATGGATGGCTCTCTTTGTCACGTCGTTTCTTCCAGTCGAAAGAAATTCGAAGCGACGAAAGGACGGCGTTGCTTAAAAGATATTCGGTTGAAGTGTTCGTTAACACTAGGTTTACCGGGCGGGTTATTTTGACCTATTTCGAACTTCGTGAGGGAAATTATAGAAACCGGTTACGGCTTTTTCTGCTACTTGGACTGACTTTTATCCATTCAGTGGGACGAATTTATATTGAAATTCGTTTTCTTCCAAGCCTAGTAATTTTGAAATTCTGCGTGTTGTACACCTATTGTCCCATGGCAGTCGACACAAGAAACTTCGGTAAACCTACTGCTAACACTAGATCTGCGGGCGTGAAATCTGTTAAACTGCAAAATATTAAATAAGGACTTTGAAAAAAGAGGGATCAAGCGGCTAAGATGGTACTTCGTTAATTCATTATTGTATTAGAAAATACACGTGAAATGTGTACAACGCCTCTGTAAATTTGAGAAATGTTTATAAGACAAGTAGAAACTCGTCAATTTGACGGCTTCCGTAAATCTAGTGTTAAGAACATAGCGAATGAGATTCTCGCTTTACGTCGTGTAAACATTGTTACATTAGAAAAATTGATATTTAACCGTGGAAATATGATTACGCAAATAGTAATTTGTACCTTCTGTACATTAACACTCTGAATTTCTGATACGAAGGTGGTTTGTGCTCATCAAATGAATGGTTACTTCTCAATATTCAAAAAAGTGCCCGCCCGCAAAGAGTTAAAGCCGCAAAGAATAAAATAAAAATTGTTTTCTTTGGTTGTTCTCCAAGTACGGAGAACGATGTGGTCTCCCTCCGTTTAGCTAAGTTTTGACAAACAGAATGCAATGTTTCGCTTAAAAATGTCCGTGTTATCGTTAAGTCTTATTCAGTTCTGGCGCGAAGAGCAAAAACACCGTTCTCCCGCACAGTGTTAATAAATCCCTCGCGATTCAGCGATTTCGCGACGCGACATTGGCCGGCGTTCTCCAACGATGCATCAAAACAACGCGGCGCTGGCTGCGGATATTGGACGGTTTTTTTTCGCAGATGTATCGCGGTACCATTGGAAATAATATTATGCCATGTTAGAGGTTACCGCGTCATTTGGTGGGCCGACGTCAACGCTGACGTAGACGGCTGCACGGTCGATCCCGGAGAGCAACGCTTTTATCGCAACCTCTGCTCTGTCTCTCCAGCTACCGAAACTACTCTGTCGCTCGGGAAACCAGTTTCTGATACTGAAACAATTTTTCGGAAAAATATTCCATTCTGCGATACAACATCTGACTTCTTATCCTGAATATTTCCTGAAGTATTCGCCGACATATCGAAGAAAAATAACTGCAAGTGAATATTTCTTCTTACGGAGATAATTGGACGGTGAATTTTAAATTCAAATTCACGAAATTCTAAATTACTGCGCGGCTTAAGTTTTCTACGTGTGATTTTGTCAATCTCTTGCGGTAAGATTTCTATTTTGATTACGTGATGGGTAACTCCGAATTGATACCTAAAATCAAAACTTCTGTCCGATTTCTGATATTTCAGAATTTCTGAAATTCTCATCATTATATTAACCCTTTGCACTCAAAGGCTCCGGAGCGGAGCCATTTAAAATTTGTCTTCAAACTCGAGGGCTCCGCTATGGAGACAATGCAAATAATTTTCAGTTCATAACATTTTTTAATTTTTAATTTTTTTATATATTATAACATTTGTATCCATAATCAATTAAAAGAAACAATAATATACAACAATTACTTTTCTTTTAATGCGCATATCATTTACTTATATGTGAATATGATTTTTCTATCGAAACTGCTTCGAGTTGCAGATAATATGAATGAAAAAAAGCTTCGAGTGCAAAGGGTTAATAATATAAGAATAATTTGATCTTCTCATAACCGACTGATATTTTCAATTTAATAGTTTCTCGAAAACTTGAGAATTTCCTGTTCCATTTGCCGCGTCGCGAGTGTCACACGTTGTTGTAGGTTAAGGGGTTAAATAATAAAGAGGGAAAGGAAGAAAGTGACGATGCATATTGTACGGTGTAACCTATCGTTAATTTTCCAAGCACCGAGGAGTCGTCTAGCGGCAAATGTTAAACGATTTCGCGTCCCGCGGGCAATAACGTCGCGACCCGAAGGAAAGAGCCGAGCTGAATCCATCGTCGGCGCCGTATATAAAGTATTGACCCGAATAAAAAGGGCTAACACGCTTGATAGTCCCTCGTAAAACATGGTCACAATGTTTTATTGACCGACCGAGGAGACCCGTTCACTTCGGGGCGATAACGCAATAATCCTTTATCGTGCAATTGAAAAGGACCCTGTCGAGGTGGAAGGAGAACTGTCTCTCTCTCTCTGTTTCTCTTCCTCCCCCACTTTGTCTTCTTGCCGGCTGTTCCTTTCCCCTCTACGATGACGTTTTTACGAACCGTCGACATAAATCGACTCGTCTGCTCGTCCAGGACGACGGAGGATGTCGACAAATATTTTTACTCCTAGGAGTACCTTCTCGTCTAGCAGGACGAAGACCCTGCTTCCTCGGTCGCGTTAAAGGAGGAAACGTCTCTCGAGATATTCCAGGGAAGATATCGGGATGAGGAAGAATCGTATCTTCGTTGCGTTTCTCCACGGAATTTCAAGTTTCCCCGAAACGACGACGTTTCGCGAAGCTCTCTGTTCTTCCAGGACCAACGCTGCGGAAGCGGATCGAGGAAGAAATTGGGAATTCACAAGTCGAGGAGGAAACAGGATCAACTATCCGACTCGACTTTGTTTCCTTCGTCTATTTTTCCGTAACTCTCGTCTATCACGGATCGCGAGTCGCAGCTGGGAAGTACTCTTAAATCATCCGTCTCTCATTACCATTTCAAATTGGCCACGATTAACGGGAATTAATTATCCGCGGGGCAATATTCCGCCTCCGGAAGGCCGGATCTCTCGTGTAAACGATTCGCATGGAATAAAAAAAGAAAGGGAGAAAAAAACGAGCGAGATACCCGATGGCCTCCGATATTGAAAAAATGTCTGCTAATTCTCCGCTCTTCTCATCCCGGGGAAAAAATCGCCGGATGGAAATCTCGCGGATTAACTTCCACCGTGTCGCGCGGTTTGGATCCGTTCTATGGTTTCTCCTTCGCGGGAAATTTTCATCGAAAACCTGCGAATAATCGAGAAGCCTCTCCTGTCGAAATGTCTGGTCGAATCGACGATCGATTTTGACTTTAAAAGCTGAACAGAGAGGAAGTATGGAAACAGCAAATCGATTCGTCGTTACGCCGTTCATCGTTCGGCCGATCGACATGCGATCGGTGGAGGGTCGTCGGGATGCAGAATTTTTGGAAAATCGCTCGACCTGGCCGATGAAACATCAATCGAGTGCACGTATGGGTGCATACGCTTGCCGAGAAAGCCTTATATGTGTTGGGAGCGCGGTGCTCGCTTCCATTTACCGGGACACTAATCATGGAAGCGCATAGGGTTCGTTAGTTCGATGAACTTTGGCCGCTTTGTGACAATGTTCCGATATTCAATAAAGTCGAGTTCACGCGACGAGCGTGAACCGGCCCGGATCTAACGATCTCTCGCTCTACGTTGCCAGAGTCCTTGGCTGATTTCGATCTCAATATTCGTCCTTTGATCTGTCGACTTTTTAAGGGGAATTACAATGGGCGTGTAATTAAGGGCTGGTCCGGCGATGCTGATTTTATGGAGGCGATTTTTGAGAACACTCCTTCCGCGAGCTGATTTCCGGTAGAGGCTGGAGGTGTCTGTATTTCGAGTTTTTATTGCTGCGGTTATTTGGGGTTGATGGTACAATTTTTGGGGGGGGGGGGGGGGGGGTGTGGTATCACCGAGATTGAGCTGTATAAAATAATTTAGGAGAACTTTTGGAGATACGATGGGAATTTCAACTGGAATCTGCTAATTGGGAATTCTCACCCTCTACACCATATCTACCCCATCAAGAACCATTTTTGAAGGTCAATTTTGAGCTTGCAAGCCCAATTGCAATTGCTCAAACTAAAAGTTCACTCGGGTTTTGGCGAAATTTCGTGAAAAACTCGGAAAAATGGCTCAAAAGCTCTACACCTGCGGGCTCATAGCTCAAAAGCTCATTTTTAACCGAGTAAATTTGGAATTTAGTCGGAATTCGGATTGAGCTTTTAGTTTGAGCGACCACGCGTGAGCTTGCAAGCTCAAAATTGACCTTCAAGATGTCCGAAAGTTATCAGCCGGCGTCACGAGACTGTGACTGGTAAAATACGATGGCAGTTAGACATAGATCTCGTTATAATATTAATTTTGGATAAATGTGTGAATAAGAAAACAAGTTATTTATTTTAAAGAGACTTTATTGGAATTCTGTACCACGTTCTACAATACAGCAATCTTTATTCCTCTAAATAACTGAACTTCGTCCAAACGTCGTACCTCTCGCGATAACCGCTCGTTTAACATCCCTTCCTTCGTCTTTCTCGCAGAATCGAGTATCGCTCTCGAGATTCTGCTCGCGAAAAGATTCCTACTCTAATTCCCGCGATTCTTTGTCGCCGGTTACAATGGCGATACGCGGTCGCGCGTAATTCTCCCCCGTAGCTCCACGGAATTAAAAGAACCGAGGTAGGATTTCACGAGGAAAGACACGAAGATCGCAGAGAGCAGCTTGATCATGCTCTTCTCGCGAATATCCGAATGGAACAAACAAGATACAGATTAAAGCGAGGCAAGGTAGCAACGAGGGAAAAAAAAGCCAGGTTGCTGCTACAGTGCTCCTAGGTATTGTGCAACGAATTTAAAAGACTCCCGAGGAAAGTTGCGAGGACAGACGGAGCTGCGAGAACAATTAGGCTGCTCGCATTCATGTCGGGGTTGTTGAAACTGCGCAACGGTGCACGAGATAAAGGGAAACGAGTCGACGATCGGCGGGAATTGTGCGTCGTTTGCGGCCCTTTTGGGTGCCGATCGAAAGATTCCCTTCTCTTTGTCGCGCGCGAGTGATCGGTGATATCGTCAGGGACGATTGTTTCCAGGGACGTTAATGTTTTCGATGTTTCTGACCTCTTTGGAGCTGTTCACGCTGAAGGTTTCGATTCGAAGTGTTCGACTCTTAATCGCTTAAGAACGGAGGCTTTTTGAATGTACGAAAATAATGCTGTAACTCTATAACGTTGCAAATTTGCCCCACATTCCCGTACACCGTGATCGAAAATCCATCAGTTACGTTTCAAAGCTAGCTCCCAGATCGTTCACTTCTGTATTTTAAAACTAAAAAAAATGCGAGAAATAACTATAATATCAATTACGGAAAATATTGAAATAATATTTCAAATTGAAATTATATTTCGAATTGAAATTATATTTCAATATTTCACGTGTCATTTCATACACCAAAGCCACGAAGAACTTTCTTCTCTAAATGCATACACGTGTTCATAGTACTTTGGGTTAAAAAAAGGTAAACAATCATTCGCCTCTCCTTTTCGACGAATCAACTGGAACAACGCGAAGGTGTCACCCTCGCTATTTTGAAAGCGGCGACAGAACGAGCATGCCGCGTTTCAGCAACCAGGAAATCAGTCGCATCTGAACTCGTTACGGGAAGAGATATACGCGCTCGGAGAAACGAGAGACGCTTCGTAATATCCGTCCCGTCGCGGTCTCTTCGACCCGCCGACTCTCGGACTCGTCGGCCAATGGCCTCTAGCTCCATGCAGCCAATACAGCCCGCCGGATTTACTTGGCGTTTCGACGTAACTCGTGAATTTTCCAGCCATTTTGCGCCACCGAGCCGAGGCTCTCTCGCGTCTCTCCTATTTTTCCCCTCGTCGATGCATCCGGCAGACGGGAAAAGAGGAAACAATTTCCCTCTTTCGCGTCGGAACGATCGTCCTAACGAACGCTCCGGTTTCGTCCGTGCTCGTTTACCTCGATGAAAATTCACTTGCAGACTATATCAAAGATTCCCAGAAAATTCAATAGTTTAATGAATCTTCGCAGATACATGAGCCGTTCACGGGCTGAGTCGTTAACACTTTGTTGACCGGGAATTTTACACAGACACTATGTCACGTCATCGGCTATTATTTTGTAATTTAATATGGAAGTCAAGTAAAATATTCTAAATGAACACCAATAAATTTTATTTGTACTGAATGAAATGTAATCACTGAATCACTCGGTGCATCAGTGAATTCTATAGTTACACCCGAAATGTTTGAATTATCCTCCAAGGAAGGTGTAACGTCATTTTCAATCTAATCTTCAAAATCGATTTCATTATCAGATTCTGTAACATTTCTTCTGTCTGTTTTGGTGGTATAATGTCAGATTATAATGTCACTTTCCGAATCACTACAATTTATTTCGAAATCACTCGGACAATGACGAAATTTATTAGGCTACTGTGTAATTAATAATTTATTTCGGCAGTCAATCCGATTGACTCCGAGGCTATTCCTTATTCAGTTTATATTTCGTTAGACGAAAGCTACGTGCGATTGTACATTCTGCAACACTTATTTCTACTTGTATTTCGAAGCGAATTTTAAGAAAGAGTGTGCACAACTTCAAAACATTTCTCTATTTTATATTTTATAGAGTTAATCGAATTTACAAGCGAGTGGCTCGTATTATATTAAACCTTCTTTTTTATTATTATTAAATTATAATTAGGAAAAAATCATCCGAGGCTTTAATTCTATGTTTACTATAATTCCTCTGCAGAATTTTGAAAATTGAACGTTTATGGGAGCCGCTGGCCCATAGAGAGATCTTTGCTTGCAAAATAAAATGTATACGTGTACTTCTGGACGAAAAATTTCACGAACTTCAAAATACTCTCCAATTTTACGTTTCATTGGAACACGAACGGCAGGTAATTCGATTCCGGCCGTAAAGGTTTTTGACAATGGTATAGGCGTAATCACGGTAACCATGAGTGGAGGCTGCAATCGATGGAGCCATCGGAGTAGAGGATTTGATATCGCGATCGTCATGGAATCGGTAACGGGTCGGTCGTTGCGCAGTCCCATGGCGTCACCGGAAACGCGACTAAACAGGTGTTTGCACCAGCTGCAACCGCTAGCGCTATGGTTCGTCACGAATCTCTTCTGTCTCTCTATTTCTGATCGTTCCGTTTCTCCTCTCATTTTCTTCCTTCCACCATCTCTCTCTCTCTCATTCTCTTGCTCGCCTCGTTTCCCTCAGTATTTCCTAAAACGTGGTAGTTATTCTCGTCAGTGCGTCATACGCGCAATGAAATTCCAGCACGGTGAATTTACTTTCGGCAAAAGATAAAGGCATCCGCTCGACTGTGCCGCCCGTACTTTGATCCGACGTTCGTTAGAAACAAAAGATGGTATGTGCGTCAATTAAAATTCCGATCCGACCTCAAACGGACCTGACGTAGTGGCTGGGTCCGCGGACAAAGCGATTTTAATCTTCCGCGCAAAACCATTGCGCGCGTACCTATCTAAAACTCTTCTATGGTAATTTCAAGATCGTCCCTCGACGAATCGCGAAACCGATGCACCGTAGCTTCGTTTGCTCTATAATTAATGCAACGTTCGTACGAGGCTGCTTCAACGTTTGTAGTTCCGTCCAACGATAATCCCTCTGACGGGAGCGACTCGTTTGTCTTCGGTTTAAACGATTTCTCCGTGACATGGTTTCATGGTAGTTGGAATGTTTAGGTATTTTATTAGAATTCGCTTTAACCGAAGAGATTTTAAAGGAGCTCGACTCCTTGCACTTGCATTATTTCATGTTTCTTGCACGGTATTCCACTTCCAGCTGTTAATTCTTCAAGAACGAGGTGCTCCGTCTCTATTGCAGTAACGGAGAAAATTAACCGCGTCTAGAATGGCGAAACTAAACGGAAACTTTTCCTCCTAACGATGATCATAATTAACCACACGGTCCTCCATCGCCAAGAAACATCTATACGCGAAAGAGAATTATACTTGCTCCTCGGCGAACCATCTTCATTGAGCACTTCGTTATTCAAATCCTCACAAAAGCTTCGACAAATCCCTCTCTCAATTTTAACCACCGCTAAGTTTCACTCACCATTCACCCCCATTCTCAACCCACCCCTTTCCTTCCACCTCAACGGCTTTCCCCCGTTCCAATAGTCTCCCAAACATTCCCACGCGCACCTCCGATACCTACAGGCAAACCTCCACGCTAATTATTTACCTTCCGAAAGTATACGCGCCCTTCGAGTCAACAAACACTCGAGACCGTATATATACGCTCTCGACCGAAGGGTCTTCCAACGAATCGACCTTCGCCGCGACGCGAGCCACGCTCGAAATTAATCCCAAAGCGAGAAACTGCCCTCCCGGGGACGATAAAGGGGAAAAGGGTTTTCCTTGGTGTAATGTGAGGGAATTTTTGAATTTTCAGCGTGGACCGGGACCGGCTTCGGGAGCGGGAACGACAGGCCCGCGCAGCGATGTCGGTCCAGGCCGAACAGGCGGCTGCAGGAGGTGGTCCTGACACCAGACACCATCACGCTAATCCTCACGCCGTCGCCGCTCCGCTCTTCCGTGCTCCCGTCAGGGTGAGTGTCTATTTTTCACGTTTATTCTAGCCGTTTTTTCGTTTGGACTTTACCCTGGAAATTTTGGAAATTTCTATCGGTTGCGTTTTATTTTATGGGAGGAAATAGAGGAGATTGCGATACGGTCCGTGTCGAAGGACTACGTGGTTGCCTTGGATTTTTTTGGAGGGTTTTGTTAATACTTTATCGATAGTTGGGCGATTGATCAAATGTTATTTCAGAGATTAACCCTTGTAGATTAATAGCCTAATAATGGGATATTAGAAAGTATGGTAAAATAAAATTGCGCTGCTTTGAAATAGGTAAAAGTGATGGGACTTAAGTGGATATATGCGCTTCTGCACGATATACAAAAAATGAGCGGTAGATGGAGCGTTAAGTTTTTCGAGGTGTCTTCGTATTTGTTATATTTAAATATATTAAGTAAGTAGCTTGAAAGGAGAGGAAGCAAGCGGCAAAGTCACTGTTCAGTTCCGTAATTTGTGTATTGAAGATATGCGCGGAATTTCTGCGCTACAAATTTGAGAAATTTTTAGAAACAAATGTGCGAATCCGTCGAACACTCTCGACAGCGTGAGTATAGAAAATAATTATCTTCCCATTCGACGGAACGTTTTCGTAATTCTGGCTTCCATTTTCCCGGAGCTACTTTTATACTTCCACGTCTTTAAAATTCCGTTTGTAAGATAAGCTCGGATGGGAAATAGGTCAGAGTTTCCGGTCGACCTGGGAAAAGTCCAAGCGCAAAGGGTTAATATCGCTGGCTAGAAGGCCGACTAGGTTCTCGCGGATGAAAGTACCGCAACGCGTCCGAGGAGATACTTTTCGCGGGTGATCGATTTGCGTGCAGAAATAAGCACGAAACGTGCCATTTTCTCAGCGGAAAGGGACACCGTTGTGTAATACAACATGGGTCGTAGAATTCGATACGGAAATCCTTCGATTCCAAGTGATTCTTCGACTCGACGTAATATCTTTGAACGACACGAAAGCTTTGTTTTCGCACATTTTCGGTCTTAATTCCTACGGTGATTTGACCTAGGACATACTGTTTCTTGTGGGTTACAAATGAATGTGGCTGCGATATATTAACCCCTTGACCTATAATAACGAGTGACACTAGCGATGAGGTAAATGCGATAGGAAATTTTCAAGTTTTGCAAAACCTATCAAATTGAAAATATTAATAAGACGCGACGAGATAAAATAGTTCTATAATATTAATATTACGTTAAATTGTACGACATATCAAGAATCACTGATTAATTTTTATTTCAGAAATTAAATTCTCAATTATAGCGGAAACAGTCACAAAACAAATCGTAGGGCAAGGGGTTAAATAACAATTTAGAAAAAATTTCCCAGAGGTGATGGAGGATTTTAACTCAGGCCTACTAATTGGGAGATCGTGTTTTTACCTTGTTACTCATTTTAGCCCAAGAAGGTGGAAGTTAATTCGCACGAGAATTCTTCTCTCTCGTGTGTCATTAAATTGCAAAGTATCAATCACTTCTGGGAGATTTTTCGTAAATTAATTTAATGTATCCTAGCCTCGATGTCTTGAAATTCATCTAAAACCGTCATTCCTAGAAGAAATGATCATAAGAATTGCAAGTCGAACAACAGAAAAAAGAAGGAATCGAGGAGCGTTCTGCGGATCGATTCTCGCAGCTCGTAAGTCTGCATCGTTCGATCGGTCATGTCGTCGCGTGGATGCCGTACTGGTTTGCATTTTAAAGATGCATTTTGTCGTCGTCCGTCTCGTGACTTCATTTAGTTCACATTTACGTACGTCACCCATTTTGCAATTTAGATCGCCCATGACTCAATAGCGTCAACGAAGGCGCGCGCGTTTAAAAGTTACCGCGTCATTATTTTCGCATTAACACTTTTCACTTTAACCGAGGTTGCGAGCCCGGCTGCTCGGTATCGCCGGCAGTTAAAGCCGGTATTAGTTTCTACGGGGCTCGGTTTAGACGCCATATGGCACCGCTTCTCTTCCTTCGCTCTTTTGGGCTTCTTTTTTATCTTTCCTCCCTCTCCCTTTGATCCTCCCTCACTCTTACTCAGTCGCTCTGCTCTTCTCTATCACTCTATCACGGTCTCCACTTTCTCGCTGCCTCTGTCTCTCCTCCTCTTCTTTTCCCTCTCTCTCTGTCTTCGCCCTTTTCTCTCTCTCACAAAACACTTTAATTTTCTCTACTCTCTCACACTTTAAATTTCTCTACTCTCTCACACTTTAATTTTCTCTATTCTCTCACACTTTAAATTTCTCTACTCTCTCACACTTTAATTCTCTCTCTCTTTCTCTACTCTCTCACACTTTAATTTTCTCTATTCTCTCACACTTTAAATTTCTCTACTCTCTCACACTTTAATTCTCTCTCTCTTATTTTCTCTGTCTCTCATTCCCTCATTTTGTCTCGCGCTCTCCTTTTCTCTATCTCTTTCGCTCTGTCTCTCGCTCTTCTTTTCGCTATCTCTCTCATTCCATCTCTCTCCTTTTCTCCATCTCTCTCGCTCTGCCTCTCGCTCTTCTTTTCTCCATCTCTCTCGTTCCGCCTCTCGCTCTTCTTTTCTCCATCTCTCTCGTTCCGCCTCTCGCTCTTCTTTTCTCTCTCAGGCACTCTTCCTCTCTCTCGCTCTCTGTCGCACTCATCTTCCCCCTCGGCTCGCCTCGTTCTCCTCCACGAGAACATTTGGCCCTGCCATCGTCTCTGAGGAACCTCGGGGTCTTCCGATTTCAGTCTCGCAAACCGAACACCGTAGCACGGCAGCTGTCTTAAGGACCCATAGAGAGACCCCGTACAACCGTTAGGGCGAAGCCAAAGACCCGTCGGCTCTCCCGTAGCTCGTAAACATCCTTCGTTCGCGTCTTCTTCAACGCACCCCAAATTCCCCTCGTCTTCTCGACCCTCTCTCCCCATTCCATCTACCCCTCGAGAAAGATACTTTTCTAATCTCCGACACTCCGGAGAGCGGCACGCTTTTCGATGCGAAGGAAAGTAAGAAATAGCCTCGCGTTTAGCGGCAGGCTTTTATTGAAATTCGCGGAGGCAAGGACGAATCGCCGATCTACGTGAGACGACGCAGTAAAAAGTTTCGGCGAAGACGTCCAACGTGTCGTACAAGACAGAGGCACGAAACTTTGCCTCTCCTGCCGGTTTTCGTTTACTTTGTTCCTTTTCACGTTGCACGTACATTTTCCTTTCTTCGAGCTGTTGTAACGATAACGTATCGACAACAGGAGCGATCGGGGAAGCTAAAAATTTGAACGTCCCTCATACAGGTAGATATCATTCCTCGATCATATTCGTGAAAGTTCAAATTCACCCAGACATCAGCGATTTGTTTAGAAATTTGAAAATTCTACCATTTTCTATCTCCATGCCGAGCAAGGCAGATCGACGTAATCGAAAACACCGTTACAAACGTTTCGTACCGTGTGCAAATTTCATTTGAGGAAAATCCCACATCAGCAAACGCGCTCGTTTAGCACCGACTCAACCGGAGTAGCTATCAGCCTCGAAACGGTCAAAGATTAATTCCCACCGAGAGAAATTGGATCTCTCCCGGGACAAAAAACTGCCGTGCTCCGATATCGGTCGTATCATCCCCGAGCGAAAAGGGTCCTCCATGGATTCCAGGAGCTTTGCGGAACATTAGTTTCGAGTGGGCGATGCAATCATTAATACGATTTCCTCCACAAAGCGCGAATGACCTTTCGAACATCGCCGGTGGCTCTTCTCGCGTACTCAACAGGTGTTCCTCGACTTTTAAACTTTCCTAATAACCGCTTTACGAGCCTCCGCTCTCGCGATAACGAATTCGTAGAATTTTATCCGCTCTGCTCCTTCGCGGTTCTCCTTGTCCCAGCGCTGAAAGAGACTCGTGGCTCGGGGCGACGTTTTTAAAATGGTAATTATCCGTTCGTCCGGTTAATGGAGTTTGCCGATTTATCGCGCGTTATCGTCGAATGCCATCGAAACTAATCGTACTCCCGGCGTGCATCTGCAACCTACCGTTGATCGCGATGTTTGCCTTCGTGCTAAAAATACCGGCCAATTGATACCGTCGTAATAACACGTTGACATTTCAATTGCATCCTACGTTTAACCCTCGCGCGGGAACGATCGATGCGGTGATTTTCTGTTTCGCGCTGAAACACTGCAATTTCAAATCGTCGACTATCGATTTCGGTTTGAGCGTGTTGGCTGTCGGTGATTTTAATTTGAGACGTAGCAGATTTACGCTGACCGGTTGAGAGTTCGATGTGTTAACGACATTTCGACGAGGGTGCAGGAAGACGTTAAATTCAATTTGGGAACGAGGAATTTTCGTCGACACATAAAATATGAAAGTTTTGGTAATTCAGCATCGAAATATTGATAACCGATGACTAATTTCGCGGTGGACGCGTCGAAAGGAATAGGGTCAGATGTGACAGAGCGTTCTGTCGAATTTTCGACGAAGATAAATCGACTGAACGTTTTAGCAAATCGCGTATATATGGGTTCGTACTATAGATAATAAGCTATAGCTTTGTTCTATTTCCTTCGCGATAGATTTGTCTACGTTGAAGCAAACCTTGTGATGTTTACGACGAACGAGAAAAAGTACGGTGATTGTTCGCAATTCTATCCAAGATTTGGATACCGAAGAGCGTTATCGACGATGGAGCGCGTGATAGTATCGAAATAAGGGAAGACGACGGGTTCGTCGGTGCAGAATTTATGAACGGATAGCGCGCGTCTTATCAGATAGGACTTATCAGTCGTCGGATACAGTCGGTGATGTCGCGTGAAAGACCGATGCTTATTGCAGGCCCAGGCTTTAAAATTTCTCAGCTCCAATAATCCCAAAATCATATTTGACAAAGGAACAACCCCTTTTTCCAAAATTCGTCCGCAAAATGAGCATAAGAGGTCGATGACTCCCAACCCACATAAAGCATGAGATACCGAGGCGAAATGACCGTAGCAGTTGAAGCCTGAAGAACGTAGAAATAAGGAAAAAATAATGGGTATCCGATCGGCTCGCAGGGTCAAAAGTTCGACGTGCGCACCCGCGGCGAAACCGCGAATCGCATCGAGCTAAGCAGGAGGCGCGCGCGTATTTATTACCGAGATTAACGGCGTGCATTTGCATTCCCGTGTAGCCTGGCTCGTGCACGGCGAAAAGTTGTGATTTAGAGCGAGCTACACTCGTTGGAGAGGGATAAACCCTTCGAACGGGAGAGGGAGAACAAAATAGAATGCGAGAATAGGACCTCATCGAGTCTACCATCCGATGGAGGGTGAACGAGGAGAAAAATGGAGACGAGAGTGAAGAGAGAATCTCTACTCTTCGATACGTCTCGTGGTACGGTAAAATCTCGTTAAATGCAAGGATTTCGGGGGCAAAGAAGTGCTCTTATCGAGCACCGGTGTCGAATCTGTGTTTACATTAGGCCTCGCGCCGAGCGCGAACTTAGAAAAAGGCAGACAGTAGAAGAGACGGAGAGAGCAAGCAAACAGAGTGAGCTGCTCGAAAGTATCGGCGAGGCATTGCTAGCGCAACAATAAACTTGTTTATTTATTAATTTTTCTAAATGTAACTATTCCGAGTGTATTTTTGAGATTCTTCTGATTAAAATGATACCAAACACGATATAGTTTAAATTATGTAAGTAGTAAGTAGATTTATTAAATATTAAGTAAATATAATTCAAAGTATATGGTGTTTGGTATCATTTTAATCAGAAAAATCTCACAAACACGTTAGCAAAGGTTTAAAAATAATCGGAAATGAACACGGCCGACCCTCCAATTAGTATTGCCTCACCGATACCTTCGAGTGGTTTCATGTTACACTGCTCCCTCGTCGAGGTTCGCCAAGGGGAATCGCCCTATGTGGAGGGGATAGCCATGATGCATTTATCCAGGGAAACTTCTGGTGCCTTTATCGAGGTTTTACTGTAATGCACTTGGTCGTGCAGGAACGAGAAACAGCGAGGACGACGACACGACGAAGGAGAACGATGGGGAACCGAGGTCTAGATGGAGACCTTGCCAGTTTGCGATTATGCGCGTCTTTCTTTCTCTACAAATCCTCTCCCGTTGTAAAATTCTCCCTCTCTCCGCAAAATCGCGTCTAGTTTCTGGAAGGATAGATTCTTACGTGCCTGGAGTTTATCCAACGACGAAACAAGACGCTTTGGTATTACTCGCACGGACCGAGCCGGGGAATTAATGGCGCGCGTTTCTGATCGATTATTCCGTCGTCCGTCGAGATACGAGGCTCGCGGAATTATTCAGCGTGGTTCTCGCGTCCTATAGTTTGTATTTAAGGCAACACGAGCAAAAACGCCTTACTCGCAGTTTATTCTAAGCGCGAATAAACGAGAGGACAGCTCCTCGATGGTTCCGCGGGGATGAAAGATTCGACGGTTCTTCGGGAGTCAAACGATGGCTGTGTTTCCCAGGAAGTGTTTTACGTTCGACGACACCGGGCGTGGTTTCAGTCTTGCGAGGAAGATAAGAGGTTGCCTCGTACTTTTTCCTTCCGTTCTTGCCCTCCTACGATCTTGTTTGCCAGAGAGCAGGTGCAAACGCGGCGTCTCTTTGCCGTTTTAAAAGCCGAGGGAGTGCTACTCCTTCGCGCGGGTGTCGCGCCTCTTTTTCCCCGTCGTTTATGGGTTTTCGAGGGGGTTTTAAAAGCTGGAATATCAAAGTACCAGGTTTCAAGTGGAATTCAATTACGAATGCAGGGTGCCGATTGCTCGAAATCGTCCTCGCTAGGGATATCTTTTGGACAGCGTACCAAAAACAATTAATCTTCGAAGATTCAAACACACCATTTGTATTTCAACCCTTTGCACTCGAAGTTTTTTTTTCATTCAAATTGCCAGCAACTCGAAGCAATTTCAATAAAAAAATCATATTCACATGTAAGTAAATGATACGAATAATAATAATATGAATATAATTCGCGAGCCGTGACCGTCTTTTATCACCAAGAGCGGAATATCCTATACACAATAGTTTTTACGATTTCTTTTTGTCCTTATGTTACGAACTGAAAATTATTTGCATTGTCTCCATAGCGGAACCTTCGGGTTTGAACACAAATTTTAAATGGCTCCGCTCCGGAGCCCTCGGGTGCAAAGGGTTAAAAATGTAAGAAAAACGGAGAAAGGGCAGTTCAGCGAGGAAGTTGCATCGGCGAAAAGCTGCAATGGAGAGTCGAAGCAATTACGGAGCCGCGATCGCGAGCGAGGGGAACAATTACTTTAATTTAATCCTATCACGGCGGACGGTCGCATCGACGAGATACTTCCTCCTACGCTCTCTGCCGTGCTGACGCTCGTCCGCGTTCGTGGACGAGCCTGGCGTGTTTATTATGCAGCTATTCCAGTCTCCCGCAGTAGGCCACAGTCGTCGAATCAATTATTCTCGTTACGTATGCGCGGGATTGTACAACCGGCCGATCGTAAACACGATTCTCGTCGGTCGAGCCTGCGTAGAAATCCTCGCCCGGCAACTTTCTTTCGCGAGCGACGTAAGGAAGAAAAGCCGCTCTCCGAGTAACGCCATTTGTCAGGTGGTGGATCTTGAAATATTTTCCTCTCTTCCTCCTACCCTCTCCGTCTTCCTCCCTTCTATATTAAATAAAGCGAAGAGAAACGTCTATTTTCACGTATCTGGCGGGATATTTGGGGCGTGATTCGTTACAAATTATTAAAATTTAATCAGTCTATCGCGGCCGACGTCTACTGTGCGCAATTAGAAGAATTTGTTCGCATCGTAAAAAAAACATTTCTTTTCGCTTTACCTAATATTTTCTGTTATATGAGTCGCTGAGAAGCCAATGCGGTTAACTTTATTTTTTTATATTTTGTGTTTGAGGTTCATTCTATTAAAATTTACAAAAATTAGAAAATATAAAAAAATAGAGTTAACCGCGTTGGCTTCTGAGCGACTCGTACGTCTGTCGGATATGTATATCTATCTTCGTATTTCTCTATTCTTCGATACGTTTCTACATACCCGACTATTTATCTATCTATATCGATACATTTGTATTCCTGTCCGTCCTCGAAATCTTGAGAAAGAAGCAGACACGATTGCATCGTGCAAAAATGCCAGGCTGTTCTCAGCCTTCGAAATTCTCCATCGACGAAACTCTCCCGCCATTAAAGTCGTTACCGTTTATATTTAGAGAGTAGGAGCACGAGAGACGAGCACCTATCTACTCGTTGCATTCGCCGACGGAAATTCGCTCGTTCAAATCGGACGTTTATCCTGGAAAAATACCGTGGTACAACTCCAGAGGCATTTGCACGAGCAAAGATCCGCCGGCGCGTCGGTTCCTTTACGCGCGTTACGTGCCGGCGAAACTCTTCCGGCGTAACGCCGCGATGTGCTCGTGTTAAACGTGCTGGAACTAAGGGCCAAAGAAATATCGCATCGTAGAGGAATCCAGGAGAAACGTATTGGAGATATCCAGCGTTTCCCGTGCCGAGGGATTCTGTCTGTATCCTGTCGGATATGGCGCGCGCCTATATATCGACTTTACGTTCCGTCGAAGTTTGTCGTGAAAGAGCGGATTGCGGAGAGGCGAAAAGAGTGAGGGACGAAGGCACGGGAGGAGATGATAGAATGAGAGAGAGGTGGAAAGTGAGAAAGGGAGGAGAGATCGCGGAATGAGAGAGAGGCAGAATGTGAGAAAGGGAGGAGAGATCGCGGAATGAGAGAGAGTGGCAGAAAGGGAGAAAGGGAGGAGAGATCACAGAATGAGAGAGAGATAGTAGACGGAGGGAAGGTAGAAAGAGGGAGATGGCGGAATGAGATAGAGTTAACAGAGGAAAGCAAGAGGGGAGGCGGCAGAATGAGAGAGAGGTAGTAGACAGAGGAATGGCAGAAAGAGAGAGAGATGGCGGAATGAGAGAAAGAAAAAGAGAGGTGACCGAATGAGGCAGAGTTAACAGACGGAGGAAAGTCGAATGAGAGTGAGATAGTAGGCATAGGGGAAGCAGAAAGAGAGGAAGAAAATGATAGATGACGGAATGAGAGAGTTAACGGACGGAGGAAACCAGAAACTGAGATGACGGAATGAGAGAGTTAACCCCTTGCCTTACGATTTCTATTTTGACAGCGCGCGTAATACCCCAGAATTAATTCCAGAAATAATAATTTCTCTCTGATCTTTAACATTTGGCACAACTGACTGCAATATTAATATTATAGTAATAATTTTACCGTCTCGAGATCGTTTGATATTTTCAATTTAATAGTTATTGGAAAACTTCAAAATTTCGTATTCCATTTATCGCCTCACGTGTGTCACACGTTATTGTAAGCTAAGGGGTTAACGGACGGAGGAAACAGAAAGATAGATGACAGAATAAGAGAAAGAAAAGCAGAGATGACGGAATGAGAGAATTAACAGACGGAGGAAACCAGAAACAAGGATGACGGAATGAGAGAGTTAACAGACGGAGGAAACCAGAAACAGAGATGACGGAATGAGAGAATTAACAGACGGAGGAAACCAGAAACAGAGATGACGGAATGAGAGAGTTAACGGACGGAGGAAAGCAGAAAGGGAGATGACAGAATGAGAGAGAGGAGCAGAGAGACAGAAAAATGTCACAGATAGAAAAGCACAGAGCGAGATAACAGAAATACAGGGAGAAACGGAGGCGCAAGAGGTCGGTCGATGGAAAGAGGAATTTTCGGGAACGGTGGGGGAAGATCCTTCTGGGCTAGCGTGTAAGAATGCAAAATGGAAATTTCGGATCGCATGCGGGCAAACGCGCCGCGCAATCTCGACACGCCCTCCTCGCATATTTCCCGACAATACACGGCACCGGGTTAATACACTTTTCGCGTTATGGTTACTTCTCGTCTCGAGCGCGGTTAATGCCTCTTCTGCCGCGGAAATGCCGCAACTTGTCGCATCTCTTGCGAGTTTCTGGCGAACTTAACTTTCCATCTCGATCGTCAACCCTCGAGGAGGACGTTGCTCTTTGGAACATTAACTTCTAGCAACTTTTATCACCGATAGTTGACAATTCGTTGCAAACGAACGGGTAGAGAAAGAAAGATTCGACTAATTTGTACGTCCATTTAGCAAAATAGCACGCATTCCTCTCGAATTGCTTCCGCGGGA
This sequence comes from Cerceris ruficornis, assembly GCA_963989415.1. Lineage (NCBI taxonomy): Eukaryota > Metazoa > Arthropoda > Insecta > Hymenoptera > Crabronidae > Cerceris > Cerceris ruficornis. Next base: position 22,719,536 of record OZ022521.1, on the reverse strand, counting down.
CTTCTTTCAATGCACAATAAAATAAACGAAGGAAAAATAATCACGAGTTGTAGACAGAAGCTTTCGAATTTAAACAGAAAAATTTGAAAAGCTCTGCTATTCTTATACTATAAAATTGTAAGACAACTGATATTAGAGTCGTCACGTTTCTGATCTTCCCTTGCAAGTGCTATCTCTCTGTTTCAAAATTAAAATTTCAACCCTAGCAACCTCAGAAAATCGACTTAACGAGCACCACGTAAAGCCACCCTTTAACCTATTTACCTACACAAAGTCCCTTGTTCCATAATTTCATTTAAAATTCAGTCCCAAATGCGCAACAGCATCACCAAGTTGTTAAAGACACCAAAATACCACGACCCATTCCCAATGAATATTTCTTCGTGGAAACTCCGAGAAGGCGACGCAGGAATTTCGCAAAACGAGTCGCAAAATTCTCGGGAAACGTCGAAACAATTCTACTTTCCGTTTCGACGGGATTCCCGCTCGGCTCTGCGGAACGAAGCGCGCAAAAGGTGGAACATTTGCGAAACACGGGGTAATATCGTAAGAGAAGAGCGAACGGCGTTTCCAGGGTCGCTCGTGGCGAAGATACGAAACCCAGGGCGGACGGTACGTCGGTGTCTCGCGCCTTCAATTAACCTAATTAGCTAACGTCACGTACTCGTTAAGGAGCAGCACTGGTTGCCCGCCCACGAGCGATTCGTCGATTCCACCGGAAATCGTTGCACGGTGTTTACAGCCATCCCGAGTGAATTTTGCAAAAGATGCGCAGCCTTTTCGTCCACGAAATTTCAAGAATATTCTTCAGTTTCGTGGATTTCAATGGAATTTTCTAATCTTCGAACAGCAATTGCAACAATTTTGTATCAATCGAGAAGCAATTTCCGCGTTGAAAGTTGGGAATTAATTTGCAAGGAAGTGAATTAAAGGAAATGCGACCGAAGTCGCTTAAGGAAATTTCATCCTCGTTCCAGAGCCAAGGCAAAGGACGATATCTCGTTTGTTTATTGAGCAGAATTTACGCAACCGTTTTTCTCCGATTAACGGCGGACTAATTAACGCGGACGTTCGTTATCGGGCGAAATACCCTGGCGCCGTTCTTTAAAACTTTAATGCAAACGAGAAATTCTACGCTCCGTCCACGTCCGATCGATCGCGCATGGCTTTGACCTTGCGAAATTAATTCGTTTCTATTACTTTGCCTTTCCCCATTTTAGATTACTTAACCGCGATGCTTACTCACTGTGGAAATAAAAGAGAAATACACACGGAAAGATAGATCGCAAGAAAAAAAAAGATACAGGATAGACAGACAGGGAACAAGGGAGGAAAAAAAGCTTCTCGAAGCAATCAACTTTTTGCAAAAAAAATAGCCGAACGCGTATCCATATTTCCGCAAATGTTTACGTAATGTCGGTAAATCGGAGGGAATTCGCGACACGAACGTTCCGCGGCAGTTTTCGATAATGGAATATCGGATTTTCAGCGATACGTCGTCGATACGTCGACAATAAGCTCGCTCGCTCGCTCGCAAGCGCGCGCGGATTACGTAATTCGCCATCGAGCTTTAATGACCGCGCTTCGGCCGTCCGCGGCGACGTCGATGACGATGACGAGCTCGATGACGATCGCGAGAACTCGCCGATGATAACGACCGGCGCGCAAGGACGACAAATAGCGATCGTTTATCCGAACTGGCCGTTCCGCGTTTTGGCAGCTGAAAATTCATTACGGCTCTTCCAGCTAAACTCGATGTTCAAAGCCGATCCATCGTTCGATCGACTCTGCGACGAGGAAGAGGTCGGATTGTTTTCGACTCTTTTTGGAAAATACGAAGGAATTTTGAATCGTTGGAATTCCAGTTATGTATTCGTCGAATTCGGAATCCTCTCGAGAGGAATTGCGGTACGATGATTAACGATGGAACGAGGATTATGAGTGGAATTTGAATCGTGAGAAGTTAAGTGGCAGACTTTCTTTTTCCGGACTTTAACTGCCACGGTAATTTCGCCTGAGAGGTGCAGTTTTAGATGGGTTTTTGACCCCGTCGAGAATGCGATATGCAGTAAAACCTCGATAAAGGCATCAGAAGTTTCCCTCGATAATTGCATCGTGACTATCCTCTCCACATAGAAGCATTTTCTTGGCGAACCTCGACGAGGGAGCAGTCAACATGATACCACCCGATGTATCGGTGAGGCAATACTAATTGGAGGGTCAGCCGTTTTCATTTTTGATTTTTTTAAACCTTTGCTGACGTGTTTGTGAGATTTTTCTGATTAAAATGATACCAAACACGATATAGTTTGAATCATATTTGCTTAATATTTAACCCTTTCAGTCCCAATTTATTTACATCTACTGGGACTTCTATAACCCATTGGGACTGAAAGGGTAAACAAATTTACTTACTACTTACATAATTCAAACTATGGCGTGTTTGGTATCATTTTAATCGGAAGATTCTCAAAAATTCATTCGGAAAAGTTACATTTAGAAAAATTTATAAATAAACAAGTTTATTGTTGCATTAGCAATGTTCGCCGGTACTTTTGAGCACTTCTACTGTGTCTTTTTCCAAGTTCGCACTCGGCTCGAGCCCTAATTTAGACACAGATTCGACACCGGTGCTCGATAAGAGCACTGCTTTGCCCCCGAAATCTGTGCATTTATCGAGGTTTTACTGTAGAAACGTGAGAAAGGAAAATTATCCGTAGACAACGGGGCTTTGTACTTTTTACCTGTTGAAAGTACAACCTCGTTGCCTCGCAGTTACAGTTTCATTCTTTTTTCTATGCACGGACAATTGTCCAAAGTACGCGACACGCGCGATCGCAAAGAAAACCGTAAGAGTGGTTAACTCTCGCAATTGCGGCAGTCTGCAAGTTTCTTTTTAATCCGAGCCACCGAGACTGCTAACGACGCTAAGAAGATTCTCGAACTTACCACAACAAACTCCAAGCCCCTATTCCCATGATACCATAATCACTTTGAAAGAACTCTGAAGAGGATATACACGCGGAAACTCTCTATCGGCTATATTTACCGTCGCAACTACCCCACGAAAATCACCGTGTGCAATTTTATCCGCGATAATCCGAATGGGAAATTCGCAAAATGGTGGAGGAAAACTTGTCGCGTGTCTATAATGGGCATGAGGTTAATGATTGAAGTTCCCAGCTAGTGGTCCCGGGATAAAATACACTATTAATTAATATATCATAGCCTCACTGGTTTCCAAGCCACCTAGACCACTATAACTCCTGGGCAAAGTGACCAGAGCAGTTAAATTGAAATATAGCACAATAGAGCAACAATATCAATAGCTGCTATCGCGTGTACACAGCTAAAGGCACAAATTCCCAATTAGTTTCCCCGCTTCCAACTTCCAATCACCTCTGATGTCCCACATTCCACAAATTACCCTCAAATCGTATCATATCTTCGATAGCTGTCCAACCCTCTAAATTTGTAGCTCACAGGCAAATTAACCGCGATGCCACCGACTAAAAAAATGTAGAAAATACCGTGTCCCATGGAATTATAACTGATCCGTGCCTTGAAAGAGGATCGATCGCAGGAAGTGGGATCGCAAAGCGGGAAAAACGTCGAGCAAGTTGCCCACGCTGGCAAAGATTACGCGTGGACGTCGAACGGAGGCGGCAGGTCATGCCGGGAGCAAATTCCTCGACGCATCGTCCATTAATTCGTCTCGTAGTCGGACAAGACGTGCGGTTTCCACCTTCCTCGATCATCCGGCTGCTCGTCGATGGTTTAAGTCACGCTCCCGCGTTAACCGGAAAGCGAAGCCCGTGATTTGTAGGTCGTTTGATCGCATTATATCCGCCTCGGGGTGCTTTACGTAATTCCACCGTACGCGTGTCCGTTTTCCGATCACGCTTTCGCGCTGTGCCGACCTTTCTTTCTCTTCTTCGCTGGATTCGTAAGAGTTGCTTTACCTTAATATGATTCTTCTGCGTGAGAACAATGATTTTTGGGGAATCGAGGACGTAGAAAGATAATTGTGCATGTTTGATAGTCGATTTGAGACAGCGACTCTTCGGATACAGATTTCTTTTCCGTCTGTATGCTAATGAGTAACTTCTTTTCCTCGTTGGTCTATTTGGAAATTCCAATGGCATTCCCGCGTCATAAGCTTCACAATCAATAGTTTAGAACCTACTCGACACAAAGGTCCATGGCGAAATAACCATATCTTATTCTGCAACCAAAAAAACCGCATTGTACTCAGTCTCTCAAAATTCCTTTAACGCAAGAGAGTGCGGATGCCAAGACGAGAAGAGCCGATGAATTTAGTATGGTCCAAAAACAAAGTCCGTTCCTAATAAAAACCTTTTCCTCACCTATTCTAAACTATTAGGGGGGCCGGAAAGTAATGTCATTTTTTATATTAAATTCAAACAAATAAATTTGTTGGAAGTTTTTACTTTTACTGAATGATGTAGCCACCCTCGTTATCAAGAACCTCTTGTCGTCTAGGGTGCAAATTTTCAATGCCAGACCGGTTTTCAATTGGTTTTTCAGCAAAATATCTGGAGGAACGACATTACTTTCCGGTCCTCCTAATATTTTTCTTCACAAAAAATTCGCAATTCCTCACGTGACCGGTAACCCAAGTATTTCAAACCCTTTCCCCTTTATCACGGAAAGCAACATCTCCGTCCTCGGAGTGTCAACGGAGCAAACTTCCCTCCAAGTTCCTTGCTGCCGTCGTAAATTACTGCCGGCCTTATAGGACTGCCTGTATCAACGTAGAGCGACAACTCGTCTCCTTGGACGACTCTCGCCACAGCTATTTTCTTCGACAAATTTACCGCTACTTTGTAATACAGTCGCGCTCTCCTTCGTCAATCTTGCTTGGACTCGAACAATTTAACCGTAGAAGAGCATTCGAACGGGTAGCCCAATGTAAACGAACCTTTACGCGAGGCTGCTTCGACACCGGCGATTTCTGGGTTACGCATAAGGAGCGTGTTTTCTCGGCATTTGTCGTGCTCGTCTCTCTTCAACCTCTTCGCGATTCTCGATCGAGCATGCCACTCAAGGTCCGCGGAATTTATTTACCGCGTCGTTTCACGCCGGCCTTTCCCTCGATCCCCTTTCGAATCGTGATTGACCGGATAAAAGATCCGATCGATCCTCTTCGCGCCATTATCGCGGGCTCGCTGAATTATCGGCGAGTCATCGGGAAGGCCCGTCCGATTCCCGATGTCTTTGCCATGGTGAATCGTGGCTTTGCGATGGTTGCTTCGAATGATGAAACAGCGGTAGTGGTTTTACCGATGTTCCAACTGGTTTAAGTTGTTGTATGCGCGCTTCAGAATGGATTTACTCGGGTATGTGTACTTTGCACCTGCTGATATTTGAACAGTTTATTTTGAAATTATTTATTTATGTTTAAAAATACTTGTGACGATTTTGAAAAAGATTATATTTTGGATACTTATGAACTATCTTCCTCCAAGCTGAATTAACACTAGAACTACCGTCGTTAAATCTGTTATATTTAAATATATTAAATAAGTACTTTGAAAAAAGGGGAATTCAGAGGTGGAAAAGATGATCGATTCGGTAATTTATGTTTTATGAGATGGACGTAGAATATCTATTCTATGACTCTCGTATAATCTTGGAGAATTTTTGGAAAAAATTGTGTACCAGTCATTTTCACTGGTTTGGTAGTTCTAGTGTTAACAGAGAGAAAAAGGGAAGTCTCTTCGTCGAAGCTGCGTTTCCGTCGATGCGCTTCTAGGTGCGCGAGTGCGTGCGTGCCGCATCGCGTGTCTTTTACCGCTCGTTCTCCTCCTCTGACCCCGTTTCCATCGCGGCTGTCGGCTGCTCTAATCGTACGGTCGACGAACGGACTTGCGACGTTGGATTCCTCGCATTCGCACTATCTCTCGTTATAATTACCATGAAATAATACGAGCGCCTTGCTCCTCTTACTCTTCGCTGTTTCGCGCGCGAGATTTGAAAATCTGGACAACCTTTCGCCTTTAAGATTCACGGTGGAAAATAATTAAGGAGAACGGATACGTTCGCCGTGGAAAGTCGTTTCTACGGTGGATTGTTGTTGGCCGCGGATATATGGCACGCGAGAGAAAGTTATGGTGTGCCGTGGTGCTATGGAAAAGCGCTATAAAACTATCGTCGATAGGTTGCTCGAAGTATTATATAGTTTGTGAAATATTACGTATCGTTTTTTTTTATTCAGCGAAGGAGTTGGAGTTCCGTGAGTTTAGTTTATTGATTCATGATTTTCTTCGCCGGAAGTAGCGAAAGATACTTTCAACCTATTGAAACAACTTCTCTGAGAACCTCGTTGTCTTTCTGGTCGACTTAAATCCTCTCTGAAGCTAGGAAAACGTTTCTTTTGCAAGGAAACTGAAACTACAAATTGAATCAATTTTTCGGATTTTTCTTGTGTACAATGTCGTGATCTTCAGGCATAACGCGCTCATTGTTTCCTTCTCTTTTACATTGATCCTCGATCACGTGCTGATTATTATTTAGGCGACGTCAAAGAGTTCCACACAGATCTCGCAGAAGCAGACATCTTTCATCGAGACGAGCCAGGTGCATTTCACAGAATGCAATCTCCTTCGCGTAACCTTCGAACGAAACGTATGATTCGATCAACGTCATCAAATCCGTTCGTGTTTCCCGTTTAGATTATTTCAGGATCCGCGCGCTTAATCATGGAAAAAGTAGGTTTGACTTTGCAATCGCAAATAATTGGCGCGTTTTTTATTATCGCGAACTTCGCAGGAAATGCGCGCGGCGATCGTTTTACGCGGGATAACTTCGCGTCTCGTCTCACGATATTATCGATGATTCTTGTGCTCTTATCTTTCTTTATCTCTCTTGCTTGCTCGTTTGTCATCTCACGCCGCATTATTAACTGAAGTTCCGGTCGAACGTTAGGAAGAAGAAGAAAGACACGTTTGATGAGGTACTTTGCGACACCGAGTATTGCAAAGAGAAGAAAGTGGAATAAGAGGGGATTAAGACGGGCAAAGGTTGAGTTAATTCTGTTCTCTGTTGTGGATTTTGCGACTTTAACTGCTACATATATTTTGACCAGGTTTCAGATTAGTTTTAGATTAATAGAACCGCCGAGGGTTGATGCGGTAAATAGAAATTTAAAAAAAATCTCTCTCAAGGGAAGTAATGGAATTGATACTATTTATATTTATTAGACGTATCTTTTAGACATATCTAAGAAGATAGCTGGAATTCGTTCGTGCACGTTTTCAATTTTGAGGGAGAAATCAAGGGTGGCCCCTCTCCAAGGTAACTGCTGTCTTTCTCCTGCCTGTTAAGTTTAATTAAAAAATTAAAGCCCCTTAAAGTTGAAAACAGGCACGAACAAATTACAGCGATCTTCTTATGTAGGTCTAATAAATATTTATGCAGAGTTTCATCAAAATCGGAGTGCATCAGTTCCCGAACTTCCCTTGTCAGATGTAACGGAAGTTCCTGAAGCCGGCTATTAATAAAGGGAGTGTGAGCCATTAACTCTCTAATTACCATGGCCACCGGGATGTATTTATTCCGAAGATTCGAGTGGGGAAAGTGACAATCGTATTTTTCAAAATCCCAGTGTCTCGAGGCGCGATAACATTATACGAAAGTCGTCGAACGCGGTTCTGTTCTGTGCACACGTAAGCGCGGTTATAAATCGTCTTGTTTCCAAGTTAAATTGACTGTCATCGAGATAACGGGGAGTCGATGGACCGAGAACAGCTTCCTAAGACGAGTGTCGGCCTCTCCGGATCGCTCTTAATGACTTTAATGTCCCGTGGGGGAACCTCGAGGAATCCCGGAAACGTGTTCCCTGTTCCTCTCCACTCTCGGGTTTCCCTTTCGCGCGTGTTCTCTCTTTCTTGCTCCCTTTCAGCCCTTCTTCCGCTGCACGGCTTTTAAGTTTCGGATTTCCAGAAGCACGGTTAAAGAGAGAAGGAGATAAAAGAGATTCTTCGACGCGCTTTCGGCTCCTGGCAGCCTCTCCGTTCGCTACATTATTCAAATCTGTCCCGAGAAGAATCTCAGGGTGAATTTTAAGGGACCAACACGTCCAAGAGTGCCTCTCTCTCCCATCCACTCATCCTTCTTCCGCGAATTCTCGTCATATTCTATCTTTATTCCCCTTATTTCCCGAATTTCATCCTTCCCCGTGTCCCTGTTTTTCTCCAACAGCGTCGTTCCAAAGCGCATCTCATACTGGCACCCCCTTAATTTTTCGCACCGGTTAATCCATCCGTTAATTCGCCCCCGCGATTCTCCCCCGTCGAGCGACATTTTTTCAATCGGCAATTATCTCTACCAGTTAAACATACGCGACGTAAAACGTCCAATTAAACCCGCCCGTTCTTTGTTTCACGGGGAATCGAGTATCGCGATTATATCCAGGGCTTATTTATTTCTCGCTATCTCCTATCGCCCGTAATTCTTCACGGGAGGGCGGCGCACTCGGTCTTACTCGTCCATTACGTTAATTAATTCGCCGATCAATCTACGATACACAGAGCACTTCCGCCGACTACCGAGCCACTGTTTTCCGAGTTTTTCCATGCTGCTTTTTATTCTTCTCCGTGTCATCCGCGCGTGCACGTGCGTGACACGTGTGCACGGTCACGCGACCCCCTTCGCTGGTTAATATTAACCGAACAATCGCCGGTGGATGTGTACTTTTTTTTCATTATTATCCAGGAACTCTCAATCGAGAATTCAGCGATTTACATGACTTTTCCTACAATTTACATTCATTTTGTACGACAGAATGCGTACTCCTTGGAACATCGAGTAGATTGAAACGATTCAATTAAAGTGAATAATTACGATGAACCCAGAATCACCGTTTACTTTTTTCCGATTCTAACGTCCACTTAGAACCCCCGCAGTTCTCTCGGCAAACCGCCTCGCACTTTTTTCATCAAAAGAGCCTCTTACCCCGCGAAGAAACGGAGAGAACAGTACCGGCAACGATCGATGACTCGTTAAACCCGTGCTCCGTTTAACGGCGCAGCGCGAGAATCGTGTAACGCTATCCGGCCGTTAATCGACGCATCGAGTGCACGCACGTAGAGTATGCACTTTAAACGCAAATCTATTCCGTCCGGAGTGCGATAAGCCCCGTGGAAACTCGAGGCGATCGGAAATCCTCCGCGCCTCCAGTTTCTCCAGGAAAGCCTCCTCCCCCTCTGACCCATTCGGTCTTCTCCGTTCGTCGATTCGACCCTTGATCCGACGATAAACTCGTTAATTACTTCATCGGCGTTCGCGCGAAAACGAGCGAACCCCGCGGGCCGTTCGGCAGCGAGAGGAAGGTGAGGCGCGGCGCGAGTATCCGGTCGACTTGGACGCGGTAATCTGGGGATGCGCTCGTGAGCAGGGGGTGCACGTGCGGTCACACGCGTGTGCACGGTGTCGCTTAGCCTCGGTGGTATTTAGCGTAATTTATTAAACCACCCCCGTCGGGCAGGCCAGCGCTCGCTTTGACCGTGCCACGCCGAGGGGCAGTCGTGGGTGGAGCAGAGAGCGAGCGGGACGGTCGGTGGCTAAAATACGCGCCAACACACCCACCGTCCCGGGCACACACGGGCGCACACAAAGAGAGCAGCCCTGGCTCTCACGGCGGGGGTGGTATGACGGAATCAATACCGGTGTGTGAGAGGGTGGGATAATGCGGTGGCTTGACGAGAGTCGCGGCCGCTGCGAGGGAAAGGGACGGAGACAACGAGACGGAAGGTAACGGCGAAGGAAGAGAGCCGGAGGTGGAGGAGGAGGGTGGAGGACATGCAGGAGAAATAGGAGAAAGAGGTGAAAGAGGAGCACGAGAATCGCGAGAGAGGGAAGAAACGCGAAACTCGGGGTAAAGAAGGACCGCCGCGCCGAGAATCGAGGACCCAGGGTGCACGCGGGGAGCGAGGCACTCGAGGACTACCGGAGGAAATAAACAATAGGCTGGTAACCCACGTTCGGTAGTACACATCGCTGGAAAATTACCTACGATACCGGATAATGGAGAGAAAGAGCGGTGGAGCGAGCGGCCGCGGTGGCAACCACCCTCCGCGATCGGCTCCGGCCATTCTTCCCGGCTTTTTACTTTTTCGCCTCTTTCTCCTCTCTCTCTCCGCTCCTTCTTTATTGGGAAGTAATAATCGTAAGTATTATGGCGGCGCGCGGTCCATTTTTGCGTCCTCTTTCTCCCCACGTCTCTCCGCCGACCCCCTTTCCACCCCTTTCGTTCATCGGTAGTTCCGGATGGAGATACGAGCGCGACTGGAACCCGGTTGCGTAATTCGTGCGTCAAGTACGAGGCTATTTCCCGCGTTAATTCTGCCCGGGGAAGGAGAAATTACCGGTTAAATTATGCGATTACGAAGAGACGGGGGAATATTCCCTTCGTCGTCGGCCGGCCGCGGAATCTTTTTGCGATTTTTCTTTCCTCGCTTTTTTTTTTCCCCTCCCTCCACGGGTATCCGCGCGTATTTCTTCCACGTCGGAGGCGACGATAATAATCGCATTACGCAGCCCGCTCCGTTTTACATACACTCTTTTCTGTCCTACCCTCCGAGCCCTCGCACAGTGGAACGAAATGGATAATCTAGGGAAAAAATTATACCAGGGAATGGATCTTTAGTTTTACCATAATCCAGAATAGCTTCTGAGACCAATGACAGGAATAATAATTGATTTTGTAACCATCCAAGTGCAAAAATCAGTGGTATAAACACCGAATCGTACAAATATTTCACTGAAAAAAATGCTGTTGGATTAGTTAATAATTTTGTGAGGCTCCACATCGCATAGACAGACTTTTTTCTTGTGATCAAACCGGGTCTAAGGATGTAGTTAAACAAATTGTCGTTACCTTAATATCAAATAAGTAATGCAGCAACTTAAACAATTTCGGGCACATTATCTGACTTTCCTCTACAGTAGCAGTAGCAAGTCTTCAGTAGGCTTTATTTAATAAACATCTTCTTAACATGAAGTCCAACAAGAAAATATCTTATGCAAACGTTTCTTTCTTTCTTCCATAGAATGAAAATCCGCAAAGAAAATATAGAATTTCGTTGCGAATAACATTGAAACAATATAACAAATAAAAAATAAATATTGCACCTGAATTCTTTCCACGATACTACTCAACTTTTGTATACAACATTTCTCTCCAAGATGAATGGTTCTCGAGTTATTTCTTTCCACCTAGATTGCCGATTCCACCGTGCTTCAGTGTCGCGTATTAAGGAGGCCATTCTACACGCGTTAATTTAACCGCAAAATTATCTACCCAGCGCTACTTTGTTTCCGTCGTGGATAAAAAAAAGGACAGATGTAATCGCTGGTAGTTATTGCGGTAATACACGGTTACACGGAGGGTGGAGAAAAAAATTGTTCCTTCCTCGGGGAGAATTCTTTCCGCGTTCTCCAGGTCCCTCGCGCTCGCGGCGCGCTTCATCGACGCGCGATCTTCTTTCGTTTTTCCTCGAGCTCGTTACGGAAGGTCGGATGATCCATCGATATCTTGGCATCGCCGATGACCTCTTCGCGAACTTTCCGCGCTTACGTCTCTGATAACTCTCGTCTTCCCTCTTTTTGCCGTCTCCTTCTTCCTTTGCTTCTCTGTCAATTCCCCTCTCTCTTCTTCCGGCTGTGTGCGTTTCTCCCCGTCCCTCATCCTGGTCGGTTTGTTCTTCCGCTTTGGCGGATCGATTCGCGCCGCATTTGCCTCGTCTTCGACCCAAATATTTCGGTACATCGGTGGCGGTCGCTCGGCGCCCTTTCCTCGACGCGCGAAACCGGGGAGGAACGGAAGGCCGGGGGGTTAATTAATCGCACCCTTGGCACGAGTCCACAATTCGAATTTAGCCGTAGCTACCGCTTAACCTCGGTAATGTCTGTCGTGAATTTAGGTAATTTTCCTCTCCTCTCCACTCTCTCGCTGTCTCCTTCTCACCGCCGTGAATCCACCCTTCGGCTTTGATCGTCGTCGTCCTTTTGCTCTTTGCGCTACGCGCCCTTTTGCTCCGTTGTTTCGGAGTTTAACTATTTTCGGGACGGTTTAACTCCCGCGTTGCATGTGGCTTCATCCTGACGATTTGTTCGCACGAGGATCGTCGACTTTGTCTCTCGTTGGCACGAAAATATCGGGCATTGTTTCTTGTATGTTCGAACGCGTATAGCTCGGTGGTTGCTCGTTAATTTCCAGCTCGTTGACTCTTCTCGAGGGACTCGATCGTCGGCTTTCTTTTCACCTTTCCCCTCGTTTTTCCAATTGCCGTCAAAGTTACGTGATGAGTTTGCGATTGGAGCTGCGGTCAGTTGAATTGCAGGCGTTTCTTTCCTTTGTGTCTTTCGACTTTATCTGCTCCGTTCGTTCGATCTGGAAGCTACAATTTTAACGAGTAACAAATCACTCAAATATGTTAAATTAATTTAATAACTTACAAGAAATCATTCGCAACTGTCAACATTTGTAATTCTGTTCCACTGTTCAGAAATCCTAGTCTTCAACAGCTCGCCCTAAAATTTCTTTTGTGACCGAATGCTCAACGGCTCAGAATTAAATGGAAGAAATTCAAATTGATCATCGATTCCTGATATATAGTTTAATTTAATGCAATATTAATAGCATGGAAATATCACGCTGTCTCCCACTAATATTTTCAATTTCTATCTCGTCGAAAGTTTCTATTCCACTTATCGCGTTACGTGTGCCACTCGTTATCGTAGGGCAACTGCGACAATGCATCGTGACTGCATTTTGAAAGAAATCTCTCGCGCTATCAACTGCAACAGAGACAAGTAATCTCCAAGTATTCCCTGACTATCTTCGCATCGTCGAGAGCCTACTCAACGAGACAATAACCCTGCAACGACCACCTGCAACATACCAGCGTACCTACGATGCACCAGTTCAAAACCCTGCAAAAGTTCCCATTCTTCCATTAAATCATCGAACTAATTCAAGCAGAAAATATAAAACAAACGCGAGAAACTTCTCCATAGTTCACGATTATTCCCCGTACACCCGCCTTTTCGATACCCATCGAGGGATGCCTCTTCCATTGCATTTTATTGAAACGTTAACCTTGCCTCCTCGAACCTCGGATATTCCCCGTGCTCTTTGAACGGATGGTCGAAGAAGAGCGCCCACGAAACAGTCAATCGCGTCTGTGCAAACGGTATCTCGTGTTTGCGAGTCTCTGTGCCAATGCACTTACTTGGTGGTGAACGCGCACAAGGCATCGCGAGTCAATGCACTTGTAGTGCACGTAGAAGCACGAGAAGGTAGAGGGAGAGACGAAGAGGGGAAAGGTAGGAAGAGATAGAGAGAGAGAGCGAGAGAGAGGACGAGGGAGAAACCGACTGCTGCAATAGACCATTCACACGTGAGTGCTTGGCTTTCAGACGGTGTACGAGAGGAGCGAGTCTTCTATCAGTGTTACTTTAACAATTGATGCCTGACACACGAGGAGCGAATGCTTCGGTAATGACGCGAATCACGGTCGCGACCTACGACAACGAGTCGTCGTTTTGGAAGAGGGCGTCGGAAATTTCTGATCCTATGGAATGGGAATCCCTTCTTGTCTCTGAAAATTAGATAGACGATAGCATATTAGTGTATGGTGATATTAATATTTTGGGAATTAACACTTGGAAGGGAGTGTTGGAAATGTCTGCAATCGGAATCCCTTCTCGCGTGTGGAAATTAGATAGACGATAGAATCTTAATGTATGTTGATATTAGTATTTTAGAATACTATGTCTACTGTACAATAACCAGCAACATTCGTGTTGCGGTAGATAGGATAGAAAATTTCCAAGTTTGCAAAACCTATCAAATTGAAAATACCAATAAGACGCAACACAATGAAATTATTTCTACAATATCAATTTTTATTTCAGGAATTTAATTCTGAATTAATTTTTATATATACATGGTCCCCAGCGAGCAATGTGATAGTCAGTGCATTAATATTTCAAGTAGCTGCAGATATTCAACACTAAATCTACCGACGTTTTAAGTGACCGGTGTCCAATTTTTTCTAAAAATTCCTAAAATTGATAGGGTACTCCGAAAGCAAATAACTCGGGTCTATCTTATACAACCTACATTACTTAACTGATCATCCTTTCCACCTCTTCATTTCTCCTTTTCCAAAGTACATATACAGTATATTTAAATATAACGTCGGTACTTCTATTATTAAGCATTTCCGTCGGCATGGCAAAGAGCAAGGAAAATTAATTTCGTAACCGTGATTTCTTAAGTTTTAAAACAATCTCCCAGCTTCATCCCTGCAATCGAACTCTGACATTAAACTCCATGCATGGCTAGTCGGTGCGAAAACAGTTTTCCCCACGCGAATGTCGTTGCCAGGAGGTAAATTCGCATCGTCGATGTAATTACGAAACATGGTAATCGCACGGCAGCGCACGTCGTCGAGCGTGCGTTAGAAATTCGGATTTCAGGGATATTCGAGACTAATCGTAACTGAAATCGATAACCAACCCGGGCATCCGATCGACAGTCGTCCGGGGCGACATTGTCCGTCAATGGGAATCCCAAATCGTCGGCGACTCGCCGTCGAATCAATTCCGATTACTACGCCCGCGCCATTCTACCAACGTCGGTGTGCATTTACGCCGTATTTGCAGAACGCGAGCTCGTAATCATTTCAATTTCTCCCTCTCCTCCCGATTTTACGGGCGACGGAAGCGAAGAGGCGAGTTTGACGCGTCCGCTTTCGAAAATGTCCCGCGAAACTGTCGATACATGAGAGGAAAAATGGGGAAAAATGTCAGTGTCATTTAAATATGCAATATTAAGTAGTGTTTGCTCTGAAATTCTCTTTGAAAATGCGAAGCTACAGACAAACTCGAAGGATCATGGTGGATGTGGATGTAAAGTTGGAAACTATTAATTATTGCTCTCGACGTTTTTAGGAGCGGGCCAATTTAATTTAGTTGACCAATTAACAAGTAGATCTCAAAAGAATATTATTTTAAAAACTCCAGAATACTAACGCGACGAATAAAACTATGATTGCATTTCTAAAAATCCCTCGTAATCCGGATAGAACCTCTGAGCGAGCCGTAGTCTGACTATCATTGATCCAGGGGATGATCCGCCATGGTTTTTCTTATATTATCGTTCAATGAAAATAAATAACACCACCTGTAGTTTATTCGTTAATTATCCTTTAACGGTAATAAATGCGATTACCTATGATTTTTCTTAAATTATCTTTTAATGCATGGAAGCCACCGGAAGCCACCTAAAATTGTTCAACCTAGTAGAACTAACCGTAGCAGTTGAAGTGAAAATATACAAAAGAAAAAAAAAGTTCTATGAGGAAGTCAACAGCGCCAAAAATAGCGGTGCTTGTAATACGTCGTGGAAGGAAGTCTCTTACTTCATCGGTTACGGAGGCTGATTTACATTACTCAACGCTCTCATCGGGGCTGGGCTTCCTCTGCTCGGCATCGAGTCGGTTAGATAACCCGTTTAGTCGATGTCGATCGTCCTCGTGGAAATCGGTCGATGGCTAATCATGTTTAATAAATGTTCCATTACATCCGAAGTCACGGTTCTGCTTTCGTTGAACGGGGAACGACGAAAAAGGAAATTGAAATTATTTCATCGCGGAATCGAGGACGCTCTCCATCGAAGTTGCGCGGGTGGTGGCAGCGTTGGAGGTAGAATCGCAAGAAGGGAGAATGCGTAGACGCAAATGCGTTAAACTCCGAGAAGATGGAAGGTAGAAACAAGATAGCACGATCATCGGGCGATCACGACGGGGGACCGTGTAGCTTTTATTTTTACCGCGTATCCTACGTAATTATAGCTGTTTTCCATCGACCTGCGACGTCAAGCGAGATCAATATTTACCATCGACGCCGGTGCCGTCGATCCTTTTTTACTTGTTCAACATTCGTCGATATTTATGCGGAATAATTGACTTCCTCCTATCTCAATTCCAAACACGTCCCATCGCGCGAAAGATGCCCCGACGGTTCTTGGAGAACGCAGCGGCAAATTGGAGAACGCGATCCCCAAGTTGGAGAACGTTCAACCGAAATATCGGACTCAGACTGGCTGCTATAAATACTACGAAGAAGATCGTGCGTGATCGGTCTCGATATAATTTCATCCTTCGTCCTTCGTCCTTCGTTATAAATGTCTGGCGTCTGGGGGTTACGCAAGGATATACCGAGAAAGATTTTCGTGCGAGCGAAGGATACTACGAGGTTAAAGGAGAGAGACAAACCCGACTAGTCGAGAGACAGAGTCAGGGTGAAAAGGAGTCGGCGCGAGAAGGAAAGGGTGCGTGCTCGTAAGAGAGAAAGAGAGAGAGAAAATAGCGAGGAGAAACGATGAAGAGAGAGACCGACGAGAGTCGGCCCTCAGTCAGGACAGAGGGGCAAGGGATTGCGGAGAACGAAGAAGGGGTCGGCGACGTACGGGGCGAGAGGGGACGAAACGAGCCGGAGGGGTTGGAAGGGGGTGTAAAAAAGGACGAAGGACGTCGAGGAGAGGAGAAAACGTCGCCGGTCATGGACCGAGCTGGAGGGTGGAGGCGCGGAGCGAAGCTCGAGAAAGAAAGCCGTCGAGGTTGGGGTCGCCGACGAGGCCGCCGCCGCCGTCGCCGTCGCCTTGGAAAGGGTGAAAAATAATCGTGGATGAGCGAAGCCTCGATGGATAGAAACGAGGGCTTTTTATCTCCAGCCTCTCGTGATTAGTAAGTCCGAGCGTGCCTATTTTCTCCGGAGAGTATTAAAAATACGGTTACTGTGAAAAAGAGCGGCCGTCGAGCCGATAACATCGTTTCTCTTTCGCTCGGCGCGTCTACTTTTTTCTCTCGACTCGGACCAACTTACGACCTCGATATTTACGCGTTTCTCTCATCGCAAAAGACACAACGTCGAGAGGCTCGCGTAAATGGCAACTCCGCTCTTACGACGGGGTCTTTGCCAATTAAACGAGCGAGCCATTCCAGTGACGTCATTCGGCTCGCGCGCAATCTTCACGATCCGCGGAATCGTCGCTTATCGGCGTGTCCGCGAATAAAATTGCGCGACAAGCTGGCGATCGGTTTCACGCGCAAACTCGACCCTGCTCGGTTCACGGTGAAACGCGCAGTTAAAGTCAGGGTCTACCGGTAGCGCAGTTTGCGCTACTTTGGTAGCGGGCACGCGGTGGCATAATGACGAGTGGGCCGTTTGTCTCTACACGGCCATGATTACTAACCTTGCGGAATACCTTCTATACTTAACGCTTCGACGTTTCCGTGTGATTTATCGACCCAGCTTGCGAGAGAGCGCGTGGCTCTCCTTCGGTTGCCGATCTTTTCGGTCGATCGGATAGAACGCCTCGACTTCACCCTTCGCCATCTCCTTTGCCAAGATCGATTGACGCAAGGTGAATTTATTTTTGTTTTAGCATGGAAATTAGGAGAAGAGAGTTTATTTTTCTCCTTCGACGAATAGTAAAAGATTTGATACGTAGGGAGAAATAAAGTTATGAAATTAATTCTATTGGAGAGTTCTGGAAGCCTACAGATAAGGAGGTTCTCCCACTCGAACGAGTCACGTGCGTGTTGCTCTGCGCAGCTCTGTCGCACATGTAGCGTAACTGTGCTCGCAATTAGTAGGGGAATTCTTTATCTTCCGGCGGTTAGCAGCGTGTATCGCGTTCAATTTCCCTCTCTGTACAAATAGCCGGCGGGCAAACGGAAGTTCTCGATATACCGGCGGTCCGATTATTTTTCTCGCGCTTATAATTCCAAAGAAGTTTTAATACTTAGAAAAATTACAATTTTTAAATTCAAAAAGAAATATTCCTTCGTGCCTTGCAGTGCGATAAAAGGGTAAAAAAACACCGAGTATTAACACGTTGAACGCTACCGATATTTCGCTAAGTTCATGATTTTTACAGAAGTGAAATTTTTTCTGTTAAAATCACATCTTTACAGATTAGATACCTTAAAGACACAAGTAGTTATATAGTCAGCAGGACTTTACCCTTTTAATGCCAGTATTTAAATATTGAATGCATTAGAAAATTCGTAAATATTACAGTTCAACACCTTGCCCTGCAATTTTGAAGCTTCTCAAAAATTATCCAATTGAAAATATCAGTGGACGGCAACTTAAATTCTAAGATATATCAGGAATTACTGATACATTTTTATTTTAGGAATTTAATTTTCAATTATTGCAGAGACAGTCGCAAAAGACATCGTAGGGCAAGGGGTTAAAAGTCACACGAAATTTCAATGAATTTAATAGCGCCGGTCACCGGTGACCCCCACGACATTCAACGTGTTAACCTCTTCAGGGATGACTTTTTTTTATAGAAGCTATTTTAATATTCTTAACTGTACACAGGAAATAACAGTCAGTGCAGCCAAACCATAAGATTTTGATTTTTCTCGTTGAGAGATTCTGTAGTGAATAATTTATTATGAAATTTTTATTCTTTTTATTAATGATAGTAATTATAATTATGAAAACCTAAATGTCCACATATGTGACCAAGGGCGTCAAGAGGTTAACCCTTTGCAGTCCTATGTCGAGTTATACTCGACATAGCTTTACACTTCATCTTACTTTCTAACAATTTAATATCGCCGTTCCAAATTCATAATGATTGTGCAATATTATCTAAACATCCTTTAGTACCTACAGTTATTGTTATAATGCAAAAAAAATTACTAACCAGCGATGGAAAATGTGAAATTAATTTCATTTAGCTCGCTACAAAATTGGCAAAATAATTCGGACCGCAAAGGGTTAAGTGTACTTTATAAAATCACCGCTTCGTCGACGACGATCGTTCGATTTATCTCGAAACCTGACAAAAGTCAAAACAAATTCTTCTCCGTTCGGCGAGGCCAGAGATGCCGATGCGACCGAATCGTTCTATTGCGTAAGTTACTTACCCGGTGTTTCTTAAGGCTGAAATGCGTCTGCAAATAAAACCACGGGTAATTCATCGTCGCGTAACACGAGTACGGTTTCTTTTTTTTTTGCTTTCTTTCGCGTAGGAGTCCCGGTGGACGTAGGTGTACGTAGTAACAGGTGGTACAGCGGCTGGATACGAGAGCCATAATGCAGCTTCACGACGGTCATTGAGCTCGTCTCCTTGGCTCTCCTTGGCACTCTCGGGAATGCGATAGTTTCGGATTAAGATTATGTTTCGTTCGGTTTACTTTCCGTTATTCCGTAGAACCGAGCGAGGACTATAGAGCACGATTGTTTTACGATGCTCGTGTAGCAAGTTGCGCGAGATTCCAAGGGAGACGGAACAGAGTGCAAATTGAATTTGGTTTGCGAGATGGATAAGAGCGAATGGAGAGAGAATTTGATAGAAGTTTAACCCTCTGCAGATACAGGATCTACGGTTATGGATTGCGATGGCTTCGATGCGATATATTAAATCAGTGTTTCCCAAACTTCCGTCATCGTGGAATGCTTCTTAAGTTCGAAAATTTCGAAGGAACACTGGAGGAAATTTGGTTTATTCCAGTCTAAAACTGGAGTAAATAGTTAAGTAGATAAAGACAGGCTATGTTTCGTTGCTCTGTAACGTCAGTTTCGTAATTGTTCGCGGAACGCAGTTTGGGAAACGCTGTATTAAATAATAGTTTAGAAAAGACGTCCCAGAGGGAGAGATCTGAAGTTGAGACTAACGATTGAGAGTCACATTCCTCTAACTATTATTGTCTGTTACTCCGATTGAACTTGAACGTTTCACGATGAACTTTCGATCGGTATCGCCGGAACAAAGACGTTTAAATTCGCCGCGACACACGCAGGAATGAACGGCAGGACGAAAGAGTTGCTCGAATCTGATGCTTTGAAAAGGTGCAACTGATTTGAGGCGAAAAAAGTTTCATAGAATTCCAGGGGGCGAGCGTCGAACTTTCATTTGGGGAAAACAAATGAAAATGTCTGGACGATGTTGAGCGGACGTTTCGCTATCGGGAACAATATGTCGGGCGTCGGTAAATAACCCGAAGCGTTCGTTTTCCAGGTCTTTCTTCTCTCTTCGCGCTTTCACCGGCTTCCTCTCTCTCTCTTTCGTCTCTCGTTTTTATTGTTTCTCCGTCTGCCGTCAGGCAATATATCTCCGCGTTTTCGCATCGTCCGGCGGGTACCGATGAATAACGGAAATTTCGCGAAATCCCTCGCATTTTCTCTCCCTTTTCCAACCGAGAGAGCAGAACGGAGAGAGACGAGAGAGAGAGAGAAAGGGGGATAACACACATCCTGCGGGAAACTCTCGACATTCGCATTCGATGGACGAACGTTAGGCAAGCGCGAATTTGAATCAGCAAGCGAAGAAAGGCACGATTGTACGTCGCCTCGAAACTCGATTCGTGCCTGAAGGGGAGGAAAAAAATGTTTGCGGTAGACGCGCAATTAACTCGACAAGCCCGAATAGAGAAAATGAGAAAAAGGGGTTGAAGAGCGGACGATGAGGAAGCGGGAGGAGCACGGAGAAGGAGAAAAAGTTGGCGTATACGAAACGGAGGTTGCTCACCTTCGCGAGGTAGAGGCAGGACTCTACGGTCGTAGGACGCAGTCGACGGTCGGTTAATGCGAATTTCACATGCATAGAAGAGACGGAGACGGTGGCGATGGCGAAAAGGGGGCGGAGAGGAGGGTGAATCGCGGGAAAGCGATGCCAGGCACGTACCATTTTAAAATGGAAAGGAGACGAGGAGGGCCGTTGCGCAGACGACAGCGTTTCGTCCTTCGCGTGTAAAAGCTCCAACTTTTCCTCCCCTTCTCTTCTCTCTCTCCTTCTCTTTTCCTTTTCGCATTTTTCCCTCTCCTTTCTCTACGCCCGACGATTTCGCCCTTTCGCCTCTATCGCGTTTTCACTCTGCCGGGTGAAAAGGAAAGAGCAAACAACGGCGCGCGCTTCATTTTAATAATGTATACAATCCTGACCCGTGTTCCGTGTATTACGTATTTCGAGACGAATGCACAGTGAATATCGAGACAGGGCTTACCACGTTTTAGCGGTTTTTCCTGGGAGCTTTTCGCTTTCGCGGGAATTCTCTCGAAGAGCGGATTGGCCTCGTCGAGGGCTCTGCGGATTTTAATTAATATGGCGCGACTAGTTCGCACTTGAAAATGAAAAAGCATGGCTTGCCCGATTAACGGATGCGGTTTACAGTGTATACAATTTTGACAGAGGAGGAGGATTCGAATTTGTGAATATTAACGTCGAGTGGATTGACGGGTTGTTTTTTATAAAAAATTTGAATATTTTGCCGCACCCTCGAATATTTCGTTTAAATCCCAACGTGAAATCGTTGCCCGGTCGACGATATCGGGGATTTGAGTCTCTCTTCGATATTACACTTTTGCGATGAGTCGTTAAAAATTACTCTTTTTCATCTTTGAACTCCTCTTTTTCCGGAGTACCTATTTAGTATATTTAACACTACAGCTACCGACGTTAAACCTGTTATATTTAAATATATTAAGTAAGTACTTCGAAAAAGGCGAATTCGGGCGTGGAAAAGGTGATCGATTCGGTAAGTTATGTTTTATGAGATGGATGTAGAATAGCCATTCTATGACTCTTCTACAAACTTGGAGAATTTTAGGAAAAAATTCTGTAACGGTCAGTTTGACTGGGTTGGTAGTTCCAGTGTTTAGTATAATAGATATAAAGTCGGTAGTTCAAGTGTCAAAGGTCTGATGAATGGCAGATTTTTCCCGAATGAGCGTTCAAAATTCCAAAACTTACGTCCCAAGCGAATTGACTATAGCAATTAAAGCCGAAAAAGATAAAAAAATACTTCACCATTATCGCCACCGCCCGATTCACCTCGAAACAAACGCGTCTAAAGTCCCAACGAAAATACGAACGTGCAGCGATAAATTTCCCTAACAAAGTACATCCCTCAACGTTCCGGGAATATAAAATCTGCAATCTCGCAAAAAATCCAAGTCGCAGTGGTGTCGAGGTCGAGAGAAAAAGTGGATTTTAAAGGGTCGATAGTTCGTCGAGAGAAGAGGAAGAGCAAGACCTTGTCGACCGTCCTATTTAACTCTCGTGCGTGTATCGTACATGCTCAAAGACACGTTTCGGTGGCTCGTTGCACCGTGGAGAGACAGTCGCACATTTCCTCTCCCTTCGTTTGTCGCGGCTTCGATCCGAGCCACTAATGAAACGCTAATTAACGCTTTGCCCGCGCACCAAACGCTGCTCCGGCCAGCCGAGCGGTATGCCGAGCTCTTTCGAGACCTTGACTCGTAGCGGTGATTAATTACCGGTAACTCGGCCGTCCTTCTGCCTCGAATTTCTTCCTATCGCGATCGACGAGGCGTTCTCCGAGCTCGATACAGTTTCGTCCAAGTATTCGCGAAATCGTGACTCGCGGTTTGTTTCGCGATTAGGCCACTTGGACAGGATAGGTCGGCCGAAGTTGTTTGCACGTTTTATGATTAGTCGTTGAGTAGATGCTTAATAGCTTGGCTATTTGAGACTTTATTAACGCAGCAGCTGCCGACGATTCATCGGATATGCTTCGTGATGGCGGATAAATGTCCTCAAATGTACGAAACGGGGAACGAGGAATTATTTTTTGCCAGGTGGAGAGATTCAGCGCAGGGTATTGAAGAAACCGCGGCGTTACAAGTTGCGTAATTTTTTTAAAATGTTACCAGCTTGCCATTTTGACTGCTGTGGTAAATGCAGAGCTAAAAATCGTTTGGTTTAGAGTTACCAAGAGTTCCAAAACAATTAGTGACGCAGCGATCGCAAATACCGAACTTACAACGCAGCAGTCGATTACGTAACACCGGTGCTCCCTAGAAGAAAATGTCGTAGGCGTTAAAACAATGCGTCGTCCCTGACTAATCCCGTCTCAATCATAAATCGACCGTGTCTTCAAAGAACCGTGACTTAACCGATTCCAGACAGTTAATCATCCCACACCTAACACAATCGTCCACACCGTCCATACGCAACCTCGCAAATAATCCTAATACCTCCTCTCAGTGCATCTCCCTTTTTCTCCGTCTCCTCCATCATCAAGAATGCACTTCTTCACCGTTGACTTATCGTCAAACCGCACGAAACCCACTGCTATTTCTTTCCGTCCGACTGTTCGCGCGAACCTAACGCTCGCAAGGAGCGATTCGCGTGCCGGGCGGGCATAAAATCGTGGCAAATTAGGAATTTCGATCGCGCCAGCTGACAGGTGGATGCATCCAACTGGAAACGGATTCCTTCGGAGGGAGAAGTCGAGTCGGCTAACCGGAGTGCGTTCGTGCCAAGAGAAACGCGACGAAGAATCGAGAGAGGAGCTCTGGACTTTCGTTCGACGGCGAATTTTCGCGGGCGGAATTAACGATATTGCGTAACCGCACAGTGCAACGTAATCGTCGCTTTCAATTGCATCCTCCCGAAGGAAAATACGACGTGCAATTTGCGCGGCGTGCGTTCTTTTGCGCCGGAAGAGAGAAACCTCGAGAACACGGCGACTGTCGGGAGAGGCAGTCGGCTGAAAAGAGAATTTGCGAGGAGATACTCGGTTTGAACGGTTATACCTCGCAAAAATAGAGAAGTCCTGTGGCCTGCGGTTCGTTCTGATTCGCCTGACGGATAGAGACATCCCCCCTTCGACGTCATTTTCAATTCTAACGCGCGATTGGCCGATAAAGCCGCTCATTCGTCGCGTCGTCATGGGAACGACGAAAGAAGTGTTTTGTTTTCGGTTGTCATTCGCTGAGTGAGGTTTCCTGGAGCGATACGGTGGGGATAGGCGGGGCGAGCGACACTGTTCCTTTACCGCGAGACTTCTTTATTTTTGCGAGCTATAGCATCTGCATCCAACGAGGAGTGAGATATCTCTGTTATTTCGTGCGCCGTGAAAGCGAGCTTGTCGATGGCGCCCTCGAAGAAGAGGGAGAAGGTGGCGGCTTGCTTGGACTTCGAGCGAGAGGTCCACCTGTCCTTTCAATGTCGTCGTGACTTCTTTCGTTTCGGCAATGGAGGATGTTCGTGGGAAATTGAATTCTTTATTTTACTTACGATTTCGGTGGGTGTGAAAATTTTCAACCGCGTTGTATCGCTATTTTTGTTGAATTAAAAATGACTAGATGGAAGATTGGAATTTCCGTCGTCCTTTCAGCCTCAAAACAGTTTGAGGATAGAAATCAAGACTATTATCGCGAGTGTTAATATCATCCCGTGGAGACCGCTGTATTTGCGTTTCGCGCGATAAGAGTAACGATCGCTTTGAAAAGGTACGTATCTCTATTTGGCGACTACGCGCAGACAGTTGGGTGGTTGATGATATTTCAAGCCGTTCCTCGCGTTTGAAAGCATTTATTATACAGGCCGCGTATTCGACTATACCGTAGTGTCGTTTTGCCGTTAATATTCTACACGCTCTCGTCTCTCCTGCGGTCTGAACTTCGTAGTAAGAACCGCAGAAAATGACGTTTCACTCGTTACGAACACCGGCTCTCTCTTCTCTTTCCTCTCTTCTCGTTCCCTTCTCTCGACGCTGGACCGTGCTAGCTCGCTCGATGTTCTCCTTGTTTCCTGCCGTATGCCGGCCATTACAGTTACATGTATGCCAGTGCATAGCGCAGAGGATATAACGATACCGAGGTAGGACGTTTAAATCCCTCTTCATCCCTCGGCGTATCGCAACTCCGACGATATTTCATCCCTCGCGGTGAACTGAACTCGTTCCGCATAATATCAAAGGGAAGCTCGGGAAGCTCGAAAGCTCGGAAGAACAGAACGACTCCGACCGAAAATCCTTCGGAGCAAGAAAAGGCAAGAAACTCTTCTCGCGCTGCGGGTGACGTGCTTTTTTACGGGTTACATCATGGAACATCTTTCCTCGTCCTCTTTGTTGCTTCTTCTCTCTTTCTCTTTTTCTCTGCTATCGAGATACCACTCGCTCGCTAGGATGTCGTGATTGCACTTGTTCTCTTTCGGATATCGTGATAACACCCGCTCTTTTGGATATCGATATAGCATTCTTTCTCTTTGGGGTATCGAGATAACTTTCCTTCTTTTGCGGACTTCGAGATAGCACTTCTTCTCTTTTGGATATGAGGATAACACTCGCTCTCTTGGATATCGATATAGCATTCTTTCTCTTTGGGATATCGAGATAACTTTCTTTCTTGTACGGACTTAGAGATAGCACTTATTCCCTTTCGGATGTCGTGATATCACTTGTTCTCTTTTGGATATCAGGAAAACACTCGCTCTCTTAGATATCGAGATAACACTCGCTTTCTTGGATATCAAGATCGCATTCTTTTTTTGCGGATGTCGCGATACTACTTGCTCTCTTTCGGTTGTCGTGATAGCATTTGTCTTTTGATATCGTGACGACACTCGCTCTCTTGGATATCGAGATCGCACTTGTTCTCTTTTGGATATCGTGATAACACCCGCTCTCTTGGATATCGAGGTTGCATTCTCTCTCTTTGGGATATCGAGATACCTTTCTTTCTTTTACGGATGTCGAGATAGCACTTGTTCCCTTTCGGATGTCGTGATATCACTTGTTCTCTTTTGGATATCCTGATAACACTCGTTATCTTGGATATTAAGATAGCATTCTCTCTCTAACGAATGTCGTAATAACATTTGTTCTTTTTTGGATATCGCGATGACACTCGCACTCTTGGATATCAAGATAGCATTCTTTCTCTTTACGACATCCAGATAACACTCGCTCTCTTGGACATCGAGACGGCATTCTTTCTCTTGGGATATCGAGATGACACTCGGTCTCTTGGATATCGAAGAAGCATTCTTTTTTTCCTGGACATCGAGATAGCACTCGCCCCCTCCCGATCACCGACAACAACAACCAGCCCCTCTCGAATATCAAGACAAACAAAATCGACATCGAACGCGACCGTTTGGGTATTCCCTCGAGCGCGATAAACACGAGGCTCTTTGTCATCGAAGGAATCGTCTCCAAGCGACGAATCAAAGAAAACATCTCGATCGCAAGGCGAAACGAAGACGCAATGAAAAGTGACCCGCCGGATGGTAATTAAGAGTTACGAAATCCCCTTCAAACACAGTTGATCGGCTTGGGAAGGCGCGGTCTATAGCGATTATACAAAGGCCCCCGAGTAGATACAGGCTTTGTCGAATTTCTTTCGATGTAAGGAGCTTAACGTCGCAAGGCGACGTGGCCTGGTTTTTCCGACCTTTTGCCGTGGCAAAAGACCATGCACTCGCGCTCTCTCGTCTTTTATGCCGCGCGGAAGTCTCTTTGTGCAACGACGGTTCTTGTACACGCGTACACTTCGTTCCTCGAGCATTTCCATTGTCGTGGCATTATTTACAAATATTAACTACGAAGACGTAGAGCGTATTAAAGGGCTGATGGAAAATATTGGACTTTGTCTCTTCGACGATGGCAGGCGTTTAAGTGCCTCCTTTGCAATTTTGTGTCATGTTCCTGGCGCGGAAGTAGATTGCGCAAAACTGGGATTTGCTGAAAACTGTCAGGTCGAAGGGTTCAGAGTGATTCAATGGTATTAACTTATGCTCTTGCGATCAAGTTTATCTTTAATTTATACTCCGAAAGGTGTACGGCTGTCTATCTACGTCAATTGTATACCGAGAGGTATGCAATACAGATGAAACCACTTGGTAAATTTATATTTCAGTGATTTAATTTTTAGTGGTATTACTTCAAAGGAGAAAATAAATTGTAATTATAACACAGTTATTAGGAAAAAGAAGCTTGCAATTTCCAAGCGAAGTACTCCATCTTCTCATCCATCCTCCGCAACTTCTCTCTCAGCCGCTGGAATAAAACTTAGAAGAAGCCAGCGCAAAATAATTCTTCCGTCTGGCACTCGCGAAATTAATGTCTTCCAAATAATTTCCACAATCCCGAATCTCCGACGCGGCGAATCAAAGGGAAGATTGATGTCTCTGAAAACTATTTCCACGAGCTCCCGTCCAAATCTTACGCAGCAAGAAATCGTACTTGGAACGTTAGCCGCGCTTCTTTTCTCGAGGCTTTTGGCGCGATCCCTGGTATACGTTTCACCTTAAATATTTTATTCCGAACGGATCGCACGGAATTTCTCGGTCCTCCGACGTACGGTGATTTTATTGCCCCGCAAAATCGATGGCTCCATCCCTCTTAAACTTCTCGACGCAAAAGTACATCCTCGGTCCAACGAATTACCGAGAAATCGCTCCACGTATCGGCTATCGACATCGTCGGTGTTTTCTCTCGCTTTAATCTTTCGGGGCGTTCGATGAAAAGGCAACGAGAGAGGGCCGAACGAACGTGCGTACGGCCGGCTAATTTTGGCATGGCAGCCACCGAACGAAATTTTCTGCGGTGCGTCGCTACCGAGGTAAGTAATCTTCGGATACGCTTAACACATGTACCGACGTTATTTCGCGGTGGCGTGGCTCCGATGCGCCGCTTGCCAACTGCCTCGTCGAGACCGGCGAAGAGAGAAGAAGAGGAAGGCACGGTCTTCATCTCGCCTTTCTTTTCTTCGCTTTTACTTTGTCTACCGTCGTCTTCTTTCGTATCGGCTCTCGTTTCTTCATTGTACCTCTCCTGCTTTGCTTCTTCCCTCTATTTTTGTACTTTTTCACTTCGAGCGCTCTGGTAGAGTCGCTGATATAGTGTTTTAGGTGGGTTCTGAACCATCGAGGGTATGGTGCATTAAGTAATAAGGTAGGACAGGCAGGACAGAGGCGGAATAAATATTTATGCGAAATTCATCGCAATTGGAGTGTGTCACTTCGTGAATTTACCTTGTAAGTGGGCGTAATTTGGATGTAGGACGTAGTTCTAATGACCCGGTGTAAAGACATTGACGGTACCTCAGTGTTTAACCCTTTTTTGGCGCGGTGGGCTTAAAAGTGTCCCCTCTTTTTGATGCGTGACTATGCATGGGGCATATTTTTCCACCACCTTGAAATTTATATTATTTCATAACTTTGGTAATTAAAATAAACCGACACTTTTGTTCAGTTAAAAAGAAAAAATGACTGTGCAACATGGGTCATTTTATTTTCTGAATTTCCGTGCCTCAAAGGGTTAATAAGTAACAGAGCAATTCGAACAGTCTCGGGTACATCATTTGACTTTTCCTCTACACCAGCAGTAGCAAGGCTTTTCTAGAAAAATATAGAATTTCGTATAAGAATTGCAGTTGAGCTTTAAGTAACATTCACGACACTGTGAAACTTTTGTGCGTAACATTTTTCCCTAAAATGAATAGTTGCTGTTATTATTTCTTCCCAGCTAGATTGTCGATTCGTTTCACCGCGCAGTGGTTGCAAGTCCGCGCCCTTATCTCCTTGCTCGCCATAGCCCCCTTCATTTTTCCCCCATGCTTCTGCACTTTTACTTTGCCTGTCCTATTCTTCTCTCGCATCGTTCCCTCGGTTCTCTCGTTTCTTCCTTCGTCGCACCTCTCGCGTCTTACTTTCCTCCCGTATTTTTTCCCCGATGCTCCGCCGGTGCACAAGGCGCGTCCGTTAAATAAAGTTTCACCCTTGCGGCGCTATCTCTTCGTTTCTCCGCCGCGATAAAGCTCTTTTATTTTTCATTTCTCCGCTCCCAGAAGAAATCTACGGGCGACGCGGCGACGGATTAAAACTCGACTCGGACGTCGTCGTCGTCGTCGTCCTTTCGTTAATTTACACGAATCGTCGAGCACGCTCTCGAGCTCGATTCACGAGCAGCCGACGCGAAGCGACTCGCTGCCTCCGCGATATGGCGCATTTTGGCGAGCAACGCGAAACGCTTAATCCTTCGGCGACGAATGAGATTCGTGCGCCGTGAGTCCTCGCTTCCAGCCGAGAATTTAAATTCTCCGCGGTTATTAACGAAGACCGAAAGGCGGCCACGGGTTTTCCAGAGGTGTTTCCAAGTGTCGGGATCTTGTTAGGAATAATGCCGGGAAGGAAACGAGGTACGAGTTTCCTCGCCGACCTCTACGCGTTAGAGCATTGATTTTAGCATTCGTTTGGAGTCAGAGTCGAATCTTTTGTTCCTGATGGTTTCACGATAAAACTACCTTTCAGAGTATTTGTCACTTCATAACCAATGGCGATTGTGTGAAACCGCGACAAATAACAATGTTTATCTTATGTCCTGGTGGTTATTTAATGGTACCTCCATTTTTTCTTCTCTATTTTACAAAAGATTTGCAGCAATGGGTTCATCAATGTTAATTTTATAGTGTTATAACTGAGTGTAATAAATTATATATTTACAATTTAAATTTAATTATAAATTAAATTTATACAATTTAATTAAATTTATACAATTTAATTTATACATTTCACTATGCTCCATTTTTAAGTTAACTATAAAACTGAATAATTTCCACCGCTGACATACCCGAAAGCATCTTAACCCCTTGCCCTACAGTTTCTTTTGTGACCGAATGCGCAGTAACTCAGAATTAATTGTTGGAATAATAATATATGACTGATTTCCGATATACCTACCGGGCAACTTAACGCAATATTAAAGTACAGAACTAATTTCAATGTCTCTTCACCCACTGATATTTCCAATTGAATAGTTTTTGAAAAACTTAAAAATTTCCTATTCCATTTATCGCGTCACGAGTGCCACACGTCATTGTAGGGCAAGGGGTTAACACGTTGAATGCCATGGAGGTCACCGTGGACCGGCGCTGTTGAATTCAATGAAATTTCATATGACTTTTAAATTGTAATATTTGCGAACTTGTGATTTCAATCAACATTTACACGTTGGTCTCAAAAAGGTAAAGCCCTGCTGTCTGTAAATTTCTTTGTGTCTTTAATATTTCTCCCTTGTAAACATGTGAGTTTAATAGAAAAACTATCACTTCAGTAGAAATGAAGAAACTAGCGAAATACCGGTGGCATTCGACGTGTTAACGAAACAGCCGATCCAACAGAAACAGAAATCCCGACTTAAAGAAACATCCGCGAGATGAAGCGCCATCCAAGAAGTCTTTCGCTCCGGCGCCCGCAAACTATCGGCAGCCTCGGCGGCTTTGCAGAATTCGCATTTACGGGAACACCGGGCAAATTTCACATATGAATCCAGCGGGGTTGCCGTGCGTAGACTCGTAAGTGGATCAAAGCCCTGGGGAGCAGCGGGGAAGAGAACGGGTGGTGAATCGCTTTTATCCATTCACCGGAGGAATTTGCACGAACTCGCGGTACCGGGGGTCGTGTGCGTATACAACGTATCTCGTGTGTTCTTCGTGGATGCGTTGCGCACACCTACGCGTACCCTCGTGTCGGGTATTTAGCCGCATTAGCCAGAAACGAGGGCTTATGCGTACTAAGAACAGCCCCGTGAATCCCGCGCCAATAGAAAGCACGTGCTTCCGCACGTGAAATCGTCTCCGTGCTCGTTCAAACGTTGAAGAGACGAGAGGATAACGGGGAAGGATTTTTCGCACGTTGAGAATCCCGGCGGTTGTTTGGATTCGTCTTCGACCTTTTATTCTTCCGTATTTGGAATTTGTTTGATGCTGTTTGGTCTTTGACTCTACAATAAGACATGAATTTACGCGATAATTCTTTGCCGTATGATTTCTGTTGCGACAGCCTGCGCAGTGACTCGGAATTAAATTGGTAAAATTAAAATTGATCGGTGATTCTTGATGTATAGTACAATTTAACGCAATGTTAACCCTTAACGGTCGAATGAGCCCGTTACGGGGCATGTGAAATACTAATGATCTTAAATTTATATCGAAATAAACGATTTCAAATGTTTTACTTAAGTTATTTCTATAAACAGTTAATCAGCTTTCACCAAATTTTCTGTCATCTCATGGGCTAGTATCACAGGAAAGCTTCCGATCGTTAACGGTTAATATAAAAATAATTTGATCGTCTACGTCTCACTGATATTTTCAATTTGATAGATTTTGCAAAACTTGAAAATTCCCTATACAATTAACTGTATTCAACGTGTTGAGAGTTCCATCCTTTAACTCCGTGCCAAACGTAATTCACTGTATCTCTCATTTTTAATGCTCCGCATTTGATTTAACAACTACGGTCATTTCGCCCGGGACCTATAATTTTACGTGGTTTCTAGTTCAGTTCGGTGGTCACATCGTAGCAGGTGATTAACCCACTTAAAACTTCCCACCCACCATAGCAATCTGAACCGTTCCTTCATCCGATCCATGCCCCAACGTCAATCCCAATGCGAAATAGTTTCGCACTAATCCGCACTGTCACATACCTCCTTCCATTAACACCTAAGGTGAAAATAGTCAAAGTACGCCCCACACTTATAAAACCGCGCTTCGTGACGCAAGAAAGAGCGTTGCTAACGAGGCGCCTATTTGCTTCTCTCTTCCACTCTTCGCGAGATATATCACCGACTTAAAATACCACTCAAACGACAGCACGATGTTACAACTCGATCACAATCCCAGCTCATTGTTGCGTCAACGTCGAGTGAATTCAGAACAACCGATCGTCGCGAGAGAGGAACTCGACCGACCGGAGGTCGCCGATCGTTTGTCCCGCGGTCTCGCGAAACGAGACGTTTAAACGGTACAAAATTCGCGTTTTACGGTGCACCGTGGATTTCCGCGTTTCGCGGACGAATTCGGCACAGTCCTTGGTCCTCGAATCGTGCGAAACCCGAGGGCGTTGTGCGGACTTTCGACGATGATCGCGATGCACCGGGACCGGCAGCGACGTTGGCGATAGGCTTGGAGGAGAGGGAGGGAAAGCCGAGAGAGAGGCGAGTTTCTTCTGCGAGAGGAGGGAGGCAAAGAGAGGTAACGTCGAGGGAGAGAGGGAGAAAGAGGGAAAAGGAGAGGGAAAGAGAAGGTGTGATTGAGCGAGGTCAGGGCGGAAGGGAAGTCCCTGACCTGGTCACCTAAGCGTTTCTCCTTTTCTTTCCACTGCCAGCTCCTCCCGCGCTCCTCGCATTTACGTCGTCGTCTCCTGAATCGTCTCCCCTCTCCGACGGGTAATTAGCGAGACACCGAGCCCTTCCCCTTTCATCGCAACCTTCGAGGGTAGAAGCTATAGAACACTGTACAAACCGCACGGATCGAATCGAAGCATCTTATCGTTCGTGCTCGTATTCAAATTTTCTTTTCATTTTGTCGTTCCCTCGATCGATCGACGATACTCTGTTTATTATTTCACTTCGCGTTTATCGATCCCATCCGTCCGCTCGAGAGCGTTGAGGCCCGCTTATCGAGTCGGTGTTGCGTTAGAAATTCATCGGTTAATTACGCTCCCGAAATGAGAAGAAAGTCATAGCCGACGCGTTGGAGCGCTTGAATTAATGATTTTCTTCGAAAATTGCATTCTACCGGCGATGCATCAGGCGCTCGTTAAAGAACGGTCCATGGTAGCGGTACGTTGCGCGCCCTCGGCCAGAAAAAGGGCCCCGACCGTGCGCGCGAACAAGCCTCCGTGATTTATAGCGCGCTCATTAATCACGTTAAGTTTCCCCGGGCTTCTACGCCTCCTTATTAAACCGCGATTTGATCTCATTGTCCTTAAAAGACAAAGGCAAACGCACCGGTTCGCGAGATGTACAGTTGAGGAAATTGAACGGGACTGGAGGAGGGAGAGAGGCTGTTATGGCTACTGGTGTGCCTCCTTTTGTTTTGTACTTTTTAACTTTAGCACATTTGCATCCATAAGCGGAATATTCCGCAGATGACGATCGTCTTTTTCACCAGCAGCGAAATATTCCGTCTTGTACAATGTTAAACTGCTACGCGCGGAAGTGCATGGTATAGTGCGACACATTTAAGTTGCCGTCTGAGCGTTGGAGCCACTCTTTCGACCGCCTATTCGCGCCATTTTGTTTCTGGGTCCGCAAGCTCAGCCTTCTAAAGTAAACAGTCCGCATAGTCGTAGCATTGCCGTATTTTTACTTGCAAGCCAACTTAAATGTGTCGCACTATACTGCGGGTCTTCTACCGTATTTAGAGCTATGATGAAAATGGATTAACCGGTGTCGTTACTTCGCCTAGGACTTACAGCTTTAGGTGAATTACGAAACCTGTTTAAATTTTAATAATTAAATTAATAAATGGTAATTTAGGAAAAATCTTGAGAGGGGGGAAATCTTGAAATTGAGAGTCCGAGAGTTTAACTCAATCTTCATTGTAGAATTCATAGTTTCTTGCGGTGAGCATTTAAATCGCGCATGGTCCGAGAAAGCGAGGAAAAGGTTGGTAATCATAGAGCAACCAGTTCAGTTTTCTCGACTGTACACTTGTTCTACCGTTCGTTATCGTTATCGGTTTGTCACTCGAGAAACGAGCGAGCCTTTTTCGGGACGATGAGTCGGACGGAACGAAGTTTTCGATTAACGTTCCATCGATCGGTGGAAGCGAAAATGCTGCAACGTCAGTCTACGTTTTATGAAAAGACTCTGGTGCGATAAAGTATCCTTGCAGCAATCAATGCTGCTATTGCTATAATTGCACACACGGTAATCCGTGATGCGTGTCAACGGCGCAACACGTTTAACCGTGTCGCCATCGTGCAGAAGCGCATATATCGATAGGACGTTGCTAAATTCAAGATTCGAGCGATATCTCCGTGTCCTCAAGCATAATATCTGTCTCTGAGACCTCAGCTTACAAAAAAACTACCGATAAAATCCAATCCAGAGCAACCACCATTCTCCCCGTCAATTATCTCCCCCGAAAAGCCTCTCTGACGAGTGCCGTTCTGATTTCAGGTGAATCCGGACGCCCATGACCGAACCACCCAGCAAATTCAATCGAAACTAGGCAACTATTCTCTGGTGATGCATCTTCTGGACGAGCCAAAGCGTCTTATCGGCATCGAGGGTGTCCCGGCGAGTCCCGCCCCGTCCTCAGCGACCACGTCCCTCCGAACGAGTTGCGGCTCGGTAACCTCGAGTTCCAGGAGCTCGCCCTCTTCCCAAGAATTCAAGAAACCCGGAGGACCGAGGAGCAGCTCGTCCTCGTCCTCCTCGAGCTCCTCGTCGAGTCATCAGCGAGGCGGTTTCGTGAAGCCGGCCGACGGGAAGCCACCCCACGGCGGCAGGGGTGGCTACCCCGGGCAGCCGGTGAAGCATGGGGGCAATAGCAACGATCATCGCAGCCACGGCCTCCTACCCGCCAAAGGACCGCCCCCGAATTCGCCGGGGAACGGCACGCTCGTTGGCAATTCGAGTATCGGGAATTCCAGTGGCAACGCCAGCAGGGTTCACTGTGCCGGCAGCAGGCTGTCCAGGTTACCTCTCGATAATGTGAGTATCGATTTCCATTTCGCCGTCTCGCGATTCCTCCGCCTCGCCTTCTCCTCTCCTCCGCTCTCCGCTGTTCCTCCCAGACCATGTCGGATCGAACGCGTCTCGAGAGAGACGGCTCTGGATATTTTTCGACGGGAGAATCGTCCCTGGGTGATGTATTCTTGACTCTGGAATTCGGTTGGAGGGGGATTGACGTGGAACGAGAAATTAGGATTGGTTTGATTCTTTGCATAGATATATGAATTGTACTCTTCTTTTATATTTAGAACATCACTGGTGGTAGCTTAAGTTAGGGGAATTTTGAAATTTGGACTTACAAGGGAACTGATACACTCCGATTTTGATGAAACTTTGCATAAATATTTATTAGAGCTACGTTAAAAGAACGCTGTAATTCGTTCGTGCCTGTTTTCAACTTTAAGCAGAATTTTCAACTTTGAGATATCAAGGGAATCCCCTCTTTAAGGTAGGCACTCTCTGTCTCCTGCCTGCCCTGCCTCTCCTGGCAGTTCCCTGCCTGTCCTGCCACTCCTCCACCTGTCCTGTCTCAGCCCCCTATCTCCTGCCTGTCCTTTCGTCTCCTACCTCTCTCCCGCCTGTCGTGCGCAAAGAAAGTGTATTTTTTAAACAACAAACTTTGAAGGTCATTTGAAGGTCAAAATCTGTGCTTGCAAGCTCAAGTGTGATTGCTCAAACTAAAAGCTCACTTGGATTTCGACTAAATTTCTCGAAAAACTCGGAAAAATGGCTCAAAAGCTCAACACCTAGGGGCTCATAGCTCAAAAGCTCATTTTTGCGGGGGAAAATTGAAATTTAGTCGAAACTCGAATTGAGCTTTTAGTTTGAGCGATCCCATGTGAGATTGCAAGCTCAGCTGTCGTTGCTCAAACTAAAAGCTCAATCCGAATTTCGGCTAAATTCCAAATTTACTCCATCGAAAATGAGCTTTTGAGCTATGAGCCCCTAGGTGCAGAGCTTTTGAGCCATTTTTCCGAGTTTCTCACGAAATTTCTTCATAGTCCGAGTGAGCTTTTAGTTTGAGCAACGACAATTGAGCTTGCAAGCACAGATTTTGACCTTCAAGATCATACGAGCTCACATTCTCAACTTTAATTTTCTCGGAAATTGTTTTTGGACAAACACTTTGGGTATAACAGAGGAAGGACAAGCAGGAGACAAACAGGACAGGCAGGGAACTGGCAGGACAGGCGGAGAGGGGCAGGACAGGCGTAGAGAGGCAGGATAAGCAGGAGAGAGGCAGGACAGGCGTAGAGAGGCAGGATAGGCAGGAGAGAGGCAGGACAGGCAGGAGAGAGGCAGGACAGGTAGGGGACAGAAAGAGGACCTACCTTAAAGAGGGACCTCACTTGATGTTTCCCTTAAAGTTGAAAACGGGCACGAACGAATCCCACCTATCATCTTAGATAAGCCTAATAAATATTTGTCCAAAGTTTCATCAAAATCGGAGTGTATCGGTTCCCTAATTTACCTTGTAAGTCTTTTTAATTGAAAGTCTGAGAGTTCAACATCGTATTCACCGCAGCTCCCCGAGGAACTCTGTTCTTCTCTACTGGAAAGTTTTAGTTTCTCTTTCCGTTTTAACTGCTACGGTGATATCTCTTACGGCTCCTTACTTCAAGCAAGTTCCTATCTATCAACCCCAATTACATCACCTAGACAAATCTGTCGAGAACTAGAATAAGCATGACTCAACCCCTTAAATGTTCAGAGAGTATCCCAAATATTATTTGGTAAACGTAAGCAATCTTCACTTACATTGTCAAGCAATTCTCCAGCCCTCGTCCCATCTCGATTCTCCCCATCGTAGAATCACACCCCTCCAAACGAAATACAAATTCCCGCGATAACCACAGCAGGTGCACCCTCGGTGCGCTTTCGCGAAAGGAAAAATCATCGGAAAAGCACTCTCGCACACGAGAGGGCTCCTTTTGCTTTCACGTTCAACGAATGGCAGTCTCGGTTCATCCTCCGCCTCGCGATCGAGCCTCTCGAGGAGAGATCGAGGATCTCGTGGCATTAATCGGCGAGAAGCAGCGATAAAGACGTTATTACCGCGACCCTCCGTTCACCAACGAAGAGCGTCGCGTTCTCCAGGACCTTTGGCGCGTTCGCCAGCGTTTCGTCGACGGGAAACGAATTGCTTTTCAATGGAAATCCCGTTGGTAGGGCAAGGTTGGTCGTCGGCTATTACGGTTGACTCCTCGAGGTGCAAATTTCATTGAGATTGCCTATCGATCGTGTCTACCGCGTTTTGGTCCTGGCATGTGTCTTCGTTGTACCTACAAGGAGGACACTTGACATGGTGGTCCTTCTCCGATGTACCTACGCAATTAGGACTCGAAGGATGCCGTCTGCTCTCCCGTAGCTGAGGAAATTGACTCGTTCCAGTCTCCTTTCCCTTTTCTTCTGGGTCTCTGGCTCCTGTGGAAGGTGCTTTGAGGTTTTTCATTGGCTAAACTTTTGCTGGACCGCAGTTATTTCGAATTTTGTAGACATTTTTGACCCAGCGATGCCAATACGGTGTATCGGCAGCGTAAAATGAGACACTGAGAAAATTACCACGCACAGTATCAACCAAATTAAACCTCTCGTTCTCCAAGAACCAAACTCAGCCTCTCTCCTCTCGACCCATGGACTCTCTCATTCTTCATCTCCATCGCGATAATTTAGCTCGGCCTTAGCACTCCACTTCGTTTCCGATTCCAGTATCCTCCGGCTAAAAGTCAGTAGGCAGTTTTCTCCGGCGCCCCTCGTCCTTTCCGTCTCTTCAACCCCTCGCGATTCAACCCACGCATTTTTTTTTCTCCCCATTGTTCCCGCGTTTTCTTTTTGCGAATGACTACTCGACGCTACTCGTAATATCTCCCTTTACGACGTCGTCTTTTTCCCTTCCTCTCTATCTTTCACTCTTTTCAATGCCTCCCCCTTCTTCCCTCTATTTCTATCCCTCCTCTCCTTTCCCTCCTCGCCGCGCCCTCGCACCCCCGAGAGCGTTGATTAATGATCGCTCGAGAAGTCGTGATAAATCGTGGAAAGAATACCGAGAGAGAGCGTTTGTCGTCGTACCCGGATTATTTTAATTAACAAGCGCGTCTCCACCCTCGAAACAACCGCCGCGGGGACGTTTCGCGTCGGACTCGATTATCGTTGATTAATTTCATCGATGTGTCGCGTTCCCGCTGGTAAATACTTGTAGATGGCCGTTGCATGAACTTTCCGAAGGAATCGCACGATTTTCACGCCATTTGACATTGCGAGACTGGAATTTAATTGGATGCTCTTCGCTGATGTTTCAGGGAACAAATTCGAGGCATGGTCCCACTGAGAATTCGGCCGATTTGGAGAACATTCTGAAGGTGAGTCGTACTTGATTTGTAATTATTGCATCTATTTAATTAAACATTAATGACCGTCTCAGGAAGTAATTAGGTTTTCGAGAAACAGGAACTACAAAATGGTTTTGAGTTTCTCTATTAATTTGTCTTACCGTGTAAAAGCGAATGTTGCAAAGACGACGAAAACGTCGATAGAGTTTCTGAAGTAATTAGTTAAAATCAGAGTTAGTCCTCGTGAATTTGTTTTGTGTCGGATATCTTGGATAATTGGGAATGGATTTTGAAGTGTTCGTGAAAAGATTTCGGTAAGAAATAACCGAAGAAACAGAAGGGGAAAAAGTTAAAGATGTATCTCTTACATCTTCTCGTTGCCAGGCTCGTAAAAACGTATGAATTGTACAAAAAGCGAGTAAACATGATGCCACTCGATGCAAAAGTGGTCGGATATACGTTCATTAACTCCCTGTATGAATGTATTTCCAACGGCGAACTCACGGTCAACGGGATTAGACTCTGTGTGTTAAACAGGTAGCGATTATTATTTTCGTATTCAAAGGATTAACTCTGTATCTACAAAAAGCTTAAAGAAACCTCTTAGAAAATAAAATCATGCAATATACAATTTTTACGGACTCTATATTCAACCCATTAAAATGTTAACAGACTCATTATCACCGGCAATCCATCTAATCTTATTTAACACTAGAAGTACCAATCCGGCCAAATTAACTGGTACACA
Source organism: Cerceris ruficornis (assembly GCA_963989415.1). Lineage (NCBI taxonomy): Eukaryota > Metazoa > Arthropoda > Insecta > Hymenoptera > Crabronidae > Cerceris > Cerceris ruficornis. The sequence continues at coordinate 22,681,125 of OZ022521.1, read as the reverse complement.
ATTTTTTTCAAAAAATTCTCAAAGTTCCTAGGAGCGCCATAGAATAAATATTCCACGTCTATCTCGTAAAACATAAATTACCGAATCTTTTCCACCTCTTACTCCCCCTTTTTCAAAGTACTTATTTAATATATTTAAATATAACATATTTAACGTCGGTAGTTCTACTGTTAATATGTTGGTCATCGGTGACGGGCGCTACTAAATAATAACAAAAATCCCAATAAGCACCATGCCAAACTCTCAACAATTTTATCACAAAACGATTCACACACATCGTTCCTTTTACAATAAAAATTGCCAGACAATAAAGATAAAACAATTAAAACGCTCATCCCCGCGAAAAATGAATTTCACGGGAAGGATACTCGTACGCAAGCGATCTCACCGCGTGCCAATGAACTCCTCGTTAAACTCGAGTGCTGAAAGTTCAGGTTGTCGATAAGTCAATTTTCTCGCCCGATACAACGCTATCTCGTCGGTGGTTGCATCGCGGCCGTCGTTGGACCGAATCGACCCGCCATTCGGTTTCCCTCTATCGCTTTTCACCGTCGTTCCAAGAAGAGCGCACAATTTCGCACCCTTCCGGATGGAAAACGTACATACGTTAATCATTTGCAACGAAAGAGCAAATTGTTACGGTGAATTTTCCTGGAATTTAGCATTTTAGCTGGACGTATGAATGAGATGCACGGACAGATGTCCTTTGACCCATGGATCGTTATTCCGGGGACGATAGCCGCTCGAGAGGCTAGAAACTCCTTCGGTTTACGTTTCCCATCGAATGGAGCGCAATTATAGCCTGCCTGAAATACATTTCCGTGGAAGAGAGAAGATTGTACCGATTCCACGGTGATCTTGAGACGTCGCGGTTATTTATAGGCGTATCCTTGAGCCATAGACTCGATTCGAATTATTTAAACGTGCAACAAATCGGCAACGCGGCCGTGGAATTAAGCGAAAGTTCGATGCGCGAGTCAAGGACCGTCGAGAGTGTATTTTATTTTCGTATCTTTCGGTTCGTCTAATTTAGATGTCCGTAGAGTTGCAACGCGAGAGAATGATTCTATCTTTGCGAGTCTTGGCGTCGAGGTGGTGCATTTGAACAGCATTGTCTTTGAAGATTTCATTTCGTGCTGTTTGAGCATTATTCGCAGCGATTTGTGTCATTGTATCGATCTACAGGTACTTTCGACGTCGTAAGTTATTGTTCATTGGTCTCTTGATCATCATTTATTAAGTTTGCACCATTTTTCTAATAACAACTCACGTTCAAACAATAAAAAATTCAAAGTCTGAATTTCTAAAAAGTTCAGCGTCCTTGTTTGACTCCATTGCGCTCGAATTTTTCTCCAATTCTGTGTTTTTCATCGACGAGTATTCGCCATTCTCGCTAAACTTATTTCAACGAGGCCGAGCTGATTCCCAGCGACACGCATCGCGGATTCCCGTCGATTATCGCGAAACGGATCGTTTGTTCGACCAATGGAAAATTTGCCGATCGACGTTGTCCTAATACCTATCCGGAATAATTAATGTCAGCGACGAGACGCGCGGAAATTCCGCGGGCAGCGTCGATAAAAAGAGAAGAAAGGAAAAGAAAAATACGACGGGACAATGGCTGATTCGATTTTCAAACAGAGACGGTTGATTCGTCGCTCGTGTTTTTCGTTGGACGTGACGAGTCCGTTCGATTCGGGGCGACAAATAGCCCCATGTCCCGCAGGACTTTGATCCTTTAACGCGTCGATATCCTCTCCAACAGCAGGGACAATATAATGCCTGGTCTCTCGCGAAACGAGAGGATATGTCGAATATTTTTGAAATTTCGCCAGATACGTAAGAAATTGGTCCTCGAAATACATCGCGGGATTTGAAATCGTTGAATGGTCGCCTCGTTGCACCGAAAGTGACAATTTGTTTGGGTTACGTCTGGATTAACCCTTTGAGGACTACTGACGCATATATGCGGTCTGAGAAAAAATCTGATTATAGTTTATCGAGGCATGTATACAGAATTAGAATTGAAAAACTGTAATATAACCGTTGAAATATGATTGTGCAAATAGTAATGTATAATTCGGATACATTAATACTCGAACTGTCTGATAAAAAAGTAGTTTTTGATCGCCAAATAAATGATTATCTCAAAAAAGTCTCCGGCCGCAAAGGGTTAATTTCGGGTTAGTTTAGCATTTTTTTGTTTTAACTTCCGCCAAATTTGCCGCAGGAAGAACCATATATCCCGTCTGTATAATCTGTCAGAGTTTACAATATGGCGAAACTTTGTAATTCTGACGAAAGTACAAGGACGTGTGAATTTTTTATCATGTTCACAAAGTTCCGTCATATTGTAATCTCCGAGAGATTTTTTCTCGAGGTTCTGTTAAACTGCGCGGACCCACGTCAAACTGTAATAAAATACAACATAAGAAAATGCAATTCTCCGATGTGCATCGTAAATAAGGATACGTCAAGAGCATTCTTCCAAGGTGCAGAAACTTGTTACTTCGGCCGATCTGCCGTTTATCGCGATTCTTCGCAACTTACGATTATATTTTATCGCTCAAACAGCGCGGACGTTTGATTTAGATATCATATTAACGAAGCACTTTCGACTCTGCGTTTCTCAGAACCCGCTTACATTTTTCCAGCACAGAAACTTCCCTACGATTGTTTCTCGCAATCTCGAAACACCTTGTACGATCTGCGATACTGGTTCGCGGTAAAAGGTCTGTCAGGGCTGACAGGCTCGCGTGTTAATTTATGGACGCGGCTTAACCGCGATTATCGCCGGATTGATATCGTCCGTTGCGATATCGCGCCGGGTTTAATGGAGAACCGAGACAACGGACGTATTCACAGTCGCTTTATTATTTTCATGCTAATCGCCGGACCGGTTTTCTTCCTCGTCGATCGCATTGCGTTTCGTACACTTGTTGTCGTTTGTATGAGTCGCAAAGGAGATCAAACAGAGGACTGCGGTTCGCGTTGTTCCACTACTCGTCGAACAATATTCGAACGTCTTCTAGAACATTTTTTCTAAATTATTTAGCAGCAACATGTCGAGCTCAAAAGCTGACATAGGCCAAATAAACGAGGTCTAAGTTTTTGGGGGCCGGAAAAAATAAAAACTTCAATTTTTATAGAAATATATGGCTATTTTGAAAATAAAAAGGAGCAAGTATAACGGTAGAATTAATGTTTTTTTCCTGGCACTTGACAACTCTTGACGACTATGCGATCGCGTTTTGAAGACGATGCTGGAGAATAGGAACTTAGAAACACTGTCAACTGGTCCTAAGCGAAAGTTCTCTCCTGTAATCGGTAACGCAATGTTGTAATGATTGGGAACTGATGCAAAGACAGTCGTGGGCCACATGAGGCCCGCGGGCAGCGACTTTGGCATGCTTGATTTAATATATCAAAATGGCTGGCCCTAGGCCAAGATTTTATAAAATTTCTTTGTTTTATTGCAGCCCACATGAACTTAGACCTTAAACGAAATGACCATCGCAACCAAATGAATCTCAGATTCTCAAACGTTCAACCCCGATTCAACTACCTTACACTTTTCTCATTGTCTCCTGGACTCTCACTCCCCCAGACCTCCACCCTCTCGACGGAGGGCGAAAAGGTCAAGCTGAAAATCCCAGAAACCAGCAAACAAAATCACCGTCCCCGATAAATCTCATCGCCATCCACCCTCCACCCTCTGCTGCGCTCCTGAGCTTTAAAAATCTCTGCGAGGCCGTACTTTCAGGATCACGGGATACAGAGAACACGATGGAAAGAGAGAAAAAGACTCGTCCATTCGCAGTTCTCTGGAGAGCGGACGTTACCATTCCCTCGCGGAGGCTTTTCCACTTTGAGCGCGAATTTATGACGATACTAGGGGGCAGTCAGGGGGTATAGTTGCGGCTGCGTCGCGTTTCTCTCTCCTCCGGCAGCTCGCCCTCCGCTGTCGGCGCTCTTTCCATCCTCTCCTCTTCCCCGTTCGGTACAGGAGCACCGTCGAGGCCCATGAATTATTCTCACGGCTCTGCCCGTGGGAAAATACGAGAGTTGCGCCAGTAGGCATCGTAAATGCGACTGCTAATTGCGCTCGCCGTCGACGACCGCTAGCGCGAGCTAGACCTCCTGAATATCGCATTCTTCCGCGACCCTTGCCCCCTCGCGTTTCTCGTCTCCTGGTCCGCTCGCGTTTCGATCGGACCCTCGCCCCCGTGCTCGATTAATCGAGAGGATTTTTAACGTCCATTACTCTTCGGCCGAAGGTCTTCTTTTTTTTTATCGGACTTTTGCGCGCAGATTTCTCTCGGATTTCGCAGGTGGATTCGACGTGGGAAGGTCGTGGCTGGTCGCATTTGGGAAGGACGAATTGCGAGCTTTATCTTTGAGATGAAAGAATTGCTCGGTGCCTTTTTTGTTCTTTTTTTTCAAGTCGAACGTTGGGTAGGATATGTCGGGAGGACAATTAGGCCGAGTTAATAAGGTCAATTCGATGCCGATTAAGTTAACTCGGTGCCAAAGGCTCGTGTCTCGTTCGGTGTCGACGGAGCTTTCGATGAAGATTCGTTCGCTCGTTTAGCGAATGGCTGACGGAAGTTTCGTCGGTCCTCGCGGACGTTCGTCGATGAAAATGTTACTCCTCTTTCTGCTCGTTCATTCGCGGTGCGCGAGTGTACTTGTCGAGGGAACGTACGGGGGGAAAAAAGCGTGGAGAGAGGATGAGAGAGAACGAGAGAGGCTGAGAGATGGATAGTACGAGAGGTGAGGAGGGTAGGAAAGCAAAGAGGGGAGCAGTCGTTGCATCGGTCTCTCGAGTACACCGACGGAGGGAATGAGCAAGTGCAACGCGCAAGTGCAATCCCATGAGTCCCCTCGAAGTGATGCTTCGCGGAACATTGTTATATTCTCGGTACATTAGGAGATACAATATTTTCGCAGAGACATTTCGGTACGTTCTTCTTTTGTTTCCACGCCGCGCTTTATCTCGTACGAACGCGCTCTCCGGAAAATTGAAAATCCCCGCTCGCTTTCGACGGCCGTTCCCCTCATCGGGGAGATTACGTTTCCACGTCGAACTTTACGTCGCGAACGTCCTATTCTTTCTGCGACTTTCCTCTTTCTCCCTTCCACAATCCACTGCTAAAAACTGCACAACAACGAGAGTATCGAAGTCTTTCCTCCTCTTCTCAAAATTTCCCCGTCTCTCTCAGTCTCTCAGCAGCCTGTCAGTACTTTGCTTAACTCTTCAAAGTTAATTCATCAATCGGTCGCCTAATCGCTTCAAAAATCACTTCGACAATTTACTTTTTGTCTAATGCAACGTTACAATCTTAACACATTGCGCACGCGCCACGAGATATCTCGAATATTGAAAGTTCGAAAGCAGAGGGATGTAGAAAAACATTAAAAATCTCATTTTAACACGTTCAGCACGTTGATGCCTCACTGGCTGTCTTACTTAAAGACTATGAGGTATAAACATGATGCCTCATAATTTAATTAACTAAAAATTGATAAGACTGGATTTAAATGTCTCAAACTATGTAAAATATTTATTATAAATTTTTTGCAGATGAAACACTGCCAAAATAAGTTCGCAGTCCTTTGTGAAAAAAAGTATGCTCTACACCCGCGCTTAGCGTGTTAAAATATTTCTCTATCAATATACGTAAATAAGATAATGAGGAATGTTTAAGCGCTTTCATGTGGTTTCTTTGTAAACTTGAGATTCACTAACATCTAATAAAATCTAAAAAAAATATGAAGGCAAGAATTTTTGCAATATCGACAAAAATCTTATAAAATTGAATTTTTAAAAATGTGCGAAAGTCGAGGGCCGCCTATACCCCAATTAGAAGTTGTAGAATCTCAAGTTTACCAAGAAAACACATGAAAGCGCCCAAACACTCCCCATTATCTTATTTATGTATACTGATAGAAAAATATTTTAAAATACAATTTTTAATGTTTCCTATACTTTCGAATATTCAACATTTGCCCACATTTTCCGCAACTAATTATGTGCAAAAGTCGAGGGCTGCCTGTACGTGGAATTTTCAAAAGAGTACAAAATAATCGGATATACAAATTGTACCAAGTCTTCGGAGCGCATCAAATCTGCACGACCTGCAAGCGCGTTGAAAGAGTCGAGCGCCGTGCGCAATGTGTTAAAAACATCCATCGAGGCGCATCCGCGGAAACGTATTATCCCTGCTACTAAATCGCAAGTCCGTACACACGGTTAGAAACTCCGTAATTCCCGTCGATGCTCGTTGACGGAAACGGTGGTCTTCCTAGCGGGCCATTACGTGCACCCATGCACGTTCCCGGAGCGAGGGGCCGGAGGAGTTGCGCTCGTTGCAAAGCCCCTCGAGTGCAGCGAGAGAACGCGAGGAAGAGAGGAAGTTGAGTTTGCAAGTGCAATTCCGTGAGGCTCCTTGAAGTGAGCCGGTGGAAGGAGTAGCCGGCGACCATCGGCCACCACCCGGTAACGGGTTTTCGCTCCTTCTCGCGTGCCCGGCATAATTACCGGCATTATCTGCGCGATTCTCGACCGTGGACGTTCACCGACGGATCGCGAAAGGTTTTTGCACGTCGATGAAAGTATGGAATCGACGAATTTCCCGTTGTTTCGTTCGAAAGAGTTCCTCTTCGTGCGGTGGATCGGAGAACGTGATGTTACAGTCCTCTGATATCGCTTGGCCTGTTTGGTGGAGATGGTAAAGTTTCGAGAATCGATGTGGTTGACGGGGTTGCATGGGGACTGTGAAGATTTTAGGGGTGATTTCGTGAAGGCTGTGCTTATGGTCACGACATGGATCATGGAACTTCGTTCTGTGTAACGTTTTCTGGAAATAAAATAATCCGATGGAGGACCGGCGTGACGAGGTGCAGTCACATTGAAATCGTAAAAGTTTTCGGAGACTCTGTGGAGTGCTTGGTGCTCGGTTCCACCTTGCGGTGGCGATCGTTTTAGGAGCGCAAAGTAACTCTGTATTTCATGCTACCCTCAGTCGTCGCAGATATCGTATTTCTCAAACATCTTGTCGGATATACTCATGCAAACCGGGGAGGTCTTTCTTGAAAAGCGTGAAGAAGTTCTTCGCGCGGTTAGGGTTGCCGATTCTCACCCCTACCATAATCTACTCTGACCGACTTCAATAGGCGGTCAATATGATCGGTTTCCAATTATTCGAAAAATTTCCCAAATTGACAGGGAAGCCATGCAGAAAATATTTCACCTCTATCTTACAAAACCTAAGTTACTTAATTAATCATCCTTTGCACCTCGTGATTTCTCTGTTTCCAAAGTAATTAGTCAGCACATATAACAGCAAAACTACTCAGGTGGTCAAAATGACGAGCCCCTATTTTTTCTTAGATTCCCCAAATTGATAGAATGCAGTAAATATTCCTTTCCCATCTTATAAAACCTAAATAACTTAAATGATCATCCCTTTCACTTCTTAATTTCCCTCTTTCCAACCTACTTATTCGGTGCAATTAAATATAATAGATGCAACGCCGGTAGTTTCAGTGCTAGCGGTGCAAATAGAAATTTATTAACCGATCTCAGTTCTCATATTACTTTTTGCGCACTCTTTCAACCATCTCATCGATTCATCGAACATAAAACACTCGCATCCCCATCGTCAACGCTCAATATTCCTCTCCCCCTCGAAACCTTCGACTCGAAGATCGCACCGTTTCTTTCGAGCGTTCGTTATCCTGCAAATCCATTATACTCGGCGCATAATTTACATAACCCGGCGTCGGGTTTCGTGCTCTGGAGGAATAAACTGCCACGGCGCGGGTGTAATTCGTTGGCACGAAACAGAGTACATCGGCCGTGCGACGACCTTCGAGATCGTGTCGGGGGTGGTGACTCAGCCCGTGGAGAATTCTCCTCTCAACCCGATCGAATCCTTTTTTCGCCCGCCTCGTCTTCCGATGCAAATCGAACGATTTCGTACTCGAGTCACGTGCTTCTAGGTGCACACCAACGAGAGAGAATAAGCACGATTAACGAGAAACCCTCGTTTCTTTGCGTAACGTTGCACCTCCTCGTAACGTGCAAATTGATGTTTGCGAAGGGGGAAGGTCCTTGGGATGCTTTCAGTTGGCTCATGATTAGATTATGAAGAATTATTGGGAATTTTGTTCCTTCTTTGGCTATTTTGCATACTGTTTCAAATGGGTACCGCACCAAGAAATTGATATATTAACACGTTGAATGCCATGGCGGTCATCGGTGACCGGCGTTATTGAAATCAATGAAATTTCGTGTGACTTTTAAATCGTAATATTTACGAATTTTCCAGTGCATTCAATATTTAAATATTGGCATTAAAAAGGTAAAGTCCTGCTTTCTTTATATCTCTTTTTGTCTTTAACGTTTCTGGTTTGTAAAGATGTGATTTTAATAGAAATAGTGTCACTTCAGTAAAAATGATGAAACTAGCAAAATACCGATGGCGTTCAACGTGCTAATAATTTAGAAGAAAGTTTCCCTCGGACAATGGGTTGGAAATTGGTTACAGTGATTGGATGTCTGACCTTTTAACTGCATACACACCTAAATATTATTTTGTCGCGTTAGAATGATAGCAGAGTGTCGAATGAACGGTATCTGACTTGATCTTGGATCTGGAGAGATCGATAGTGATCCAGGGGAAATAGAGAAACGGGAAATCCTGGCTGACAGGGTGGTAATACTACTTGAGACCGTAGAATAGTTTCTAGGATACTTCCTAAGAAAATGCCAGCAGGATTTGGAACATGGGAACAATATTAACTGGGACAGTGACCTTAGGGTGAACTCTGTCTAGACTAGCTTTTACTCCTGACGAAGCTGGTTACCGGAAATCTCGAATATCTTCTAAGAAAGAAATATCGAATTCTTTTGTGACTGAATGTCCAATAACTCCGAATCAATTGCTGAAATAAAAATGCATTGCTGATTAATATCATAGAAATAATTTGCATCGTCTCCTGACCAACCGATATTTTTAATTTAACAGTTTTCGACAAACTTCAAAATTTCAAATGCGCTCGAAGGAATCTTCTATTTTTTATTTTTTATATTGATTTTTATATTTAAATATAAAATTAATATTTTATATCTAATTTTAAATTTAAATATTTATATAATTGCACTTTAGTACACTGAGAGCAACAATAGTTACGATATGCATGAAATGATACACATATAACAACAAATATAATTATAGCTAGAGAATATCCTCTTGAATTCACGGTATTATCAAAAAATTGCAAAAACGACAGAGTAATCCCCCATTTCAAAAATCCCACCGACAAAACGCATCGCTCGCCGGCATTTTTCAACAATAACCCCGCACTCCCGAGAGCTCGGAATCCTCCCTTACCCTTTTGTCCCCGCAAACATCAATTTTTAGAATCATTTATCTCATCCCTCCCAGTTTATAAAACCCATCGAACGTCCGACGGTCCGAGCGGACGATTTCAAGCGTCAATCGAGCCTTTCGAACGTTTGGCCGATCGATTCGCGAGGAGCGTCCGCAAAATTTCCTACTCGACGGACAACCCGACCCTCGTAATGTTCTTTTCCGCACGACGACGAACGCATAAAAATCATAATCACTCTCTGTAACGAGCCTGTTAAAAATTTCAGGAAGCATCATCTTCCAATTGCCTCTCTTTAACAGCTTCCAATAACCACCTACGGTGCATCCTCGCGCACGCTCGAAAATCCTTCGCGATCAGCGTAATGCCTCCCTCCAGAAATGTTAAAGGCGTTCGAAGCTACCGTCTCATCCTGTATAATATCGCTCCGCCTAACGATTCTACCGAATGAACGACTGTTAAGGCGAATTACCAGGTTGCGGAAACACACGCACGCGCGCTTGCAATCGCGTAATCGCTGCTAACGGAACATCGTATTTGCGTACTAGTACCGCCAGAAGCTAGAGGCAACGAGTTAACCGTGTCTCCGTACTTGTTCATTGTTGCACTCTGCGATCTTGCCGGACCGTGAAACTGGAGGCTCGTTGGGAGATTTCAGCAATGGAGATGTTGTTGCTTTGGATTTTGGGTATGACTGGTACGGGCATAATGTTTAGAAGGTATAGCTGCAGGTGGATTTGGAGCGGCAGGGGCTACGGTGTAATAAATTTGAAATTAGGAAAAAGTTGACGGAGGTGAGGAAGTTTGAAAGTGATCCTGGTAACTGTAAGTTTGAGCCTTTAACTCCTTGCCTTGCAATAACGAGTGATACTTGTGGCGCGGTAAATGAAGTAGGAAATTAAATTGGTAATGAAATTGAAAATATTAGTGGGTCACGGGACGGTCAAATTATTTCTATGCTATTATTATTGCCTTAAGTTATACGCTGTATTAAAAATTAGTGATAAATTTTAATTCACCAATTCTGAGTTATTGCGCATTCAGTCAGAAAAGAAATCGTAAGACAAGTGGTTAACTTCACATATTCTTAATCTACTGTACTTCAGGGTTTCTTGTTTCACGCTTTGCTTTCAGTGGCTGCATTTACTTTGCCTAGGATTTTTTTTTTGTAGATTTCGAATCATTGAGACTATGAAATGTAATTTAGAGTTAATTAATTTGGCCTGTGGACGGTTCAATTGTAAGTCCAAGGTTCAAGCTTCACAGCCACCATAATATCTGGTATGACAGTTTGGCGATCGCTTAGCCGAAATTTCATACGCGCACGCGCAAATTTCGGGGGACAAAGGCGTCACCCTTAATTACCGAACCCCTGAGAGTAATCAACGCGTACAACACAATTCGGGCATCGTCTTCGAGCCTCGAGAGACGTTCTAGCCGTGAAAACGACGAGTCGATCGAATTTTCACGAAGCTTGGAATTTTCGCGCGGGAAGAAACAGGAGAAGAGGGTTGAACGAGGAGAACTCTTGGAGGGTTGATCGCGGTAAGAATATAAGCGCACCACCGACGACGATGACGAAAGCTTTTGTCTCGGGGCTCTTTGTTCCCGTCGACGGATGTCTCGACGGGTCAATGAATCGGTCCCGACGATTCACTCGTGGAAATGCGTTTCGTTCGGTGCGCCCTGCACCGCTGCACCAGACTGCATTGTTCGAATGTTTGTGACTTCTCCCCCAGCCTGCACCCCCGGCCGCAACGTCGGGGTTGTCGGGCGCGTGTGCGAGCATAGACATTAATAGGCTCTCTCTCTCTCTCTCTCTCTCTCTCTCTCTCTCTCTCTCTCTCTCTCTCTCTCTCTCTCTCTCTTCCTCTCCGCCTTCACCTGCCTCCTCCGTCTGTCCGTGTCGATGCTCCTGCGTGTGGGTGATTGTACCCACGCGGAATTCGTCCCGCGGTCTTCGTCGTGGTCGTTGATGTAATCGTGGCCCAGATGCGCTAGCTCTTACGCAAAAGTATTTGTTTTTGGGCCGCGATTATGCGCTCTGTTAACTTTCGAGGAGAGAATACCGACTGCGTATAAATGATGTTTATCGAAGTAGATGCAACGAAAAATCCTGAACCCTTTCAACCGTTCATATCTCTACGGCAACTGCCATTGTTGTTTCGTACGACGCTTTTGGGCTGTTGGAGTGAAATACTCTGGTGGTAATTGCGAAGAATTTCGATTTTCTTGATTGAAAATATATCGGTGCATTGGTTCAATAGTTTAGTTTGTAGTCTACTTCGTTTCTTTAGCTCGGAGGAACCAAAGGTCACAGTGTATAGATGACAATTGTTATGTGCACTTTGATTATTTTAATCGCTCGTCTTAAATAACTTGTTCCTAATTCCACGATCGTATCGCTGTGATAATTGTATGTTAACCCTCTATTGGCCCTTGTGACTTTGAGGTAACACAAGATATCTCTGAGCTTCTGTTCTTCAAAGTGAATTTTTTAACTTTGCCAAACACTACAATTTCGTTCTCAAAAATCATGAAATTCAATGTTTAAAAATCAAATTAAATCCACTATTAAAAACTGTACTTTTATCATTTCTTAATGTTCTATCGTGTAACTGATTTTCGGATACCACAAAAAATTCGGATTATAGAGGGTTAACCCTTTGCCCTGCAACGACGAATGACACTCGTGATGCGATTGATGGACCATTGAGTATCAAAGCTTCTGAAAAATTATCAAATTGAAAATATCAGTGGAAAACAAAACGATAAAATTATTTCTTATTAATCTTACTTATATTTTTATATTAATCTTATTTCTTATGCACGATAAAATTTTATTAATATTGTGTTAAATTCTAAGAGATATCAGCGATCACTGGCAAATTTTTATTTTAGCAATTTAATTTTCAATTATTGCGAAGGTAGTCAGAAAAGAACTCGTAGAGCAAGGGATTAAGAGAACTTGAGCTTCTCGCCGATGAAATAACTTGTCAGCCGTCTCCGATCTACCCTTTACATCCAAAAGAATCCATCCGTCGATCACAACACAGAGGACAATTACCCTCGTCCTACCGATCTTCCGTACTAAATCGTGCGATCTCCGACACCCTCACTCTTCCCTTTGAATCCTCGGCAAAGGGGAGAGAAGACACGCAGGCTGATTTTCAGACAAACCTCGAGACAATAGGTAGTCGCGTAGAGGACGCGCAATATCGCCGATATTGGCAGAGGGTGTCGGTTGTCGAGCGTGGGTCGTAGCCACGGGGGTAGAAGGTGTCCCTGCATGCAGATATTTCACGCGCCCTCGTACCAAGGAGATTTTAATTGACGATCGATCTGCCCTTTGTTTCAGGAAATGACGATGCCACCCACGCCTCTGACGGCCATCGCCCAAACGCCGAGAAAGGAGCTGGAGTCCAAGTTTACGTTCAATCCCGTCTTGGCGAAGGTGAGTTTCCTCTTCTGAGAGATTCTTGGCTCGAAAGCGATGAGTTCATCCGTCGGGAGGATGACTTTACGCGGGAATTTAGAGTGTATGACTCGCGACCGGAAGTCTTGGGTGCCAAAATTATGGATTCGAGCTAACACACATTAGAGATTTCCACATTGTCATTGTTGTACAATGAGTTTTTCCCGGTTAACACATTGCATGCAGGTATATTTCGCCGCGGACTCGCGCGTAAAAATTCGAAGAGTAGTGACGTTTTGCAGCGATTGCAGTATATATAACAATTAAACAAATTTATGTGCTTTGTTCTACACTGCACTTTTCATAATGCCTCATTCTTGTGGTGGAGATAAATTTGACAGAATTAAATTTGTCCCAAAATATATGCTTTCACCGCATTATATATGTTTGCGCGTACCATTTATGATACACGTGGCCCGAAGGTCAAGTTTAACGTGTACCATAAATGGTACACGTGGCACGGAACGTGTTAAACGATACCCGCTCTCCAGCACAGATCCACTAAAACAAAAACCGTGAAAGTTCGTTTCCCGCCTGCAATATGTTAACTGTTTTCCACTTCTATTAATAACTACTTGTGGTTTCTGTAATTGCGGTCTCTCCTTGTTATCATTGCAGTCAGCTTAATCAGGTATCAAGATACATCAAAGAGATAAATTTTGCATACAATTTTCAATTGATACTCGCCAAAGCTGATTTACTTGGCTATCGAACTTACAAGGTTTACGGTAACCGAGGTCGTTCACCTCCCAGAGTCAATAGCAATCTCTCGTTCACCAAGAATTTCAAATTCTCCATATACTCGATAGAAAGAAGCGCCGTATTCAAATGCAAGAAGTACAAAGCTCTACAACATCGAAGCACGATATCGCGATCTCATTGAATCATCGTCGAAAAATAGGGTTCCCGTATCGCCGCAAGAATCGCGCACCTCCGCCAGCATCATCCGCGAGCTGAATCGGTTCCCTGTTTTGCATACCGTACGATAATTCGCAAGCGTGCGACATATCGATCGTGGAAACATTGGAAATCGCATCGACCTGCCGGCTCGCTCGTTTCGTGCCACTTGGCATCGAGTCAAGAGTCAGGCTTTCGTAGAAATGGATGCTTTTGTCTAAGACAAAGCGTCCTTCCTCCTCAGCCCTCTATTTTTCTCTCTCTCTCTCTCTTTCTCCCCGATGTTTCTCACTCCCCGTCGTCCATTATGAAACGTAAATATCGATGCAGGAAATTTCGGTGCTCTCTCGCTGCTGATAATACCGAGAAGAGAGAGAGAGGAGAGAGAAGGCCGTTCGTTCAGAGGCCGATCGATCGACGGAGGCATTTCGAGTCGCGCTAAACGAAGAAGCTAGGTTTCGTGCCACTTGGCGTCGTGTCAAGAGTTTGCTGCTCTCGAAAGCCCCGCCGAGAGAAGAAAGAGCCGAAGAAGTAGGCGAGCTCGACGATAAAGAGAGAAGATAAAAAACCCCCCGTGAAATCGCCCTCGCGAAAGTGGATTAATTTCGTCCCTGGGCCTCGTCTGCCTTGTTTTTTTTTGCACGCGACTCTTTTTTTCCGTTGTCTCGCTCGGCACTCTGTAATCGCGATGGTCGCGGGAACGACTGAATTTCGCGGTGTTTCTCATCGGTGGGAAGGATCGACATTGAAATTTCTGCGAGGTGATCGATGCTGTTTTACTTTCTTTGTATTCGAATCGACGGATTTGCGCGGGTGGAAGCATCCTTTTGCACGTTCGATCGTCGACACCCTCTTTGATTTATCGAAGCTGCGAAGAGGGGGTGGCGATGATGGCTTGGAGAGGGTCGCGATCTGCGAAGAAATTGCAACTCGAAACCTTTGTGTTGTAGCTCGTTTAAAGAGAAAAATGAACGTGCATCTGTCTTTCAAAGATGTAATGTGTAAATTATACTATATTTTTTATAAATGAAATGAAACTATACTATACAAATTATACTAAGAAACAGGGATCGACAATTCGAGTTAATTTCATCAAAAATCTCCGGTTGCTCGACCTAACTAAAACGATTCAATTTTACCATAAATAATTTCGATTTAATGTTCTAATTAATATTCGCAGCAGAATATTTAGCTATTTGGCTGTTCATGACACTTCGTTGAATTCACGAGTTAGAGTTAAGGAAAAATGGCTCTTGATTGAGACGAGGTTGTCGACCCCTGCAACAGTACATTAATTAAGCCAATAAAAAAAATTCAAACAGAGATTTATCGCGTATCAGAGGGTAGTTTTAGATAACTGCAAACAGTTAGAGGTTAAGTTTATACAAAACTTTGAATTTTCTCTTTCCAGCTGACCGAAGTGCCGCCGCCGGAAGCCACGAAGCCTCGTAAGTAAACTTCGCTCGTTGTTTCGTATTCTTTTTCTTGCGACGTAATCCCTCGCCGGACGAAAATGTTCGATGGCGCGATCGCAGTCGGAAATCCTGTTAGACGTTCGAACATAACTCTCCCGTTGCGATGCATCGGAGAAAAGAAAAAAGAAAGGAGATAGAGAGCCTATCCTGTTATAAAGCTCCCGCGATAACAACCCTGTTGATGTTACGACCCTTCCGTGCTGTCGCTGCAAAAATATCCGAAGGTACGCAGTTTCGTTCGTGGAGGACGACGGTGGTTAATTTTGCAGTGGCAAAATCTCTGGTTTTTATCGTTTTCGATAACACTGTGTTCTCCACCCCTGCATTGATGCTCGAATCGCGAAATTTGATTAAGTCGTGATATGTTAAATATATTTCAAAGTTACCGTCGCAAAAACCGAAACAATTATAAAACTGAAGATATCGAGGCTTTTAAAGATCGAGAGAACTGCGATATTTTTTATTAAAAATTATAAAACAGTAAAATTTTGACGGCTGTCATCGACAAGTCATCGGAAAGGTTGAAGAGACCCGCGCCGCTATAGAAATTCAATTAAAAATTTCCCGCTTAATTCTCGCTGCGACGTGGCTCCTCGTTTTTTCTTTCCCGGCGCTGGACAGCCGTCGAAAACAAATAACGGCGGGAGAAAATCCAAACTGTTTTGTCCGACTCGAAATGGACGAAAGAAAAACGACGAATTACGAGTTAATTTAATCGCGCCCGATGCACGCGGCTCGCCGATGCGCGAACGCCCTTTCGGAGAAATATTTTCATAAAAATCCCCCGGCAAATTTTGTACGTGCGAGTTCACGCGAAACAAATCACGCAGCTATGAAAAACCTGTGGATTCATTGCAAATCGTAGTCTCCGTGCGTCGATTTGAGCAGTCACGGTTTTGCGAGCCTCCTCGATTCGACCTTCGGCTTTTTTAATTCGCTCGGACCTCGCCGACGCGTATTTAGTCGGTGTTGCGAGTCGTTTACATTTTTATCGTAATCTTAACGGAAATGAGCTGCAAGTGGGGAGAATAACAAAAGGCTAAAAGAGACATAGTCCACCCGCAACACATTCTGCTTCGCTTTGAGAGTTTCAGGGGGTACTTTGTATTCGATAAAATCTAAACGTTTACTGGACTTTTTTGTTGCAAATTTCAATAGTGAAACCGCGCACGACGCGCAGAATTAGGTTACTCGTTATAGGAGTTTCAGATGCGAAATTCCTTTGTATCTGCTTTCCGACATAACGGCCGTTTAGTCGAGGTCGCCTGCTAGCTTTGAAAAATCCTCGCGCGAGCGAATCGCAAGAGGATTCATTGTCGAAGGTCCGGCTTCGAGGGCACGAAAAACCTGTGGATTCATTGATATTCGAGCATTTCTAAAAGGGGGTCGAAGGCCGAAAGAGAGGCGCCTGCACGGGGGTAAGGGGCAGGGATACTGTTTCATGAATTAACCATTCGAGGTGGCTCTCCCTTCCATTTCCTGCCGATGCTCGAATATACTGGCCACTTTACAGCGGCTATTATCGGTGTTACAAACGTGCCACCCTTCGCAACAATCGCGCCTGCAGGGAGAGAATTTGCTTCTCGTTGAGTAAATTTGAATTGGCCGCGCGATAAACCGATTTCGCGGGCTTTGCGCAAACTGCTGACCGGATGGCATACTTGGACCATTCGGCGCGTGATTTTTCTCCTTTGTGCCCTCTATCTTCCACCTACCCTTTAACTTTCCAATTTTCCCACGTTTTTCTCAGTCTCATTCTAAAAAGAGACATCCAAAATCAGAGGAAATTCTCAACCTTCGACAAACCGGAATCCTAAATCTCACAAAGTTCCCTCGAAAATCCAATAGTTACGTGTTATCTTCTTATCATTCCTCTTCCCCCTCGTCCCATGCCACTTGCCGCCCACGCGGCAATACGGAAGAGCCTAACCGTCGGAATGTCACCTATTTCACCGTAACGTTTAAACCCGCTCCCGTTTGGGCGTCGGTGGCGCTTCCTCTTTATCACGGAAAACGGCCTCTCGAGGAGGTCTCGAGCCGATTAAGAAGAGGGCAGGCGTTAACCGTCGGAATTGTAACGCGCGTGCCTCCCGCGCCCACGCGACGCTTTAACCTGAAATTTATCCACCTGTGTGCACGCGCGTGTGTGGGTGTTAACGAGCGGAGGCGCGATCGCGTGACCGACGACCTTTAGACGGCTCTCGACCTCGAGGAGCAGAGGCGGCAACGGATAGGAGGGTAGGAGGGCAGGGTGCTACGGTTAGGAGGGAAAAAAAAGGTCACGATTTGACGCTAATTTTCATCCGTGAAATCGACGCACCGTTCGCTATCGCAATCGGGGATCTGTTCTTCGAGGATTTTGCCGGGAAGATTAAATTAATCGGTTCGATGGGATCGTTGAAAGTCCGATGACTTCTAGGCGGGCTTTTAAACTTTCGTGGTCGATGCTCGGGTTTTTGAAT
Source organism: Cerceris ruficornis (assembly GCA_963989415.1). Taxonomy (NCBI): domain Eukaryota; kingdom Metazoa; phylum Arthropoda; class Insecta; order Hymenoptera; family Crabronidae; genus Cerceris; species Cerceris ruficornis. The sequence continues at coordinate 22,663,420 of OZ022521.1, read as the reverse complement.
GGGATAATTTGGAAATACGGGATAGTCGCGTGGGTGGATGACCAATATTGAGCAGATATTCATACGGCTAATAGCTCGACCGAGGACATCGGAGGAGGTTAATCACTTTATGTACTTCGCAAACCCTCGGTCAGTCACCGGATTTCACTTATAGGGCGTAGTTTGACCTCTGACCAACTTTGGCTGTTAGACCTCCTCGATCTTATCTGTATTTAGCTTGAGTTTAAAAATGTCAGAATCTTTGGAGTAATCAGCAGTAGAGGAAAAGATTCGTGCGCGTGAACTCTGTGTCCGTGTTTTAAAAACACATAGACCAGAGTTCCACCTCTTCAACAAAGTGTATCGTGAGCTTCTGCAGCGTAATTTCGTATGACGAAGATATTGCGAATTATCCGATCAATGTTGCTAAAACGATCAACGAGGCTCCTCGCAGTCGACGTGTAAACCGACGGAGTGGAAATCCATCCGTAGGAACTTTGGCTTCCTGTTCTGCGCCGGCAATTGTGCGCGGGTGCACGTGGTACCGGAACTTAGATGCGGCGCAGTCGCATTGCGCGGTCACGTACGAAAAGGCGCGCCAACACGAGGATGCAGAGAGTATTAGAGGGAGACTCGGTGTAACAAATAACCTTCCACCTTGGTAGTAGCTCGGTAGCTCTCTTCCTCTTTCCGCTTCCCTCTCCGTGGTCTCGTTGCGCCGCTGTATCCTCCCTCTTTCCCTCTTTTCCTCTCCTACCCTTCCGCCTTCCCCTCGCCCTTCTCTCTTTTTCCATCCTCTCGAATTTCTCCCTCGTTTCCCGGTCCTCTCTGTGCCCTCGCCGCTCCTACCGACCTCCTCCCAGCCTCCTCCCGCGGCACGTCGAGGAGGATGAGCGAGGGCGATGAGACGAGAAGGTGGTTTCCATGGAAACCAACCAGCCTGCACCGGCATCCCGGTTCAACCGTCTATCGGCCCTCGCGGATTCAGCGAGGACTCGGTGCACCGATCGTTCGCCAAACTGCAGCAATATCAAGCTGATTTCCGTTTGATGTGTATTACCAAGGACAACAGAGGTACACTGAACTTTGTGAATCATTTTTTAAAAATGGTGCAGCCATGCACATTGAAACGTCCTTGATCGACGAGGATTTGCGTCAAGGTTGTCTTCCTCCTAGAAATTTCTATGGCGCGACAATCGGCTCTGAGAAATCGTCTGGAAGACGGACCGCGAATGCAAAAGGATTCTGCGTTGAAAATTGGAGTGGATCTTCCCGAATGGAATGCAGGTCCAATTACCGGTTGGACGAAAGTTGGAATATTTATCGAAGTTTTCGTCGGAGTCGGCCAGATAGATTCGCGAGGAGTCCGCGACGGGCAGGCGGGCTTTGCTCGGCCGACGGATAATCGTAGTAATTATCCACGGACCGATCTGCCTCGAATACCACGACAGGGAATTTCAAGTTTGCGGTAGTAACTCCGCCGGTACCATCACCACTACGCGGCAATTCCCGTGACATTAATTATTGAAATCGCCGCCGGCAGCCTCCTCCTTTCCAGCTGCGTCGAGTACTCCGTGCCATCTCGAACTTCTATCTCGCTCTTTCTCCCTGTCCTCTCGTTCCGGTTATCTTGCTTTCTCTTGACTTCCCTTGGCGTCTCTGTCCTTCTTCGATTCCCTTGCTTCGCTTGCTCCGATCCTCTTCCTTCGTCTTCCTCGCTTATCCTCAGACTCCACACCTCTCAGCCTCGTTTTCTAGTTCGAAGGAAGTCCCTTGGGCGAAGTTCATCCGAGATGCAGCTCGGGAAGGAAGAGAGAGAGAAGTTAGTCGGAGAGAGAAGCCTGAAGAGAAGCGAGAAAGAGAGTCTCCGGCACTTAATATTCAATCGTTCAGCCGTCTTGTCGCTCCTAGTTTGCGACGAGAACAAACGAGACCGATAAATTAATATCGTTGATCGAGGGCCTCTCTGTCTTTCTCCCCGTTTCTCCTTGCCGTGCCGAATTTCTTGCTTGTATCGGCGAGATTAGGTATCGTCGCCTCGGGTCACGACGTTCCAAGCGGCCGGTATCGATTCTAATTTGTCGTTTCATGATTGTTCGAGATTTCGTTTAATTTCGAGCGACGAGAAACCACCGTACGATCCGCGATATCGAATCTCTGCCGATGCAATCGATGTCCCTCCGATGTCGGCTATCGCGGAATCAAAATAAATGCTTGGAAATTCGACATAAATATCGCTGAAATCCGTAACGGTGCATTTTTCGTGTTCCAACTTTTGTAATCTTTGTTTCCTAAAGATACGCGCGCTGAATTAATCACTTGTAATCTAGTCGTTAATTCTCTGTCTTTCGAGATCTTCCAACAAATTTTTGCAGAAATTGATACAACGATTCTCCATCACAGAGTCCGAAAAAAAGTCTTCTAGAATCCTTGCAGAATAACCAATTGCAAATATTGACTTCGCTTTGCCAGCATTTGTACTTTAAAAAAAAATATCAACTTTGTTTCAAATCAATTTCGATATTTCCGCAATCGACACGGCAATCAATGCCTCGAAAACGACCCGACCGGAGGATCACCGAAATTCTTCAACCGATAAGACTTCCGGCGCGTAAGCCGGTATTACCCATAAGTCCCTGTCCCACAGGATGTCCCGTTTCGTCCGGATAATCGTGAAAACGACGAAATTTCGGGCGAATTCGGGTCAGACCGTCGGGGTCGCAATTTAAGAGCGGATGTAACTCGAAAACGTAGGCGCCTTAAAATATCCATCGAGATATTTCGATAAAACCCGAGCCAGGAATCTCCGCAAACGCAACGCCGACAAAAATCACGGAATTCTCCGCGTCAATGAGATCTCACCTTGCGATACCGTAATGGTAACTTGTACCATTTAATTGCTTATTAAAGCGTTACTTCGACACCCTTCATTTTTGCGCAAAGTGTTCGCCATCATGCGTCGCACGAATCGCGATCTTTTCGTTCTACGCCCTTTCGCGTGTTTTAGGGCAATCATTCGCCGCAGGAACGATCCTAATCGAACCATGCGAAGGCTGTTTAATATTGCACAAGGAACGTCACTCGTGCGACATTAAGCTCCGTTAATCTCTCTCTTTCTCTTTATTGCGAAACGCGACCAATTTCAACAAATTGCGCCACGAAGGAAAAAATTGCGTTAATGGAACGTCTCTTCGAAATAGACGATTCTCTCATCGCCGTCGTTTTTCTCTCTCGCGCTGAATATCTCCGTCGACGGCATCGATCCGACGGACTGTCCGCGATTAAAAAATACTCGCTTCTTTTACATTTGCGTGGTCCCACGTCAGTCGAGGAGTTTTGCAAAAAGTTCGGCAAACATTAATCTCCGAGACAACGCTGCCTTATCGCGCACGCGATTGCCATCGACTATGATTACGACACGATCCGATAAGCCTGCGACTCCTTGACACTCGGCACGAGGATGACGGAGCGAAATTCTTTTCGTCAGGGTATTTAAATCGTTGGGATTCGCTGTGAGGAATTTTGATCTGTCCCATTTGAATTTTTCTGCTTCGATTAGCCCACGTGAGACGAAAGGGTTGAACAGAAAGAAAGAAATGGAGAGAGAGAGAGAGAAGAAGAAAAAGAAGAAGGAGAGGAAAGCGAGAGATGAATGGAGATTGAACAAGACGGAAAAAAGTCGCGAGAGATTTTTCGCGAAGAAGGCGAGGAGAACATAAACGGGGATAGAAACTCATCCACCGGTCGTTGGAGAGGCTCGAGAGGAATTTTATCGGATGTGCCTGGCAGCCAATCCGGAAACCGGATCTAGTTGTAACTCGATTACTCGACGCCAGGATAATCCTGGACGAGTCGATTCCGCGAGGATGTTGTCGACGGGCTTGTTTACACGCTACCAGATATTCCCGCCTCGAAATCCATCGATGCATCGAAATCCAATGGATTTTTGTTTCGCGCGAGATATCCACGCGATCTCGACCACTTTTCGAGGAATCACTGCAACTGCAATTCTCCCTGCTGCATAAGCCGGCACGATATCATCGGCGAAACGATTTCTCCGTAATGTCATCTCCCATACCGATTTAAAATTCTTTCTTCTTTCTCTTCAGACTACAATTGCTACGTTCATTTCATCCTGCTAATTAGAAATCCGAGCTATTAACTCAACATCTACAACAGACCCTTAAATACTTTCATCGCCATCGCTGAAGTCCATGTCCGTCCTCTTTTCAACCCTTACTTAACACTTCATCTACCGGAAGCCTATTAATAGGCTTTCTGTTTATCAATACTCACTGGCCGACAGTCTATTAATCTGATATTACAGATGATAATAAAATAAAGTTACGCTGCCTCGGAACAACTCAAATTAAAGCGACATAATGAGTATTTCTTCACATTTTAATTTTAATGTTATAGAGCTTTGCTTGTTAACACTAGATTTACGGGAGTGAAATCTGTTGCATTGCAATATATTAAATAAGGACTTTGGAAACAGAGGGATCAAGCGGCAAAGATGGTAATTCGTTGAGTCATTATTGTATTACAAAATACACGTGAAATATCTACTTTGCAGCTTCTCTGTAAATTTAAAAAATGTTTATAAAAAATATAGGAACCCGTCAATTTTACGGCTTCCGTAAATCTAGTGTTAAGAATATACTCCCTAGTTTCCTCGATTCTCCAGCTTAACCATTAAAACCAAACCGTCGTCCTTTCATCCAATTCCCTCCCATAGCAGTACAGCCATCCTACAAAATAATAATAATAAACCTTTATTGCAAAGAATACAGTTGTCGCATGCAATAAGAAATAGTTACATCTTTTAATTCAGTTGGTTCGTCTAACATTCAGACGTTACAGAACGCTTAAGGATTAAAAATCCACTCTAGAGATAAATGCGGAGGAAAAATTAGAAATCAAATCAATCAAAGTCCCACAAAATAAAGAAACCTGGCCAAACCATCATTAACATGATCACAACCGCGAAAAACCAGCCAGCTACCGTCGCCCCATTTTATCACGTAGAGAGGGATTATCGGGCGCGAAATTTATTAGCCGGTAGGTCAGCTTATGAAGTCAAAGAGGGGCAGAGGTAAAGTGCGAAAAAAAGAGTCGATCGTTACGGCGAACGTGTCTTTGATCGGCGGCGAATCGTAAAGGCTGGCCAAGTAGAAAGCGTTGCGCTTTACACGGGCCGTCTATAAGTCGTATCGGGGGTTGTCCGGACGTCCACCTGCGATGGCAATGCGCTTCCCTGCTTTCCGCGATCCTCTCTTTTTTTTCCTATCTCGTTGCGACATCGATCTCTTTCTATTCTTTCGCTCATCGATCTCTCTTTTCTCTCGTCTTTAGCAGCGGGCCTCGTAAACACCGAGACAGCTTCATAAAATATCTATCGAGGCGCAGTTTACTGTGGCTGACACACGGCGGCCCGAGGCGGTGGAAGGAGAAGGGCGACGGCGAATAAAAAGAGTACAATTGAACGTTGTTTTTCCCGGTTGAAATGTTTGTCGCGATTGGCCGAGTAAATGACGATAAGATAAAAATATATCGCTAATCGAACCGGTCTTGCGAAGTTGTGTCTTTGGTTTATCTCGCGGTTGCGAGAACCGCGCAAATAAGCGACGACGGTGGACGTGAAATTTGTCGAATACCGATAACCTGAAGGGGTTTACGGTATTGCTGTTAATCTCTTGCGATCGAGTGGCACGAAGGAAGGGAATTTTTCTTCTTTGCTTCTGCCGAGACTTTATTCAGATTAAGTTATCGAAGAGTTAGAAGTTAGAGATTGTATTAGAGCTGATGTGGGTGGAGTTAGAGACAGGGCCAAGTTCGAATCTCCATCATGGAAATTTCTATTACTTAAAATACACATCTCAGCCTCGTTAGTTGCAATAACATTCCAATCTTCCTCGTAGATAAGTCATGAAATCCGTAAACCTTCGGAATGCATCTTCAAGCGCGACACTGAAGGTCAAATGAAAGCGACCATCCGATCGTGTCGGCGCAAGCTCGGCGTTGCCATTGAAAGCTCGCAGAACGAAGTGCGGAATGATTCGAAGGGTAATCTATTCTGTAAATGCAGTTTCGTTGGGTGGTGCACCTTTGACATTTGGCCGAATCGATACCTGTTGAGCCATTCGCGCTCGAATGCTCATGCACCGTGTATTATTAGAGGGAGTTGCGCGCGCGTGCTCGCTTGCACGGTGTTTCATTATGCCGGATGCACTGGTATACGTATGCATCTCCATTCCCATCCGTCGTAGGACGATCGATAAGAGAGCTTTTTGTTTGTTAAAACGCCGATTGCCGATCGAAATTGTGCAAACTCTCCGAAGAACGTCGTCGACACTCTCGACGAGCGTGAATGAAACATCGTTCGACCGCGTCGAATAATAATCGTGCGGGAAATCGTAAACGTTAATTATACGGACAATTATCGAGCTCGTTCGCGTCGTAATTAACTGGAGAATCGATCCCGCCGACGAGATCCCTCGGAAGGATTGAAATAATTCATCGGGTTGGTTAATGCGAGCGAGTGATACGATTGTAGCGATTATATTTCTTTTGCTGAAGTCGTAATTTTTGGTGATAATGACACTGTCTGGGTTCTCGAGTTGTTTAATTGAGACGTGGGGAGCTATGGGGTTCGATTTGTTAGGGAAAATGGTAAAAAGCATCTTCAGAAGGTGTTGTGGGGATGGAGTTAAGACATCGGACTCGCACTTACGAGGGAAATTTGGGAACGATGCACTCTAATTTTTATGAAACTTTGCATAAATATTTATTAGACATATCTAGGAAGATAGGATGAGATTAACCCTCTGCACTTCTTAATGTTTTCTCACCTACCCACAACTCCTTAATTAATTTACAAAGTATATGAAAAAAGGGGATCTCAGTAAGAAGTTGTATTGCAACAGAAATTGTTATTATTATTATTACTATTATTATTTTAGAAATTGCGTTATACAAAGTTGAGTCTAGCTCGATATAGGAGTGTTAAGGGTTAAAGAGGGGTCTCGCTTGATATTTCCCTTAAAATTGAAAATAAGCACGAACGAATTCCAGTTATCTTCTTAGATATGTCTAATAAATATTTATGCAAAATGTCATCAAAATCGGAGTGCATCGGTTCAAAAATTTCCCTTGTTAGTGGATTCGCCTCCGAGTTACTATTGCCACTGTTAAAATTGTAAGGCCGTAGCAGTAAGAGCTGAAAATACAAAAAGAAATCTTGAAGAACACCACATCATTTATCGAATCAATTTTAAAATACCGTCTCTTCTTCCCCATTTATTAATTCTACGGGCAAACGTATCGAACGAGCGATGATTAAATTAGTTCATGTTTGGCTTGCACATTTAATCAAGTCACCTGAAAGGAAACTAAATATTCCGACTGAGACACTTTTTCTAGATGCACTCGTTTCAATTCCCCGATACTCAGCGTCCCGAAAAATGGCCCTGAAAAATACGCGAAATGGGAACGACACACCCTGAAAAGCATCGAAGTTCGCTTCATTTCCTAGCGCTCACGTAGCCCGCAGCGACTGACGAGTAAGTTTTCGCAGAGGGTTGGGTTACGCCGGAGGGGTTGTACACGTGCTGATCCAAATTAAATATTGAATATCGAATCCCTTCCCTCGTCGCTGGTGCTCGGTTTATCTCTCTTCCTCCTCCTCTCTCTCCTCTTTGCCTCTCTTTTACTCTCATTCACCTTGCTCTGCTTCTCTCCCTCTTTCGATTGCTCCTTCTCTCTCTATCTACCAACGTATCCGTCTCCATCTGCATATCTCTCTCTCTCTCTCTCTCTCTCTCTCTCTCTCTTTCTCTCTCTCTTCGTATACGTCGAGCGAGTGACCCAGTTGCCCAATTATGCTATATGTGCACGCCGCACCGCGAAGTCGCTAAATCATTGACTTTAGGCGGAGCCGGAGAACACTGGGACGGAGGTACGTGCCATACGGGCTTCCACGGGCTGCGTTTATATCATCTCGATGGGTTTTGATCGTCCGCCAGCACGATGGAACCTAATCGCTTAATATATTCGTGGGACATATTTGCGATCTTTGGTTTATTCAATTTACCCTCGTTCCGTCCGAATGGCGCTGTTATCTCGAGGGCTATAATCGAGGCATGGACGCGTCGTAATTTTGCACCGGCACAAGTAGTAAATGTCGTGGTAAAGCTTTCGACGTCCACGGGGTGGATTTTAACGGGTGTTTCGGTCAATTCATTGCACACGGTGGAATTTCTAGTCGTTTGAAATAGTTTCGAGTAAAAAGGGATGAAACAACATTGAACTAAATTACTGTCTGAAATTTTGAGTTGGAGTATAAATAACGAAAGAACATTTTCTCAAGGAACGTCCGATGGGTATAGAGTTAGAAGCACAGACTCCCAATTAGCGAGCTCAACTTCAGTTCCCCTCGCCTCTCGAACATTCTTCCACTAACTTATCTCTGTCTCTACCGAGCTAATCACTTGTAGCTTCTGCAATTCAGAATCCACATAAACTGCTTTGTTTCTGATGTACCTGCAAGCAGTTACTTTGGAAACAAAAAACAGCAACAACATTCAGGCTCGTTACCCCAGAAAATTCAAATCACCGAACCCAAAATCTGAAACGATTTTCTTCCACTAACTTATCTCTATCAATACTGAGCTAATCACTTGTAGCTTCTACAATTCAGAATCCACATAAACTGCTTTGTTTCTGATGTACCTGCAAACAGATACTTTGAAAACAAAAAACAGCAACAACATTCAGGCTCGGTACCTCAGGAAATTCAAATCGCCAAACCCTAAATCTAAAACGAGTTTCTTCCGCCAACTTATCTCTATCAATACTAATCTAATCACTTCTGACTTTTACAATTTAAAACCCACCTAAATTGTTTTGTATCTGATACACCTGCTAACAGTTACTTTCGAAACACAGTACAGCAATAACCTTCAGCCTCCTTACACCAGGAAATTCAAATGGCCAAATCCAAAATCTAAAACGAGTTCAACGAGCGTAAACATCGATCTCGTTTCAACGTTATTCCAATAGTGTTCCTAACGGTTAGCCGTTATAATTAGCCATCTTCGTAGAATGTTTCGCCGGATGACGCGGAGAGCCAATAGATCATGGCCTCAGGTAGGGCGTTATATCACTCTGGCAACAATATGCTTCGATCGCGCTTAGCCTGCGCTCCTGTCATCTCGATGACGTTTGATCGTAGCGTCTGCCAATTTAATAGCGTTTGATCACGTAACATCGAGCCACCGTGCCTCCGGCGAGACTTCTCATGTGAATGCATATCCTCCACTGCCTCTACGTCCGCCTCGCCTTCGACAAACCCCGTTGGAGAGTAAATTAGCAAACGTTTCGAATAATTCTGCTTTAACGTCCATTGTACCGTTATTACAACGCGGTGCAACGATTAGATTGGTCGAGCTGTGCCGGCGATAAGGAACATTTGATGCGAAGCGTTGAGAGATTGGATTGATTTTGGGACTGAGCTTTAAGAACGTCTTACATTGCACTGATATGCTAACCGATCGATGGTGTTTGATCCATGTGCTAATCAGTTCAAAGTTTGTCCGTCGATCATTGATTCAATTAACGGTAGAATACATTTTGGTAATGAGTCTCAATTTATGCAAGTTTCATAGCCTTTGGATTACGATTTCTTTCTCAAATAGAAAGAAATTGTCGAAATAAAAATTCACCATGCGACTCTCACAGCATCGTAAGGAAATAAAGTTGATGGTATGAACAAAGTTTGATTATATTGGATCCAACTGAATTCTTGAACTTGGCAATTCCGGGTAAATTACAATTTACTTGGTTCCATTTCCACGACTTCGGTGCTACTCGATATTGCGAGGCAAAGGGTTAATGACCCCTTCTAAGTCTTTGTACCGTCCTCCGAATTGCACCCGACAAAACCAAGCACCTAAAACTATTTTGTCTAGACCACGGTGGCCCCGATTCCACTCGATAATTTAGTTCGCCACGGTTACGGCCCTCGTCGATATTCTCTCTGTTCGTGAACAGAAGGAGAACGATGCGGTCTTTGGTCCTTGCTTCCTGCTAAGAAGCAAATTGCCGCCGGCTGGTTGGCTCTCGACGTTAAAAAGTCCAACGTTTTTATCCGCGCACGCTCGCGCGCGGCAGAAGGAGGTGCAGTTTATCGTCGACAGGGTGGAAGAGAGGAAGAAGTACCGGAGGGGATGGAGAAGAAGTCCATTTTCCTAATAACGTCGGGTTTGGCTCCGACACGGAGGTCGAGTCCGTTCGTTCCTCTCTCTCTTTCTTTCTTTTCCTCCTCCATGCTTTTTCTCTCCTCCCCTTACCTTCGCCTACGAGGACACAACGATTCTCCTTCTCTCGTTAAGCGCGCCCTTTTGCCAGCATCGTGACACGAGCATAGCCTTTTCAACCCCTCGCCCATCGAGCTTCGAGGTCTCGAAGACTTCGCGAGCGAACCTCGGGTGCTTCTCTCGCGATAAATAATCCCAAAGCGACGGTGGGAAACACAAACGCGGGGAGGAAAAATGAGAGGAACATTCGTGTATCGATCATCGCCCCTTAACGGTGGCATTCTTTAAGCGGCCTTTCCACCCGCGACTGAAAGAGGGAGAAGATAAAGGAGAGAAAAAGAGCGAGATGAAGAGGGTGAGCGAGAGAGTCAAGAATTATTAACGACCTACGATATTTCAAGCCGAGATAAACGCTCGTAACGGCGGCTTTCGGTGAACTTCCTCTTTTTTTTCAACCCCCGAGCAATTGAGAAATTAATATCGTGCAACCTCGACAATCCACGGAATTTCAATTCGTTCGTCGTCCAGCGCGTAAACCATGCTCGTTAAAGAGACCTTCTCACGGAAGAAGAAAAGGATGGGAACGAGAAGAGGGTAGGTTTCTCCGGAAGGACGAAGGAAACGAGGAAAAGAGGGGTCGATAACACGCGTCCATCCTCGCCCCTCTCCTCGTTTTTGCCTATTCCGCCCTCGAACACCCTCTACTCGCTTCGCACAAGCAGGTCGGAGTTACTTAACGTGATTAAATTCTCCCTTCACCCCTGCCACCCCAGTGACGGCCCAGTCTCGTTGTCCATCCATTCGTCTCCAGCCTTTTCTCTATTCCTTCGAACCCCACCTCGACACCCCCTCGAGTGACCACCCTTTTGGACCGATCGAGCAGTTAACTCCTCCGCGTTTTATAGCTGGCCATTCGCTCCGAGCATCCCCCTACCCTTCGCCGTGCTTGCGCTGGAGTTTAGCCATTTTCTAACACCGTGTGTGTATCTACAGCGGTGTTGGAGCACTTTCAAAGCCGATGTTTATCGGGAGTGTACGGGGCGCGCAATCTCGACGATGCCTAATTCGCGCCTCTTTCGAATCGACTTCGTTCGATAGCTTTCGATGAATTTTCTGGGGGATGTTTTTCTTGTTATTCTCCTGGTCTCCGCGATTTTACGAAGGAAACTGTGGATTTAACGGGTCACTCTGCGATTTCTATTTTAATTGGGTGCACAATAAATTAGAATTAATTGCTGAAATAAGAATATCTCTGTGATTTTAGATATTTCGTGTAATTGAACGCAATATTAACACGTTGACTGCCATGGGGGTCACCCGTAACCGGCACTGTTGATTTCAATGAAGTTTCATGTGACTTTTAAATTGCAATATTTACGAATTTTGTAATTTATTCAATATTTAAATATTAGCGTTAAAAAGATGAAGTTGTGCTGGATATATATCCATCTGTGTCTTTGAAGTTTCTGCTTCATAAAGATGTGATTTTAATAGAAAAATAGTATAGGAATTATTTGATTGTCCCGTGACCGAATGATGTTGTCGATGCAACAGTTTTTCAAAAACTTCACAATTTTCTATTCAATTTACCGCGTCACGAGTGTCAAACGTTATCGTTGAGAAATTAAATGCTCGAACTTTCAATTAGTTGAGTCTAAGTTTAAAAAGCGGCAACGAAATATTTTTCTTAATTTCAAATTCAATGTACCATAGTATCGTTTGTCTGGTATTTACCCAAAACTATTTACACAAAACGATCGTAGCAATGAAAGCCAACAATTTTAAAAGGAGCACCATCGTAAGAATTTTAATCTATCGTCTCAGCGCTCTCGAACGAACGAAGATAAGACCAAAGAAGATAAAGACATCAGAAAAACCAGCGTCACTCTCATCAGCAAAAGATCCTCGCGTTTTCCAAACGCCAAGAGTCTCAAGCACGGACTCGACGAAGTCGATGAGTCACCTTTTTCCCTTTAAATAATCGCCACGTCACCCGTCGTGTCGCTTTGGCCGGGTACGTCATAAAAGAAGTTGTTGCACCGTACAAATAAATTTAGAATTATGTGTACGCCTCACTCGCGCCCGACTATTTCTGGGTCACGCATCACCCTGACGCGTTTTCATCGAGACTTTTGACCCCGTAGCCGCGACGCGCCATCCCCATGACGATTCCCGTCGACGCACCGAATGTGCTCTTAACTCGACATGATTTTATATTGCTCGTATACAATATGGGTATGGCCGTAACGCAAATATCCTTACTTCGGCATGCATACATAACCGTGTTCCTCCATAAACTTAGGTATTCGTGGTCATATATACGTGGGAATATTACGAGGGTGCGCCTATATTTTGAACCTGGGTCGCGTGGAGGAACAGCCGATAAAATTGTACCGACACGGTGAACAAAAAAATCACACGAACGGACTGAGATCGTCGCTTTTCAGTGAAAGTCATTTTTTCTCTCAGTTCTTCTACCATTTGGTGTACTTTAATACGTCGAATGCCACCGGTATTTCGGTAGTTTCTTCATTTCTACCGAAGTAGGAAATTTTTCAATTAAAATCGCATCTTCACAAAGCAGAAACGTTACAGACACATATAGATATATGTCAGCTGGATTTTACCTTTTTAGTGGCAATATTTAACCCTTTAGTGCCAGTCGACGATATATCGTCGTTAGCAATAGTCCTGACGAGCATCGTGGGATTACTATTTAGCTTTCTCACACTATATTAGTAATTTTATGACAGATAATTGAAAATACACAATTTATGCTTTATATTGCGGGTCCTATATGAAACTATGGCCAATGAGAATTCTTTTTATTCGTTAATTTGTCATTAATTCAATCAATTTTTTCGATCGGCACTAAAAGGGTTAAATATTGAGTGGATTAAAAAATTTGTGAATGTTACAATTTAAGAGTCATATGAAATTTCATTGAAGTCAATGGCGCCGGTGTTAACCCGTATTTCGGTAGATTCGTCATTTCCACCGAACCGAAACTGTTTCTATTAAAATCACATTTTTATAGACTAGAAATGCTAAAAGTAAAAATAGTTATGTACTCAGTAATACTTCACTTTTCCAACAGCAATATTTTAATACTAAATATATTAGCATATCCGTGAATACCGCAATTTAAAAGTCCCATGAAATTTCATTGAATTCAATAGCGCCGGGGTTAACACGTTGAAAGCCACCGGTATTTCGCTAGTTTCATCACTTCCACCGAACCGAAACTGTTTCTATTAAAATCACATTTTTATAGACTAGAAATGTTAAAAGTAAAAATAGTTATGTACTCAGTGATACTTCACTTTTCTAACAGTAATATTTTAATACTAAATATATTAGCATATCCGTGAATATCGCAATTTAAAAGTCATAAAATTTCATGAATTCAATAGCGCCGGTCACCGGTGAACCCCATGTCATTCAACGTGTTAACATTAAACTTATGGCCCTGAAATCTGTTACACTGCAGCACATTAATAAGAACTTTGGAAAAAGAGGGATGATTCGTTAAGTAATTATCGTATTACAAAATACACGTGAAATATCTACCGTACAGCTTCTCTGTAAGTTTGAAAAATGTTTATAAACCAAGTAGAAACCCTTCAATTTATCGGTTTCCGTAAATCTAGTTTTAATAACCGCAACCTGCGCGTACACGAAGCTCGAAATTGAGCGGTTACATTTCCACCCCCTGTGCACCTAGGGTATTCGCGGTCGAAAGGTTAATTCCTCCGGTATCTGGACCATATTTTTTCCACGACTGAAAGTACGATCCACGAGGTCGAATGAGAGGGTGACTTCCGAAAGGAAGAGGTTACCGGCGATCCGCTCGGTCGAGGAGTCTCGACGACCGTGTGTTCGTTGCGTCATACAAGCGAGTCGATGACCCTTCTCCTTCCCACCCTTTTTCTGTTCCACCTTCTCTTTCCCCTCTTTTTCTCATCGTCCCGCTTCTCCATCCTTCGTCTTTCCGTAGCGATGATATGCGAGCACACCGGAAACTGCATTGCCGGAACATCCATATGCAGTCTGCACGGGAACCGACACGGAAACTCCTCGTCGCGACTTTCACGCGAATAACTGCGACGAGCCCGTTCGTCCCTGTCGGAATTACATTTCAATTGAATTTTCCTCGCGTGCCGACGTTATCTCTATCTTTTCCTGTCTCTTTATCTATCTCCCTTTCTTCCTCTCTCTCTCGATTTACAATTAATTAAGTGCTCTCTGCAGGGAGACCGGTGCTTTTTTACCGCTCCCTCCCGCCGCCCCGTTAATTCTATTACCTCTTTCTTAATTGAGCAGTTTCTCTTCAATTAGGACGCAAGGAGGACTCTTTTGTTTCGATAATTCCCCATTACAAAGATACGAAACGAACCTCCCGTGGGAGCACCATCCCCCCTCCCATCTTCCGGTATCCATGATTCTCCGCGTGCGGCTCGTCTCTCGGTATTCGAGGATCGACGCGCGTCTGACCCATGAAATTTATTTTATATCCTCAGTTTCGCCGGAACAGGGAAGAAGAACCATTGAGATTCACCCCTTACCCCCGAGAGATGTTTTTCTCATCCCCGCTTCCAAGCTTCTACGGGGTTGGAATCCTTCGTCGGTAAAATCTTATATGAAAAGATGCGGAGAGACGTTCACCCTTTTACATCGTCGAACCCGCGGCAAGGGGTTGAGGGGGTGGTTATTCATAAGGCCGATATCGAGGCGCCTCTCGAATGCAAATCGAGCGGAAGCCAACGACGAGGTGAAACGACGACTATCTTCTCTCTCCCTCGTCTCTCTTTCTCTCTCTTTCTCCGTTAACGGGGTAAAAAAAAAACGTCGAGGGCTAGGAAGTTCAAACGACTCGATTAAAAACTCTTCAGGCTCGTTTAACATTCCCTCTCACCTGTTCTGTGCTTTGTAAGCGTTCTTCTCAAATTTTCAACCCCGTGCCCACCCCCGCCCTTCACGAGTCTCCCTTTCCTTCGCAGAGAGACGGAACAAGAGCACCGTGTCTTTCTTTCGTCTTTGTCGATTCCATCGCTTTCTTCCCGCGTGAAAACTTCTCCGTTTTGTCCGCTTTGGAAATAATATCCGTGCGACGTGTAACAATTATCGTCACGAACGAACAATCCCGGGATAATTGACCGAGAAATTGGGCCAAAGTCTTTAAACTTTCCACGTTCAACGTTTTACCTTCGCACCCCGGAGTTCAAGGTCGATGAACTTGGACCGACCCTTGCAGAGTTTAGGTTTGTCCGTCGCTCCATCGTGTGGCCCAGTTTAGGTAAACTGATCCAGGTATTTTCGTACAATCCGACCGAAGGGCCACGCAATTTAGGGCCGAGCGACCGGTCATGGCTCGTAACTCTGCCCTGTAACAGCGATTTGCCCGAATGTTGCCACGGACTTTGAGGGAGTGTCCATTTGTAACGTGTGAAAGGGTCGCAGGAATTTCGGAGGGGTTGATTGAAATATATGCGGAGGAATTTTTATTATTTCACTGCCGTGCTTGTCTTAGGACTTACTGCTTTAGGTGGATTTTGGATTAACGCTGAAACTACCGGCGTTATATTTAAATACCGACTACTTTGGAAAGAAAGAAGTGAAGAGGTGAAGATGATGATCAATTATGTAATTTAGGTTTTATAAGATAGTAGCGGTAGTTAATACATGGTTTTCCTTTTAATTTAGGAAATTTTTAGAAATAATTGGTAACCGGTCATTTTGACCGCCTTGGTAGAATTACTGTTGAGTGATAATTTAACAATAAAACTACCAAACCAGTCAAAATGACTGGTACACAATTTTTTGTAAAAATTCTCCAAGTTTATGAAAGAGTCTTAGAATAAATATTCTGTGTCCATCTTAAAAAACAGAAATCACCGGATCGATTATCTTTTCCGCCTCTTGATCCCTCCTTTTTCAAAGTACTTATTTAATATTTTGAAATATGATAGATTTAACGCCGGTAGTTCTAGTGTTAAGAAAAATATATCTGGGATGATAGGGGATTTGAAATGTGGCTCACTAATTAAGATTTCTAAACTTAACATTTTCTTTTATTCCAGCTTCAATTGTTATAATTATTACTTGTAGGACCCAGAGTCTTAGGATTCTCAGAAACGTGAAATTTGATATATTAAAAAATAAATTAGGGAAAATGTATCATACCTGGTGAGAATTTTAAATTGGCCGTGTTAATAGTCCTAGCCTTTAAATCTATATTAATTATAGCCCCGAAAGAATTTCGTTTTTGCCGTTAATTAGAAACGGAGGGAACAGGAACGCTTTTATTGTATTTTGAAAGATAAAGTATTTTAATAATAGTTGATAGAAACGTTCGTTGCTGAACGTAAACGAAGACCGATGAGTCACGGTGACCATCGTGAAAATAATAAACTACTTTTTCCTCATCGATACTACACAGACGGAATAAAAACTTCCCTCGAGACACCTTGAAGTTGAAAAAGCAGGTTTTATAGATTATCGTATTTCAGAATTGTGCTTACTGTGGGGAATCACTATCTGCTGATACTAATGGATCTTTTATTGCATCGGTTACTAATTACTTCCTATCTATATTTCTTCTAATCTTTTTTACACCTTCTACTGTTCCTCTTGACATACAATTTTAACGATCCACTGATGTAACAGGTGCATAACAAATATTAGTAATCGTACGATAAACTAAAAAACAAAGCACTTTAATGCCTATAAAATTAAAAACTCACACTTGCAATTAGCAGGCCCGACTTCGAATCTCCATCACCTCTGCTACATCCTTCCTAAATCTTCGTTAACACGTTGAATGACCATGGGGGTCACCGGTGACCGGCGCTATTGAATTCAATGAAATTTCATATGACTTTAAAATTCTAATATTTCTGAATTTTCTAATACATTAAGTGTTTAACACTAGAACTACCGGCGTTAAATCTATTATATTTTGATATATTAAATAAGTACTTTGAAAAAGGAGGGATCAAGAGGCGGAAAAGATAATCGATTCGGTGATTTCTGTTTTTTGAGTTGGACGTAGAATATTTCTCCTATGACTCTCTTAGAAACCTTGAGAATTTTTGGAAAAAATTGTGTACCAGTCATTTTGACTGGTTTGGTAGTTCTAGTGTTAAATATTGGCGTTCAAAAGTTAATGTCCTGCTGACTATACATCTACTTGCGTCTTTAAAATTTCTGCTTTGTAAATATGTGATTTTAATAGAAAAACTTTCACTTCGGTAGAAATGCTGAAAACAGCGAAATATCTTGGCGTTCAACGTGTTAAAATATACCACAACCACGATTCAGAACCCTAAAATATTCTACCTCCTAAGCGCAATCGCCGTAACCCTTCCAGTCGAAAGACAGACCAGCAACAACATTCTCCTCTATCATAATTAATCAATTTCACATTCCACCTTCCTACAATCAATCAAAAATAATTGACCAAGAAATGATCAATAATTCACAATCTATAAAGAAAGCAGGGTGAATTCTCCAAAGTCATCCAAGGCTCGAAGTTCCACGGCGGGAAATTTCAAATGATTACCTCAACATCGCTCTAAAATCCGTCGGCCAGTCTTAAGTATCGCATAATCAGTGGCAGCAGACACGCGAACTCGTTCGCGTGTACCTGGAAATCCAGCGGGAAGACAAGGGGTGGAGAAAAAGGGCCCCGAATGTTACCTATACCTTGCGAAACGGAGACGCCACGAAGGCGTACGACCTTCGGGCGGTTATCGATTGTTCTCTGGTTAAGCTCAATGCCAACCTGAAAGCAATCTGCTAATCTATCCAGGAGCTGCTATCCCATCAATCTGAAAACTCTCGTCGACGTGCTGGCATTAATTTATACGAGCGCGGAGGAGCGGCTGGAAGGAACGAGGAGCGAACTTTCCGCGTCTCGTTATTTTCCCGTGGAAACTTTTCACCCCGGATGCAACCTTTATATTTCATATTCCTGGCATGGTACGCTGGAATATTCACCGGTTTTGGAATCTCGATCGGGGATTTAAACCGCTTCATTTTGACTCGCCTCTCGGAAACGTGACTGCGCGCTTTCATTTGAATTTCCCGCGGTAAATATAATTTGCCGTTTGTTAAACCGTGAAAGTTTCGCAGATTGAATGAGCGCGTTTGCACACAGTTGTTTCATTAGGAACATTTGATACTGTTTGTCGTACCGTTTAGAGAGTGAAAAAAATATTGCGAAAAGAACAAAATATCCAGATACGCGATGGATATCGAGTTAAAAGGAGTTGGACTCCTAATTAGAAGCCTTGCGTTCAATTTTCCATCGTTTCTAGAAGATTTTTTCGGTATTACTAATTAATTACATCACAGCTTCGATAATTATACGTCAATTAAGCTTTAAATTCAGATTGAAACGACGACTATTATTAAACTTCAGAAGTATAAAACAAAATTCTAACTATTCAAACCTACTAATTGATACTCTGTGATCGTATCCCCTCACCTCTAAAAATTGTTCCTAAATTACCAATTAACATATATCCTTGTTAATTCATAGCTCACTTAAAACTTTCGCTCCTCGGCTAAATAAATCTAAAAACTTATTTAAAAAAAAACAACAAGAATGAAAAAAAAATACTGTAATTAGCGGAAAAGTGATAACTCCACGGCTCTCTCGCATCGACGCTCATGCGAAATTCGAGTCGGCGATACATCACTTCCACGATTTACAGGGTGGCATTTTTTTGCCGGTAAACGAATCGTCCCTATCGTATTTCCAAGTGAATTATTTTTCGCGCGGTTACGCGCCGGAATGCCCAGCACGATGGACCGATACCTGCACCGATAATACATCATTCGGTTGACCCAATTTCGAGATATCGAGTCTCCAAGTGCCGGATCGCGGTGGCCACCGAAAGAGAGAGGGAGAGAGAGAGGTTGACGTTGGTTTGGTGGTTAGTGCGGTAAATGGGGGTAAATACGGTGCCACGGAGGTCTCGGTGTATCGAATGCCAAATTATTAACCGGAATATCACAGTAGGGAATTTTTGGCCGACAAACCGGACAGCCTGGAACGTCGGATTAACTTCGATCCGGAGAATGCTGAGCTTTGCAATTTTGCTTTGCTGTTAGACATTCTGGGGCTTTGCTCGATGGGTTGTTACGATGATGGCAGAATAGGGGTGGCTTTTTGCGGGTCGATTATTTGGTGTTAACTCTATTCGTAAGAGATATACGGTGCTGTTATTATTGTGAGCTCGGGAGTAGTGCCTTTTGGCGGTTAATTCTTGTTGTGTATGGAACAGGGTTGAACTCTTTTGACCTCTTTCATAGTAAGAATTTTCGTGCATCCGGTTCACTAATTAAAAATCACTTATTATTTACATACAGTGCGTCACGACGGGCGTATTTCTTTATCTTCAGAAGAGAAAGTTTTATTTTATAACAAAAAAGTTTAAATTTTATAATAAAACAAATGAAACAGAAGTACAGAATGTTTTCTAAAAAGGTTAAAGTATTTTACTCGATGGACGGTTCGCAGATTAATTAATAAAGTAGCATTTCGTCACGAGGATATGAGATCAACGACTTACCACAATTGTAGGACGACTATTCCTCATGGAATAACAATTTCAAAATGATTGCCATGTTACCATTTCCTAAGTAAATAAGTTAAGAAGTAGTTCATTCGATTTTCCGGAGGATTTTAATCCAGAGAGACGTCTCATTAAGTGCCGTCGCGGTTCTTTCGGAGCGACGGCAATCTCGCGGTCACGGAGACTCGAATGTTTGCTCTTTATCCGAGCAAAGTCGAAACTCTCTTTGCGCGAAACTCTCGAGTCAGCCGCAAGTACGAGCACCGACAAGTTTCTTGGCTGCCGGGAACTTCCGGTCTCCGAAGACAACTTCCCTCCTCGAGGAGACTTCGCCCGGGGTGAATTTGCTAATAAATCCACGCGTGGACTTAGCAGCCAGTTTCACTTGTCGTAGCATCCCTGTAATCGTTCCGGCTAACATCTCATTCTAAATTCCAAAGGCATAGATTTACACGCTTTTTCTGTTTCGAATGTGTTTCATCTATGAATTCGCAAAATTCGAGGCACAACGCGCGATTTAATTTCGATGCGCAGCGATGGATTATCTCTTATCGCCAGATATCGATTCCTCGCGATAGCCAGAGGATATTTCCGTTTGAATTTACTCTCTTCCGGAATTTTCACGTTTCTATCTGCCCGTTATTCGACAAACTAACGAGCAGATCGAAGGAAAGGTGTTCGACGAGCATCGATGCCATAATTTCTGCAAAAATCTGACATTGATGCTTGCAAAAATCCTACCCTTTCCACGTGTTCGTTACTTCCGTCAAAATTCCTACATTCACGGATAGTAAGCCGGAGTTAATGTTTTGCGAAAAATCGAACGGTGCTTAGCGCGGAAGATTGTTTTTGGCAAAGGACCGGAAGCGTTAAGAGGCAAAGGGTTAAAAATGCAAGGATGTAAATACTCGAAACCGTAGAAAGCCTGTCGGCATTGAGAGTCGAAAAAGCGAAGGCAATCGCAGAGAGGCGGAAACGTCGGTTGGCCGGAGATTGGCGAGGCTAAGCTCGAAGGAGCCCGTCGTTGCACCATTTATGCAAGACGATTTCGCATTAGGACGGTCCGGAGAGTTCGCGAAAGTAGGTCGATGCCGTCGGTGGCACACGTCGATTCGCGTTTTTCAACGCCCCTCCGCGTTTCTCCTCGTCCCGTCTCGCCCACCACCTGTCGGACGTCGTTGTCTCTTTTACACAAAGACCTTCCCTCTCTTTCTTCCTTTCATGCTTTCTTTCCTTCCTTCTCCCATTCTTTCTTTGTCTCTTTCTTCCTTTTTTCCTCCATACGACATTACGCATGCTACCGTTCAGTTTGCAAGAGAACGAACGCGCCGATTCGATTCGCCCCACCTTTCCACCTCCACCTTTTTTCCAAATCGTGGATCCACTCGATAATAGTAACAAGAGACGTTCGCGAACTGATACACTCCGATTTTGCTGAAACTGCGTAAATATTTAGTAGACATATCTAAGATCATTAACCCTTTTGCTTAAAATAACGTGTGACACGTGAGGCGATAAATGGAATACGAAATTTTGAAATTTTCTAATATCTATTAAATTGAGAATATCAGTCGGTCACGAGACGGTAAAATGATTTCAATAATATTAATATTGCAGTCAGTTGTGCTAAATGTTAAAGATCAGAGAGAAATTTTTATTTCTGGAATTAATTCTGAGGTTTTACGCACGCTGTCAAAATAGAAATTGTAAGGCAAGGGGTTAAGGGTTGTCAACATTCGCGGACGTGAATGCTGTAACATCAATTTTCATCGTAACATAGAATGACATGAATGCTACAGCAAATGATAAAGCCAATTATAATTCATTTTATTTTATATGACCTTAATTTTTTGTAATTATTATGCAGTTTAAAGTGATGGCCAAGTGATTCATTGAGTATTTTCATACTATTTTATTTTTTCTCCGTGTAGTTAGAAGTGTAAGTTAGAAGTTTAAAACTTGACTGAATTCCAGCTATCTTCCTAGATGTGTTTAAATACTTACGCAAAGTTCCATCAAAATCGGAGTGTATCAGTTCCTGAACTTCCTTCGTAAGTGCACCATTGATCCTCCCGATTTCTATTTTTTCCTACGAACTTTTTTGCTCCCTTTGCCAATGCGACAGAAGGACCAACCTGTCCGTACATATTCGCCTCTTTTTCCCAACGAAACAACGCAGTTAAACGTCGGACGATCCGATCGGAATATCGCTCGTTTGAGCTTTTTTCCACGGCGCACAAAGTCGCGTTTGTAATTGGAACGTCCCGTTTTTTTTCCTGCACGCGCACCGCACGAGCGGAATTTTTTACCTTGACGTATTTTTTCGAGGGGCCTCTCGAAATACGCGATTCTCTACCGGTAGTTCTCTTTGTCTCTGCCTCTCCTCCCGTTTCTCTCTCCACCCTTACTGTTTTTCTCGTCCTCTCGTAATACGACGAATGCAAATCAAGCGTCATAACGGAGTAATTTCCTGTCATCGATCAGTCGTGCAACGTGGATTGCTTAACAGCGACTTTTCAACGAGGCGGTTCCAAATACCGAGCCAGAACTTTGCAGCGTTTCAGGGAAATTTGGGTCGCATTAACGATCAATCTCATTATTTCCCCATTTGGTATCTTTTATCGCGGGATCGACCAACTTTCCGGATCATTTTTATCATCCTGCTTAAAGATTTAGCTTAGTTTTTAGAGTATTTCGAACCACCTGGGCTACGATACATTAAATGGTAAAATAGAAAAAATCGTCTCGAGATAACAGGGATGTTAACATCAGGTCCTTTATAGAAGAGTTGCACGTGTCAGAGGTGACACGTAACAGAAGACTATAGATTCAAGGACTTTAAAACATTGCTTAGAGTTTCTTGGACCGCAGATACCAAGGAATATAAGTGTGTCATCGAACTTGGGCCCGATGGTAGTTGGTACTCAACCCTTTCGATACTACCGGTGACTATAGAGTCACCAGTCAAAATTTTACACGAAGAATTAATTATTACATCATACTTTGTAATTGTATATTTTTTAAATACCATAAGTTTTTATTTTTCATGTATTATATGCATTGCAACTTCAGTAAAGAATTAATTATTTATATTACGCCACTAGCCATTAAAAAGTATTCTTCCGCGCCGGGATTGCTCCGCACCGTGTTAACACACTCTCGGAAAAGCACTCTATTGGAAATGGGTGTTTAAATAAATCAATATACTTTATATTCATATTACTTTTATTATAAAGCTTTGAAAGAAACGTCTTTACACTGCTGGAGTTTAGAACGAACTAACTGTGAATGCCCAAAAAACGAGCTCGAGCCCACTTAGTAATATAAACTGTTTATGTTACTCTCGCCTACACTGCAGAGAGTTTCCTGTTTAGAATATTAATTCCTAGAACGCAGAGTCGTTTTTGATCTCATTCAATATACATACTCTTATATTGTTAATAATAATCCACACTCCGCAGCGAAAGGGCTAAGACGCATCGTCTTAGAATCGCGGATGCCCCGTTCACGAATCGACTGAGAATATCAATTGCAACCATCATGAATATCGATACAAACCATCGACAACCACTTATTCCTAGAAAAACCGTGAAAATCCTTGAATCACCACCGTCTCCTCTAATGACTCCCGTAAAACCCCTCCGCTCTTCTTTCCATGCACTCTAAAGCGATTCCGTCCTCGTAATATCAACAAGAAAGCCGTCTAAATCGCTGGAATCCGTCGCGAATGATTTATCGCCATCCGAGATGCCGGGATCCATCTTCCTCGTCATCGAGATGGAAGTTGGTAAACAATCGCGCGCAGTATTGTGCCAATAAGTGTTACGCGCTCGAGGCTATCGCTTTGTGTCGCCCTCGAGCCGAGCGCTCGGCACATAATCAATTACGAAAGTCGACGGATTAGAGCGCGGACTAGGCGGAGAATTATATCCGTTTACGGTTCAGAACAATCGGCCATTGTTGCGCAACCGTTTGTAAATACAATTGCACTCTACCCGGGTTGGAAGCCACGTTCTGATATCGGTATTATTAACGAGCACACGATCCTTCTTACCTTCTGGATTCGCGGTTGCCCGGAGCTCGTGTTTTCGAAGTTACCTTTGCTTTTCATTTTTTATTTTAGCCTCCATTCGTCTCTCGTTCGCCGATAGTAATTCTGACGAAGGAAGACAGACGCAGTTGTGGCTGTATTTTTTTTTCATCGTGATCGAAGAAAGCATTTATATTTTTCGAAACGTGAAACATTCGGGTCTCTTCAACCGCAAATAGAAGAGTTGCATCGAGATTAAAATGAAAATCGTGGTAACAAAAATGAAAAGCTTAAAAATCCATTCTCACCATTGAGATCGATCAAACAACCGGTGTGTAGTTTAACGACGTCTTGTTTTCGTTTAGAAATTAAATTTCCTTTTTTTCTTTCGTCCTACCCGACCCTCCTTGGCAACTACGCGGTTTCTGGGCCCGCCTCGAGAACCATCGAGTCGTCTCGCAGGCCCAATTTCGAGGACGAACCTCGGGGCAAGGCGGAAAGAGAATGAGAGCGAGGGAGAGAGAAGGAGAGAGAAAGGAAGGTGGTCCAACCAGATCCTTCGAAACAGGTGCACCGGTTCGCCATCCGTCGTGGCGTGTGCCGGCTAACAACACGCCTTAATAACACACGGCCCGATCCTTTACGGACAGAGTGCACGCACACATTAACATAAACACAGGCTGCGAGATATATCGATAGATAGAGCCGCTTCTGCGAGTCGTCGAACTCTTTCGACGAGGAGGGATCATCGGGTTCGCGACTTCTTGGAAATCTAGCGGAAATCGAGAGCCGACGATGCGCGGAGATGCATCGTGGATAAAGGAATTTCACGCACGATTCCTGTACTCGATGGGAGTCTCCGACATTTTTAAGTTTTACAGAAATAAAATGGAATTTTGCAAGATGTACTTGCATAACTCGTCGCAGGGAAATACGAATTTTCAGAGTTGCAGTTAGCCTTACGATTTCTTTTTTAACTGTCTCGGCTATAATTGAGAATTCAATTGCTAAAATAAAAACTGATCAGTGATTCGTGATATATCGTATAATTTAAGGTAATATTAATATTATAGAAGTAATATTATCTCGTCGCGTCTTATTAATAATTCCAATTGGATACCTCATTACGAGTGTCACTCGTTATTGTAGGGCAAGGCGTTAACCCATTCACTGCCAGGAAAACTAAGCAAATATTACCTTTGCTTGTTAAAATTTGAGAAGATGACAGAAAGTTTTTAGAACATTGGTTTCATTAATCAAAAATATAATCTCGACATTTGTAACGATACCAAGAATATTTTGTCCCAAAATTTCTATACACGCTCGGCCATTATTATTAACTTATTAATTCAAACTTATAGCCACGAGATATCTCGTAGTTGGCAGTCAATGGGTTAACAGGCGCTGGAATACCTTTGTCAAAAACACGCGTGGGAGAAATATCAAACTTCTTCCGTTTGTTTCTACCCGCGAAACTAGCACCGCGTCAAACTTACAATCGTCATCGTTCTCTCAAAAGTTCGCGACCACTGTACGTCCGAACCGTTTGAAAACCGAGACCCCAGTGAAAGCCAAAGACAGAAACAGTGTCGCCTTTTAGATCGCACCGCAACTCGATCCATCGATTCTCTCGGATTTCAACGTCGCACCAAAAGGTCCCAATCTCGCGATCACGAGCTACTCCATCGCTGTATACTTTCCCTCGGGAAAACATCAAAACCATGCAATTTCTTCGCCCCTCGAACGCAGTCTACAAAGGGACTACGGTCAGAACGAAGTTACAGCTTCTCAAACAGTTATCCCGAAATTCTGCTTCACCTCCAAGAAATTTTTTCTGCTCGACATCCATCTCATACTTCCGCTGCACGAAACAGATCCTTCTACGCCGAGCGACCATAGAAGTTAACACGTTCGCGGACAGTAAAAATTTCAATGAGCTGCAAAAATAGACAGACAGGTATTACACTTCTAACTACATAGAGAAAAAATAAAATAGTATGAAACTACTCAATGAATCATTTGGCCATCACCTTAAACTGCATAACAATTGCAAAAAATGAAGGTTATATAAAATTAAATGAATTATAATTGGCGTTAACATTTGGAATGCTATTGCATTCATGTCATTCTACATTACGATGAAAATGGATGTTATAGCATTCACGTCCGCGAACGTGTTAAAACAGTGAAAAAGAAAGTAGAAAAAAATCTACGAGCCAAAAGACCGAAAGTCGTATTAACGCCGGTTGCGTCGAGTCGCAACAAAGCCACATCGATACGCAGGTGAAGCGACCGTCTGCTCGGCAAGCTGTGCCAGGCCCTCTTCGGGGCGCGTGCGGGCCCCGTTGTCGCTTTCTGCGATGTCTGCAGGCCCTGCGAGGCCCGCTGCCGGCGGAAGAAGGTAGCGCGCCGGTGAGCAACGATCGAGCAACGAGCCGGTAGCGGCGCAAGAGCGAGCAACCCGACGGCAGCAACGTGTGCCGCCGCAGAAAATGGTGGCAGCAACGGCCCCGACCGGCGGGGCCCACGGGGGCCCGGCGCAGCCCTCAGTCAACCGATGCGCGTCACCGCGAGTGTACGTCCCTTCTCTTCTCTGCCGTGTACCGTGCCGTGTGCGTTGCGCAGCCCGCTTCCGGCGGAACGGTTTTGTCTGCTCGCCGTAGAAGCCGCGGGCCTCGTCGTAGCACGCTTGTACGACACACCGAGCACGCGTTCCACGGCTTTCTTCGTGAGAAACTCCCTCGGATGATCGTCCAGTTACCGTATTGTATGGTAATACCGTGTGTTTCCTGCGACAAAACGGGACGGTCGTGCGTGTTTTTACCTTCTGCACGGTTAGTCGATGCGCGGCGCGTCGATTCGACGGGTCGCTCGGAAGTGTTGCGAGGAGAATTTGTATTTCGCGGTGTTTCAAGCTGAATGAATTCTTTGGTGGCCAGTGGAACTGTTGAGTGAACGGAGAGGATTAACAATTGAAAGGGTGGGAAGGAGAGGAGAGTATTTACGATTCGACGATTGAAATCGTTAGATCGACGTCTCGTTGAATGTTTCTTGACGGAAAGAAACGAAGTGGGATCGAGCAGACCGGGGACGTTGCGTTAACGAGGCTCGAAGAGACGAGCGACCTTGGAGAGCGTAGCATTTGCATGCGACTCGATCGATGGACGTCGCCTCGAACGCAACCGGTGCTACCGGCACTTCCGTTCGAGCGAGGAACGGCATCGAGGTGCGAAAACACGAGGAGAGTTTAACATCGTTGTTCGCCGAGCTGTCTTCGTGGAATCTCGTATCGGAATCCGATTCGTTGATGATCGTTGCGTTCGAGATTAACACGAATGTCCGGCAGCAACGCCATCGATAAGAGCCATGTTCAGCAGATTCGAGTTGCTTCAAGGCGCTGTCAGCTATCTTCTGTTATCAGGTGCGCGGATAACGGATTCCTCGTCGATTTGCCGTTTCTCTCCGCGAGAGGGAGGGAAGCCGAGCCTCTCGGAATCGGGCGCGATTGGCCGGCGAAATTCGAATTACGTTCGATCGGTTTTATTTGGGTGATCGCGGAGGGACAGGTGGTTCGTAGCGTTTTGGAATTGCGTCGGTTTAACGCGCGTTCGATGGTAATTTACGGGTCTGCGAGGGAATTAATCGAGAAAGTATGATCGGTCGACGAAACGGAGGTAGGGAAGGATTTTTGCCACCTCCGATCCGGCGTTTGATTATCGGCACGCACGTGACGCGATTACCGAATACGCGACGGCCTCGCCGGATACTTGGACGTTAATTATGCCTCGATAGCCGAGCACGATTGTACGTGTCATTGATTGATCGTAGTTATCCGTTCGGATAGCTCTGTACGTTCGAACGTACCGAACAGTGATAATTAGCTGCTGGAAGGTCGCCAGATAATTTCATAGCTTTTGTTCAAACGGGAGACAGGAAGAGAGAGAGAGAGTGCAATGGAAGGAGAGAGAAAGTTAGGACGATCGTGTACGCGGCATGTCGTTCGACGAATTCATCGCGTAATAGATTATCTCACCAATTACCATCAAGATCCGCTTAATTTAGTAATCGCACTTTAATTACTGCATACATAGAAATAATCAACAATCCCCGTTAACGTCAATCCGATCGCTTTTCTTCGCGAATCTCTTCGTATTCCCGTGAAATTCACCCCATCGAGTTAAGTACATTCTTTCCGTTCTTCCCTTCGCATTCCACGCTCCATTATCGTACATTTAGATCGTAAATTAAACGAATTTCCAGAACGAGAGACGTGAAATAATTTTAAAACGTCGAATTTCCCCAATCGCATTTAAGAGAGCTTTGTGCAACTAGGATCGAATTTTGGAGGGTAGCTGTTCCGGTGCGCCCCTCCAGCTCGTCGTTGTACCAGCCCTTTTTTCCCGTCCCCTTAGCTTTCTCTCTCTCTCTCTCTCTCTCTCTCTCTCTCTCTCTCTCTCTCTCTCTCTCTCTCTCTTTCTCTTTTTCTCCTTTGACCCAGTCCCACAGGCGGCTGTCCTTTTCTCTCCAGCCCCTTTTTCCATAACGTGCGTGCATGCGTGCGTGCACGTTGCGTTCCATTGTTTACGCAATGCCTCCTCGACCGGCTTCGTGCTCTTTCTTTCCTCCTCTCTCTTTCTCTCTCTCTCTCTCTCTCTCCTTTCTCCGGTTTCTTTCTTTCACCGGGTACGTAGGTCATTGCATTTCTAAAGGGAGACCCCGCGCAACATACAGTCCCGACGAAAAGGTTTCGTTGGATGGGTCCCGTCGTTCCTCGTGATGCTCGAACGGTTTCATTCTGCGGTTTACTTTCCTGGATATTGTCTGCAATTTTGCTGTAGCGTCATTATTCCGATTGCTGCAAAATTCTGAAATTTCGACGTAGATTAACACGTGCACTGCGGCGTGAGGTGAACGGCAGATTGTATCGTCGACCGTCGAACTTTTTGTTTTTAATTAAACTTCTGTCAGGCGTGAGAGTGATATTTTATTTTATATTTCGGATGCCGTTAAAATTAATTAACTTTTTGCGGAGTAAAGTTTAAGACGGATTAATAGGAGCTACCGGTGCAAAGCGTATTTGTCCGTTAATGTCACATATGAAAGTGCTCGGAAATGGTTAGGACAGTAAATGTATCGAAAATGAGCGTGTAAAGTATAAAAACTAAATAATATATAGAGTGCAGAAATATGGAAGCACGATGTTTAGAGCCCCTTTCGTTCTAATTTATTTTTCTATAACATTTGCAATCCAATTTAGAATTGTGTCTCGTGTATTCGAAAATTGTCATAAAATTTCGACATGTATTAAACGGAGCGCGAAAAAATTGCGAGCAAAATTGCTCAACGTCAAACTAAAAAAATACTTTGAATTACCCAAGTTTGTAGTACTTTCATTCTAATTTATTTTTCTATATAACATTTGCAATTCAATATTTAATTGCGCCTCGTGTATTCAAAAATTATCATAAAATTTCGACATGTATTAAATAGAGCGCGAAAAAACTGCGAGTTAAATTGCCCAACGTCAAACTAAAAAAATACTTTAAACTGCCCAAGTTTGTAGTCCAAGTCCAAAGAGTTAAAATGTCTCCTTATCTCTTGAACACGGGCGTACAATCAGCCAGTGCATTATTTATGCTAATTGCGCTGTCCATAAGACCGAAAATTATACATTGGAGTCATTAACGACGAAATTATCGGACTCGTAAAATACAATCGGCGTTCCGAAACATAGAAACTCAACGCGAATTTCAAACGTAACGGCGTTGCCGATCGGGACCGATTCGCGAAACATCGTCGTTCGCGACTCGGTCGTCCTTGAACGGCGATAATCAGATGCTAATTAACTTCACAGATACTCAATATCACTCATCTCTTTTCTTCTCTGTTTCAGAACGCGAGAGGCACAGCGCCAACAGGCTGTCTGCGTAAGTATCTTATAAATCTGGCTTTTCTTCTAAAAAAGAACGTCCTCAGTGAACGTGTGCTTATTTCCGCGCAAATTGCCAGTCACAGTCCTTGTTTTTTCGCCTTAAATCAGCGTCTTATCGTTAAAACGATATTCCAGGTCGATGCAAATTGCCTCTATTTTGCGAATTGCAATCGACTCGGTCGTTCGTTGTTTTTACGCTAATTTTAAACCTACGGAAACTTGCGTTACAGAAAAAGCCATTTTTTTCGCGGTAGTTTAGGAAGAAATTTCGTGCAACGATAATACGAATGCGATCGGAGCATCGTTGTCGAGGGATATTTAAACATACGCAGAGTCCGGTTTAACGAGCGTTAATTTATAAAAAAAATGAAATTAATTATGCATTCGCGCGAGCGAGCCGAACACCCGGCTCTTATCGCGGCACTTGGTTGCTCGTGCATCCATTAACTCCTTTCAGTGATTCGAGTCTAGCTTTTATTTCGGAGTACGTTTCGACTCTCCTCTTTCTCCCTTTTTATCTGATTCGCGTGTAGAGGCGTATCGCTT
Organism: Cerceris ruficornis; assembly: GCA_963989415.1. Classification (NCBI taxonomy): domain Eukaryota; kingdom Metazoa; phylum Arthropoda; class Insecta; order Hymenoptera; family Crabronidae; genus Cerceris; species Cerceris ruficornis. Next base: position 22,633,036 of record OZ022521.1, on the reverse strand, counting down.
TATCCCTGCATTTTGTTCGACGCTAAAGCTGCCGAAGTGAAGCTAGTGCTTCATGGATTTTTGTAAAAATTACTCAAACTTCCTGCACGGCAATTTCGGAGATTTTTCTGCCTAGAGCGCTGATTTTATATTTCCTAAAATATGATTTTTTTTCTATTTTCTCAATCAACGTTTACGTATCTTTGGCTTCAGTAATTATAATAAGATCGTAGAAGGCCTTTAACTCTGCGTGGATTTTTAATTTTCCATGGAAAAGTTTGAAGGAAGAGAATTCGAACTCGATCTTAAAAATAAAATGATCGCGATACCGTTTAAGATGGTGGTATTATTATTTCCCAATTTTACTGCAGTCGAAAATTAGCCCTTTACACGTTGAACGCCGCCGATATTTCGCTAGATTTATCATTTTCACAGAAGTGAACCTTTTTCTATTAAAATCACATTTTTACAAAGCAGATACCTCGAAGACGCAAGTAGTTATGTAGTCGACAGGACTTCACCTTTCAAATGCCAATATTTAAATATTGAATGCATTGGAAAATTCGTAAATATTACAATTTAAAAGTCATAGGAAATTTCATTGAATTTAATGGCGCCGGTCACCGGTGACCCCCATGGCATTCAACGTGTTAATTTCTGCCCTGAAGTTCAGCAATCGCACTGTAAAGAAGCTGAAAATTTAAGTAGGTTCCGAACCGCGGAAGCTGACGTATATAATCACGAGCAAGAAACTTCCTACGGCTGATAACGAGAGAATTAGAACACCAGCTCGCTATTTAGAACGCCAAACCTCCATCCCCATTATGGTTCACCGAGACTTACGTTCATTGCGACCCTTTTTTCACCACCGTAATTTCCTTTCTTCGAGCGTAGATTCTAACCCTCCTAACCTTCTATCCTTCTAACATGAAATCGAAATATCACGTCGACAATTTTGCGTGAAATTATCGGCAGCGATAAAGTGCACAAACGGGAGGAAACATAATTTGATAATAAACGCGAGGAGAACGAAGAGACGGAGGGGGATATTGAGCGTTAGAAGGTAAATGACGGGATTCCCAATTAATGAGCTAAAGACTAAATCCCTCTCCTTGCTCTCAAACTTTCCTGAGTAATTATTTATTACATAACTTAAATCTTAGATAGCAAGTTAACACGTTGAATGCCACGGGGGTCACCGGTGACCGGCAGTATTAAATTCAATTCAATTTCTTACGAGGTTAAAACGATAGAATACACGAATTCGCTACTACATTAAATATTTAACTGCTGCTGTTAAAAAAGTAAAATACTGTTTAATATAAAACTACTGTTACCTTTAACATTTTTGCTCTATAAAGACACGATTTTAATAGAAAAAGACTCACTTCAATAGGAATAAAAAAACTAGCGAAATACGGGTGGTATTCAACGTGTTAAAGCCAAAGACTCTAAAAAAACAACAGATGAGAGACGAAAGGAGTTACGTAAGGTTCTATGATGCGTGTGCAGTTAAAGGGTGGAATTTCAAATTAATGGACCCATTCCTCTTCGACTCTGTTGCATTTTTCCTCTATTTGTTACATGGCAATCTCGGTGATTAGAGACACACCTAAAGCTTTAAATTCTAGGCGAAATTATTACAGCAATTAAAACCAAAAAGTTTCTTACATTTTAGCATTGAAGTCGCGTCACTGACTTCTTTTCTCTCCGCGATGAAACGACCGGTGCATCCTTCCAATTGAATCACCGATACGATCTCATTACAGCGTCGGAATCGACATCCTTGTTAATTAGCGATCACGCGAGATACGCGAATCCTTCGTCGAGCTCTGCTCAGAGCCGTCCTTACGGAGATTACGTTTCCGGCGAGGATTTATAATCTACTTAATATCATTTGCGTATTAATTACCCGTAATATACGTCGATTAAATTTGTTCGTCTCTTCCTTTCAATATCTGAACCGTTAACTTTGTCGTTTTCCGTGGTATGGTAATAATATTTAATTGTATTGTAGTATGGTAATTAATATTTATGTCGCGTTTGAAAATTAATTGGATGATTATATATGAGTAAATGTTAATAATCGGATTTTAAGTGACGGATAAATTTCATGGAGAAGTGTAATATCGTAGGGGAAGTTAACTTGGTTCGGAAATTAAGTTACAGTAGTTGGGGAAGTTGAAAAGGTTACGTCGGAGAATAGGAGCACAGATGTGTCGCGTGCTGCCTCAAAGTCGCGAGAAGTTTACAGAGGGTACCCTTTTGCTCCGAAGAGCGTATATATACGTTCTCACTATCCATGGTATATTTAACATCGTTCAGCGTGAAATAATAATACAGAAAAATTCTAACACAGATAAGGTACTTTCTCGGGTATTTCAATTGGAAATTCTACCCTTTAACTCAATACCCACTATAGAACATTATGTAATTGTTATCACACTTTTTATCACATTTATATCGTCGTTAATCGGATATTCAGCAGCAGCAGATGGTCATTTGGAAACTTTTTGAGTTATTTTCTTCGTAGCTTTCCGCGAAACATTATCCCTCGCTGTAGACTTAATACTTGACATTTTTATTTTAAAACTGCTTGTAATCTAATTTGAATTTGCCCTATAAAATGTCTCTGTCAATTTGCTCCGAAGCATTCAGAAACGCCGACACTATTTTCCGTGATAAGCCGTATATTTATCAGGTGTACACTCTCGCGCGTAACCGATAAGAATAATAAGAGCGCTGACCGTAAATGGACTTGCTCCGCTCTCAAAATAAATACGTGTCCCATTTCCTTTAACAACCATACTTCTCTCGGTTCGCCGACATTTATCCTGCATCGATAATACATTCCTACGTGATTGCTCATCATGGTCTCGATGGTTCGGAAGCTCTTTTAACCCTAAACCTCCCGGCTTTGTATCTGTTACATTGCAATATACAAAATAAGTACTTAGGAAGGAGATTTGAAGAGGTGAAAAAGATGAGGAGTTAAGTAATTTTTGTTTTATATGATAGACCTAAAATACTTACTAAATGGCTGCCTAATTAATTTGGGGAATTTTTAGAAAAAATCAGAAAGCGACCATTTGACCGCCATGGTAGGTTTAGTGTTAAAACACTAGCTCCACGTTCAAAACATACGACGCTCTTCACGAAACTCAAAGACGTTCTCCGTACGCAATAAAATCGCGAATTTCTCAGGACGAGTAAAGAAAGAGACAGCCAACGCGCTGCCTTCACGGAATCTCGACCTCGGAGAGGAGCCTTCATCGACGCACAATGTCCGTAAATCGGATTAAGGGTGGTTGCGGTTGCAACGAGGCAATATCGAGGAAGATTAGCTACTCGGATCGGTATCTTTATATCTCCTCGTTCGTCGAGAAATTCCACGAAATCGGTGGCCAATGCTCATGGCTCGAGCTTCTCCTTATCGAGGGAGAAGGAAATTAACGAACCGCGGAAAATGGTAGGCAGGACACGTTTCCACTTTCGGCTCTCTCTCTCTCTCTCTCTCTCCTTCTCGGCCCTCGAGGGTTTTCGGCCTCGACTCGATGTAACTACCCTCGATAAAGACCCTTCTAACCAACTCTCGATGGACAACTGGGTCGCGACAACGGGAATTTTCGATCGGTCGACTCTTTCTACCGTGAACGGCTGTTGGATTCATCTTCTGCGCCGGAAACGTCCACAAAACTGGCCACCATTTGCGTCTTGAGTTGAATGGACATTTATGGGCTTGAATGGGAGAGTCTTTTTGAAATTTTCCTCTCGAACGATTAAAATTTTTGGTTGTCGAGTTTATTGGTTATTATATACCTTTATAGACATTTTGCCGAAAACCCACAATTTCTCGTGCATTCCGAATCACCGCGGCTGTGAATATAAAATTTAAATTTCGGAAAACTTAAGCCCTTAACTTCATGCTTGCGGTCTTCTATTTCACTTTTTTCCAATACGTCATACAACTATTTGATCCTCTTCGTTCTTAAATCTTCAAATTCTTCAAATTCTTCAATTCTTCAATCTTTCAAATTCTTCCATCTGTTCAATTCTTCAGATTCTTCAAATTCTTCAAATTCTTCAATCCTTCAAAGCCCACCCCTCGAAGCACCTCACATCATCCGCCCTAAAACACACAAAATTCAAATCTGGAGACGAGAAGCCCGCCGAAAAAAGCACGTCAAAACCCCCTTACAATATTTAGGACCTGTCGCAAAGATTTATCACCTCCCGCAGATACTTGCCGCAGAACGATAACAGTGTCGCTCCACGGTGCTCCTCGTATCGTTGCATTTTAATAATCCGTCACTCAAGATTCGCCTTCTCGATACCGGCTCTTCGCTTTACAAAACCCGACGACAGTTTCGCGCATCGTCGAGGCGTAATTGTTTCCTCCGCTGAACGTATAATCGCGTCGTGACTTCGCGAAGAACTCACCGCCGGATCGGAATGCGAGTCTCTTGTATTTCTCTTTGAAAGGTAACAGTACCGCGAAGAAAACACGCGCTGGCGGACTCCGGCGTTTCGCGATTTTGCAGAGGCAGCGTTTCACGTTCGATCGCCTTACATTTTCGTCCGTGTCTCGGATTATTCCTTTGATTCGCGAGACTCTACGTTCTTCCGCATGAAATTCGCATTACGTTCGCTTGTCATGCGGGTTCGCTTGACCAACGAGCGTTTTTTTTTATTGTCATTTGCATTGACGTTTCACTGATAGGAACTTTCGCTGCTGATTATTCGCCGGTTGAAGTTGCGACCGTGTAATTGGGGCTGTAGACGAGATTTTTTAATTATTTGGAATGCGTTTATAGGTGTTTCTCTGACTGAATTATGGAAGCAGTTGGAACGATAAGATTGGAATCCAATTTTGGAAGAATTGGAGGGAATTTTTGTGATATTAGATAGAGCGAAAAGAAATGTTTTTACTTTACAATGCGAAAGATATTTATTTAGAAAATAAATTACGTGATAATTTAGTTATTTTAATTGCATACAGTAGATTACGGTTGTGATAGACTTGCCAGGTTTTAATGACTCATAATGAATCACACCGGAAATATCTCACTAGACGCATTAAAGAAAGACATTTCTTTTCGCTTTATCTAATAATTTACTGTTCGACTTTTTCCTATTCTTTCTTTAACACTCCAACTACGGTGGCAGTCAAAATAACTGGTCCCCAATTGTTTATAAAAATTTTCCATTTCTATGGAGGAGCTATACAGTAGATATTTCACGTCTATTTGGTAAAACATAAAGTACTGAATTGATAATATTCTTCACCTCGAGATTCCTCATTTTCCAAAGCACTTATTTAATATATTAAAATATGGTAGATTTAACGCTGGCAGTTCCAGTGTTAATTATATCGCTGATTATTTTTTACTTGTCCGTACGGGAAGAGAGAATGTATTGTGCACTGCTGGAAAGAAGTCTCGCGGTAGGATTTCGAGAGGAATGCGAATCCGATGGGTCCAGTGGAACGAACACGCCCTTCTCTTACGTATTTTCGAATGTAACGTGTTATTTGTACAAATGTACATAAACTAATTGGATCGCATAACGAAGAAATTAAAAGAAACGTTTCCAGTCCCGCGAGACTGGTTTCCAGCACTGCGTGATAGTCATCTCACTCCTGAACGTAGTCACTCCTCGATTCGTTCTATTAATTATGACCCCGTTTAACAAGCTATCGAACGCTTTCAATTTTCATAATACTCCTTCGCCACCAATAATTCATATTATTTCATCTCCTCCCTTACAAATGCATCATTTATCCACCGCAAGAGTCAACGACACGAAAGCCCCAACTAAATTCGAGAACGTTGTGCCATCGAATATTTCACCGATCGTAAAATAGTGAATGCCATTCTTTTTTTTTCTTATCATATGCAATACCAGAGAAGACGTACGTGCGTTATCACGGAACTGGCTGACGGCCTTGTCCGATTCCGATAACGTCGGACTCGAGTCGTGCCCGCCGATAAAGAGTTTCGGTTCTCGCGGTTTGCGATAACGTGGACATTTTTTTTTCTTTCTCCCTCCCTCTTCTCCCCGTTTCTTTTCTAATTCTCCCTCTCTCGCTCCCCCTTTGATTCTCTCTCCATCTTGCTCTCCCTCTCCCTCCCTTGCTTCTCAATTCCTTCGCCGTCATTCGCGAACTTATCGCTCCTTTACGGCGCAATTTATCGGCGGCTCTGTTCCACGCTCCGTACCGATAAATCGGCCCGCGAGCTCCGTTATAATTATCAACGTTAGTCGCGGCTAATAATCGCGAAATTTCGCTCCCCTCGCGAGCCGGTTAAACGAGTTCAGTAGCTCGCACATTATTTAATTACTCGGCGGGACGGTATCGCAGTTTTCAACGGATTAAAATTGCACGGGCCATCGTGCAAATCCGACGCACCGTAGAACGGAAAGGGGTGAGAAAGGGGTTCCGGAAGGGGGTAGGCGTTCAACGAGTTTCAAAGAGGAAAGGAGAGATTGTAAATTAAATTCGCCGCGAATCGCGTCCGATGCTCGAGAATTTATCGGAATTTCGGAATCGCCTTGATGAGAATGATCTCGCGTAATTTGCAAAATTCAATTTTCCGCTGTTGGAGGAGGGACGACACGGGGTCGAAGGGAAAAGGGCGCGTGGTAGGGATCGCAGGGAGGTGGGCAGACACGGCTACCTTTCGTGCAACTTCCTTCCCTGCTGGTGAAATTAATCGGAATTATAGAATTAACTTGCGACCTTTTCCCCCGGAACGAGATCTCGAGTCGATTAAAGTCTCCGTGTCGTGGGGATCGAAGGAATCCTCCGAGCGGGATGATTATCGGGGAAATTAATAAACCCCGGTGGTAATTGTTAACAGAAGTAATTTCATTCTATTCTTCGGTAAGCCATTATTGCAGCTACCGATTCTTTCGCTGGTCGTCCGCGCAGTTTTTTCCCATCGTTGATTTCATATTATTATTTTTAAATTCGCTCATACCACTGGCAATTAAATCCGCAGATTAAAAAATTCATATTGGTTCTCCTCGGTATTATTCTCTTCACGGTATTTTACAATATTCATTTCAATTTTTCGCGCATGAGGGAGCATCTTCGTAAAATTCAATACAATTGTTTGCATAATGAACAATTGCTCCGATTACGTTAAAAATACGAGGACAGTTCAAAAATTGTATACATTTTTACCTGCCACGATCATTTCACTTACTATATATTATTTTACGCCAGTCTCAGACCATGAGCATTACAATTAATTAAGAAAATATGCGTTGCAGTCACCGTCTTTGCCGAGACACCGCGTTACGGACTATTTCTTCTTCAATCGGGAAAAGTTAAGCTGAGATTCCCTTTCTTAATATATCCGTTGAAAGTGACGGCTTTAAACGAGCAACCGAGAAATCCTACAAAGTGGTGGAGAGAAGTCCAACGGTGAGGAAACGAGACAAAAACGTAGAGGGAGAGAGACAGAGTGCAAAGGGGAAGCTTTTGCCTTCCGTGTCTCCGAGGATGTGCTACGGCTTTTCCACGGTGTTAACTAAGTCGCGGATTAAGTCGGATCAAGGATCGTTAATCGAGGGACTGAGATCCGCTCCCTCGTAACGCCGTTTGTTCTCTCTTAATTCGTTTTCCGCGTCTGTTTAAAGCAAAACCGAGACTCTCGCGGGGTTCATGCTGCTTCGAGGAGAGTTCGTTATCGCCTGCTCTTTTCTCTCCTTTTTTCTGCGTTCCAACCGCTCAAAAGAACAGTCGAAAATCCTAGGTTCTCTTCCCGAATGAGAACAGGTTTTTCTGTCGCCGAAAGACTTAAAAACAGTCTCGTTGAATCACCTGCCGGTTAAGTAATTTCAGTTTAGTAAGAAAATTATAGCGGAATTAATTGGCAAAGTGTATGGTGTCGATAAAATGCTTCGAGCGATTTGACGGATGATATTGTCGCAATTTCCATGGAGGTACATTCTGAGAATTAGGTTTAAGATGAGTGGAAAATTGGCATGCAAGAAAATCGTATAGTCCACTTTCTATTTTTCACTGCAAACACATTCAAAATAAATAAATAAATCTGCATATACCATGGATAGAATTTTGGGGGAAAAATAACCCTTTGATATAACACTATATCTGCAGAATCTGTTAAATTGGCAAGTTACTACTTCCTTTCATAATTATTTCTCAAATTTATAGAAAAGAAGCACAGTAGATATTTTACATGTATCTCATAATACACGAATTACTTAACTGATCATTTTTCCTACTTTGTCCCTCTTTTATCAAGGTACTTATTTAATGTATTTAACCCTTTGCCGTACAATAACGATAAATTGAATAGGCAATTTTAAAATTTTCAAAAAATTATTAGTGAATCACGATACGAACAAATTACTTTTATACTATTTAACTTTGCGTTAAATTATACGCTTTATCAGAAATCAGAAATATATCAGAAATTATTTCTGCAATTAATTCTAAAAGAACCCTAAAAGAAATGGTACGGTAAGGGGCTAAGAATAACAGATCTATCGCCCGCAAATCTGGTGTTAAATCCTGGTCCTATTGTACCCTCCATAACTTTCTTCTACCCCCACCTACATTGAATTCATTGATTGACACATCTATCTCTTTTATTTCTCACTATCTCTTTCCCTCCACCATTCTGCTCATTCATTTTCTCTCTATTTTCTTCCTTCCCCATTAAACCACACGCATGTATTTTACATCTTCTCCCGACATATTAATTCATCCCCATCCAACCCATTCACGCTTTTCTCTTCCTCTTTTCACCCCTCGACATTTAACTGTCTCTTTCTCCATCCACATCATCTTCCACCGGCAAAATTGCAAAGTTCATCGACGACGAGGCAGGTCAGGAACGTCGTTTCGTTTCCTGTCGAATAAACGCAGGTCGGTTTTCCGCGCGCCTGCGGCAGCGCGCTATTAATAGCGGAAAGCCAAGCGGATTCGCGCGGATATTGCGAGAAGGTGCTCGTTCAACGGACTCCACCTTTTTTTAACGTCACGACGCCGCCGTCGACGTCGCAAATGAGCCGATCGACGAGAAGTGGAGATCGCTCCGTTTTTGATTCGGATGGCGCGTCTATTTTCGCGAGGCGCGAGTAGCCGACGCCGCTTTTTGCAGCCATCGCGACGCCTCGGACTAAATTAAGGCCTTCATCGTCGCGCTGATGAAACGTGAACAACGAAGATATTACGGTCCGATTGACACGGTTAATTGCGAGAATGAAAGAGAATATATTTTAGCGTCTTGATAGCACTTTTGTCCTGCAACGATGAGTCGGACTGATTGCGGAAAAAATGGAATAATGGAATTTGAGATTTTATAGAAATTGTTAAGTTGATAAAATCAGTAGAGTAGAATACTTTTGCATTGTTTTCGTGCTGTCAAATTTTATAAACGGCACGGGGGAAAACATTGATGAATTTTTACTGTAACAGTGTTGAGCTTGATTATCACATGCTATCGGAATCACCGGTAATTGACGTTGAAAAATTTAACAAAATGTGTTTCGACTTTTAAACTATAATTTTCGCGGATTTTTTAATATAAAAATCAGCCGAACGTGATACGATAAAATTGTTTTTATGCCGTCACTCTTATTTTGGAGTACACGTCACAGGGGAAACCATCGCTGAATTTTTATTGTAACGTTGCAATGTTTGACTATGACATGCTATGGGAATCGCCGATGATCGACGTCGGAAATATAATAAAATTTGTTTCGACTTTTAAACGATAATTTTCGCGTATTTTTGAATATAAAAATCAGTCGAACTGTTAAGCTTGATTATGACGTGCCATCGGAATCACCGATGATCAACGTCGGAAATTTTAACAAAATTTGTGTCGACTTTTAAACGATAATTTTCGCGTATTTTTTAATATAAAAATCAGTCGAACATGATACGATAAAATTGTTTTTATGCTGTCACTCTTATTTTGGAGTTTACGTCACAGGGGAAACCATCGCTGAATTTTTATTGTAACGGTGCAATGTTTGCCTACGACATGCTATGGGAATCACCGATGATCGACGTCGAGAAATATAATAAAATTTGTTGCGACTTTTAAACGATCATATTCGCGAATTTTCTAATATTTATATGCAGTATTAAAATACTAGTGTAAAATAAACGCTGAGCAATCGAATATATTAAAAGCTACGACAGATATCTGGAACGATTAAAACACGATCGACATTCAACTTGCGAATTAATTGAGGAGATTATTGGAGTTTAATCTGTATTGGATGATCCTTTTTCTCGTGATGTGGACGTAGGAAATTGTCCTCGTTTGTTCGTATTGTTACATCTTCTTCCGTGTATTTTATGTGCTCTTCGGTGCCCGAGTAACGAAATAAACGCACCGGCAGAAGGCAAACGTTTATTTTGCAATTTTCCACGGTGGTATTCAAACAGGATGCCTGACCAAAGTTTGGAAATATTTGTAACAAATACCTCGGTGTGTTCGAACGCTTGCCTTTCGATTTCTTTTGACGGCGTTCGTTGTCGCATGGCATCGAATTGTTCACGCGGAATGTACTAACATCTGCCGGTTTAATTTCACACTGTGATGCATTTCAATTTAATAATGGAAAGGTAAAATTGTATCGTACGATTTTACGATTTCATCTCTATAACGTTGGCATTCTCAAAACTTTAGAATTTTCTACCTCTAGACAGCTTTATAGCAAAATTTAAATTTAACAGGAAATTTAAGAAAGCACAATAATTAATAAATTCTAGAACAGCAATTATTTAAACACTAGAATTACCAAGGCAGTCAAAATGGCTGGTTCCTATTTTTTTATAAAAATTCTCCAAGTTAATAGAGAAGCCATAGAATAGAAGATTTACGTGCGTCTTATAAAACATAAATTACTGAGGGGGTTAATATTTTATAATTATAATTTATAATATGCTAATTAATATTTATGCAAAGTTTTATCAAAATCGAAGTGTATCTGTTCTCAAATTTCTCTTATTAGCCCAATTCGTGAATCTAAATTCACCGTCACCCTTGCAATCTTTTTCCTAAATCTGAATAAACCATAACCACGGTGATTTCAAACTACCCCTAAAACCCTGTGACCGCTTTGGCGAAATTACCAAAGCAGGAAATGTCAAAAATCCACGGAAAACAATCAACACTGCCTACTTCCCAATTCTCACCCCTATATAACACCCTCTAAAGTCACTATCTCCCTTAAACGTGAGAAATATTTTCAAGATGCTATCCGACGGATGCCGCCACGAGAGAATTCGCAACGAACTCTCGTGGATCAACGAAGGATTGAATTTCATTTTGCCATCGAGGGCGAAGAGAAGAAATCTCCTCCTTCGAGATTCGACGAGGAGGAACTGCGCGCGGCACGCCGATCGGGGGTAATCGGTTAATCGTCGGGGATGATCTCATCGCGCCTGGAATTCGTCGCTCTCGATGCCGTTTATCTTGTCGACTATCGCGATGTCGATATTTTCCGCACCCTCGTGACTCCTCTTCCTTTTCCCCTTTCAACCAAGACGCCAAAGCTTTCTTCGGCGAATAGGGGTGAAATTTGGGGTTAATAGTTCACGTAGAACCCGCCTTTGGTTCCGGAGAGCGCTTAGATTTGAATGTGGAGTTTGGTCGAACAATTTCTTCGTAATATTCTTGATACATTGTCATTGATATCAGGAATAAATTTCATTTAACACGTTTTCTGTCGTTGAAATAGCACGATTAAGTGTTTTAAACAGATATCTTCATGACTCGGAATTATAGAGACAAAGGACACAATTAAAAAATCTTTTTATAGAAGCGAAAGCCGTCATACAATTAGAAAATATAGAACAATCGATAAGAGGTAACACCTCTCGATAACATTCTTATCATTCGCGAATACAATCTAGAATTAATTGTTTAGCGGGCAGAACTACCTGTAGGTGAGCTGTATTTCATCCAGCTAATTTTTATTTATGCACCTATAAAAAAAGATGTGTCTACGGGTTTCACATAAATAATTTATCTAGCATCTTACCTACTTCAATTGCTTTTTAACACGAAATTTGCGGGCGTGAAGTCTGTTATATTGCAATATATTAAGTAAGGGCTTTGGAAAACGAGGGATGAAGCGGCAAGGATGGTAATTCGTTAAGTCATTATTGTATTATAAAATACACGTGAAATATCTACTGTACAGCTTCTCTGTAAATTTGAAAAATGTTTATAAAACAACTTGAGTCAATTTGACGGCTTTCGTAAATCTAGTGTTAATAATCTAGTTGAAATTCTAGATTAAGTTCCACAACATCGTAATTTCTACGAGAATCAGTTAATCTTTCTGAAAAAAAATGGTTAATAGATGTAAAAGCATCCGTTCCTACCGCGAAAAGACGTGAACGATATCAATATCACCAACCTATCGTTCATCGATGCACCCCCAATTGCACTTTTCCGCGCCCTCGTCAGCGAGAATTCTCAAACCTCCCTCACACGAGCGCGTTAGCCTGTCTGTGCTTTTGCGGACACCCTGTGTAACCAGCATCGGGTATGAGGAGAGGGTAAGAGCGAAAGGACGCGCACGGAGGGGTTGAATCGCGCAGAAGAGACGCACAGGCGATCCGGGGGTGAGACGAAGGTCTAAGCTTGCACCCGCGCGTAAGCGTGGAGGTAGAAGGGCGAAGGGTGAAGGGGGCAGATGCGTGCAGGGAGCGAAAATATCGAGGTACTCGCGAGGATGCAGATGGCGTAGAAGCGGCAAAGCGAGAGCTCGCGAGGGGTTGATACGAGGGGGTGGAAGTAGAGTGAAGGAAATCGGGAAGTCGGGGAAGAGGATGACGGCGACTGCGAGAGGAAGAGGGGTAGTAACGAGGGGTTAAAAGAGAGATACCGAGAGAAGTAGGGATACGGTGGAGGCTCGGTCGAAGTCGGGGGTGAGAGGAGGAAGAAGCGAGGGGTTAAAAGTGGCAGAAAGACAGCGGCAAACGGAGAAAGGGTGGAAAGGAGACCGCCGATGCTCCGGAGAGCGGAAAGAGAGGATCCTCGAGTTAATAGGAGACGGAAAGTTCGGTTCGAAGCTCGTTCGCGAGTCCAAGAGAGAAAAGAGGGGCGGAAAAGGGGGTGGCGAGAGAGAAACAACGATGGAACTTTGGAAGTTATTCGCAACAAGCGGCTCACTGCCTTGTGGAATTCCGCGTACCACCGGCGCACCATCCTCTTGGTCGTTACCATCGTTGGTTTCGTTCTTCCCTCTTTCCTCCCACTTTCCTCCCTTATCGCCGGCACCGACGGTTCCGTCGTACTTATCCTTCTATTTCTCCTCTGTTCTCCGCCAACCCCTCGTGCTTCCTATGGCCTGTCGTCCTCTTTAATGGCCGGCAGAACTTACTATCGCGAACGGTACCGTCTGCGATGTTCGTCACTTGGGTTTCTCTCTTTTTTTTCTTTCTTTTTTTTATCAGGATTCGTGCCGTGCACGCGGGCATCGTTTGGCGAAGTTGCTGCCCGTGTTTTAATTAAATTATTGCGCATCGTGGAGATTTCAACGGTGTTGATAATACAAGTGGCTCCTCTCGATTCTGTGCCGAGGGTATTTTAGGTGTTGCGTTATTAACGGCGATTACGACCTCTCTTCTTCTAGCTATACAAATTCTGTGCTTCTCATTTTTCCCCTATTTTGTTTAAAAACTTTCGTAGTCCTGTCACTATGAACACATTGCACGCGGGTACCGTGATAACGCGGAATTTCAAATATAATTGTACATTTGGCTAATTAATATCTGTCATATTATTCTGTCTTGAGGGAAACGGCAAAGTGGAGAGAAAAAGTATTATTTCATTTAATTTGTGCATTACTTAATGCATTTAAATTTGAGATTGACTTAAAAAATTTTAAACCAAAATTCAGGCTTTCAGCGGCTGCAATTTGACCGGCGTGCAGTGTGTTAACTCTTTTCAATATTTTCCAGCGGAGAAATAATTACTATGTACCACGAACCAGATCATTTTTAATGATTATGAATTCAATTCACTTTATCTCGAATACAGACAATTATCAAATTTTGCTTCACAATCAAAGAACTACCCCGATAAGCCATCCACCAGTTCAACCTCTCAGCCCGGTGGCAACTTCTTCCAGACAGATACCTAAATCCAAAACGTTTACAAGACTTTTCATCCACTCGAAACTTTTTTCCCCCACAGAAAACTACCCCGCGTTCTGCCCAGCCACCCCTTCAGCCGCAGGGCTAACGCGCAAATCCCATCGAATGGCCGTCGGCGTTTCTCAGTCACTTTTCTCCGCAGTTTCCGCAATTAGGCGACGCACGACCCTCTCGCTTTATTTCCCCTCCTACTTTGTCTTCTCGCTTTCTTTCCCGTGGTCCGCCGTCTTAATTAATTCCTGAAACCGCTGCACCCCATGGGAGAGTCCGGGGTAATCGGAGGAAGTCTGGTGCATCGGTGGTGGAACATCAGGGAGCACGTGCCAGACCTGGTGAACGAGGACGGAGATACTGCGGTGGATGAGATAATAGATAATGGGCGCAGCGGACGATGGTTGGGATAATTTGAACGTCCGACTCGTGTCGGAGACCCATGGAAAATAATTGAACGAGTGCTAGGCTTTTTTGTGTATTTTTTTTCGGTTCTAATTTACTGCGGTTATTCATTTAGGACTTACTGTTTTAAGTGGCTTCCGAACCACCGGGGTTATCATCTATTAACCCTTTGCGGTCCAAATTGTTTGTCCAATTTTCGTCAACTAAGGGAAAATAATTGCGGAAATTATTCTACTGTTGATTGGTCATTTTTATTTAATAGGAGGAATCAGAACAGATACCGAGGAATATTTCTGTAAGATCATTGTTAAAGCAATCGCTCAGAAGCCAATGCGGTTAAGTCAATTTTTTTGATATTATTTGATTTTTGTAATTAAAACTTACCGGTGTAATTAACACTTCACTTATTAAATTACAACTTCGGAATTTGAGTCGCTCAGAAGCCAATGTCGTTAAGTCCACTTTTTTAATATTTTCCGATTTCTGTAAATTTTAATAGAATGAAGTTTGTTCTATTAAAATTTACAAAAATCAGAAAATATAAAAAAAATTGACTTAACCGCATGGGCTTCTGAGCGACTGAAATTCCAAAGTTGTAATTTAATAAGTGAAATGCTAATTACACTGGAGCTCGTGTCCAGAGTAGCTGGTCATAGGATTGCAAAGGGTTAAAGGAAAATTTAGGAAAAACTTCCGAGAGGTGACGAGGATTTTAATTTGGCCTCACTAATTGGAAGTCGTAGAAAGTACAGTTTTAGGTGGGTTTCGAATCAGCGGCGCTACAAGTGACAACTTGACAGAAATAAAGATAACTTAATAGAAAAATCTTCCAGAGGTGAGGAAATTCAAAATCGAACCCAGTAAATAAAATTGTGAACCTTCAACTCTATACCCACCATAGCTCCCGATTCAAAGTGCGAGAACAGTGGTAAAATTCATTACCGATTTTTGAAGCTCCCCCAACCGCGAATCGACTTTGATGGTGAAAAACGTGCGCTGAAATTTGTACGTTTTAATTTGAAATTACTGGTTTTCCTCGCCCGCAGAATTTCCGCGATAAAAAAGTGCAAAGCTCCCGTTTACATCGCCGCGCGAAGGCTTCGAGGGTCTTTTTTTAATTCGATGAAATAAAAGGTGCGCGCGCATTGTGCAGCTCGTACGCTAATAATCTCTCGTGCCGGTTGCCTTTTCGCTTTTTTCTATCTCACTTTTTTTTACCATCTCCCCGGAAACGTTTCACATTCGTTCCCACCGGAGCCGGATGTGTGCTCTTTCTTGCTGCGCCCGACACTCAGTCACGGCCGTATCTACGTTGCATCGTTTCTAACCACCGACAGTGTATCCCTTTCTCCCTTCGTTTGCCCTTCCGTTTTTTCTCTCTTCCTCCAGCGTCTCGATTTCTGTCCTCTTTCGCCATGTTCCTCATTTCGACTTTTGCATGCTTCGTCTTTGTTATTCTCCGCGTCTCTTTCCTCTTCTGTCGTTCACTGTTTCTTT
Source organism: Cerceris ruficornis (assembly GCA_963989415.1). NCBI lineage: Eukaryota > Metazoa > Arthropoda > Insecta > Hymenoptera > Crabronidae > Cerceris > Cerceris ruficornis. The sequence continues at coordinate 22,617,006 of OZ022521.1, read as the reverse complement.
TTATTCGTTGTGTCTTTCTTCATTGTTATTTACCATGTCTCTTTCCTGCCGGTCTCTGTTCACCGCCATAACTTTAGCTCTATTTCTCTCTCAAAGTCTCATTATCTCTTTCATCCTCCCTCTCTCTCGTTCCCTCTTTAAATCCCTCTGCCTCTCCCGCTCTAAAGATGCGCGCACAACGGTGTCCTCTCTCTCTCTCTCTTATTTCCTCTCTTCGTGTGTCGTTTGTTTGACGCGCTCACAGTGCACATGGGGGTTCCGTTGTAAACCAGAAGGATCACGCGAGGTTAAAGAAACGTTTTCTGTGCGCGCAAACAGGTTCTGCTCCTTTTCCACGATGACGAAGTGAGTTGTATTACCGCGGTGACAGATGGAAATAGATTCGAGACGCGATTACGAAGTACCGTTTTTCCACGTGGATTAATGCTCTCGATCGGACCTCTCAACGTCCTCCCATTCTCTCGTTCGTTCTGTTTCTCCGTTCCTCCAGGGACACCCATCAAAACCGATCGTGCGAGAAGACCGTCCCGGTGGACTCTCTTGTATCCTATCGTTGAAGATATCTCCGTTGGTCTTGCGCCTTTATTTCTCTTCTCTCCTCCCCTTTTTTGGCTCTGCGTTCTATGGTTATTTGGCCTAGGACCTTCAATCTAAGATTGAATTCCAACCACTTGATTGATATGATAATTTAGGTAAAATACCCCAAAGGTGGCGATAATTTTAATTTAGAATCATTAATTGAAGAGTCAACAGCTGGTCGCGACGTGGTAGCACGGCGCAAACAGGAAGTTTATTTCCTCGACCCTTGAAACCGGTATGATACTTGTAAACACCATGGTCTCTTTCTGTTTTGTTTATATTTCGGAATCGAACGAAATTCACAACGCAAGGGACGCGCTTTCAAAATTGGAAACGTTCCCACGAAGTCGCGCAATTCGCGCGGCGTGAGCAGCGATCGTTGAACTCTTTCGTGCGTCGATTTTGCCGGTTTCCTCGGCGAGGTACGAGAATCTCCGAGAAAGAGGAACTGCGGAGGCTTCGGTATTCGTGCGAAATGATTCTACTGTCTGTAGGAGTTAGTTTTAAGAGGACTGCTGGAAAAGTAACGTGCACGAGAATCTTATAGTAGCGCGGAAAGAACCGTTCTCCAGGTACCGCATGGTCCCGGTTTTGACTTCCGGTGGCGATACGGCTCCTCGAGTTCGCACTATTTCTCCTAGTTTTTTTATGACACAAAGGTCCGCTTTCATTTAATACATCGATCCTACTTTGTTAAATTTTAATTTTAAAATCTCATCAGCGAAATTTAAAAAAAGGAGGGTAACAAAAATATCCAATTTTTCCATAGCTGTAGCAGCAATTCCACGCGGAGACTTTATCATTCTTCGCTTACAACTCGCAATTTTCTCCTTCGTCTATTACAATGTATACAATTAAATACCAATCCTGAAGCCACAGAAAAAAATCGTAAGGCAAGGAGTTAATTAAAAAATTTACGACTCCCTCGACTCTGTCAGTGTGGTAATCGTTTCCGCGTTGCTCCGACAAGTCCCCGCATGTCTACGACATTGTACGGTTTCGCGTAGCACGTCGTTTTGCGATGTAGCCGAGGATGACCACATTCTCAGCTTTGGTTACATTTAAGAGGCCTGGAAAAGTACTCGGTAAGCGAGATTCTTGAATAGTTCGGGCGCTGAGAACGCATCTCTGGCAAATGAATGACGCAACAGGGGCTATGGTGAATACGGATTAACCTTAAAAGCTCGAATTTACGCTCAGCTGGTCCGAGTTCAAATTCTTGCAACTTGTGAAAGACTTTCTAACTTGTCGTTTAATATATCAGACTTCGAGATTCAAAATTAACGTAAAACTAATCTAAAATTGTAAGTCTTAGTCGAAATGACCGAAGTAAAGTGATTGCAATGCCAGGCGAAATTCTCATGGTTGAAGGCGAAGTACAAATTAGCCATGAACCTGCAGGGGTTCTTCCGGTTAAATTTCAGCTTTACATTACAATACTCCGGAATATTCTATCAAAAAATCTACGCGCAGATCCGCGGAACGTATCGCCAGGAAAGTCTTTGTCCTCGTGAGTCGTGCGTGCCACTTGAAAAGGCCTACGATGTGCTCTTTTATCTTATCTGCCGGTCTAATTATGCGCTCACTGCAAACAGAACATTCTCCGGAATGTTTGAAGAGTCGAATACAATAAGACAAAGAACACGCGTGCAGAGATGCAACACGATTTCATTGTTCATCGCCATTAAAGATATTTTTATGACGCACCAATTTGACCGGCAGGGGTCAAAACACGAAAACATTTTATTTAATTTTCCCCCTCACTTAAAATATCTCCCTAGACAACGAACATACTATTCAGAAAGCCACAAAGAATCCTAATCATGGAAAGTATCGTATGACTCCCCTACAAACTTGCACAATTTGTATAAACAATTAGGAACCAGTCATTTTGGCTGCCCCGGTATTTCCAGTGTTAAGGAGATTTTCATGACGCTGATAGAAGGGTTAAAACACGAAAATATTTTATCTAATTTCCCCCCTCACTTAAAATATCTCCCTAGACAACCAACATACTATTCAGAAAGCCGCAAAGAATCCTAATAATGGAAATTACTGTGTGACTCCCCTACAAACTTGGAGAATTTTTATAAACAATGAGGGTTCAGTCATTTTGGCTGTCCTGGTATTTCCAGTGTCAAAGATATTTATATGACGCGCCAATTTGACGGTTGATAGAAGGGTAAAAAAAAAGAATACATTTTATCTAATTTTCCCCCTCACTTAAAATATCTCCCTAGATAAGCGACACCTGGGAAACCAATATACTATTCAGAGAAGCACAAAGAATTCTAATAATGGAAATTATCGTGCGACTGTCCTACAAACTTGGAGAATTTTTATAAACAATGTTGAACCAGTCATTTCGGCTGCCTCGTTAGCTCAAGTGTTAAAAACATTTTCATGACGCTGATAGAAGGGTTAAAGCACGAAAACATTTTATCTAATTTTCCCCCTCGCTTGAAACGTCTTCCTCCTAGATAACCGACTCCTAGACAACGAACATACTATTTGGAAAGCCACAAAGAATCCTAATCATCGAAGGTATCGTTGGCGCAAAGTCAAGTATAATCCGCGAGCATCTCGGAGGACGTAGGACAGCGTATTTAGGGTCGATGACCCTCCGTACATCCGCGTTCGGTGCTCCACGTATTTTCTCTCTTTATCCTCTTCCTCCCTCCCTCCCTTCGCTTCCCCATAGAGTACTCCTCCCTGCTTTCCATTCCCTCTCTCTGCGAGGCCTCCGGCTCCCCGGTTATACTTTGCCCGTTCTTTCGAGCACCGTCCCTACCACTTGCTCACGCGCGCCTCCACGACGACGATCGAGGGTGAAAGGACCCTCGATGCGTCTCTTCTTCTCTTTTCCCTCCACCTTCTCCTCTTTTACCTCCTTTCCTCTTCCTCTTCCTCTTTTTCCCTCCCGCGTTAAGCGAGCCGATGCTACTCCGGCCTCCGTGGCGCGATCATCTCCCCGATATCGAGTTAAGCGCGGATAATTGGACCGCGTTTAGGAGTATGGACGCGAATTAAAATACCTTACTTCCCTTCGGCCCTCTTGCCGGAAGAGAGGGTTAATTGGGGAGTGCGTGCATCTGGAAATGGATGATCGGATTAAGCGGAGATGGCTCGATGACGGAGGGGGTGTTATGGGCGAGATGTTGGCGCTTCGTTTGATGGATGAGTCTTCTTTCCTTGCTTTTATATTTTTCGGCTTGCCTTGGTATCGTCATTTTGGGTGTTGCGGTATTTTAGATCGTTTTTGAGAGAGCTTAGAAGAGAGATGTACTTTCGAATCAACTTTATTTTCTTTGGATGGTTCAATTAACGCTGGGTTTACCGGGCGGGTCATTTTGACCCGTAGCAAACTTCGTGGGGGAAATGATTGACTTTTATCCATTCAATGAGAGAAATTTATTTTCTTCCAAGCCTTCTATTTCTGAAATTCTCTGTGTTGTACACCATTGTCCCGTGTCAGTAGAGTCAGTATATAAAAAGTCTCGGTAAATCTAGCGTTAAGAAGCAATTGTCAATTCAAAATTAACCCCTTGCCCTACGATTTCTTTTGTGACTGCCACCGCAATAGTCGAAAATTAAATTGCAAAATTAAAAATATGTCAGTGATTCCTGATATATCTTAGAACTCAAAGCAATATTAATAACATAGGAATAATATTATCGCGTCGTGTTCCACTGATATTTTCAATTAGATAACTTTTGAGAAGCTTCAAAATTTCCTGTTCCATCAACCGCGTCACGAGTGACACTTGTTCTTGCAGGGCGAAGGGTTAACATTTCATATTTCTTACTTGACCCAAAACAATTGCATTCTCATTAGAGAAACTTCTCTAACAATTGAGGCCAGGAACGATCGCTCGAGCAAGGACACCGTGTTCGCGTCACTGTTTAAGCGTGAAATTAATGAAATTCGCGCGGCGTATCGTCGTCGTTCGGTATGCGCGAATCGCGAGAGTGAAAGTGCAATCGGGAATGCGAGAAATACGCAGGAACGGGGGGACAGAGAGGGTTGACAAAGAAGCCTAGCGGAGGTGCGTGAAACGGCAGTTTAGAGATCAATGAACGATTGTTCGTATGTTGGCTCGTCGCTCGTATATATTCTACAGGTTGCAGCGGCACGCGTTCCTCGCATATATTCTTCTTCTTGATTCTAATCGTCGGTGCTTCGTTCTCCTGATATCGAGCCGCTCGATTTCCCTTTCTTTTTATCCCCTCGCGCGTTTATTTCATCGGATGCATTTTATTTTCTTCAGCGAGGTTCTCTCTGGCTTTCTCTCTCTCGTTCTCACTCTCTCTTTTCCCCTGTCTCCGGAGCAATACGGGATAAAATCAGCTTAAATAGGAGCACATAAATCCCTCCGCTGTTTTTCCTTCCTTCTTTTTCCCTCCCGTTCCTTTATTCTTTATTTAACTGAGCACTCTCTGATAAATCAGTCGGAGATTCCCGCCGGCGAATCCTGCGTAAACGTTGCTCTTTCTTTCTGTTGCAGCGATTTAGAGCGAGATCTGAGCCTCTCCGAAGACAGCGACGATGAGCCGAGCAAGGTAATTGAATCGTTGGATCCAAAAGAAAGAGAGATTCCCGCCGATTGGCATATCTGCGCGACGTTTCTTTTTTCTCCGGGACATTGTTCGCACTTTGCTCTTTGTCCGGCGAGTCTTACGCGTTCCATCCTCTCGGTTCTTTTTTCGACTTTAACTCTCAGCACATTCTCCAACCGCGTCTCTTTTCTATCTCAAGTTCGACGATACTTAACGCCATTGGCTCCGTTCGATGGCCATTATCCGGATAGGAAAATAAGTAGATAACGCGCTGCTTAGTCGGCGGGATTAATCGTTTTAATCGTTCCGCCTTTATTCCACAGACCACGACGCGGACATCGAGGGCTAGGAGTCCTGACCTCACAGTCGAGTAGGTATCCGATGATAAAATTCATTTTCCTTTCTTCGAACCTCTCCTGAAACTCCCACATACAGTAAAACCTCGATAAAGGCATCAGAAGTTTCCCTCGATAAATGCATCGCGATTATCCCCTCCACATAGAGGAATAGCCCTTGGCGAACCTCGACGAGGGAGCAGTGCAACGTGATACCACCCGATTGTATCGGTGAGGCAATACTAATTGGAGGGTGGCCGTTTTCATTTTCCATTTTTTTTGGAACCTTTACTAACGTGTTTGTGAGATTTTTCTGATTAAAATGATACCAAAGACGATATAGTTTGAATTATATTTACGTTATATTTACTCAATTTATTTACTATTTACATAATTCAAACTATATCGTGTTCGGTATCATTTTAATCAGAAGAATCTCAAAAATACATTCGGAGAAGTTACATTTAGAAAACTTAATAAATAACCAAGTTTACTGTTGCATTAGCAATGCCTCGCCGATACTTCCGAGCAGCTCACTCTGTTTGCTTGCTCTCTCCGTCTCTTCTACTGTCTGCCTTTCGTTCGCGCTCGGCTCGAGCTCCAATGTAAACACAGATTCGACACCGACTCTCGATAAGAGCCCTGCTTTGCCCCCGAAATCTGTGCATTTACAGAGGTTTTCCTGTACTTCTAAATCAATCTTGCAATTGCCCTTTCCAATTCTCATCATCCAAACGTAGAAACTCCACCCGGAAATTTAAAAAATTCCATTTCTTCGCCATTCCCCTGATATTCCAATTTAAAGAATCACTCGCTCCCCGTAGCTTATCGACGCCCCTCATCCCCGCGATGACCCCGGCGCCGCCACCCTTAGCGCCAATGTCACCCATGGGATTGTCACCGGTGGGTCCACTTTCGCCCACGAGGCCACTGAGTCCACCACGGCCGTCGACGCCGCCGAAGCAGATCACCCCCGTGCGGGTGCTCACACCCCCGCCGGCGAGCCCTGTGCAATCGAAGAGCTCCTCCAGCCCTAAGATCCAGAGGCCACCGAGTCCACCAGGTCAGGCGCCTCAGAGTTCCGGGAGCGCCAGTTCCAGTTCAGATTCGGGCTCGGACTCTGGCTCGGATAGCAGCGACGATTCCGAGGACGAGACGGGCAATCAACCTGCAAAGGGTCCATCAACTCCACCCTCCGTCTCACCGAAGAAGGAGAATCTCGTGGAGGAGCCGCCGCCGGCGATCGAGGAAGCAAAGCCGAGGTGGAATCTCAGTTCCTTCTTCAGCAAGACCGCGGTGCAACATGGAGAACAGGCCGCGGAGAACAAGCAGACTCAGGTAGGCGGTTGAAGTTGATCTATTAGGGTAACCGGAAAGTAATATCGTTCTTTTTGCATTAAATTCAAAGAAATAAATTGTAACGGGTTTTTATTTTTAACCCATTCACTGCCAACTACGAGATATCTCGTGGTTGCATTATAAGTTTTAATTAATAAGCTAGCAATAATGGCCAAGCGTGTATAGTAATTTTGCAATAAAAATGTTCTTCGTATCGTTACAAATATAGAGATTATATTTTTGATTAATTAAATAAATGTTCTAAAAATATTCTGTCGCAATCTCAAATTTTAACATGCGAGGTAATATTTACTTAGTTTTCTTGGCAGTCAATGGGTTAACGAATGATGTAATCAGCCTCGTTATGAACAACATTTTGTCATCTAGCGTGCAAATTTTCAATGCCGGATCGATGCAAATCAATTGGCTTTTGAGCGAAATATCTGGAGGAACGACATTACTTTTCGGTCCCCCTAATACGTAGATTTTCTAGGCTTCATAGATTTGCGGAGACATTGCGATAGGTGTGAAAATCATTCTTTGCAAACACTATTATGCTCGATAAAGGGCGCGGAATACGATTAACACCGAACGTATCTATAAATAACGGATATATAAGAAATTTTGGTAAACCCAGTGTCGACGGGCAGCTGGCAGGTAACGTCTTAAGTTCTGTTAATCAATATCTTTCAATTTCATGATTCCAGGAGGGAAATAGAAGAGAAGGTTCTCCGGAAGCCCCGGCGGAAGCTAGAACGCACAGGGAGAAGACGGCTCACGACTGGCAGCTCGACGAGGCCCTGAAGAGGACTCACAACGCGACGATGATGAGCCTGTTGAGCGACAGCGACCATCATTCCGACGAGAAGAGTCAAGCCGTGGAGGAGAACCACGCACAGGCCGAAAAACCAAAGGTGGCAGATGCCAGAAAACGCGGGCGACCCAGAAAACCCGCGAAAAGTCCGAAGGGTGGTCATCGGACCTCGGACGAGAGCCAGAAGAACGGGAAATCTCGCAGCAGAACGAGAGCCGTCGGGAGTCCTGTGAAGAAGAAGCAACCGATCTCGAAAGCTACGGTTGCAACGAGCGACGACGGTAGCGAGGAAAGGTCACAGGATGCTTCGAGCGATTCCGACAGCGACCGACCAGCCCCGGTGTCGCCGATCGTCACCGTCGTAACGGAGAAGAGGAGGTCGAGATTGAGCATTTCTTCCAGCGAGGACGAGAATCCCGTGAACAGAAAGTCCAACAGTGCCTCCGACGACGATGACACAGCTCGATGGAGGAGAATGTCCATCAAGAGGAGCAAGATCACCGACTCGCCGAAGAAACAGGAGAAGAAGAAGAGCCCGACGAAGGCGAAGCCAAGGAGACCGAGGTCGCGGGTGACCAACGTCGCTGGTGCCTCCGATTCCGACAGCGAGTCCGAGGTGTCCGTTAGAAACAGTCGGATTCAAGTGGCCAGGTGAGTTATCATGTCTTTTTATGTCGTATCGTGTAGATGTCTTTTTTTACTAAGCCCTGACTCTTCTCAACTGCAGAGTACCACCACGGCCCAGAGCACCGCCGACTCGAGCCACCTCGCCGGACAACTCCGACAGCGACAACAGTCCGGCACCAAAGTTGCAGGAGGAAGATGCCGGCAACGTGCAAGACAAGAAGAAGAGCGACACCCTTCGAAAGCTCTTCTCGACGTCGAAGGGCGGTGGAAAGGGCGGCGGGAAAGGTGGAAAAGGTGGAAAAGGCGGTGGCAAGTGCGGCATCTACGTCGAGGAGTATACGACATCTGCTAATACACCGACGGGAGGAGAGAGCCCGTACAAGAGGCCTCCGTCGCAGGCGTCCACCGTCTCTCAGACCTTCCCGGCGCTCACCTACGTCAACGGTGTTCCGAGTTTGCTCTGTCGAATCGATTTGAGCAGAATACCCCATATCTCGCAGCTATCGAGGGGCCAGGAGTTGAGACAACGCACCGAACTCCCGGACACGAGGCCGTCGTCGAGACAAGCCTCGACGCTGGTCGCCACTCAACCTCCCAGACCACCCACGCCGGAGGAGGGGGAGATCGTCGATACTCCGCCGCCCCAGCAGCTCGCCTCGGAGACGAGGATCTTCGGGGATGGCTTGATCGTCGACGGTGACCTGAAGAATCGAGGTGTCAAGAAAGAGTCGATATCGGACTCGAAGAACAATTGCGGCGTCGGACTTGCCGGCGGTGCAGCCGTGGGTGGAAGTGGTGCTGGTGGAAGTGCAAGTGGTGCTGGTAGTGCGGGTAGCGTGCCCAAGAGGAAACGTAATCCTAGTTGTAGTTCTGTGTCCAGTTTGAGTACTGTGTGTTCCGTGGACTCGAAGGCGAAGGGATCGGGCGAGCACAAAGAGAGGAAGAAGAGAAAGAGAAAGCACGCGGACTTCGAGGCTGTCACACCGAGAGCCTGCTCCAGTCAGGTAGGAATTATTTTTTTTTTGCTTTTCCGCTTGGTATTTATTTCTTGGGGAGAATTGTATCCTTATCAATGAGAATATTCGAATTTTTGCGCAATGAGTTGTCTCTGTTGAGTGGAACCTTTGACGTAGCTTTTGAGGAGACTTTGTCTCGAAGCCTTGGAATATTTTTTAACTGTAGCTCTATTCCTATACAGCAAAGTGATATACAGCCAACGAATCACGAACGGGAAGAAAAGCCGGACACGAGTTTGTTGCCGCCACCACCCCCGTCTCAGCGTGTCTTCTATTCCTACTTCAATCCTCAGAATGAAGTTTTGGAGGACCAGGATAGGTAAGTTTTCCATCTTCTCGTGGAAAGATTCCTCGGTTCGTTCGAAATTGTTCGAATAATTGGAAATGAAATTATCCTAATTAATGGACCGGTATTTGCGCTCTATCTCAGGGACCAGAATCAGTACCTGACGGAAGCGAAACGGCTGAAGCACAGCGCCGACGAGGAGTGCGATCTCACGGCGCAAGGTATGCTGTACCTGGAGGCCGTTCTCTATTTCCTGCTCACCGGCCACGCCATGGAGTCGGATCCTGTCACGGAGAAGGCGTCGTTCACCATGTACAGGGATACTCTCAGTCTCATTAAGTGAGTATATATCTAATTAAGCGCGAACTACGGCGAAGAGTACTTCCTAATTAAAGCGATCTCCGATTTGCCCCCTTGTCTCTACCAGATACATCTCCTCGAAGTTCAAGAGCCAGCATAACAACTCGCCGGAGAGCAGTATACACAACAAGTTGGCCATCCTGAGGTGAGTGGAGCCCTCGAGGCGTACACCTTCCTCTCTCTTTTCCTCTATCGCAATTATTCCGAGATACAAAACACTGCTTTCTGCCTTGCTTATTTCAGTCTCTGGTGCCAGTCCCTCATATACTTGAAACTCTTCAAGATGCTAAAGCACGAAGTCAAAGAATACCAAAAGATCCTCAGTGTCTATCATCAAAAGGTAAGAGGGAATTTGTTGTCGGAATTTAGAAATGCAAAGTCCTTGTAGAATTAATTACAAGATACTCTGTACACGTAACTTTGAGATCCTTGATATACTTCACGTCATATCCAAGCCTCCAATACTTTGTGCCTCGTCAACGCCAAGATGCCGTCGTGGTTTAACCACTTCGGTATCGGTGCCCATCGTTCGCGTAACCTTCCTCACAGCCGAAAGTGTAGCACAATGTACCTCTGAAAGCTTCATTTCCATTGGAGGGAACAATAGAAAATGAAAAAATAGCGTTAACTTAACACTATGCCATCCGGTGACACCACGTTGGTGCCACTCTACAATTTTAAGACAGTTGCACATCATATCGCAAAGGCTATCTCACAATCACAAATTGTCGCAGAGTATCGCTCTTATTCTGTACAGGCTGCAATACGCAACATATCCTCAAAATTTCGTGAAAATTGCGGGAGAGACTTTCGGCTGTGAGCATTCATCTGATGGCTGTCGATTGTACTCGACGATAGTACCAACATGATTAATAGAAAATTATACAAAAAAAGGAAAAAAGTGTGTAGACTACAGTTGGAAAAATGTTAACGATCGTCCTATCGTTTCTTCCAGCTTGTACAAGCAACACCGGTGCAACCCGAAGGACAGGGGACCCCTTCCCTGTCTCCGACACCGTCACCAGCTGGTTCCGTGGGTTCCGTCGGCAGTCAGAGCTCCGGATACAGCAGCGGTGAACTGGCGAACCGTGGAGCCGCTTCTGGACAGCCACAGGCGGCTCCTTACGTCAGCGTTCCACTTAGCGTCCATAACGCTATGGCAAAACAGAATTACCACTTTAGTTTGCTGCTGAGCTGTCACGATCTATGGGACCAGGCGAACGCTCTGGTGACAGATAAGCATAGAGGTAAGATTCGTTGCATTTTTCCTGATCCTTTGAACACCGCTCAAAATCACGGAACTCTCCGAATGATTCCGTATTTTCCGAGATCCTAACCTCATATTTTTACTGAAACCGGTCGTTCCTTCATTTTTTCAGATTTCTTCATCGAGCTGGATGAAAAGTTGGGACCTCTCACGTTGAAAAGTTCGTTGCGCGATCTCGTCCGCTACGTTCAAGCCGGTCTAAAGAAGCTTCGAGCTCTCTGACCACAGTGGCATAGCCCCCGACCACCAACCCCGAATTACATAACTTCTCTCCCTCAGAATATGGTCACCTATCCGACAATGTTCACGTAAAGGACACGCGTGTTGCCGAGAATCCCGAAAATCGTCAAGATTACGAAATGATCTACGATCGACGGAAAACGAAGGACGATGGAAAATCAAAAAAAAAAAGGAAAATTTGGAAAGCTAGGAGAGAAGAGTATTCGCGCAGAGAAACAGCAGGGAATACTTTATCGGGGTACACAAATTTGGGTGGTCCAAGGGAGCAAAGCAAAACGAGATTACGGGGGGAAGAATTCGTGCGAGAGGATCTGGCAAGGAACAGGTTACTCGAGAATCAACATGGACACCGAGATTCACCAGTTCTCGAGGTTTCGACGAACGCCAGGCATTTGCGGATGTGTTAGTACCAACTTTAAATAGTCAATTCAGAATTACTCGTCTCCGATGGAGCAGGACAGCCCAAGGATATTATCGATGCAATATTATCGGTGCGTTAGGGCCTCGCGTGCTGTTTATAGAATACGCGTTACTTATTTTCGAGAGGCACGCAGAGGATTCGAGTGCCTCGACGCGAGGAGCGACGGTGCAAGGCGAAGAACGAAGGAGCGATCGATGCGTGAGAATGGAAGAATTAAGCGCGGGGAATGAATACTTTCTCTATTTTTCCGAGATATTCACTTTTATAAGTTAACGGAAGGAAAACGTGAACGATAAGGAGGTGGTGGAGGAGGAGGAGGGAACGAGCGAGAGCGAGAGCGTGAGTGAACGAGAGTGCGAGAGGAGGATAGAGGAAACGAAAGGGCACGAAGGGCAAGGTTTTGAAGGGTGAGAATCGACGATGAAGAAACAGAAGTGCCACAGAAAGCGCCCGTGTGTTCTCGCTTTAACGGCGCGCCGCAGCCGACGTTACCTGAAGCATGAGTTTCGTTTCGGCGATTCGAGTGCGACGAATACACAAGGATATACATATATGCATATAGTTTATTACTTATATAAATATATAAATAATTATAAATATATATATAAATATATATATATATAAATACGAATATATATATATTTAAATGAGGAAGAGGTACGAACGCGTCAGACGCGGCGGCGTTTTCGCTTTCTATAGTAAAAACGAAAAAAAAAAAACCCGGAGGATTCGCGTGAAAGTGGGAGGGTTCGAAGAGAAACGGCGATTGCATTTTTTTTTCTCTCGGAAGCAAGCGAGATGCACTACCTAAAGTCCCGGCGTTCGCGGTACGCCAGGACACGACTTCTTTTGTAGATAGGTCGCGAGAGTGACTTAGATTAGATAATTAATACGCAACAAGAAAAAAAAAACATAACAGTAACAGAAAAACAACAAACCAATACATATATATTATTTACAATTACTTAGAGTTAAACGGGGATTAAATAGAGGTTCTAGCGACGAGAGACGGAAACACAGATAATTATAGCGCGCGCATTACACAATTATACATAGTGCGATTTCAATGGGGAGGTGAAAAGGATAAAAGAGAAAGAAACAGAGGAGAAAGCGACAAACCGACACCGAACGAAATAAAGCGTTGTTATAGGGGGGGAAGAAAAGACAAAGAGGCAGAAAACATAAAGCGAGATGGTTGGTGGACGACACTCGTTTTGCACACGAGAGCGCGTATAAGACGGGCGAGAATTAAATGAAAATAAAAAAAAGTGTAACGGATAAGTAAGTTGCTCATGTGTATATTTTTGTAAATAGGTAATTTGTGAGTGCCGCCGCCTTGAGGGTGGCCTACCGTTTCGTTTTAATGCACAAACGGTAGGCCGGCCCGCCCCAATTTTTGCTACCACAGATCTTATCGAGAATCAGGAAATTTCTGGTAAAAAAAAGGAGTAAAAAAAAGTAATTAAAATACACATTACACAAGACACGATCATGTCCGCCGAATTTGTCCCAACAGTCTTCTGTTCCGTGTCCATTGTTTCACTTTCTTCGACTTACCACCTCGACCCCAAACCCCCTCTCATTTGCTCGTATGGGCTTTCGTTCCGTTGTTTTATCGTTTTGCTTCATATATTTTATTATCGCTTCCGTGACAGAAGGTATTTAACGAAAAAGTACAGGCGAATCGGCGACGACCTCTCGATCGAGCAATCTTGGTGTCGCGTCGATCGTCAGAAAAATCGCGACGGACGAAGAAACGAACGAAGGCTCGGAGTGTAAAGAAGCTCGTGATCGGTTTCTCTCGAATGGGAAAAAGAAGAAATGACAAAAGCAACATGTTGCGCGAGGCATCGGAGGAAAGGTATCAGCAGGGACGACGACTCCTCATATCAGTGCTCCAGAAAAATGTAAGAAGAGAAAAAGAACAAAAAAAGGACACAAATCTATCACTTATCGGACCATACATTAACGAAACAGATAAACGACGTGTCGTGCCATCGCGTGAACTAGTGTAACATATCGGAATCGTGTGTAATTCACTGAAAAGGATAACAACATAACACGATCGCGCAACCGGATCGATCTTAACCTCCTCGATTGGAGAAATTGGACCAAAAACTTTTTCGTCGTAGAAATTTTCTCACGTCGCTCGTTTACCCGTTGCTGATACTTTTCCGGATGAAGAGACGGAGGATGACGATGCTCGAAAGATCAACGGATTGACGAGACAACGGGGGCCCATAGAGTTATAAAACGCGGTCCAATGGTTCACGGGATACAATTTTATACTCTTGCGTGCGCTCGCTCGCGGATTAATGAATAAAAATGAGAATAAAAATGAGATTAAAATGAGACTAAAAAACGAGGGGGTGAAAGCTGAAGAGAAAGAAGTCTATAAAAGAAGCTTCGATATTTTCGCGACACATATTTATAGCAGATACGTGTAAATTATATCAGGCCCATTTTCTCGTCAGTCCGAGCCGCGAATGGAGGGAGGAGGGATTGCTCCGAGTGATTGGAAAGAGAAGAAAATCTTTGGTGATTTTTCGCGGAGGAACGCGACTTCCAATCGAACAGAAAAAGGGCGCGATGGTTCGTTTCTTGGCGGCGCCATTCGTCGAAACGCGATTCTTCATGGCAGCGCGAATGTTCGGGTTTCTTTGCAGCTTCCTTTTCCTCTTTTTCGAGTAGAATCGTTAAGTGAAGATCCTCTGTTTTCTCTCTCTTTCGTTGCGCTGAAAATGTCGCACTGTCAGCGCTTCAGTTTAAACATTCACTTCTTTCTGGGAAAGTCTACGTTCCTACTTGTCTCTAGCGATGAACGTTCGATTCTTTGTTTTGCAAGTTACGGACAATTTCAGCATCGAATTTCGAAGCATCTTTTGATTCTTGCGCCTTGAAAGTTTGCAAAACCTTGCGTATATGTATATATATATATTTTAATATAAGTTTGTAAAAAGTGCAGAATGGTCTACGGGTTTTAAAGAATAATAACAATTTTTATTCGAATAACAGAGTTGCAAAAATCTTTCGACGATTATATTATTTTGACTATGAAAGTATTTTAAAGTTACGGTGACCAGTGGCACGATAAACGAAGGTTTTTGAATGAAGATAAAATAAGAACATTTCTCAATTATTGCCGCGGGACTTTGTAGATTTGGCAAGACTTTCAGTTTCGAATAGAATTCGCAAATTTGCAAGCCCGACGCTGCCGACCTCCAAAGAAAGCATTACAAGCGAAGGGTGCTGCCGTTCCGTTATTGCCAGATAGGGGTTGGGGGAGGAAAAATTGTATCCGGTCGCATTGCTTTTTCTATCGTCTCGTTTTTCCCCTTCCTTTCGTTTCTTCTACTTTTTTTTTACCGGTCAACGACGATCGACTTACCGACTCGCGTGAGTTTTTGCTATTGTCTAAAGTGTATCATTTATTATTATATTATATTCTATTATATTATATTATATATTATATTATATTATTATCTATTACTATTATATATTATTGCTATTATAACGATTATTATTGTAATTCTTATTATGTTATTGGTAATATCGTTACTATTTTTCGAGGTATTTATGCGAGCGAGAATGAAAGCGCGAGAAAATGATACAGATTGTTGGAAATTCGTGAAAATGTAAGAGTGAGTGTGCAATGATAGAAGAGGACGAATGTGAAAACGATAGCACGAGGGTGGAAAATAAATAACGAAAAACGAAACGGGGGGTGAATGAAAGTGTGAATGTACGAGAAAGCAGGAAAGGAAAAAAGGGAAGATCGAACGAACCGCCGCAATGAACAGATGTATATTGTACCTAACAATGCAGCAGAAATTTATTTTCGACCTGGTCGAGCAAATAGGGGGGACGATCAAGCGTACATAGTATAATATAAAAAAAGATTATATATATATATACAGATACATATATTATATATAATAAATATATATATAATATATTATATATATATGAAAAAAAGGTAACCTCGATGAAAAATTTCAGTTAACTGCTATTTGGTTTTTTGTCTTCTTTACCCGCTACGCCGTAACTGTAATATATTTATATATACATACACTCACCTACGCGCATATAATATGTAAACATACACACGCAATCTTAATTATGATTTTATTATTATTATTATTATTATATTATTATTATTACACGATTATACGATAATTATTTTACTATATTCGTACGGTCGTACTGTATACTACCTGATTCCGATTTAATGCGCGTTCGTCGGAACCGAATTTCCCCGTCCCTCACGATCGTGCCAAAATTTCTTCCTGTTCGTCGTCGGCTCGTCTCGTATTTTTGTATTTTTTTGGTTGCTTCAGCTATCTTCGTATAGCTAAATTACTGCTGGGAATACGGTCGGCAATCTTCGATTAGTTTTGTCGATTTGCGCGAAAGATGTTGAGAAGCTGTCGTTGTTTACGATTTAATTAACACTTTGGGGGAGGGAGATTTCGATAGTGATATCTTTGCGGGTACAAATGAAAATTTCTTCTTTCCTTATAACTGTATATATGTTGAATCTAAGATTTATTCTCGTCAATCGATTCCCAAGAAATTTGATTAAAGTGGGATATCCGTCACCGACAGAATAACAACGTCGATTTTCTACGATCTTTCGTTCGCGATTCTAAAGACATTATCGTTTCGCAACATCGCGGAGTATACCCTTCATTTGCAATCACGGACTTTTAATGGGTTCAAGAAATCGCCAAAAACCGACGAACGAACGAGCAGGCGAAAAGTCAGTCGAGAGGGACGAAAGGGACGGAGAGAATGACGAAGGGAGAAGCGAAAGGGCGAATGCGCGAATTTGAGAGAACGAGTGGCACAGGGAGAGGTCAGAGAGGAACGACAGAGGTGCTTGACCTCGTTGGATCGGGGGAAAGGAGCAATAGAGGGGAAAAAGAGATCGTAAAAGAGCAATGGAGAGAAAAAGTGAGCAATAGAGAGACACGTAGAGTGGCAACCGCACCAAGGAGAGACCAAACTCGCTTTAACGACAGATTATTACCTGCTTGCTTTTTATTTATTTTAATTATATTGACTAATTAACTAATTAATTAATTAACTATTGTATTTATTGGCGCGGAGGCTGAGACAGCGTGCGCAGAGAGAGAAAAAGATCTAAAGAAACCCAGCGCGTGCCACAGCCGAGCCATCGCACCCCCTGCACCCTTACAGAAGAATAATGCGTGACGATGAAATAGAAAAAGAGAGAGAAAGAGAGCGCATGATACAGGCAATTGTTGACCGTGAAATCTTTTTATTGTTACTTAAACTAACACATTGTTCCCGCTTGGTGGAACGAACTTGAGCGACTCAATAAAGGAATAGGAACGACTAACTCAGGGCTGATTGTCTTGCGTGCACCATCGTCCTGATAAGCGATTTCTTCTTTTTCGATTTAATGCAACACGAACGCGTTTGCGCACCTTATATTTAAATTTCCTTTGGGAAACATCCTTTTCATTGCGCGCGCGCCTCGTTTTTCCGAATCTGGTCGATGTTCTCCATGGCAGGGCGCGCAATCAGCGGTCATCCAAGAAAATCGCGATCGCTAGATCACGGTGAGAGAAAGATAAGAGAGTTTCATTGCCTTCCGTTGCCGATCGACAGTTTTTACCTAGCATCTTCCAAAGAGTACGGACGTAGATTCTCGTCTTCGCGTGGATTCTTCCCTGTTGAATTCGGTGTTCGCGAATATCGTCGGAAAGGACCGGCGAGAAGAAGTCAATTGGAGAATAATCTTGTCCTCTTTTCGCAGTCTTTTTGCGAGTCGATCGACGGAAGTAGCACGCGGGGACGATTCTTCTCGTTTCTTCTGGCATGCGACACTTCGTTGGGTCTGTTTGCATCGATTGAAAAATACTTTCTCTATGTTTTTTCTACTATGATACTTTTTTTTGTATATTATCCATCGGTTATACTATTTAATACAGTCGTCAATTGCTAGATCAAATTTCTATTATCAAATTTTATTTTAAAGACACTGTATTTAGTTGATTTAGAAAATGAGTGCTCCAACTGGAAGAAACTTGTTATCAATCGACTCGAAACAGACTAAACAGTATCCAGCCACCACAGACATAGACAGAATTCGCGATAACACGCGAACAACCCTCCGACGCGGCTAAAACTTGTAAAAAGTGAGAGGGAAAGACGTAGGACTTGGGTGAAAAACAGCAAAATCCCATGAACGAGAGGAAGATAGAGAGGGAGGATAAATTTCAAGGAATGAGAAGCGAGCGTGAAAGATCGTGACAATATATATATCTATATATATATATTTGCGAGATATTTTGTGAACAGGGCTTTTTTACCTATTTTATAGTAATCTCAGCTTAGAAATGATGTTGAGAGGGAGAGAGAGAAAGGGAGAGAGAGAGAGAGAAGAAAATGAGCGAAAGAGTGTACGAGCCTTTGTCGAAGCAAAACGAAGAAGAAAAAGCGTGCGACCGTCTCGCGAGGTGAACTTTTAACGCGCGAACCGTGCAAATAAAGTACTCCGCGAATGTACGTACGTAATTAGGTAATTGCCGTCTGCCGGAGTGGTGACGGTTTCACTGTACTATCCTGTATTATTTCGATGTTTCTGTTTGTTTTGCGCCTTAGGCATGCATTACGATTATTATTCCTGATTATCGCATCGGTCACCTTCGATATCCCCATTATCGTCACCGACGACTCGTTTTACTTTTTCTTCTTATTCTTATTAATTTTATTATTATTAATTATTATTATTATTATTACATTATGATGTTTATTATTATTATTGTGTATATGGTATAAATTGTAAAAAGGAACGTATTTACTATAACGTATTCATTTTACGGGGGATTCGCGAGATCCTTCGAATGAACAAATTGTTTAAAGTAAAGCGAAGGAATAAATAAAATATTGACCAAATTAACCTGTCCCTTCTGTCAACCTCCCTTTCAGACTTCGATCGGTGAAATGCGCACACTTTTTTTGCGTTCTTTGTTTTTTTTCTGGTTTGCGTCCTTCGGGTTTGAGCGCTGTGGTCATTTTGATTAGAATATACAATTTTCAGTGTATTAAGAGATAATTTTCGGAAAGGGTTTCACCAAATTTCTTCCTGTTAATTAGGACCACGAGCCTTTAACACTAAAACTACGAAGGTGGTCAAAATGACCGATTCCCAGTATTTTCTAAAAACTCTCGAAATTGATAGGGGTGCCACGCGGGAAGTATCCCACTTGTATCTTATAAAACTTAAACCACTTAATTGGTCTTAAATTTCACCTCTTGATTTCTGTTTTTTTAAAGTACATATTCGGTATATTTAAATACAATAAATGTACAGCAGGTAGTTTTAGTGTTAACTTCATGCGCGCCACAGCCCCATTATGTTGCTGATTTGTATTTTCAACTTTAATCCCATACTCTACGATTTCTTTTGCGACTAGAAGTGTAATAATTCAGAATTAAATTGCTAAAATAAAAATTTATCAGTGATTCCTGATATATCTTACAATTTATCGCAATATTAATAACATAGAAATAATTCTATTGTGTTGTGTTGCACTGATAATTTTAATTATATCATTTTTGGGAAGCTTGAAAATTTCTTATTCCATCTACCGCATCACAAGTGTCACTCTTTATTATAGTTACATTATATATATTTTATATATTATATTATTATATATTATAGTTAACAAGGGGTTAACTACCATGGGAATTTTAAGTCGGCGTAGGACTATGGAGGCTACAATATTTGAAGTGATTAATTAACAAAAATCTCACAGAAATGAAGAGTATTTCAACTCCATCCCAGTACAGTAAAACCTTGATAAATGCACAGATATAGTTTGAATTATGTAAATAGCAAGTAAATTTATTAAATATTAAGTAAATATAATTCAAACTATTTCGTGTTTGGTATTATTTTAATCAGAAAAATCTTACAAATAAGTTAGCAAAGGTTCCAAAAAAAATCATCTCACCGTCAAGCGTCGCGGTTCGCCAAGGGGGATTCCCCTATATGGAGGGAATAGTCATGATGCATTTATCGAGGGAAACTTCTGTTGCCTTTATCGAGGTTTAACTGTAATTAAGAATCCAATCCTGTGACTCTATAAACTTAAGGTACAAACGGTAAAATAATCCCCACCCTTCGCATCCTCACCCTCTGTCTTCTCCTTCTTTCGATCCAAACCTCAAAGACGAAAGTAACGATCGACAGGCCAAGACCAACCAGAACGAAATGAAATATAAATATCAGATTTTTCAACTTCATCTTAGAAAAACCCGTCTGATTCATGATCTTCGACTTTAAAACTTTATTCTGATACAGGTTTTCCCTTTTCTCCCAAATGTACCCCGTCAGGCCGTTCTGATTGAGTCTATTTAACATCTCAGACGCTCTATGATGAAGAGGCCAATTCGGTCGAACGACATAGCCCAAAAAGGATTTCATCAGTCGATGAAACGAAAGATGAAGATTCTTCCGACTGGCTATCATCAGAAGACCCGGCCGATCAGCTACGCAAGCGGCGTTTTTATACTTCGTCACGTACTCGCTGCAGTCCCATTCATCTACGCTTACAGTACGGGCCCAAAGTTCTTCATCGAAGATATACCGTCTGTAGCTTTTGTACGTATATATCGTGTATCCCGATGCTTTCAAATCAGCCTCGCTATTCACCCTCAGCTTTGTACTAGGAGACGTCAACAGCGAAGACAATTTGCCTTGAAAGCACCAGTTTGTTATCATGTAAAGAAACATCACCGTCAACATGTAGATTCTCATGGGGTTGCCTCGAGGAAATCGAAGAATGGAGTTGTTCGTAAGCAATCGGAGGATCTCCATAATCGCATATTCGTATCCTCGACCGATTACTCTTCCAAGAATGATAATTGTCACGATCGCCACCAAAACTGACCCCGTTAGGAAGAACGGGTTCATGTAATTCAAGATTTTTATGAAAGCTGACTGCTTCGTTGGGTGTTTCGTCATTATACTTAGTCCTGAGCTTAAATGGGGATAGAGGATGGATACGTTCACCTTGTAGTAGATGAAAAGAGCGTTCAACATGATGTCGTAGTCGCCGGATTGAACCAGTGGCACTAATGCATAAAAACTCGTAATGTTTCTCTCCATGGTTATAGCTAAGGTGGCGTTTAATTTATTGAAAAGAGTTGCCCCTATGACGCCGTCCCTTCCATCGAGGACTGTGAGGCCGTTGTTGTAATACATCGTGAGCTCTGGTTCCGAGTAGAGCCCGATTGCTTTTATGGGGTAGCCGCCCAGGGTGCGGGTTTTGTCGAAGGTCAAATTCTCGCAGGTTGTTTTACCTTCAATCAATGGATGTCGTCGGAAAGAGAATCTTTCGGTGTGCTTAAATTGAGTATACTTGGCTTGGGACTTGACAAATTTTGAAAAATTCTTTTCTTTTGAATTTTTTTGACCTTTAAGTGACACGGATATTTTCCTTGGAATCTTGTGCTTTAGATTATTTTTTGAGGGGACTGCTGAGGCTATGATATAGAAGTGATTTTCGGGAATGATAAGGAACTTGAACTCGGCTGTTAAATATTTTTTCTGTATAAATACTAACCCCTATTGTAACTTTTCGTTTCACCCTTTCGAGGCGGATTTTTATATTTAATTTGAAACAGTTTTTACTAATATTTTGGATGTAAGATAAGCTTGTTGAACACGATAATTATAAAATTTAGAAATTTGGAAGTGGGGCACATTATCTCATCAGCTTTTTACATTGGGAAAATATATCCCGGCAGTTTAAATGAACATTAGTTTGGGATATATTGTCCCGTTGGTCTCGAAAGGGTTAAATAGACTGTGAAGTTTCGGCAGAAAGATGAAAATGTACTTTTTAGCAATAGCTTCACAGCGAATGGTAAATTCTGGATGCAGAAGATCGAAGAGGATCTGATTTTGACGCATTGCCAAATCGTGCCTTACCAGGAACAAAGTTTCTCTCGAACAACGTCCAAGGGTGTTTGTCTTCGGTCGTCAGGAAGCTCGAGACTTTTCTCCAAGGTTTCGGTGCTTCCGCCGTGTACGGATTGTAAGTGTACATCTTAAAAGTATTTTTCGGACTGATGCACAGAAACGTAGCCGACAGAAGAGATTCGTTCCATGCTGCTCTTAAGAAGCTGTTCGCATTCTGGCAGCCAAGTTCAACCGTTCGCTCATCGACGAGTACATGCAATTGCCATGGATTCCACCATATGGTTTTCTTCAGTCCTTCGATGTGCGATTTCAACTTCTTTCTGGAGGAAGTTATGACTACGTAGGCACTTAATTTATGCTTCCAATGGGTGTGCGGGGAAAAATGCCCGCTCAACTGCGCATTCGTTACGAGGATTCGAGGGACGTTTCTTAGCGATTTCGCCGTCCATTGTATCGAGGATGCAGAATCTCCCCAGATTCCAACGTGATCCGCCGTTGTAGATTTGCAATTATATAACATCGTGCCCTGAGAGTGATAAGAGGTTTCTTTGACATCAGAAAATTAGAACTACTTGAGCCAATATATGAAGGCATGCCAAATAAAGAAGTTGAAGTGAAAGGAATGAAAGAAGAAAGGCAGTTAATGAATTTTGTTGCTTATTGTTGCAATTGAAATTGTAAGAATATGCCGAAAAATTAGGATCGAGTAATTAGACCGCTATCACAATTATCACGTGTGACACATTGTAATATAGATTATTCTAGCACAATTTTTTTCCAAACAAATAGGAAATAAAGGAACAATATTTACCAATTCTCCTGTTAAAATTTCCAACCGATCCTCCCTGTCGAAGAATTTCGAGAAAGTCGCGAAACATTGTCGCTGAATGGCGAATATTAAAATAATCATTTTTATCGAATCCATTTTAATCCTCCTCGAAATGGTCTGAAATATGCTCGGAAAAGCATTCGATCGCAAATATAGTGGCGATATATCCGCAAAGTTAGCTCGAAGAATAACAAAGCGCAAAAAACGCGGTCGCTATTTATTTGAACGCGAAGCGCGAATTGATTCCTGCTGCCGTGTGAATATTTTCACAGTTCATCCGTCGGGAATTTCTCGGACGAAGATATAATTTTTTTTATATTTTCCAAATGATAGACTTTTAAATCCCCGAGGATTCCCGTCGGCGTTGAACAACGATAAACAATTCGGCCAATAAAATCGATCAGTTTCCACGGCCTCGCTTCGATCGTCAGAAAAATCGCGACGAACGAAGAAACGAACGAAGGCTCGGAGTGTAAAGAAGCTCGTGATCGGTTTCTCTCGAAAGGAAAAAAGAAGAAATGACAAAAGCAAGATGTTGCGCGAGACATCGAAGGAAAGGTATCAGCAGGGA
The DNA here is from genome assembly GCA_963989415.1 of Cerceris ruficornis. Taxonomy (NCBI): domain Eukaryota; kingdom Metazoa; phylum Arthropoda; class Insecta; order Hymenoptera; family Crabronidae; genus Cerceris; species Cerceris ruficornis. The sequence goes on along the minus strand of OZ022521.1, from coordinate 22,593,808 downwards.
TGACGACTCCTCGTATCAGTGCCCCAAAAAAAAGTAAGAAGAGAAAAAGAACAAAAAAAAGGACACAAATCTATCACTTGTCGGACCATACATTAACGAAATAGATAAACGACGTGTCGTGCTATCGCGTGAACTAGTATAACATATTGAAATCGTGTGTAATTCACTGAAAAGGATAACAATATAACACGATCGCGCATCCGGATCGATCTTAACCTCCTCGATTGGAGACATTGGACCAAAAACTTTTCTCAATTATTGCCGCGAGACTTTGTAGATTTGGCAAGACTTTCAGTTTCGAATAGAATTCGCAAATTTACAAGCTCATCGCTGCCGACCTGCAAAGAAAACATTATAAAGCGAACTTTTCTATCGTCTCGTTTTTCCCCTTCCTTTCGTTTCTTCTACTTTTTTTTACCGGTCAACGACGACCGTTTTTTTTGCGTTCTTTGTTTTTTTCTGGTTTGCGTCCTTCGGGTTTGAGCGCTGTGGTCATTTTGATTAGAATATACAATTTTCAGTGTATTAAGAGATAATTTTCGGGAAGGGTTTTACCAGATTTCTTTCTGTAAATTAGGACCACGCACCTTTAACACTAAAACTACGAAGGTGGTCAAACTGACCGATTCCCAGTATTTTCTAAAAACTCTCCAAATTGATTGGGGTGCCACGCGGCAAGTATCCCACTTGTATCTTATAAAACTTAAACCACTTAATTGGTCTTCAATTTCACCTCTTGATTTCTGTTTTTTAAAATACATATTCGGTATATTTAAATACAATAAATGTACAGCAGGTAATTTTAGTGTTATCTTTATGCGCGCCATTATGTTGGTGATTTGTATATTTAACTTTAACCCATTCCCCTACGATTTCATTTGCGACTGTAAGTGTAATATTTCAGAATTAAATTGCTAAAATGAAAATTTATCAGTGATTCCTGATATATCTTACAATTTAACGCAATATTAATAACATAGAAATAATTTGATTGTGTTGCGTTCCACTGATATTTTCAATTATATCATTTTTGGGAAGCTTGCAAATTTCTTATTCCATCTAGCGCATCACGGGTGTCACTCTTATTATAGTTATATTATATATATTATTATATATTTTATAATAACAAGAGGTTAACTACCATGGGAATTTTAAGTCTGCGTAGGACTATGGAGGTTACAATATTTCAAATGATTGCTTAACAAAAATCTCACAGAAATGAAGAGTATTTCAACTCCATCCCACTACAGTAAAACCTCGATAAATGCACAGATATAGTTTGAATTATGTAAATAGTAAGTAAATTTATTAAATATTGAGTATATATAATTCAAACTATTTCGTGTTTGGTATTATTTTAATCAGAAAAATCTTACAAATACGTTAGCAAAGGTTCCAAAAAAAATCATCTCACCGTCAAGCGTCGAGGTTCGCCAAGGGGGACTCCCCTATGTGGAGGGAATAGTAATGATGCATTTATCGAGGGAAACTTCTGTTGCCTTTATCGAGGTTTTACTGTAATTAAGAATCCAATCCTCTAACTCCATACACTCAAGGTACAAGCGGTAAAATAATCCCCACCCTCTGTCTTCTCCTTCTTTCGATCCAAACCTCAAAGACGAAAGTAACGATCGACAGGCCAAGACCAACCAGAAGGAAATGAAATATAAACATCAGATTTTTCAATTTCATTTTAGAAAAACCCGTTTGCTTCGTGATCTTCGGCTTCAAAACTTTACTCTGATACTTCTTATGCATTCTCTCAAAAAGGTGCCCCGGCATGCCGTTCTGATAGATTCTATATAAAATCTCAGACGCTCTATGATGAAGAGGCCAATTCGGTCGAACGACATAGCTCAAAAACCATTCCGTCAGTCGATGAAACGAAAGATTAAGATTCTTCCGAAGGGCTATGCTCAAGAGAATCGGCGATTCAGCTACGCAAGCGGCGTTTTTATACTTCGTCACGTACTCGCTGCAGTCCGATTGATTTACGCTTATAGTACGAGCCCAAAGTTCTTCATCCAAGATATACCGTGTGTAGCTTTTGTACGTATAAATCGTGTATCCCGATGCTTTCAAATCATCCGCGCTATTCACTCTTAGCTTTGTACTAGGAGACGTCAACAGCGCAGACAAGTTGCCTTGAAAGCACCAGTTTACTAGCATGTAAAGAAACAACACCGTGAACATGTAGATTCTCATGGGGTTGTCTCGAGGAAATCGAAGGATGGAGTTGTTCGTTACCAATCGCAAGATCTCGATAATCGCATATTCGTATCCTCGACCAATTACTCTTCCAAGAATGATAATTGTCACAATCGCCACCAAAACTGACCCAGTTAGGAAGGACGGGTTCATGTAATTCAAGATGCTTATGAAAGCTGACTGCTCCGTTGGGTGTTTCGTCATTATCCTTAGTCCTGTGCTTACATGGGGATAGAGAATGGGAACGTTCTCCTTGTAGTAGATGAAACGAGCGTTCAACATGATGTCGTAGTCGCCGGATTGAACCAGTGGCACTAATGTATAAAAGCTCGAGAGGTTTCTCTCCATGGTTAGAGCTAAGGTGGCATTTAATTTATCGAAAAGGATTGCCCCTATGATGCCGTCCCTTCCATCGAGGACTGAGCGGCCGTTCCTGTAACGCTTCGTGAGATCTGGTCTCGAGTAGAGCCCGATTGCTCTTATGGGGTAGCCGCCCAGGGTGCGGGTTTTGTCAAAGGTCAAATTCTCGCAGGTTGTTTCACCTTCGAACAATCAATGGATGTCGTCGGAAAGAGAATCTTTCGGTGTGCTTAAATTGAGTATACTTGGCTTGGGACTTGACAAATTTTGAATAATTCTTTTCTTTTGAATTTTTTTGACTTTTAGGTGACATGGATATTTTCCTTGGAATCTTCCGCTTTAGATTAATTTTTGATGGGACTGCTAAGACTATAGTAGTGATAATTTAGGATGAATTTTTCGGTAATGATAAGAAACTTGAACTCTGCTGTTAAATGTTTCTTCCGTAGAAATACTAACCCCTATTGTAACTTTTCATATAACCCTTTCGAGACGGATTTTTATATTTAATTTGAAACGAGGTGCGAAAAGGTTTTATTAATATTTTGGATGTAAGATAAGCTTGTTGAACACGATAATTATATGTTGCTGCCGAAAATGAAACAAATTTAGAAATTTGCAAGTGGGACATATTATCTCATCGGCTCTTTACGTTGGGAAAATACATCCCAGCAGTTTCAATGAACATTAGTTTGGGATATATTGTCCCGTTAGTCTCGAAAGGGTGAAATAGACTGTGAAGTTGCGGCAGAAAGATAAAAATGTTCTTTTTAGCAATATGTGAACTACTACTAACTAAATACCAGTGAATGGCAAATACTAGATGCAGAAGATCGCAGAGTATCTGATAAATTTGACGCATTGCCAAATCTCGCCTTACCAGGAACAAAGTTTCTCTCGAACAACGTCCAAGGGTGTTTGTCTTCGGTCGTCAGGAAGCTCGAGACTTTTCTCCAAGGTTTCGGTGCTTCCGCCGTGTACGGATTATAAGTGTACATCTTAAAAGTATTTTCCGGACTGATGCACAGAAACGTAGCCGACAGAAGGGATTCGTTCCAAGCTGCTCTTAAGAAGCTGTTCGCATTCTGGCAGCCAATTTCCACCGTTCGCTCATCGACGAGTATATGCAATTGCCATGGATTCCACCATATGGTTTTCTTCAGTCCTTCGATGTGCGATTTCAACTTGTTTCCGGAGGAAGTTATGATCACGTAGGTACTTAATTTACGCCTCCAATGGGTCTGCGGGGAAAAATGCCCGCTTAATTGCGCATTCGTTACGAGGATTCGAGAGACGCTTCTTAGCGATTTCGTCGTCCATTGTATCGAGGATGCTGAATCTCCCCAGATTCCAACGTGATCCGCCGTTGTAGATTTGCAATTATATAACATCGTGCCCTGAGAGTGATAAGAGGTTTCTTTGACATCGGAAGATTAGAACTACTTGAGCCAATATATGAAGGCGTGCCAAATAAAGAAGTTGAAGTGAAAGGAATGAAAGAAGAAAGGCAGTTAATGAATTTTGTTGCTTACATTTTTGGAACGAGACATTCAAAATGGAAGAAGAAGTAGCAATTGAAATTGCAAGAACATGGCGAAAAATTAGGATCGAGTAATTAGACCCCTACCACAATTATCACGTGTGACACATTGTAATATAGATTATTCCAGCACAATTTCTTTCCAAACAAATAAGAAATAAAGGAACAATATTTACCAATTCTCCTGTTAAAGTTTCCAACCGATCCTCCCTGTCGAAGAATTCCGAGAGAGTCGCGAAGCATTGTCGCTGAATGGCGAATATTAAAACAATCATTTTTATCGAATTCATTTTAATCCTCCTCGAAATGCTCTGAAATACGCTCGGAAAAGCATTCGATCGCAGATATAGTGGCGATATATCCGCAAAGTTAGCTCGAAGAATAACAAAACGCAAAAAACGAGGTCGCTATTTATTTGAACGCGAAGCGCAAAATGATTTCTGCTGCCGTGTCAATATTTTCACAGTTCATCCGTTGGGAATTTCTCGGACGAAGATATAATTTTTTTTTAATTTTTCCAAACGACAGACTTTTAAATCCCCGAGGATTCCCGTCGGCGTTGAACAACGATAAACAATTCAGCCAATAACATCGATCAGTTTCCGCGGCCTCGCTTTTGCACAATGTTTCGCATTCGCAATGAATTACGTTCTCTCGCTACATTCACGATAAATTTATTTATATAAACACGGAGTCATTTAATATCGTCGAAATTGTAATTAAAATAAAATGGGATAATAATTACGTCGGTTGTTTGTGCAAAGCACTGGGGAAACCATTAATTACATTCGTTCATTCGGATAAAATATCATCAACCGTTAAATGGAACGTCGGAATAGGATTATTTACAACAACCGCAAATGTTGCACGGTAAATCGTCGACTCTCGTGTTTCATCGTGAAATATTAACAGCCCGCAATATCGGTCGTGTTTGTTAACATATTATTTTCAATTGAAAACCGCGCAACAGCCGTCCACGTAGTTGCTATTTGCAGGCTGGACGTGGTAAATCATTTGTCGGCGTTAAATCATTCCGACATTTTGTCCACGCGGAATGAAATCGATAGCCGATAACCACAGATTTACTAATCATTTGCAACCCCTATGATTTTTAGGTACCGCGGGGTACTGTTCGCCTATTTTTAAAATTATCCACTTAACTTTGTAGTTTGTTACAATTTATAATAATTTTTGAGAGTCACGGACTTTCCTTGCAATCAAATGCCTACGAATCAAGTTAAATCTGATATTTAACACTAGGTTTACGGTAGCCGTCAAATTGACGAGTTTTTACTTGTTTTATAAATATTTCTCACAGAAAAGCTGTACACTAGATATTTCACGTGTATTTTATAATACAATAATTATTTAACGAATTATCATCTTTTGCGCTTGATCCCTCTTTTTCCAAAGTCCTTATTTAATATACTGCAATGTAACAGATTTCACGCCCGTAAATCTAGTGTTAAACCTCTGTTTTTCTCATTTGTTTAAATGTCATCGCACAACTAATTTTCAGATGTCACAAAAATTCGTCTGAAGCAACGACCCTCAGAAATTTTCTCAATTTTACTACTCCATTCTTCCCGATCTTTCGAATTCCGGCGTCGTGCTTTTTTCAATCGAGTTGCGTCGCCGCTTAATGAAAATCTCAGCGACGAAGACCAAAATCGCGAAGGAATATCCAATACCGAGCAGATAGAAGCTAAAAGTAAGATGTTTAATTTGCACGGTACGAAATCTCGTGCGATTTCTCACGCGTCTTTTAAGCCTCGCAGAGAGGAGTTTTCGCACGTGCTGTTCTCGCCACATTGAAACCAACCCACCCTCCACGATTCTTTGAATAATGGTGTTCACACGTTCATACGGCGGCCAATTTTCCCGAGTTACGTAAACTTCCAGCAGCTCTCGCATCTTTTGCGAATGATGCAGCTCGTTTGTTTTGATCCTGTTGTACAGCTGGAGACAATCACCGAGACAGGCGGCGCGTTTTGATTTGAGAACTTGCGCTTTGCACTCGTGATAAGAGACGGAGCGATAACGCGATTCGAAAACGGTCCCGGCGATTGCGAGCTCTAGGATACTCGGTCCGAAAATGGCGTAGCCGGATTTCTGTGAGAAAAAGAGAAACCAGAGGAGATAATTGCAATTTTGAAGCCTTCGTGATCTTGTCGATGAGATTCCTGAGGAAGAAAAAAAAAGATATTCTCCTTTTAACACGTTGGGTGTCACCGGTATTTCGATAGTTTCTTCATTTCTACCGAAGTGAAACTTTTTCTAGTAAAATCACATCTTTAGAAAGCAGATACTTTAAAGACACAAGTAGTTATATAGTCAGCAGGACTTTACCCTTTTAATGCCAATATTTAAATATCGAATGCATTAGAAAATTCGCAAATATTATGATTTAAAAGTCGCGTGAAATTTTATTGAACTCAATAGCGCCGGTCACCGGTGACCCCCAGGGCATTCAACGTGTTAAGAAGAAAAATATGGTACCTCTAAATCGGCAAAGGTTTTGATGTTAGGTTGAGAAACCGGAACCGTTAAAAGGGACGACCAATGACCTTGGAATAACGCGTTGATGATGACACAAAGGAATGATATATTGGCGACGAAAATTCTGGCAGACATCGTTGAAGGAATTCCCATCATAGAGACGGTCGTTGCTAATCGAATGATATTTAGAAATGCTCGGCCAGAATCGCTGAATCTCGTTAAAAAGAAAAACGTGATCAGGCTGCATACGGCCAATAGAATGCCTATGCCAGGTGACATGAATTGCATGATCTTTCTGAATTCGGAGACTCGTCCGGTTTTCTGCGTTATTACGCATAGTCCTCCGTTTGAGTGAGGATATGTGTATCTGCAATGAAAGACATTTGAGTTTCGTTAGTTGGATGCATTCTGGAACTCTCGGAAGCTATTTTAGAGTAGGATTCTGGCCCACTTATTATTTGCTGAAGCCTTTAACCCCTTATCCTATAATAACTTGTGACACCCGTGTCGCTGTAAATGGAATAGGACATTTTGAAGTCTTCTAAAATATTAAATTGAAAATATTATAGCGTCAGGAGGCGTTGAAATTAGTTCTATGCTATTAATATTGTGTTAAATCAAATGGTATTTGAGAAACCAGTGATAAATTATTATTTTAACGGCTGAGTCTGAGTTGTTTTGCATTCGGTAGCAAAAGAAATCGCAGGGCAAAGGGTTGACTCAAACATCCTATAGAAAATGATATACATTTCGAAGTTCCTTTAACTCGTATAAGGTTATTAGCTCTCTTTCATCATAGTTTAAAGAAAAAAATTGCACCTGAATTTCCACATGGCGTACAAGGATCTGGTATTCATTCCCATGTCCACTCTGCCACTGTTCACGTCAGTTAACATTCCCACAACGTTACCTTTAGGACCGATACCGCCAACGTCATAAGCGGTGACGTTGTACAATGTCACATCCATAGTTGCATTCAATTTTGCGAATATAATTTTGATGATTTCGCTGTTATCTCCATTGTACATATCGAGACCTGTCTTCTTCCGATCGATTTTGAGAAATGGTATCACCGGAATGGCATTCAATCTGACCTCGTAACCATTAAGGCTATTGGTCTTGTCGAATTTCAGCTCCTCGCATATATTTGGAACTGTGAATTAAGAGGAATTCGTGTTAGAGTCCCTCGGGTGTACTGGAAGTAATACTAATTGGAAGTTTTTAAAACATTTCTTCCGGTATAATCAAGCCATTTTTGATGATGTTGATGCACGAAAAAATATATATGGTAATAATACATGATAACGAAAAAATATTGTGATACGATGAATGGAAGATTGAAAATCAGTTTTATTGGAAATTGGACAAAGCTGCTTCTATTAATTCTGAAATTCGGGACTGAGGTAAGGTACAACTTTAGTGTGAAAAGAGAGAAGGAATTTGATAATAGGTTGCAAGGTAGAAAATATATGAGCCTTTTATTTTGAAAGTGGTGGAAGTCATTTTGTTTCTAAATCACGATATTTAAGAGCTTTTATTTGTTCTCTTGGATACTTATACTTGTCTCAGTATACATAATTTTGTGTGATCGTAGAAAAATCAATAACGTCCATCATGGGACAGTGATTTATGACACTCGCGAAATAAGCGGCCCATACGTAGTATTATCGAAATAAAAATGAAAAATATCCGGCACAGTTAAGTCTGTCGAGAGTTGAATCTAACCTCTGCCATTTTTTCTTTTCATTTCGATCAATTCACGTCCAATTAAAGAATATGTATCTAATACATCTGAATACGTCAGATTAATCGTGAATAATTAAAAACTATCATACCATCTTGGTATTTCCTCTTCAGCAACAGCCAAGGATGTCCCCTTCGACCTCGGAATCGTTCGACGACCTGCCAAACCGGTGGCACATGTCCTGCGTATGGGTCATAGGTGAAAAGGACGAGTCCTTCCACGGGATCGATGCACAAAAACACCGAATATATTAGATCGTACTCCCACGCAGTCCAGAGAAACTGATAGGCATTCACGCAACCCCGTTCCTCCGTTTTTCTGTCGATTATAATGTGAAAACCCTCGGCGTTCGCCCAAGTCGAGTCCTTTATTTTCTGCAGAGTCAAACGGAGAGACGGCTGCGACGATGCAATTGCAATGAAGCGATTCAGCTTTCTCAGCAGATGCAGAAAGTAATATCGCTGGTGCATCGTGTAGGAATACTTTGTTAACGTGTACGCATCGAAAGGCGAGGATTTCGAGACGGCTATCAGAGCTACGGACATGTTGATTAAGGCGGGTCGTTGAAGGAATTCGTTGTATTCACCGGCGAGGAGAAGAATGTTGTTTAAATTCGAAGCTATGCAGGTTTGAATGATGGAGACCTGGAATATTCGGGGAATGTTTCAATCGAAGGGCGACTGATTTGCATTTAATGTGGAGGGAGAGAGTATATTAACCCCTTGCGGGAAATTTTGAAGCTTCTAAAAAATTATCAAATTGAAAATATCAGTGGAACAAGACACGATAATATTATTCCAATGTTATTAATATTGCTTTAAATTCTAAAATATATTAGGAATCACTGATATATTTTTATTTTAGCTATTTAATTTTCAATTATTGCGGAGGCAGTCATCAAAAAAATCGTAGGACAAGGGGTTAAGGTTTTTGAGGATTTAGGTACGTATTAACCCTCCAATCGAGACTGAGTTTTTGATTTTTCGGTACAAAGTTTCAGGCTGGTTCTATTTTTTGTATAGACTCTTCCTAATAATTAGATCATCTATAGAGAGAAAGAGAGATTTTTAAAAAAGTGGAAGGATTGACATTTTACATTTTTGACAAATTAAAATAAAATTCCACGTTGCTCACGGTTGAAGGGCTGAGGTGTTAATATGGTAGAATTTATACCGTTTTCTCTATAACATCGTCGTAAGTAATTTCTTTTCCTCTGGATGTGACAAATATGAAAAAGAAAACTACGTAGAATCTTCTTCTTAAAGTGACCATTTTCTCGCCGTTCTTTCGCTCTCCAAGATTTCCTGCAACGAGCGTTAATAACTTGGAAAATTGACTGTTTTCATTGTCGGCTCGGTGGAAGGTAATTTCATTCTTAAAATATACGAAGGACGTCTTGAAATCAGAAACGATTACACGTATTATCTGCAAAATCGTTCTTCAACGGACACGATAAATTAATCGAGTGAGATCGCATTGCTCCTTTGGAATACGGGTCAACTGGCAACGATTAGGTTTAATTCGAAGAGGCGGAGGTGCTACCCTGAAGCTTCCTCGCAAAAGAAATGAACACGAATTTGCAGATATTCGATCGTATCGTTTTGACAAATGTGACTTAATCTATAACTACTCAAAAATAGAATTTTGCATATTAGACGAAAATTACTTTTACATGTAAATTAAAGTTTGTTTCTTTGCTGTTCTCCATATCATTCTTCTTCGAATGACTTCACATAAATGAAATTAACACCGATTTTTTTCACGTGCTGCTTAAAATTACCTGTATTTTCAAATACCTCTTCAGTCGGAATCTTCTTCCTGGTGGAAATATCCAATTATTTATTCTTACTGAATTTTAAACTCCTTTTACTGTCAAGAGACAGAAATTAAATTGACACCACAATTTTTCCACGTACTTTTTCAAAAATATCATCAATTACGATTTTCTTCCTGAAGCAAATATCCAATTATTTATTTTTACTGAATTTTAAACACCTTTCACTGTCAAGACACACAAATTAAATTGACAACACGACTCTTACAAATATATCATCAGTTACGATTTTCTTCCTATCCAATTATTATTTTTTATCGAATTTCAAACGTTTTGTAATATCAAGAAGCGGGCATTTTCGATGAAACTGCAATGGACAATTCTACAAATCTAAATGGACGGAAAAAGTGAAAGGACACTCGGAGTAACAAAGGACACAGTGTTCCAGCCGTTGTTTCGTTCGTTTTCACACAGTCCATTATGTCGGTAATCGATCGCGATCTAAATAGATCTCCATTATCGTCCATTCTCTTGGCTAGATAGTGCGTAATTTCGGACGGCAATTATGAGTTTGTTTTTAGTGATAGCGTGTTCCTTATCGTCCTCGCGGAGACACGGAACAATGGAGAACCATGGAACGGAGAAAGAAATTACACCGTTCCGTCATCGTTAAAACTATGTCGACGTGTATCGTTTGTTTTCATCAGGAAGAATGTAGAACACGTTGAGATTTCTGCCAGTCAAATTTGCAAAATGCTGCGCTGTATCAACTACTATCATCTTAAGGAATAAATTGTTAGGGTGACATATTTAAGCGCAAAAACCTAATAATTTAAATAGAGTTACGACAGATTGTTGGAAATCGTATAATAACTGGATTCCAGCATGTTTGGTGAAACGATCGGTAGAATTTGTCGTGTATCTCCTAAGTTTGAGATAAGCCGCGGTTGCAAGAGATAAGAGAACTTTTTCTAATCAAATTCCAAGCATCGCTTTGAACGCATTCGTACCGATATACGTATATTTAAAGATGCAATGCATTTGTACCGATTACCAACATATTCTGAGAAGACTTTTAACGCCTGCCTGTTAAGAATGTGTAAGTAAAACTTGCTGTAGCATTTATTTAATGAAACCTATTCAATTGAAAATGATTTCTCCGCTTACGGTAGCAAACAACCCAGGAAGACACCCCGAAAGAAATCTCTCTGCAGCAAATACAATTCGCTCCCACGAATTTGTCAAAGTGCAGGCGATTACTGGAGAACCAAACAATTAATTAACCGCAAAAGAACTTGGGCGGCTTTAGACTCTGCGTTCTCAGGAGTTCGAAGACGTCTCTTGAAGGTGGGAGTCGCCCCACCATTTGCTTCCGGAACAGGACGACACTGGGAACAACAGTTCAGCAAAGATCTTCGTTCCGAGTGCTCGCCTTTTGCCTCTGCCTTTGCAAAACAGGTGAGAAGCAGGCTGTTCTTTCTTTCAAAATTCCATAAATTTCTTTTCTCATTTTTGCGTACGATTTTTAATTTTCTTTGTCGCGTCTACTTCGTGCGATTATGAACGAAGTTAAAGAAAGGAATGATAAAAGAAATCTAAGGGAAGAATCGGCGTTGCAGCGATTGCCAATAGTGGCAAGTGTAAGCGTGCAAATTCAAAGGATTCGCGGTGAAAGAGAAGCTCAGGAGATGGTCGGAAATAGTGCTGTCGAAATGGAACCGGTTTTCAGGTTCTCGAGGGCCGAGTCTCGTGTCGTGGGTGGACATCCGACAGGATGTTCCGACCAGGTGTCATTCAGTGGCTCTCATTGACGATTTTTGCGACTTTCCAAGTAACTTTGGCCAAGAAGCCTCATATCGTGTTTATTTTGGCGGACGATTTGGTGAGTTTATTTCTACGATCGATGTAGAGCGATATGTAACAGCTATACTGTGCTTTTGTATATAAGTAATGATTGTACTTTGATATTCGACTTCTGTTTACGTTCGAATGTGGAGATTTAAGTTAGTGTTATGTAGAATGCTAATGAATAATTCGATAACTCGATCTTCATTTTCGACGCGGGGCAAGGGATTAACAGTGAAACTACTGGCGTTTATCTATTACATTTAGATATACCGAAAATGTTCTCTGGAAACAGAAAAATCACGAGCTCGAAAGGGTGACCAATTAAGTCATTTAGGTTTTATAATATAGAAGTGGAATATTTAATACATTCTGTGAAATTGTGGAATTTAAAAAAAATTGGGATCGCCTGGGTACTTTTAGTGTTAAACGCAGCGACTAATTTCTCTGGAAATAGAGAAATCGTGATGTGCAAAAGATAACCAATTAAGTAGTTTAAGTTTTATAAGACAGAAGTGGAATATTTACTCTATGGTTCCCATATCAATTTGGACATTTTGTCGAGAAAATTGGGAACCGGTCATTTAGACTACCGTCACTTAAACTACCGCCTCGATAGTTTTACTGTTCACGCTCGAACCGATTGTATTTTCACGTTACAATTCGCGCTGTATCGGAATGCTGTCACATCAAACATATCACATACATCAAAAATTTCCCTATATTAAAAATACTGCCTCACCATTTCCTCAAATACAGCCCCAAAACGAATAATATATCGAAAAAGCCAGCCTCATCCAATCAATTACCACCGCATTCCCTTTGCTCGACATTTTTCCAGCGCCGCGCAATACCTCAACTCGCCCTTCCTGTTTCAGGGATGGAACGACGTAGGATTTCACGGATCCGGTCAAATTCCTACGCCGAACATCGATGCCCTCGCATACACGGGCCTTATTCTCGATCGGTACTATGTTCCGCAGATCTGCACACCGTCTAGGAGTGCTCTGATGACCGGGAAATATCCCATTCATACTGGAATGCAACACGGTGTACGTGGACGAGCGAATGTAGAATAGACGAGTATCTCGGGAGAACGCTATTAACCGTTTAAATGCACAATAAGCTTGTATATAACCGGAGCAATGACACGGTAGATGAAGTTTAATCGTACGTTCGTTGACTACGTTTGTAGATCGATGATCTTCCCTCTGATTTCAGTAGCTACATTCCTCTTGCGAAGACGGAATCGACGTTTCAAAGAGTCGCGAAGGATCTTTGTATCCGTTATGTAAACATAGTGTTTGTCATTGGTATTGATTAAGCACATGTTTTTCTACTTGTTTTTTTATGTTACTGTTCAAGTATCCAGATAACTTGATAACTTTTTCCTCGTTTCTATGCTCTCCGAGGTTTTTCTTTTCTGAGGAATGAAACAAGTGTCTAGGCTTGCAAAATGGACATTGTAGTTTCTTTTTGGCAGCGAGTCACAGTAAAAGTAGTGGTCTGCATTAATGATACTTAAAATTGCAGTCTGTTGCACTCACAATCAGATGAATCTTAGAATGATGGTGGAAATATTCGCAACAGGTGCTGAAGTGTGCAGAGCCGAGAGGTCTTCCATTGCAGGAGAAACTTTTACCGGAATACCTTCGGGAATTGGGCTACAATACTCACATAGTCGGAAAATGGCATTTAGGATTCTACACGAAGGAATACACGCCGACTTACAGAGGATTCGACAGTCATGTTGGCTTCTGGGGCGGGCATCAGGATTACTTCGATCACACTGCCGTTGAGGGCGTGAGTTAATAATTGCACATTACTTGGAATTTGATGGCTGAAGACACAAGGATATGATCTATGAAATAAGATAAAAAATCTTACGTACAATTCATCCGCATCATTGATCTGCGAGGGGCCATTCAATTATTCACGCTAGATCTACGGCTGTGAAATCTGTTATACTGAAGTATATTAAATAAGTACTTTTAAAAAACAGAAATAAAGCGGAAGTGATCAGTTAAGGAATTTATAAATTATAAGGGACACCCTGTATATCGAGTATTTCAAAAAGAAAAACGTTTCTTTCCAGAAATATTGGGGCCTGGATATGAGACGAGGCCTCGATCCAGCCTGGGACCTCCATGGACAATATTCCACGGACATTTTCACCGAAGAAGCCGTCAAGGTGATCGGGAACCATAATTCCAGCAAACCGATGTTCCTCTACGTCGCTCACGCAGCCGTCCATTCCGGAAATCCTTACAATCCTCTTCCAGCGCCGGATCCCGCCGTTTCAAAATTCAAAAACATCTTAAACTACAATCGACAGCGTTTCGCCGGTAATTCGAGGCACTTGAATAGCCTCATAAAGGAAAAATTGAAACTTCTTCAAGATTCAATTAATGTTCTAGTTTTTTGAAGGATGAAAATGTTAAAGCATTTATCTAAGCTTTCTTTCAGGTATGATGAGCGAATTGGACGACTCGGTGGGCAAAGTTGTAGACGCTTTGAGGAAAAAGGGGATTCTGAATGACACTGTTATCATTTTCTCCACGGACAATGGAGGACCGGCGGCCGGATTCAATGTAAACGCCGCTTCCAACTGGCCTCTCAGAGGGGTCAAAGGTACACTTTGGGAAGGTAATGTTATTTCTATACGTTGATTCTGAATAATAATTAATAAGAACAGTGATAAGTATTCGTCGATATAATTAGGTGGCTTGAGAGCAGCAGGACTTATGTGGTCCACCAAACTGCCGCGTTCTGGAAGACTCAGCAAGCAACTTTTCCACATCAGCGATTGGTTGCCAACCTTGTTGACCTTGGCTGGTGGAGATCCTTCCAATTTAACCATAGACGGTGTTGACATGTGGAAATCGCTGAGCGAAAATACCGAATCACCGCGAAAAAGTGTCCTTCACGATATCGATGACATCTCTGGGATATCGTCGGTTCTAATTGGAGATTGGAAGCTGATTCAAGGTATGATTTCTAATCGATGTTTAATTGGGAATATCTGATATATCCAAGATACGGTATTCGTTGTAACATTTAGCGAGGGATAGAGTCCTTTACTTGGATTCTTCTTTGCTAGCAGCATTTATCAAACTTGAAATTCGCATAAACGTTCGCCGACATTTTTGTCCCACCTCGAAAATTTCTATTATTAACTTTCTATTATTAAATTTCTATATATAACTTTGTTAATAAATATAAACCAATTTTATTCAATCGAAAAAAAACATTGCCTGTGCAACATGGGTCATTTTATTTTCTGAATTCCCGTGCCTCAAAGAGTTAATTACCAAATACTTTTAACGACCAAGGCTCACATATCAACTCTTTCGGTGCCACTGGGACCTGAGAAAGTTTCATAGCTGATTTTAAGGTGTCGATCGAGTATCGATCGAGATGTCCTTCGAGGTGGAGATCGAGTGTACTTACTACAATATCCATACGTTTACCGCAGGAAACACCTACGATGGACGATGGGATGGATGGTACGGCCCTTCCGGAAGGGAATGGGTCTACGACGTGGGTACCGTGATCAAAAGCACAGCAGGAAAAGCCGTGGCCAGTGCTGGTTTGCCTCTCACCGCCGATAAAATACGAAAATTGCAAGAAGATGCGACGATCAGGTGTCTACCTCGAAACGACAGCTTACCTCTATGCAAGCCGCAACAAGCGCCATGTTTGTTCAACGTCTTTCAGGATCCTTGCGAGGATAATAATCTTGCGAATGAGTGAGTATTTTAAAATATATCCTCATTCTCTTTTCGCTTTGATAACTATTCTAGAATTTGGTTCTCAGAATATGAAGAAATTGTTTACCAAAATTAATCGTACAGTTATATCAGACGCCAAATATAAATAGTTAACACCTCGTACGGTTATATCAGACGCCAAATATTTTTTTCTAATTAATCTTTCCTTTTGATTAATCAACTTCAAGATTTCCAACGATCGTCAAGAAGCTGCAGGATGAGATAAAGAAACTGAACGAGACAGCGGTGCCACCCGGAAATCTTCCTTGGGACAACAGGGCTGATCCCACTTTTTGGGATCACACTTGGACGAATTTCGGCGATTCAATTAATGTAATGGTGAAAAGCGCCACTTGAGACGGGATCTACGTGGAGTTTTATCACGGATATTTATACCGGAAAGAAGCCCGTCACGAAAACGTGACTTGGTTTGAAAATTCGCCGCGCGAATATCACGTCGTTGAATTCCGCATAAGGAAAAGTACGATGCGGGTTTCTTCGAATAAATAATCGTTTGAAAAGTGACTCGCTTCGTGGAAAGTCGAATGAATGTATCTGTTGAAGATTAAATTTATTTACGAAAGTACGAGATATTTCTTTGAAAGTTCCTTTGAAGTTTCTCAGGAATAATCGTCCGGCATCATTACGTTCGCGCACCTGAAACAGAAGAAGACATAGAATTATTTAAAGACAAATAAAATGGCTGATTTTAATAGATAATAATTCATAGAGTATAATAAATATTCGTCTATACTGAATGAAAAATAAAATGACAGAATTTTTTACATGCAGAGATCTGGAACCCATATCAATCGTGATGAGCATGGTTCCTTGGGCTTGATGCAGGTGCATTTACATTTTTCAGCATCCCACATCATGTTACTCTTGCTTCTGCATTCCTGTTCTTCCTCGAAGTTCGTGCATTGACAAGTGCAATCCTCTTCCATGTAAATCTGCTTTTCATTGCAGTCCTCTGCCATCACGTTGCATCCGCACCTGAAAATCGTGCGTTATTTGTCAGTAAAAGAGCAATTCCACCAGAATCATCGGAATTCAAAATCGCCAATTTTCCTTGAGCTCTTTGATCTCTCTGCATATCTATTTTCACAGTGAAATAATTTGTCCAATTAGCAAAAATTAATTTAGTAACGTTCTCTAACGTCGACGACTCATTTTTCTTTGACCATAACTTTATGAAATTACAAAACACGAAATAATTCTTAAATCCTAAGATTAAAATTATTTCGACAGAAATTTACTTATCACAGAAAATGTTCATGTAAAATTTGAACATGGCTAATATAAAATTTGCAATAATTCCAGTCTCCTTATCAGTTAGAACTTCTTACTTGCACTTCGTGTGTTCCTCCACGTAAACGCGATAACACGTGTAAAACTTCGACTGGATGTAATAACGTCGAACAGGTATCGGTTTTATTACCGATTGAAGAGGCATGCAGGATAAATTGTCGGTGCAATAACCGCCGCATCTTTTCACCGACACCATATTCGGGAAAAACGAATATCCGAGCTCTGGTCTCAACGGAACCAGGCTCTTCCTCGGCATGCACTTAACTTCCTTCATCTGATCGTTGAATTCCATCCGTGTACCTTTGCACTCTGTCGAAGGTATCGGCAAAAAAATAAAAAAACATGTCTACGGAAAGACTTTGAACGTTGGACACTTTTCGATATTTTTAAGAGAAATTTTTAATTACAATCACTATAAAAACAGTTATACAATAGAAATATAGTAATTAAAATAGAATTATGTAAAATAGAATTCCGATAGAAATATTAAAAATGAAATTGGTTACTTATTTCATAATATTTTACTTACTTTGCATTAGCACCTTGACACTGAATATGTCGAGAAACTTGTTAGTATTATTGTTCACATTTTAGAAATTTAATTATAGAATATTAATATTTTTAACTCTAGATGTACGTGCGTTAAATCTGTTATACCGAGGGATAATAAATAAGTACTTTGAAAAAAGGGGGACCAAGCTACAGAGAAAATTATTAGTTAAGTAATTTGTGTATTATAAGATACACGAGAAATATCTACTGCATAGCTTCTCTGTGAATGTGAGAAATGTTTATAAAAAAGGTATCTATCTATAGATCCACTGTTATTATCTTTGTTTTACTGCAAACAGAGAAGAATTATCCGCTAAAAAATTACCTGTATCTGTTCCTTTATGAGGTTCGTAATTTTCATCCACAGCTGATGCATAGCCGGCGAACATTAATATGATTATCAGAAGGATGAAACTTTGAATAAAAACTTTCATTGTTTGCCTAGAGGATAACCAAAGCACAATGTACATTCTACGAACGTTTGTTTAACGAATAATGATACGAATTTCCTTCCCGACGGATTAATACGCCACAGAGGATGGAGCTGCGGTTTCGAGGTTGCAGAGCACCGCAAACCGAGGAAAGGAACAAATCGGAGATCGCGCGCGAACGAATGCCAGGAAGAAAATGAACCGCTGGAGGAGAGGGAGGATTTGTAAATAGTATTCTCGTTTATTTCTTAATCTATACATATCGTTTTGTTGGGCCACAGTTCCGTTGACGTGCGTGTAATGTAAAAAAAATTCAGGAGGGAGATCTGTCCGATGAGGTCGGCGCGGAGCGTTTGAACGTTGGCTAGAACGTCAAAATAGGTCCTTCTCGATGATCTAGGATATCTGGAAAATATATGGTAATTTTATAATATAGCTGCTCAAAGGCAGAATATAAAAATCTGTATATTTCGGAAAATTAATCGTAGGATGTTAATTTTTTGAATATCACTGCTTCGATACGATGATCTTCAACTTCTGAAATAGGGCAACCTTTCTATTTTACCAATTTTTAAATACCACAATACAATTATATCATGAATTTTTGCATTTTATGGGCAGTCTTTCTATTCTATCAATTTTAAATGCCACAATACAACTATATCATGAAGTTCTGAATTTTATAAAATAATTGTGCTGTGAATCTTGATGCTCGTATTTTGATTTATGTTGATATCTGGGAAAATTAATCGTAGGATGTCAATTTTCCGAATATCGATCTTTTGACATGATAATCTTTATATTCTATGAATATTTAACCCTTTTAGTGCCAAAAAAATGATTGAATTAATGACAGATGATAGTTGAGAATAAAAAGAATTGTTATTGGCCATAGTTTCAAATAGAACCCGCAATATAAAGCATAAATCGTGTATTTTCAATTATCTGTCATAAAATTAGTGACATTATATGAGAAAGCTAAATAGTAATCGACTATTAATAATATAATATAATAATGTATTATAATATAATAATATAATAGCTATCGGCGATATACCGTCGACTGGCACTAAAAGGGTTAAATACCATATATAGTTAGGTGATCAATTTCCGAATTTTATGATATAATTATGCAGTAAATCTTGAAGTTCTATGGTATCATTTTGTTCTTTAAATAAATCTCTCGAAGTTGGCCCTACCTTTGGCGATGCTCCACCATGGCAAAGTAATGTACGTGAGAAACGCGTTGAGAGGAACCGATTGGGCCCTTCTGGTCTCCTTCCAAAAATGAAAAGTCTGAGTGAATCCTCTCATCGTCCAAAGTGGATTGTACGCCCCGTCGTCCAGTTCTGATCGCAAACGGAAATGAACATTTACTATCATCAATCACTTCCACCGATCGATTGTTTACAGTGTCCTGAAAATGATTCTCATCGATCTGTGCCAGGACAATGATGTTCGAAAGAGTCAATCGAGAACGTATCGTCCCGTTCGATCGTTTCGTCTCGTTGTAAATTGCAATTCGATTTCGTCGAACGTTAGACTAACGTTTGGCCGAGTCGATGGCTTTTTTTTCTAAGCGAAAATTTAACACGGAACTATGTTACTGGGTGATACAATAATACACATTTTCTACGGGTGCGCGTACAAGAGTACAATACAGATAATATAGAGGATAAAGAGGGATGCACTAGCTTCGTTCTTTCTCCGGCGAGCGATAACGATATTTCTTACGTTTACGTTCGATTTTCAATTATTTTCTGTCAAATGTCACTCCGTAGTAGTTATTCGAATCGAAGAGATGTCATATTTTCTTTTTAAAACGTACAAGGGATGATATTTTTTTCACGAAATCAAATCTAAGTTTGTGTGATGTTTGCAAAAGTGGAAGCTCGATACTAGTGTTCCTTTTTCTTTCGTGTCTGTTATCAATTTGTCGTTCAATGCCGATCGTGAATGACTATGTTTATACCGGTGGTGAAACTCGCAGCTATATACAATCGCAGTACTTCTACAGCATCAGTTGCGAGACCTTTTGTCGAATTGCATTGCAACAACACGTTTGTATAGTCGTTAAATTCGTACGCTTCGTTTCAACACGAGGAGCCACGGAATCGTTTCTTTATGTTCATGTCGTTTTTTTTTCTATCTCTCTCTCTTTTACAAACCACCACCAGCACTACGAAACACCGTCACGAGAATCCTAAGATCGTATCTGTATATCCTGCGCTTGCTAATTTATTTTTTTTTCTATTCCCAAACGACATCGCCGGGTCAATCGTGATTTCACCAGCCTCATAAACACAGTCATAGCTGAGCACAGCTCGGAGTCGTTAAGCGGAGTAGAATTTACCTTGTTATGGTATATCGATAGCGCGAATTTAAATGTACAGCTCAAACGGACTAAATGACGAGTCGAATGTTCGATCTCTAACGGACGTTCGATGGCTCGGGAATTTCTCGTTGGGTTTGAAAGAAATTACCAAACTTCCTCTAAGGTTTGAACAATAAGTATCTTAGATGGCACATCTACGATACTCCCATCAAATTATCTCCATCTTTCTATCCGAAAATCCCGACTCAACTATCATTCTTCAGTTTGCCGATTTCTCCTACAGATTCTCCGCAAAAAAATAAGTCATTCCCAAAGAGTGACTTTTTCCAAGACAAGCCCTCATTGCGCAGATATTGAGTCTAAAACCTGATCATCAACCGCCCACCGGTGCCCATCTTTCACCACGAATATCTCCAAAACGAGGCTCTATTTTGAAAAAACCCATTCTTTCGAAACTTCTCAAATTTTACTGAAAAATCGTCCAGCAACGAGAAATTCCCAATTGGTCGAACATACCACCGTACACGAGCATGTGATGTGTAGAGGTCGTGGAAGTTTTTAGGTGGTAGGTTGGGGATGGGGGGAAGAAGAATTTACCCTGTGAGCCGGGGCGGCGCGGGAGCTCGCACCAATAGTAGATAGCTGTTCCATCTGGTGTGACACGATGGGGTGGCAAGGGGTTGCCCGCGAAGCTGCCGGAGAGTGCTCGCCTTCGCCTTCTCCTCGGCAGGGTGGCGCTCTGCCTGTGCGTGGTGAGGTTGCCGCGCGTTATACGGGCGTTCGCGTTTTTGTCTTTGATCTGCTCGTCGTTTTTGTTCTTGTTCCGAGAGGTGGAGTAATCCTCATGGTCGGAGCCGGCGGAACGCAATCGTCGACGACCGTCGACGCGCCGCGTCCTTAGCGACTCGTCGTCGCTGAGTCGTCGATGTTCCTCGTCGTTCTCCAGGTTGTTCACCCGGTCGTGGTTGATGTGACCGGTGCTGTACGGCCTTCGTTTCCGATTGTTGTCCTGCTCCTCCGCGTAGCCCAGGGGAAGTTCCTCCTTCCCGTGGACCAGTATCGCCCCGGAGTCGAGTTTCTGCCTGACGTTGTCGTCGGTCAGAGTAGCCGCGGCCGGGACGAGGATCTCGCTGCCGACCTCGATATGATGATGCTGATGATTCTCGAGGCCTGTCGCGAAACCAGTCGTTCGACGAGCGTGCACGTCGTGCTTCGCGACGATCGACTTCCTTTCCCGTCTCTTTCCGTTCTCTCGTCGACGAGAGCTTAATTCTGCACTCCAGAACGATCTGGGATGAAGTATCAACACGTTGAGCGCGACGTCAGTCCCTGGGGACTGACGGTGGACTTTTCGTTTGGGCGGCGTTGATTCGTGGGACTGACAGCAAACTTTGTTTCGACGACATTGGTGCATGGGACCGGTATGCACCATTATCAAGGTTATAAAATAAATGTGGGCCTCCCGAGAACAGTAGTTGCGTCGCAAGATGCAACAACCTTGCGTATCGTTGCGTCGGGGAAAAAGCTCCGACGCCCGAGCGGCAGTTGCTCGTAAGCGGTCACAGTGTACAGTCGATATCGTTCAATATATTATTTTACTTTTTTTCTTTGTAAAACCTGTGTTTTCAATCGAGAAACCTGAGAATCCCCACATAAATGTAATTTTAATGAAGTTTATTAAAACATTCTAGGCAAAGATGTGGTTTGGATTGACACAGATTGCAAAAGGTAACGGCCTGTTTAGTCAATTTTCTAGCTGAATTACATTTATTTATGTATTTTTATTTTATAACGTTGATAATGGTGCATACCGGTCCCATGCACCAACATCGTCAAAATAAAAAGTTTGCTGTCAGTCCCACGAATCAACACCGTTCAAACGAAAAGTACACTGTCAGTTCCTGGGAACTGGCGCTGCCTGAATGGAAATTTCACTGTCAGTCCCCAGGGACCGACGTTGCACTCAGCGTGTTAACGAAAGAATGAGTTTCGTATCGATAGGTAATCATGATCTACTGGACGATCGAGGAGAGAAGTGGAGAAAGAGACGAGAAGAGCGATCGTATCGAGGCCGAAAGAGCTTTCGCTCACCGTGCGTCTCGTGATAGGGTTCCTTGTGATTCGGTGAATTCTCGTTTTCCGCCCGATCCCACGAGTTACGTTGCTTTTGGTTAGGACGTTGCCTGCCAGGAAGAAGAGGGGATCTTCGTCGTCTGGCACGAGGACTCCTTCGATTACCCGGTGAGCTCCGGCCGCCCCAACTGCTATCCTGTAGGTCGGCTACAAAGGAAAGAGCCGGTATGGCACGTGCCACAGATTAGACGACAAGACATTGTTTTTTCTTTTTTGTTCTTTCGTTCGTTTCTTGCTTTCTTATATTTCCTCTCTCGTTCTCTTTTGTTTCTGTTCCCGGCAATTTCTATTGTCGGTTCAATGTATCTTTTTTTTACATTCGCGACAAACATACAAACGGAGATTCGCGTGTGGTGGTGTTTTGGTGGTGGTAGTAGCTGTTTCCTTCACGGTGTGTATCATTATCGTAACACTTTTACGCTAAGTGCGACGACTCTTCAACGACGAGGAATAATCGCGTCTTTGCATTAATAATTGTCATTGGCTTTTTTTTTTTGTTAAATTAAATCCCCGCAAACGTAATTCCGCGTCTCGTGGCACTGTCCGGTCTGAGGGAATACAAGAGCATGATCAAGTTTCACCCTCCCTGATAGATCTCGAGCTCGAGGAATCGAAGTCTCGAGGGTGAAGCGACATCGGCGGAAACCCCTGCGAAACTTTCACCTACGTCTGCGTCTAAATTCATCCTCGAAAATGCCCTCGAATCGTCCTGCATCAACTAAGATTCATACCGAGATCGCGGAGGTACGGTAATAAAAATCGTGGCGGTATAAACTAGACAGCATGCAGTCTTCAAAACCCAACCTTTGAACTCGAAAATATGGGAAACCCAATAGTACAATAGGAGAGGAACGTATGCCCAAAATAAAACGATATTCCTACGAGAAGAGGTGCTTCCAAGTTCAACGATACCAAGATAGATGTGCGCAAGACAGAGATATATATATATCACAAAAGATCATGCACCGAGAGAATTCCGTGGGCACAGTGTCGGAGAAGGGAGAAGTTTGATAAAACGAAAGTGTATTTCGTTGTAAACGAGAGTCCCTATGTATCGGACTTCGCGATTTTTCGATAGTAGAACCAACTTCCTAGTTACCGTCTCGAACGTCTCCGGCTTCGATCTCGCTGAGTCCATTCGCCATGGAGTCGAGACCCTCGTTTTCAGATCTCGCTTTCGTCGCAGCTGTGTCCGGCTTCGTTCTCCAACCACCACGCACGAAATTGTTTAAATTCGCACTCGGATCGGAGAGTCTTCGTTGATGGCGATACATAAATAATTCCTCCGCATCGTCCCAATCGGCGTCCCAGAGAGCATCGGTGGCGCAATATCCGGGCTCCGACGTTGGAGTTTCCGCTCCGGAGCCTTTTGGCTTCGTCACCGCCATTTCCGCGTGCCCTTTGCCTGGCGAACGAGGAATTCAGCATATTTTTCGTGGAAATATGGACTCGATGGTGTTATTGTAAGTTATTGTTTATAAGTGTAATTATTATTTATAAGTGTATTGTTGGAGATTGAAATTGTGGTTAATGAGATATCAGAAGTACTTGGGTTGTTAGATGGTTAGAATAAAAAAGTTGGAAAATGGGAATTGGGGAGACTATGGTGCATATGGAGTTTAAAGTTTGAATTCCTAATTAGTGGACCACTGCCTCCCGTGGTAGATAGTTTTCCAAAGTTTCCAATTAATGAAAAATAGGAATTCTGGGGGACTATGGCGTATACGGAATTAACAGTTCGAACCCCTGATTAGTGGTTCACCGTAATTTTTGGGAGATACTTTTTCAAAGTTATTGTTTAATATATCATAGCAATGGTGGTTTCGAACACCCCCTAAAATTAATCCAAAGCTGTGGGTCCTCCGAATTACCACAGTTAAAGAAATAATAGTAGAGATATAGGCACCACGTAGAAACAATTTCCTAGAGGTGACGACGAGGGGTTACTAATTGAGTGTCGGTTGTATCCCGGGAGGCAATGGAGCACTTTTCCAGGCCACACAATTAGGGTCAGAGACGTGGATTAAGTGGATATACCGAATCAGTTACTTGTTCGATTACGACAAAGCTTCCTACAGACTCAGCAAAATATCTACATCCTAGCTTACGTGTACCAAGTTCAAAGTGAACGGTTAATTGTAAAAGTGTGAATATGCAAAGTGATAAAGTTCAATTTTCTTTACCCCGTGGTCCTTTCATCCGAACGAACTCTATTCTCTGCGAGGCCGCGCCGGAAAAGAGGCCGAAGGTCATGCGTTGCGCCATTTTCGTGCTCAAGCTCGACTGAAAATACGAATATACGTGAGTCGGAGGATCAAAGGATGAAAATAGACAATAATTAACTTACCCTCGCGTCGTATACTTTCTTCAGTGCGTCGTATCTAATGGAGCCGAGGAAAATAACACCTTGTACAGCACCGTCTCTGTCCGAGGCGACTAGCTCGACGCACACCATCTCACCGTCTCTGACTAGAATATCACAGAACACTTCGTCGAAATTGTCCACCATGAAACATATGTGCGGATAGGTCATCTCCTCGAGATCCCCTTTGGCGTCCATGCGTCGACGACTCGGACTTGCGTACACTTTTTGCGAGTGCCGTCGTAATACCTGAGGGGAGAGACAGGGGTTGTCAGAGAGGATGTTGCGGATGGATTTAACAAAGTTTTATGTTAACACGCCGAATGCCACCGATATTTCGCTACTTTCTTCATTTCAACCGGAGTGAAACTTTTTCTATTAACACTAGAACTACCAAACCAGTCAAGATGACTGGTACACACTTCTTTCCAAAAATTCTCCAGGTTTATAGAACAGTCTTAGAATAAATATTCTATGCCCATCTTAAAAAACATAAATCACCGAATCGAGTAGCTTTTTCCGTCTCTTGATTCCTCCTTTTTCAAAGTACTTATTTAATATTTTGAAATATGATAGATTTAACGCCGGTAGTTCTAGTGTTAACACATCGTACGCGGGTGTTTCGTGCCGCCTTATTAACACATTGCACGCCGGTCCCTCGATAATGCGGGATTTCAAATATATTATTGTAGATTTTACCGATCAATATCAGTCATATTATTCTGTCTTGAGGAAAACAGAAAAGTGGACAAAAAGGCAGTATTATTTCGTTAGAATTGTGCATTACTTAATACATTTAAATTTGTTATCGATTTAAATGGCAGCATTATTAAATGTAACGAATTTGACTACTGATATTTATCCGGCGTGCAATGTGTTAAGACTGAAGCGGGAAATTTGAAAAAGTTACACGATTTTGATTTTTACAAAGGATTGGTATAAATTGGAAGCTGCTTCACCCTCCATATTCGAAAGTACAGTTAGCTTTTGAAATTTAAGTGATTAATGGCGGTAATCAAATTTTTTAAACGTACTATGCACAGTTTTCGGAAAACGTATTTTCACGTGACCTGCATGCATCGTGTTAAAGTCACATCTTTACGAAGCAGAAACTTTAAAGGCAAAAAGAGATTTTCTAGATAATTCGTTGAAAACTGGAAGCTCTTAGGGGCGGGATTAGGACGATTGAAATTGAAAAATTAAATGAAAACAAGAGACATCCTCACTTGCAATTCCTTTGGGCTCGTCCTTGTGCAGATCGCCAAGGTGAGCGTGTAGTCGAACTGATGTACGACCAGGTTCAGGTACACGGTTTCCTCCCAATCGATGTCGGGATCACCGATCGGCAGTTTCTTGCTGTCTTTTCGAAAAACGTCCACTTCCGTTTCGAACTTCGGCAGGTATCTGGAGGAAGTCTTCACGTGTTTCTTGCGAACGAAGAAGAGGAGATCATCGCCGTCGATCGTGTGCTCCGCTTGAAAGAGAAAATGACGGACGAAGAGATCGGTCCAATATGTTGTTCCTTGGAGAACAACGAATCCGGAGTCTGGAAAATTTCAGTGAAATCGATGAAAATTTGTTCCTTATTTCTTCCTTTCTTTTTTATATTTTGATTTTAGCTGCTGATAATTTATCTTAATGGAGTATTGGGATTTAAACTCGCACCGTTTAATTGGAGACTTTTTTGAAAAAAACTCCTGTTTCTCCTAAAAATTCGCCAAATTGATAATGCATCGATGTAACAAATAACGTATATTTACGTGGTATTCGACGTAGCAGATAAAATACATTCAGAATAAAAAGAATATTCGAGAAATGCTCTATCCAATAATAAAATAATATTTTCTAAAACTGTAGTAAACATGTTTGATATAAAGTGTCAATCTTTTCTATGTATAATAAGCCTGTTGAAAGTGCAAGGTTAAAAAATAACCGGTATTTTCAATGATCCTCGATATTTCCTTGAAATCCTTCCGCTCGACTTCGCAGCTACAACAGGAGGAAGAGGAGACTCCCGAGGGAGAGGTCAGAATGACCCAAAGTCACGTCGAATAATCAATAGGAATATCCTACGAAGGAGATTGCGAATATCTCCGACGCCTTTTCAATAATATTTTTATTGCACACCAGTTAACTCTAATTTGTCACGATTGCTAAAATTATCCCAATGAAAAGTCCAATTCCATTTATACATTTAATCCTAGGGTTAATATGATTCAACATCATTTGAAAGCACGTTGTTCATTTAATATTTGCTCACTACTGTGACTCTGAATTAGAAGTTAATCAGAAGGAATTCAAATATCTTATCTTCTCCTAAATTACTCATTTCATGCATCATAGCCTCGACGACTCGAAATCCACCTAAAACAATAGATCCTTGAAAAAGAACTCATCGATGAAAGCCAAGAATCAGATCAACATCGACAACGCCTGACATTTACTACATAACATTTATAATCTCTCTTGGAAGACTTGTTTACCAAGAATTTATAGCATCGAATAAAATTAGCTAAAAATAAGCCGCGAAAGAAAAACCGCGCGTTGATTCATATCTGCGCTACTTTTCTACCGATCGCCGACTCCGGCTTGCATCATAACGCGTTTATAGAATCATTGCGTTTGATTCGTTATGCATTCTCACGAATATTCTCCCGCTATCTCATCTGCGATCGGAAGAGCATCGTTAGAGCGGCAAATAAGGCAAATCGAGCGTCGCGACGTCCACGGGATTGTTTCGTTTCCGCGTCGACGCCTCGCAACCGCACGCGATCGTTTGAAAACACGTGGAAACAGGGGGATTCGTTTCGATTTAGGCGCGATTACGGGAAGAGCTCGATAATGGCCAGTCGAGGACTAATTACAGGGTAATTATCACGGGAAGACAAAGATCGGGACGTTGCGAGGCGACGAAGCACCGTCTGTTTTGAACGACAAACGAGGTCGGACGAAGTCGATTTTGCCTCGCTGGAACCCCCTTTGTTTTGTTCCTGTTCACGCTCGAGCAGAACTCGTGCACCTATTGTTTCGTGGATTTTCGCATTAAACCTTCGGGCATTAATAAATCTTTGAAGTTTTCACCATACCTTGACACGTAAAGTGTGAAATTTTGAATTGTTACTCGAATAACTCACAAGGGAAATGTTTAACAAGATTGAGAATATAAAATAAGAATTAATATAAATAATAGAATATAAAATTGGCAAATTAACACTACCGACCGCTATTGTTTGAGCATTCTACCCATTTTAAAGGATTTCTTTCGGCTTAGATTGCCTAAAGAAAATTACAATCTCTCTGAAAATTACAAATGCTTCTCACCGACTCCTTAACACAGTTCCACTACAATAATAAATAACGAATTAGTGATTGCCGTGGGAACCGATTAATAAACTAAAAGTCTAAGCGTTGGTGACAAAAAGCCTATTCATAGGCTACCGGTCGGTAAAGTGTTAATCAAAGACTTTTAACACTAGAACTACCGGCGTTAAATCTGTTATTTTTAAATATATTAAATAAGTACTTTGGAAAGAGGAGAATTCAGAGGTGGAAAAGGTGATCGATTCGGTAATTTATGTTTTATGAGACGGACGTAGAATATTTATTCTATGCTGTCGTATAGTCTTGGAGAATTTTTGGAAAAAATTGTGTACCAATCATTTTGACTGGTTTGGTAGTTCTAGTGTTAACCCCTTGGCCTATAATAACGAGTGACACTCGTGACGCGGTAGATGGAATAGGAAATTTTCAAGCTCCCCAAAAAGAGTAAAATTGAAAATATCAGTGGAGCACAACATAATACAATTATTTCTATATTATTAATATCGCGTTAAATTGTAAGATATGTCAGGAATCACTGATCAATTTTCATTTTAGCAATTTAAGTCTGAATTATTGCACGCACAGTCGCAAAAGAAATCGTAGGGCAAGGGGTTAACAGAGCCAGAAAATTCCTCGAAGTCAACTCTTCCGAATGGAGCGAATTAATCTCCAACTTTCTTACAGACTGAACAAGAAACTATCCGACTCCCCGTCCTTCAGGAACACACCCCAACCAGTTCATCCTCTCCCGCATTATACTCCACCCTAACATCTCTCAATCTCTCCATCAGGATCGTTAAATACGAACCGTCCTTCAGCATCTGCCGTAGTTCCTTGGTCCTCTGAAAATTGATTTCCTCGAGTAGCTGCTCGAGCATCGTCGGCGGCCTGGTGAGACCCGCCGACGAGCTGCCCGCCAAGGTAGCCATATCCACCTGCTAAAATCCTCCTCCGTCGTCTTTGTTGTCAACGGCGTCGTTCGTCCGTCTTTTATCCGTCGTTCCTCTTCCCTCTCGGTCCTCCAGACGATCCTCGCTTCTCCTCTCGCCTTCCAGCCTCCTCCCGTACACCCACGCACGCTGACAGCCACGAGGCGACGCACGGAGAGACAGCTAAACTCGAGAGGCTCTCGAGGATTCGCGAATCTGCTTGCCGAAATTGGCAAACGCAAGTCTGAGTCTCCAATGCGAATCGACTCTCATTCCGCGACGACCGACGACGACCGATGATACTCGACGATCGAGAATCTCATCGGCTACACCCAGACTTCTCTCTCTCGAGAGAGAATTCGCGAATCCGTCGGGTTCGCAATGACGGGTCAGAAACTCGCGCGGTGTTTCTCGTTTCGCGAACGAAGTAGCTGGACGCGCACCAACATTACTCAACAGCGCGCAACATTCTCTCGCGAATTCGCGAATCTACCGGTCTTCCCGGACGGGCGCTGCTTCAAACTCTCACTGCGCGACCACAGGAACGATGGGGAACTACTTGCAAAAAATCGTAGACTCACGAATCGGCGCGTCTTTAATGGCGAAAGCGAGTCGGTGTGGAGCTAAGGCGAGTCCGGAGTACAGCGAGGCAACACGGTGGAACTATGACGTTCCGCGATGTCGAAGGAACCGATCGTCCTGGCGTTTAAATTCGGCGATCTATCGGAACGTTATTCCCGCCGGTTGCATCGCTGCTCCGAAGACCGGTAAACTCGCCTTGTTACGGCAAACTCGCCTGCCAATCGCCGATCGCCCCTCGAGCTCAATGAGTTTACACGCTACTCCGGCGAGTCAGCGCGATGACTCGTTCGTCGAGTCCGTCGCGGCGACCTCGACGTTCGATAATTTCGCGCATGCGATTCGCAATGTTGGCTTCACGAGGCGCAGGTTTTCAATTGTGCTCCGAAGCTGCTGAAAAGGAATTTGGAATTTGGATTTGGGATTGTTGTTTGAGAATTTTTCGATTTCTGTGATAGATTTGAAAATTTTCCGGGGGATTGCTTATCGCGGATCGTTTGGAAAGGTGATGTAAATTGACAGAGATCTTTTAGGTTGTTTCGAATGATTCGATTTTCGGAGGAAATCCAAGACAACGGTTTGTTGCTTTTGAGAGATAATTATACTGGGATACTACGTCGTGGGTGTTTATCGTTTGTATAGTCGTATTATCTGAAAGGCGGTACTGCTTCCAGAGAGATAGGCTGACCTAAAACTGACCCCGTGATTACTGATAAAGTTTCCTGAATATTGCCCGACGACTTTATGGAGAGAAACGGTTTTCTGGGTTGAAATAAAATTCGTTTGGTTTGGATAAGTTTTATTAAATTTGAAGTTGATCGAGACTTTTGCTTTTATTTTCGCGGGTTATTTATTTCTGGAGTTAAAGGACGATAAATGAGACGAGAGTCGGTCGTTTGTGCTGGATTATTTGTTGCATCTCTTGCATTTACTCGAATGCGAGTGGCAACATGTTAAGAAGCGGCCAAACGAGTTCACGAGTGCGTGACTTACGATTGCGCAATGTCGATCATTTCGATCGATGCGGAGGAATTTTGTAAAGGAAGAGTGTTGCGTTATCATTTGTCATTTGCGATTTATAACGAGGATGGAATTAGATGTTGTTTTGATTTTGTGAAAATTAAATTTCTTTTAATGTCCTCCATCCTTGTACTTTAGAAGGCAAGAATGAAGAAATTTCTGTTCAAACCTTGCGTTATTGTAAATCATAAATCACCAAGTTTTCGTTATGAAAAAAGAACAAATTCGAAATCTGCACAATTATTATTTAACATATCATAGCCTCGGTGGTCCTGCATACACCAAACTATCCCTCCTAGAATAAATTACCTTAGATATTATTTTTGCTATTTTCTTGCTTTAACTGCTCTATTCAACTCTCCTCGAACCCATTATTTTAGCAAAATTCAAAACCGCGAATGCTAAAAGTCCACCCACTACTCCAAGTTTCAATCTCCAATATTCTACCGCCACCTCAACTCAATTTTCTAAATCCTCTAAAGTTTAAACAAATATTCTCCGACGCCGTGAAAATTCTCCAACAATGAAAACAAGAATCGACAGAACAACTCGCGCCAATTTTAACCAAATATTCTCCAGCACCGCGAAAATTCCCAAATAATGAAAACAAGAGTCAACAGACCAACTCGCGCCAAAAAGCAAATATTCTCCAGCACCGTGAAAATTCCCGAATAACGAAAACAATAATCGGCAAAATAACTCGCGCCAATTTCAAATAGATATTCTTCGACACAGCGAAAATTTCTAAAGAATGAAAATAAAAATCGACAGACCAACTCGCGCCTTTAACTAAATATTCTCCAGCACCGAAAATTCCCGAACAACGAAAACAAAAATCGGCAAAGTAACTCGCGCCAATCTTAAGAAAAAATATTCTCTACCAGCGTGAAAATTCGCAAACAATGAAAACAACTATCAACACGCGCCAATTTTAAACGAATATTCTACGAAACAGCGAAAATTTCTAAACAATGCAAACAACAATCGACAAAGCAACTCGCGCAGAGGAGCGGGAAAGTCTCCGGCGCGTATTTTTCGAATCGTGCGAGCAGACTTTCCCGATCAGTGATAGCGGCCGTCCGGTTCGTCATCTCGTTTAGTCGTGCACGATCGTTCTCTCGTCTTACTTAACATCCCGGCTCGTCCAGTGCACTTGTCGCGATTCCGTCTGAAAGTCAGCCACGCGAAACAAATCCGCGAAATCATCGAAACGGTGAGTGCGAGTGGAAAGGTGCGATAATCGTGCGATCGAAGAGTGATTAGCGAGAAAGTTTCATTGAAAATCGTCGATGCGGAGGATCGATTTTGGAGGAGCGAGTTTGCGTGAATTTAATTATCGTTAGATCGATAGATAGAACGGCGTTTGATGCACGTAATTCTGAAATTAATTTAAAAGGCAGGCGTTAAATGTTTCTCGGTTAAAGTGGAATCAATTAACGCGTTCGATGATCCGGAATGCAGCTGAAATAGTTGCTCGTAGGTGAAATAATCATAGAGAAAATTAAAAAATGCAAAAGAAAAAATTAATACGTCGTGGACAATTTTTTTATTATCTAGGAGAGAACGATTCAATTTTAAATGTAGTTTTTGAGGATAGGTTTGGAAAATGGAAAACACTTAGGCACTTAAGTCAGTAACTAGTGCAAAACAATTTCATTTAAGTATCATATTAATGAGTTAAACAAAGGAAAGGTATCTTTCGGCAGTGCAATATTGCAAATTCCCATTTTCTTTAACTTTGCATCAATTCGTCACCAAGTATGACCCACTTGCGTCAGAAATTAGAGAAATTCTCGCCCATTATTCAACGAAAAGTCTTGTTCTACAGTTACACATAACTTTCGAATTTCGCGACTTATCTTGCAGAAAGTTTAACGAAGTTTCCGAGCATGGAAAATGCAAGTCGAGAATCGACAATTTTCCCGTCGACTTTGTTAAGTAACAGTCCCAGTCAAATGTAAACCGCTTCGAATTTGGCCGTAGGCGAAACACCCCGAAGCTATGGAATTGCAAGGCGCGCGTGAAAGGGCGAGCTCGATAAAAGAAGCTGCATTAAGCGCCGTTCCGCCAATTCGCGCCTCCTCGCTTCGTGAATTGCGATTAACGAGGACCAGTTCGACGTTGGGATTTCGATCGGCACGTCTATCGAGTACAAAGAGGACTTGCGAAATTCTTCACGACTCGTTTTCGATGTTGCAATAACGCAAATTGACGGGGAAGTTCTGTGACTCGGAATCGCCGCGAGTATTCAACGATTGCGAATTCGATTTTGGTAAACGATATATCTCTCAAAGTATAAATCTAATCTAACGAGATTAGTGATAAATCTAGTTGAAGAAATCTTAGTGGATAAATCTAATTAAATAAATATCAGTAATAAATCGAAAAGCAGAAATATTAATAACAGATCTAATCAAAAAAATGTTCATCAGAGCTCTGATAAAACAGGGCATTAAACTAGCGTCGAGAGTTTGCAGTTTCTTTGTTTCTTGAAGAAGAAAAAGTGTATTATTTCCGTGGAAGAATTTCTATGGGACTTGGTGAACAATTTGACCGAAGCCTTTCGCTGTTTTAAGTCTTAAAGAGATAAATAGATAATTGAAAATTCTCTAAAATTATAGAGTACAAGATTTCGAAAAAATTCAATACCAACAACTTCCCCGCAACATTGTTCACTTTCTTCGCGAAGGAGGACACTTGCAATTCCCCTCGTTCTTTTCTGCCTATCGTTAAAACGGCTCATTGGCATACTTTGACCGAGCACGAACAATTACGCGATCGTCGTGCCGCTAATCGCGAGATATTTGTGTTGCAAAAAAAAAAGGGAAGAGGAATAACAAATCCCCTTCCATCGCGTTCCTCGACCTTTTCTCTACGACTCGAGAATCTTGCAACAAAATTATGCTTTGGTTTCTCCAGTCAAAGGAAGACCAATTTAGAAATTTGGAGAAACCTCAAAAAATCGCGCTCAATTTTCGTTTTATTCGATGGCCACGCGTTGCACGTCGTGTCGACAAGTCGAACGTTAATTACGGTTAATTGTCGACGGTGTGATTAGTCCACAGGCATCGTGACGTACTTGAAATTCACATCGAAGCATGAAATTGCGGGGGAGGGAGAGAAAGAGCCGAAAGACACCTCGGCGTTTCTCGTCGGCAATTCTTTTTCTAGTCGTGGTTCGAGACTGTCGCGACATTTTCGATTATTTTTGCACGAAAAGAATGCGGCGTGAACGCGCGCGTGGAAACTAATGTTTGCGAAAGGGCGAGAAAAGAGTCTGCGAATTTTCGTGGCAACAATGTGATTCCGGTGAATTTGTTGAATAAGAAATTTTAGAGATATTTGGCAGTGATTTGAATTGAATATTATAGTTTTTGCGAAAAGATAATAGTGACATTTATGGAACTTGAAACATTCTGATTTTCTGAGTGTGCGAAAACGGAGGAAGAAAAAGAACGGTGTTTTTTTTTAAGTGAGCTTTGAATGTGTGGAATTTTGTGAATTTTTAAGGAGCGATTTTCGAGTGATTCTTTGTTAATGTACAGTTGAAATTTGAAGACAAAGTTTCATTGTTCTGTCTGCACGCCAGAGAGGTACTTTCAGGAATATAGTTAAGTTCCTCCGGGTAGACAGTTCTCTCGGTAGATTGTGACGTGAATTAATCAACCACTGCCCGGTGAACGTAACAATTTAAGCTGCGATTACTGCACGGTCATTAAAATTTCGTCAGTAGCTGTTACTTTCCGCATGCAATCTAAAACGCAGCCATTAACTTCCTCCGTTGAAGCGGGCATTGTAAAACAAAGGAATGAAATCTTTCAACGCGGCGTGAAACGTGAATTCTGAAACTTTCTGTCGACTCGCTATTTCATGTGCGATTTATTCGTATTCGCAATTAAATAAATCGTCAATTATTGCAAACTCCAAGAAATCATGTCAGTATTCCTCCGGAAAACGAACAGTTTTAAAAAACTGCAGATTCAATCGGCACTTTGTTTCTCCATAAAACAGTACTGCCACTCAGTGCGCAGATTAGTAATAATTAATAATAGATCAATGTTTATGTTTTTAACCTCTTGCCCTACAATAACGAGTGACTCTCGTAATGAGATAAATGGGATAGAAAATTTGCAAGTTTTGCAAAACCTATCAAATTGGAAATATTAATCAAACGCGGCGAGATAATATTATCTCTGTAATATTAATATTACATTAAATTGCACGATATATCAAGAATTACTGATCAATTTCTATTTTAGCAATTAAATTCTCAATTATAGCAAGGCAGTCACAAAAATCAAATGTGAAATATTAATGAAACGCGAGGAGATAATATTATGCCTATAATATTAATATTACATTAAATTACACGATATATCAAGAATTACTGATAATTTTTATTTTAGCAATTAAATTCTCAATTATAGCAAGGCAGTCACAAAAATTAAATTGGAAATATTAATGAAACGCGACGAGATAATATTATCTCTATAATATTAATATTATATTAAATTGCACGATATATCAAGAATTACTGATAATTTTTATTTTAGCAATTAAATTCTGAATTATTGCGGATGCAGTTACAAAACAAATCATAGGGCAAGGGATTAAAGAAACACTGCAACTGAGCAAAACAATTTGAACGATAGTCGACAACACTTCCTTATCTTCTGCGTGCAATCGGAAACTCAACTATTTCCCTGAGCAGAGCGGTTTCGTAAAACAGCCAATGAGGTTGATATCTTTATTCCAACGTTCAACTTAAACGATACTTCATTGAATCATCGTTCAAAATTAATTTCCAACATCTCCTTGCCTCCATTGCAAGCGTTCATCCATTCGTAATTTCGCAGTCCACAAAATTTCATTATTGATTCATCATCATCAGCGGGTCAAAAGTCTGTAATTAATTCCGTCGATCATGGTGCATTCGTAAGAGCGGAAAGGGGACCGTTTTAACGCGGCAGGGCGCCCGTGCAATTTCCGGTCCCAGTCGTGTTGGGCCGTTTCTCTCGCGACTCATTCGTGGCCCTCTTTCTTCTCGCTTCTCGGTGACTAGCGTTCTAGAAACCTACACCTACATGTCGAGAGTGCCGATCTCGAAAGCCGGTTCGAGCTACCGACCCAGTTCCCAGATCTGCGAGCGCAATCGGACGCATCTTCTTGAGAATGTATTAGACGACTTGTTTTGGCCGCTCGTGATCGCCGATTCCCGCGCGGTAATCGCTGAAACTTCTCTCTTTGCAGGATGCCGATTTCTCGATCTTTGTGATGGACAGTAGTTTTTGTTTGAAGGATTTTATGATATGTAATGGTTCTGGTGCTTTTTTTGGTGAAGTGTGAGGAGAGACGGTGGTTTTAGATTTGAATTAGATCGTTGTTTTGTGGAATACATGTTTGTTCGAGTTCTTCGATGTTCGAATGGTCAGATAAGAAAAAGTGAAGGTCTAGTAAGTAGAATCAGGCTGGAGGATGTTCTTGAATGATTATTTCTTTAAGTTCTTCATTGTTGGAATTATGAGACGAGAAAAAGTGAATGTCTAGTCAGTCGAATGAGGCTGTTGGATCTTCTTTTTGAATTATTGCTTCTTCGAGTGTTTCAAAATTTGAATGACGAGAGGAAAAAGTGAAGGTTTGATCAGTCGAATCAGGTCGCAGGATCCACCTCTTCAATTTTTATTTTTTTCAAGTCGTCAGTGGCTGAATGGCAAGGTGGAAAAAAAACGAGTGTCTTGTCAATCAAATTAGATCGTGAGATCATCTTTCCGATGTTTTGCTTCTTCAAATTCTAAGATGCAAGAAAACAGAAAGATCTTGCAAGTGAAATCAGATCGTAAATCTTCAGATCGTAGATATCTTCAAGTCCTCATTTCCCGAAAATCCAGGAGGGATAAACGAGGGAATAAGAATGAAAAATGGCTCTAATAGCCGGTGTCATAATCCATGGAAAAATCAAGTAAATCTGGCCTATTCATTCCCGTCGTAAGGATGCCTTTATTATTCCCCACGGAATGACGAAACGGTGCAATAACACTTTGCGTTGCACAGCGTGGATTCCTCTAACGGGCTATTAAACCGAGAATATTTGCTCGTCGTTCATAATTACGTACTCGTGACGCAGGATTCGTCGTTATGCAGGAAATCGAAAGTGTCGCTTCTTTTTTCTCGGTGCATTCTGCAATCCATTCCTCAATCGCGTTTCTGGACCGGTGCGAGAGGAGAGCGCTCCGTTCTCGCTTCCTGGATAAATCGACCGTCCGGTTTTCGCATTCTAGTTTCCTTTAGAGACGAGAAAATCTTGAACGCGTACTTGCTTCTTATTGATCGACTTAGGTGTTCAATTATTATGTCATAATTTCGATGTTACAACATCGACAAGAACCTTTTGTCGGTGATGTAAAATTTCTGCGCGTTAGGAGAGATAATTACATTAATTACAGTAGAAATATAAAAGGGTAAAGAAAGTAGAATCATTTCACTAATTTAAGGCGAATCAGATAATCTATTTCAAATAATAATTTCTCCTTTATCCAAATTTAAAGGACTAATCACAAATTTTAATTATGATTATTAATACTTCAATTTTATCTAAGTAATAATTGCCAAAATCATAGAATTTCTCGATCAGATTCTATGATATATTTTCTTTCAGAAACAATTTCACGTAAATGTCAAACAATGCGCAAACTCGAAAATGAATATGAACCAAGAATTCAGCAAGTTCTCACCGATCCTCGCACGTTCTCAAATCACCGTGGGAGGTTTAACGCGGCCGAATTAGCGGCTCCTTTAGGCTGAAATTTGCGACAATTTGTTAGCGTGACGGCGACGTCTTGTCGTTACAGAGAACACGATGTTATTCTTGACACTGACGGCCTGTCTCGCCGTCGCGGTCCAGGCCGGATGTCCTATGAGACCAACGCCGGAGCAGACTTCCGCCGGCAGAACATCGGGCGACGGTGGTTACAGGATTCTCATTAGCGGCGAGTCCGACAAGTATATTGCGAATGCCGTTTACACGATCAGCATGCAAGGTGAAATTATTTGATTTCTGTCAATTTCATAGGTGTTACGTGTCAACGCTTTCGATACGATTGGCACTCATTACCTGCTTTGGTTTAAATCACCCGCGCAACGTTTACTCTACAAGTCTCTGCTCTCTGTAATTATTTAGCGATTCACATAATGTCTTTTCACTGTTCCTAACGATTTTACAAGGTCGATATTGGAAAAATACAATAATTGGCAGTCGCACGTTTGTGCAACTAATATTTTGGCAGAGCAGAAAATTTAGGGTATAAATGGTTCCATTTAACCCTTTGCCCTACAATTTCTTTTGTGACCGAACGCGAAATAACTCAGAATTAATTGTTGCAATAATAATTTATCACTGATTTTTAATATACTGTGCAAACTTATGAATGCAACTTTAATTGAACAGTTCTTGGAAAACTTACAAATTTCCTATTTAATTTATTGCGTCGTTGTAGGGCAAGAGGTTAATTATATAATTTTAAACATTTGTTTTGAGATGAATATTAAAAAATGTTTTCTCCATAAAAGTTGCACACTTTAATGGGGGACAGAATGTAATAGTAATATTTTCTCATACGTCCGTTTGAACATTTTATTCCCACTGCTCGTAAAAATTGGAGTCACTTATCTTCGGCGGTGTTACTTTTATCTATACAAATTAAAGAGTTTCATTTAAATTTCTTGTCTGAGTACATTTGAAGAGAGACGATCGGCGAGGAGCAAGGCGAAATTAAGGAGTTTAAGAAAAAGTAGTTCCAAAGTACGGGTTCCAGGACCGTTAATATTAAAAGTAGAAGTTAAATTAACTTTCCAAGCTCCAGTTCCGTCGACGTAAAAGAAATGTTTGAAGAAATAATGGTCCTCGAACGTCACGTTCTGCTTTTCACTTTTAGACAAAGCAGATTCAATATTTTATTATGAAATTACCGGGTAGTTCAAAGATTCAATGTCCCTCCGATAAAGCGACGGACGTTCCTATTATTTTCAGTCGAGGAGACCTCGTGAAAGTAAATTAAACCGAGTGTCGGGACTAAATTAAATTTTAGGTTCGCGAACTCACGAGAGGCTGCAACAATTCACCCGTTTCACCCTCTCGGTGCATTCTCAACATGCTCCCAACAATCCTGCCACTCGTGTTGGATATTTTCAATTATTCCCTGACTCGTTGACCGCCTTCAACGAGGACTGCGTGAACACCATCTCCGAGGCGAACGACTTCCCGAAGACGGAGGTAAGTTCAAGGAGCTTTTGCAGCTTTCAAGTGCCTCGATACATCATATTGCGCTGTTGACAATGTGGCTCTTGAAGGGAACAATAAATTACCGAATTTAACAAGCACGTTGAAGAAGGATGGGTGAATGGATCTATTCTACTTTAACTGTACTATGTATGTACTTTTTTTTACTTGGGGAAATAGAATAACTTTATGTAGAAGCAGAGAATTCTTCTTTGCACAAGAGTTTCCTATTTCTAAATAAAGTCATACTATTTTCCGAAGACTGAAATAAATTGCAAGAATTACCATCGATTTCAAATTGAAGTAAAAAATTGACAGATTCCAAGAACTTATAAAATTCTTTTCGTTCTACATTTTGACTCCTTTACACTTTGACTCCTCTATCTACATTTTGATATCTCTGTATTTCACCTCTCTACATTTTGACTTCTCTACATTTTGATCTTTCTACATATTGACCTCTCTATATTTTACCTCTTCTACATTTTGACCTGTCTACATTTTGACCTTTCTACATTTTGATTCCTTTTCACTTTGACCCCTCTACATTTTGACTTCTCTACATTTTTGGTCTCTCTACATATTGACCCCCCTACATTTTGACTCCTCTGCATTTTGACCTCCCTACATTTTGACCCTTCTACACTTTGACCCCTCTATATTTTACCTCTTCTACAATTTAACCTCCCCATATATCCCTTTTTATACCCATCAAAAATACTTTATTACCAGTAAATGAAGTCAATTAACCAATAAATTAAACCAATCACGACCCACAAATAATATCTCTACAACGTCGTGGAATTTACGGAGGAAAGATTTAAGATAAGTTTCACGAAACTGGCGACACGCCAGACTTCGATGGAGTTCGATTCTTCGGCGTTATCGAGCTCAAAGACCACGCGAATTTCTGAAACGATAACGCTAAAAACGTTTTCGCTTCCTGGCGCAGATCCAAGCTATGTGGAGAGCACCACCCCCAGGATCTGGCTGCGTTATATTCACAGCGATGATCCTGGAGAACAATGTGCGTTGGTACGCGGAGGATGGAGGCCTCACGAAGACCTTCTGCGAGTCCGCGCCCCAGGATGTCGAGAACATCGACGAGAACAAGTGCTGTGCTTGCGACGAGGCTAAGTATTCGGTAATCATTTTTTGTATCTTGTCATATATGTATATTGCAATTAACACAATTACTATCGAAGGTGTGAAAAGACGCCTTGATATATTATCATTTACACTGCTATTTTTTGTTAATAATGCTACAATATTGAATTAATATTCTCGTAATATAAAATACTAGTTTTCAACAATTATTTAATGAGAATTTACTGCTTCATTTAACATCCTCAGGTGGATTGTCCTCTGAAGGACTTTAAAAATTTAATAGCTGTTGTATATTACACCTTTTGCAAGGAAACCATTGTCGATCGAATTCTATGCGATTGATTCTGCTCGAGGAATTCCAGCTTCATCCAAGGAATTCCAATTTCTTTTAAAATCGCGATTTTTCCAATATCGCACATCGAAGGAATCGCACGATTTCCGAGATTCCATCTCGACGAGACTTCGAATTTTCACGAAATCGTATTAAATATTCTCCGTTCTCTATTTCAGCTAACCATGGAAGGAATTTGGTCGAACGACACCCATCCGAAGGACTTTCCATTCTCGGTC
Organism: Cerceris ruficornis; assembly: GCA_963989415.1. Taxonomy (NCBI): domain Eukaryota; kingdom Metazoa; phylum Arthropoda; class Insecta; order Hymenoptera; family Crabronidae; genus Cerceris; species Cerceris ruficornis. The sequence continues at coordinate 22,553,143 of OZ022521.1, read as the reverse complement.
TGGCTGACTCACTTCAGCGACGTGATAGGTGCATCCCATGTGCCAAATTTCTCTTTCTGGGGTAGAGAGCACATAGCCACCGATGGTTTCCGCCAATTGGCCGAATGGGGATCAGCTTCCGGTGTGGAGGCTGAACTTCGAGCCAGCGCGAACCAACTTAGGACTTTGATCAAGGCTGCAGGGCTTTGGTATCCAAACGTTAACAGTAACACGTCCACGAGCTTCAGGTATGTTCTCGATTACACCTGAGAGAGGTGTTTTATTCCTTTCTTAACTCTTTTCATGCCGAATACTCGTGGCATTAAGGCTATCTGTGCGGTTTTGAAGTGTCAAAGCTTGAACATTTTGAGGTAATTATACCGTAATTATGTTCAGAGAGTTTTGAATGGTGTTTGAGTGGTTTCTAAGTAGTACTCCAGCTATTGAAAGCTGTCGATATACTTGCGGTTCTGTCTACTCCAGTATATCGAAGTAGTCCATGGTACTTCGCTGTTTCTCCATTGGAGAATACTAATTAATAATTTAATGTTTAATAACCGCAGTATTTTACTTTGGCATGAAATTAATCTCAGCACAGGAGAATATCAGCAGTTTTGAGCAATTTGAAAATATATTTTTCCACAGGGTGGATCGAAAACATCCCCTTCTATCCGTTGCCTCCATGCTGGGACCATCGCCCGACTGGGTTGTCGGCGTCAGCAAACTAAATCTCTGTCAAAAGGACTGCACATGGGCGAAAAGCATGATCATCGATCTTTATCCATGGGATGCCGGCACGGACAACGGAATCTCCTATATGTCGCCGAATTCCGAGACTAAGCCACGGGAAAAAATGAAACCGATCACGACTTCCTATCCGGAAGATCCTAGGTCACCGTTCTACGACCCCACAGGAAGGCCGATGTTGCCTTTGGCGAGGTTGTACTTGAACAGAGAGAAAATAGTGCCACGTGGCTGCGATGAGGATATTCTGCAGCAACAAGTCGCGCAGTTGGAGGTCGCTGAAAACACGGAGGATACTTCGAGACGTAGGAAACATTTTTCTGTTCAGATATCCTGTCTTCATTTATCTTCACTGTGTCTTTGTCGTTAGCTTAACCCTCTATAGTCCGAATTTTCTGTGGCAGGTGAAGATCGGTCGCACGATAGCGCATTAGAAAATGATAAAAATACTATTATAAATAATAGACTTAACTTGACTTTGAAACATTGAATTGTAAAGAATTGATTTTTAACACTAGAACTACCGGCGTTAAATCTATCATATTTCAAAATATTAAATAAGTACTTTGAAAAAGGAGGAATCAAGAGGCGGGAAAGATACTCGATTCGGTGATTTATGTTTGTTAAGATGGACAGAGAATATTTATCCTAAGACTCTTCTATAAACTTGGAGAATTTTTGGAAAGAATTGTGTACCAGTCATTTTGACTGGTTTGGTTGTTCTAGTGTTAAGAACTACATTATAATATTTGGCAAACTTAAAAAATTGACTTTGAAGAGTAAGAGCTTAGATTTGTGTTGTGTTACTTCAAAGTTACAGGGGCCCATAAAAGGTTAAGAAACGTTCTATTCAGCGTTCATAAAATATTAAAATTTCTTTGGGGCTGCAGAACATTACGTTCTTCCAGGTCAAACAATTTTCTTGAAGTTCTTGTCCCATATGCAATTTAGAAAAGTTGATAAAATTCCAAGTAGATTCCATCCACTGTTACGAATATTAATTAACATCGTGTCGTTTACTAAAATTTTCAAGATTATTCTTATTATTTCCAATGAAGCCGAGTGTCAGACCACCGATTACACCCAATGGTCCCCCTGTTCCGTGAGTTGCGGCAAAGGTCTCAGAATGCGGACCCGTTCTTACTTAATGACCGAAAAGGCCGCCATGTTAGGCTGCAACAGGCAACTAATATCGAAGGAGATGTGCGTCGCCGCCGTTCCAGAGTGCTCGTAAGGCCCAAAATGAATTTTCAATCCGCATTTGCAACGCCGTGTAACGCGTTCTGATTGCAATCATCTGGCTTCAGGGTGGAGGAAAACGGCGAGGATATTGCCCTGCAGCCGGTCAACGATGCCGTTTGCGAAACTAGCGAGTGGAGCGAGTGGTCCGAGTGCTCCTCGTTTTGCGGCCCGGGTACGAGATTGCGAACCAGGAGATTCAAGGATCGTATGGGTCGTAAACGGTGCCCACACGTTTCTCTCGTTGAGAGAGAGAAATGTATGGAAGCATCCTGCCCACCTGGATTCGAGGAGCAAATTGATCCTACGTGCAAAGTACGAGCTTAATTCTTCAGCTTTTCTGTCTTTTAACCCCTTGCCGTACGTTTTCTTTTATGACCGCCTCCGCAGTAACTCGGAATTACATTGGTTGAATAAAACTTGATCGGTGATTCTTGATGTATCGTATGTTTTAACGTGATATCAATATTGTAGAAATAATTTTATCGTATTGCGTCTCATTGATGCTTCAATTTGGTAGGTTTTGCAGAACTTGAAAATTTCGTATTCAATTTACCGGATCGGGAGTGTGATTGGTTATTGTACGGAACGGGATTAACCCTTTGCACTTCGAGTAATTGTTACTGTGAGATACCAGTTACTCCAGAACTATTTAAACGGTGCGAGTGCACATCTGTGGAAAATTGAAAGTCTTGCTTTGTCATTAAAAAAGAAGCGTATACATTTTAAAATTATGTTTTACAATATAAAAAAATATAAAAATGCATAGGATTTATCTGACAACGGAGTTATCAGCTTCTATAATAATGTCGCCGCTGCGGCGACAACGAAGTGCAAGGGGTTAAGTTTGTCATATAAGTGCCGGCCATTTTGGGACTCTGCGGATGCAATTAGAGACTTTCAGGGTACATCGCTGGAAATTCGTGTATTAATCCATTTATTGTGAACTACCAGAGAAATTCTGTAGTTTAGCGGTCAATTTTAATCGATGAGTTATCAATAACAGTTAACGGTCAGTTTTAATCGACGAGTTATCAATAATAATTTCGGTGAAAGATAGTTTTCGATAAAAATATTTCACTTATCCTTAGCGTTTCGCTGAAAATTGGTGTATTAATCCATTTATTGTGAAGTATGAGAAAAATTTTGTAGTTTAGCGGTCAATTTTAATCGATGAATTATCAATAATAATTTGCGTGAAAGATACTTTTAGGAAAGACTATCCCGCGTGTCCTTAGCGTTTCGCTGCAAAAGCTGCTGACACTAAAAAATACAATTGAATATTGCCATTGCAACTGTTCGCTTCGAAAAATTCTCTTTGCGAATACATTACAAATATTCATGAATTTTAGGCGACAGATTGGTCCGATTGGTCGCCCTGCAGTGCATCCTGCGGCAAAGGAGTGAAATTGAGGACGAGGCTTTTAATGGTCGATCCAGCACAGCAGCAGGAATGTTCAGCCAAGATGGAATTACTGCAACAACGTCCTTGTCTAGTGCAAGCCGACTGCACCTTCGACATGGCTACGGCCAAGGGTGAACATCCCCTATAATTAATTTCATCCTACATCCATCTTCCGTTTCCGTCTCCCTTTTACGACGAGCCTCGTTTATTCTCAGTGGTCTGCATGGACGAGGCGGATCCAGGACCTTGCAGAGGATACTTCCAGAGGTGGGCTTTTAATTCGCAGAAACTTATGTGCCTTCCGTTCGGCTACGGAGGATGTCGTGGAAACAGGAATAACTTCTTAACAGTCGAGGAGTGCGATAGTACTTGCGGTGTCGTGAGTATATTTTTAGAGTCTATTCTTCTAATCGAGAAGATTAACATTTTTCACCGCATTAAAATTTCATTGCGACCACATAAAATGTTAATCGTCGTTTTATAAGGGTCTCCGGATCTAATATAAGGGGTCTTCAGTTCACGTTAAAGCTTCGTAAAATATTAATTCAGACTGGGACTCAAATTTTCGCGGTAATTACAAATTTCAAGTAGAGACAAAGTTAAAGCAGTATTTTACTATTTGAAGGTTGTTAAATTGAAGAGGATTATCGATCTTCTAGACAGTGTTTAATTATTTACGGACAGCAACTTGGTTCGATTGCAAATGTGGCTTGCTAAAATTGACAAAAATGGAGGAATATTCTAAACGTTTTTTTTTTTATTTAGGTAAAGGCAATTCTTAGTGGACAACCCCTTAACGTAACTAGTCAAGTGCCCCCATCGAGACCCCAGGCACCGGAACCTGTAAATTGTGTCGTAACCAGTTGGTCTGGATGGTCATCGTGCAGTGTCACCTGTGGCAGCGGACGTGTCACCAGTTATCGCGTTATTAAGGTAAGATGCTTAACTGTGTATTAAGAATCTCATTTGCAATTTAATTGCAATCAAATGGCGATATTTAAATCTCTCGCAGCAAGAGGCACAAAACGGCGGCGTTCCTTGCCCTCGAAAGCTGCATCGCAGATCACGTTGTCAGCTGGCACCTTGCGAATAACTGTGAAAATGTAAGTTGAAAGTTGTGAGGCATAAAAATAATTAATAGTGAATTTATTCTTGATAATCATTCGTTTGAAAGACAATGTTGTTTCCGTGTCTACAGGCAGTCCAGCGGATTTTTCAGCAGCCGCTTTGTTCATCGAAACGTTTCTCGTAAAATGAACGACTTCGATGAATCGTTTTTTATCGAGGGGAGAATTCAATTTTCCCCGAAAATATTCTCTTGATGAGGGGTACGAAATAAACCGATGATGTATCAGAATAAATGATATTTTATTGATGGTCTTTCGTGTCGGCTGATTTTCCTACTTTCGAGTCGAATTTGTCATAGGCGGACTGTCGTAGCAAAAGAAGGGAATAATTTTCGGCCGAGGAATTCTTCTTATTGCATCGATTGATCCTCTGTCGGTTTAATTGCGCCATGCGAGATTCTCTGAGTTTCTTGCGACTTTGTGTAAAATCAAACCACGAAAAAAACGTCCCGCTTTTCGACTGCAAGATTTTTTTTATTGAAATTCCCGACTAAAACATACACGAATGATCGTCGAAATCTCGAATGATTTCTCCTTTTACGTCGCTTTATACCGATAATCTTATAAAATCCCTTTGAATTTATGATGAATTTAGAAGAAGTACGACGTACGAAATATATTCGCATTTAATTCTTTGCGAAAGGACAACGCAATCGTATGATCGAGAATTCGCGAAATTCTCGCGAAGCCAATGAAACACGCGTAGTCGAAAAGAACGTTTAGTTTCGATCGTTAAAAAATTCCGCTAAATTCGCGGGACCCTTTTCCGTTTATTTCAACCTATTTCTTTGTAATCCCTTTTTTCTTCGTTCGATAATTTAAATTCCCTGTAACCATAATGCCTCGTTCGCTGGCTTATTTCATCTACTATATCGTTTGGTTCCATTTATTTGCTCACTGTTCCATCTACTTGCTCGTCCTCGACTTTTTCTTCTTCCGTTCTCTTCTTACAGCGATAATCTCTCACAATGACGTTCACTACGATTTCTTCCAATTGGACATCTAACTTTACATTTACAGTAACAATAATAATAATAATAAATGGTAATGGTAATAATAATAATAATAATCTCATAAATAATACACGTACCCGTTACAATAACTATACTTAAGGCCCTGTCAGGCTCACGAAGGATATATAAGACGTAAAAAATCAAAAAAAAAAGGAGAGGGCGCGAAAAGAAACAAGAGGGTGAAGAAGAAAGACGAGGGTGATTGGACCGTTCCTTCGCCGTAGTTTTCAATTTGTTTCCCCGACGAGCTTCCTCGCGATCCTGACAGGACGATTAACATTAATAATATTTATTACCATACGTACACGCAATACCTAGGAAGTAGTACGGTTCTTCTCCACTTTTAGGCCACTACTCGACTATAGCTACGGCTTGTTCTTTGGTCGTGACACGTTTTCTCGTCTCCCGTTCGTTGCAGACGAGTGCGATAAATAAAATACGACACTTAACCCCTTGCTCTACGGTTCGTTTTGTAATTGTCTCCGCAATAATTCAGAATTTACTTGCTAAAATAAAAATTGATCGGTGACTCTTGATAGATCGTATAATTCAACGTAATATTAATATTACAGGAATAATATTATCGCGTCGCGGCTCATTAATATTTTCAATTTGATAGATTTTGCAAAACTTGCAAATTTCCTATACCACTTTCCTCGTCACAAGTGTCACTCGTTACCGTAGGGCAAGTGGTTAATGTCCACAGTGAACCAAAAATCTCGGCTATATTTTGCGAGACATCGTAAAAACTTAGAGCCATCGTGAAACACTCGGTTGTCAGACAAGACGTCGAAGAAATGAAAAAAAATCGTCTGTAAAATTATGCGACTAGATCCGACTAGATTACGAATAAATAACAATATATTAAAAAGGATCCAACAAGGTAGGAACAAGGAGGCAATATAAAAAGCTCCGATCTTCAGTAGACCAGCTCTCTGAAGTTAAGATAAATTCGTCTTCCTTTTGATACCGCTAAACTTAACGACGACGATGATTGTAATAATAATAATCATAATCACAATAATTCTCTCACTTTCTCACTCTCTCTCGCTCTCTCGTTCACTCTCTCTCTCTCTTGCTCTCCTTTACGTAACTGTATCCGTTATCTCTTACGGCTTAACAACGTAGTTTATCGTATTCCCATCGTGTTTTCTTACGAGATCGTTCGACTAGTGCTGACTAGGCTATAGTTATCGTCGACCCACTTGCCCCAACCGTTCTGGCAGTAGTAGTAATAGGTACAGATCTTAGGACGATCATTTAGAAACGATCGTTTGTTTCGACGACGATCGTGCACTTTGATGAGAAAATCGGTCCACTCTTTTTTTTCTTCCTACGGTCGAATGTGAGAATTTCATTCCCGGCGATTGCACGGACGTTGCATCGATTAACAGGGAATTGGATTTCGTTCGACGGAAGGCTTTCGAGTTCGTATAAAAAGTGTAGATCGATCGAGCGTAGTCGGTTCAGCGGAAGGGAATGGAGGAACGCGTGCTTCCTTCGCGGTTTGTCTCGAAAGTTGCAGAGTCCGTGCGATCGAAGGACACCCTGTGAAAGTTTAACGACCATCCCTTTGGCTGCGGGCGCTGTACGTTCGATGGAATTGGAAATCAAATTTATTTGATGGCAGAGGTATCTGGGAGAGATGTTTCATGGGATAGCAGCTAAAGGGTGGAATCGTGAAAGTATCTGAAAATAAACATGTCGCTGCCGAGGCTTAAAACAGTTTTGAGGGGTGAGATTGTAGGTTGTAAGTTGTTCGAAAATTTGGATTTTTGCATTATCGACAGATTCGACCTCTTGGTATATACAAGAGTGCTTGTAAAATTGACGATCATGCGGAAATAAAAATATTATGGACGTGGATGAATCGATATTAGGGAGATCAATAAAATAATAATCCGATAAGACGAGGATCCAAATATTAAAGTGAGGTCTGAGATAATTAAAGGAGGAACGTCGCTCGTATTAAAGTTATACTCGTTTGAATGGAAAAGGGCTACGTGGGTCGACGAACAGGGGGTTCATTGGGATTCCCGATCGACGTCACTTATTGTTCGTCTGCGATTTTGCAACATTCTAATCGTCCAAGTGCGTCGTCGCGAAAAGGCATCATTGTGCGTCTGCCGACGACGGCGTTTCTCGTGAATCGTCGTCGTCGTTTCAGCCTCATGGCCGTTAAATAAACGAACGGGACCTCCGGGAGTTCCCTCTTCGTTAGCTGCTACTCGAGCAACCGTTGTTGTTTCGCTTCGGAACGAGCAAAGGCTCGTCTCAGAGCCAACCTGCGGAGACGTCGTGACCGGAAATCGGCTCGATACCAGGAAGTCGTTGGAGCTGAGTCGCAGAACCGTTTCTCTTCATGGTTACCGAGATCGAGCCGCTGGCAATGACGCTCTCTTCGGTCGTCGACGGCGTCAGGGGAACGGCGCTGACGACTCCTTCGTGGTAAGAGAAGACATTTCACTATATGTGCACTAGTTTTGCACGAGAGAAATTGCTTTCTGTAAATTATATTCTTGCTTGCATGGAAATGTGAAGCGGGATGGAAGAGACTGCGCAGAAATTGAGGAACGTTGGATACAAGGATGGACAGGTTGAAGTATCTGAGGTCCTTGTAAACTAAGTATTTCTTTAGAATTCTAATTTCTCCGGAAGCCTCGAGAGTTTTAGGAACAGTTCTTAATATTGCAGAATTACTAATGAAAATACACACTGGCATTAATCTCTGAAACTATCAATTCAAAGTATCAGTTCAAAGCCGGCATCGTGAAACCCTCAGGCTGTATTTCCATCAGTTAGAACCCGTAGAAAAATCTAAGAACCTATACTTTAACCCTTTGAGGACTAGCGACGCATATATGCGGCCTGAGAAAAAAATTAATTATAGTTTATAGCCGCTTGTATACACAGTTAGAGTTGAAAAATTGAAATACAACCGTTGAAATATGATTAAACAAGTAGTAATTTATAATGTGTATGAATTAACAGTATAACTTGCTGACAAAAAGGTGCCTTTGGATCGCAAAATGAATGGCTATCTATCTCTCAATATTGAAAAATGTCTCCGTCCGCAGAGGGTTAAATTCAGCCTGTATGCAAATGCTCATCGCAAAGCTCAAAATGAATTCACTAAACTTGCCTTGGTGTTCGCTTATACTTGGAACTTCCGCCGTATCGATGCTAGGCTGCTGGCTCTGCGTCGCCTCGTGTCTTCTCGACGCTATCATCTGCTGCGTTAATTCTGGCCCCCTCGCCGGCACGCTGCTGGCTCTGTGCAATTGTTGCTTCTTCGACACCCTGGAAACGACAGCCATGGCGAACGGTTGCATCACCGTCTCCACGGGGTTCGTGGTGCTGGTCATGGCTGGAGTCGAAGACCTGGAGGCCGAGAATTTCTTGCGTTTCTTCCTGAGCGCTGCCAGCGCGCCTAAACCGTGCCCGAAGACATGATGTGCCTCATGATGATGCGGATGATGGGAGTGATGGGAATGATGATGGTGAACAGTGTCACCTGGAGTCTCCAGAGAGGACTTGGAGTCGGAGGAACCCTCGGATCTTGAGCCACCGTCCTCCGAGGCGGGAGAGTAGACGGAGTCCTCCGAGCGAGATCTACCTGTTATTATTAAGTTTCGTAAATTTTAATTGCGGAGGATACCGTGAATTTTAAATGAAAAACTCGGAATTTCAATTAGTGTGCTCGTGTTCCAATGCACTGTAATTTACCGGAGATTTTTCCTATGCTAGTTTCTCTCTTGAATACTTGACAAAAGATCTGAGATCGCTCAATCAGAATTTCTCAAAGATATTTGAATCTTACACTTGACCGAGCTATTATTAAACTAACCCGTCGATTTCTTACAAAATTAATCCCTTGCCCTACAATTTCTTTTTTGACTGAATGTGCAATAACTTGGAATTAATTGCTGAAATAAAAAAGTATCGGTGATTTCTAATATAACGTGTAACTTAACACAGTGTTACTAGACAGAAATAATTTGATCGTCTTGTGACGACCAATTAATTGCTGAAATAAAAAATTATCGCTGATTTATAATATAACGTGTAACTTAACGCAGTGTTACTAGTATAGAAATAATTGGATCGTCTCGTGGGCGACTAGTATTTCCAACTTAATAGTTTTTGAAAAACTTCAAAATTTCCTATTCCATTTACAAGAGGTTAACGGTTAAGCCATTGAGTAGGAAATGCCCTACAAAAAAATTTAAAGTTCTGTGTTTAGAGATCACAAAGTGGATTAAACAGCGCTTAGAAATAGCGAATATAAATTTCCAATTTCGTTCACCGCGTCACGAGTGACACGCGCTATTGTAAGGCAAGGGGTTAACTAAGTCCCCAAAATTTTCCAGCCCCCTCTAGGCGAAGTTAAAAATATCAACAAGGGTGAATCCTATCACGGTGAACTTTAATACAAAATCGAAAAAAATCCTAATGCAAAACTCCGCTTACCAATTAGCCTGGAGACTCTGCCAGCCTTGGCAGCTTCGATAAGGGTGCCCCAACGTTTCTTCTTCGAACTACCCCTCATTCCTCGACTCTGTCTCGTGCTGGTACCAAGACCAGGCACGCTGCTGGTGCTCATAGTATGCGGACTCTTTTTCGGAGTCGCACCCGGCTCAAATATTCCGCTGAGAGTCGAGTCGAAGAGCTCCCGATGAGAATTCTCCTGCTGAACTTGCTGAAGGGACGCTATAAATTCGGCGACCGGCGGTAGGGTGCCACTTCCGCCCGGTTGAGGGGCGATATTGAAGCCCTTCATCAAGCGCCGCTCCTTTTGACGATTCTTCTTTCCTCCCGCACCTATGGACAGCTCTTTAAGGCTACTTTCTAGGGGGCAGACAGAAAACCAAGGGCTACGCTCAAAAGCAGCTACTAAAAACTCAGGAGAACTTACAAGTGTAAAGGGTAAGGTAACCGTGCTTTGAAAAATAGAGGACCTATAAGGTCTTGATGTTGCGAAAGTGATGCGACTAGGAGTCGAGGGTTTGTTGTCGAGTGTTTAAAATACTTCAAAGTCAATGATATTGTATATTCGCTTATTTTGCTCATTTTAACACTAGAACGACCGACAATTCATCTGATATACTTCGAGATAGCATCTGACTTCAAAAAATAGGATCGAAGGAAGAGAGAAAGCTGTGTAATTTGAATTTTGCATTTTATAAGATGAACGCAGAAAATCATAGTAATTTCAATGTCAAAAATTTGCACAATTTGTCGAACAGAATGGCGGACCAATTGGGTTGATTGTCTTGATAGATCTGGTGTTAAGAGACGATACTTGTTGGCATTTTAAAATTTTATCTAATGTTGCACAAATCGATGCTTCCTTTCCAATTTTCCTTTCGTTATACGCTACCACTGATAGCGTATCGCGTTAATTAAGTAACAAGAAATTTCGTATCGTCTATCACCATGTCTAATTTTAAGTTCCACCGCTAATAGTAACATAATATCCGGACGATCCTTAATGGCATTAATTAGTGTCGGAGTTCCTCGTGATTAATAGGACTCTAATTACGAAGTTCGGAAGAAGTTTCATTTATGAACGGCGAAGTTTACAACCGGCACTGATCTCTCCTCGATTCCTCACTCGTTCACCGTTAAACGAGCTTAAAATCGTCTCTCTGCTAGGAAACTTCGGGAATGAACTATCCGTTCAAATTTCTAACTTATGAGAAATGAAATGCATAAAACTCGTGCATCAAAGGAATTCAAAAAGAAAGAAATATTTCGTGCCTAACACGACTAGCCGTGTTCCTTTAACCTCACCAGTTCCGCTTCCGGAGGCGGTCGACGTGTTCATCCCGGAGTTCTTGAGGATCTCGATTAATTCGAAACGAAATGCGCTGATGTCTTGCTTAATCTCGTTCACGTCATCCTCTGTCACACCTTCGCTTTCTGCTTTCCTTTGTTCCACGGTGACGTAGCGTCTCACCAAGTTCCTCATAATACTTTGGTACCGGAAGTCGCGCTCCGATGCTTGTTTAACCTTTCGCTGAACAAGATTACATTGTTACGGGGGAAACACCTGGTTTGCAAAGTGTGAATTGTCCGCCGATAATCTTTATTTTAAGCTGATTCTCCAACGATCCTAATTATTCAATTTTCCAATGATATTTAATTAGCGAAGTTCTAGGTATCAATCTATCAAACGGATATGAGAATTTTCAAGGTAAATTCTATGATAATTAACGATACTTTTATCCTCGCCTCTGACTTCTTGATAGGAAAATTTCCGCTTGCAAAGCCAATCCTCGACTTTTCAATGCCGATTGAGAGTGGAATAAATTGCAACCGCGAAGCCCGTAGACTTTCAGCTGAATTGTAATACGGTAATCTCATTAAATCCAGCGAAAAGTCGTCTGTTTCGCCGGCGGTAAAAGTGAAGTGAAATTAACCGGGATTAGTCTCACCCTGATTGTTCGCATGTGTTCCTTCTTGGCGGCTCTGCTGTGACCGCAGAGCTTCCGGTATATCCACTGTCCCATGTACCAGACGCTCTTCGGGGTTGGAATAATGTTGAATGGCGGCGGAACGGTGCCACCTTCCTCGAAGTAGCTGATCCAAAGTTTACTTCGGGCGAATTTCCACTCGATGTCCGCGCGTTCCTGATTGGAAATCGCGCGTTATCTCTAACGATCCTTATTTTCATTTATTTCTTAACTTCGCTGGTTTCATTTGCTTCTAGCTCTTCATTTCTATCTGGATTTTTCCCCACGATTTTCTCTACATTTTCCATTTACCCGTTTCTTTGTACTTGTCTTTATCTATCTATCTTTCTCCCCATATTTTTCCCCCGATCTCTGTGCAATTACGAGAGACGATCGGTGAAACAGAACGAGAACTTTGTACTTACCGAGATCAGTTGATAGGAATGGTTCATCATGGCGATTAGAAGGTTCAGAAGAACGACGATATTAATCACGGAGTAAGTGCCGAACATCAGCATACCCCAGAATCTCGTGAACACTTTTATACCATCGAGCTCGAAACTTTCAAGGTCGACCAATCCGAACACCGCCCAGAAGAGGGTTTGCGTCGTCTCAAACAGGCTGTTGAACGACCCGTTTTAAATTAATTTCCCTGTCGCTCCTTCTTCTTGAAATGTCCGTACAAACTTATTTCTATATCGCGTTACATTTGTTTGATCTTTGAAAGCGAGAATATGTCACATACTTTGCAAAACGTCGCCAAACGATGCAGGCGTTGGAGTCTGTGGTGACGCTTGCATTTGGAGGATACGACATCGCTGTTGGACAACGTTTCTTCTCCATGTCCGCGTAATACCATAGAAGTTGATTGAGACCTGGCAATCGGGTCGATTTGTTAGAGCTTCTTGGTTTGTTTTCCTTTTATTTTTATAGATAATTGTCATGTCGTTTTATTGATCGAGTAGTGATTTAATTACCGCAGGAAAAAGCGAAGAGCACGAGAACGTAGAGAAAGAAGAACTTCATGATGTCCATGACCATTCTCGATAAGGAGACTTGAAGTGGACCGAGGTGAGGATTTACGGAGAATATGTAGACGAGTTTTAGAGAACTGCAAATACACCGTGGATCTCTCGGTCAATGCAAGTTTTTCGAGGGAGACTTGGTGGATATTTAATTAAGGGTTGAAAAAAAAGTTTCAAAAAAATTCTCGATTAGTAGGGTTGAGCTCTGATCCCGCCAGCTTTGGGAGACTTTTCCTAAATTGTTATTTACTATCGTAAAATCTCAGTAGTTCGGAACACATTCGAAATTGCAGCACCTTTGCAAAATGATCGTAGTAATTTCTAAAATAGTAATAATAATAGTAATATATATACTATATAGTATACACTATATAGTTATTACTATTACTATAATAGTAATAGTAGTAATAATAATAAAATAGTAATAAATAATTGCTATAAATAGTAATCGAAATTTAGAGCGAGTTTTCGAAGTTTAGGAGTAGACGAATTTTTACAGCAGGCGTATGTTTTTTGAATTGTTATAAATACCGGATTAATTACTAATAAATCGCGATTCTATTTTAACGATTATTATATCGTGCTCGTTAAAAGTAGCCGTTCCGTCGGCCACAATATTACCTACAATTAACGACATTTTATGCATTATGCTTGGCGAATTTCGCGAAAATTTCGCACGGCGGACGAGGCACGCGTGTGTGAAACGTCCGACGATTCAGGATCGATTCGCATTATGCCACAGGCCACGAGATGTCACAACAAAACAAATTATCGCGTATATTTACACACTGGTGTTTGCATTAGCTAATTAAACCAGTTAACGATAATGTCGTATTAACTTCGTACAAAAATACTTTCTCGTTTCGTGTTTGAACGCGAAGTGAGTTGTCCTCAACCCTTTTGGGGGTCAAATTGTCCGCGGTTTTTCGTCTTTGTATCGTTGAATATTTTTTTTTCCAATTGGTGGTTCTACACCTATCTAAAACGGCAAGTCTTCGGCAAATTAACCGCAGCAATTAAAGCCGAAGAAAAAGATTACATTTTTTAATCCTTTCTATAGTATTATTATACTATATTGTTATCAAATACTAATATCATGATATGATGTTTGTCTACACTTAGCAGTGATTTATTATCGTTAGTCATACAATTTAAGGGACAGCTGCTAACGAGATTTGTCAGAAACCGGTCGCTCTTCCTTCAAAAACCACCCCCTAACCCCTTACCGTACCATTTCTCTTCCCACTGAATGCTCAATAACTCTGAATTAACTGCTGAAATAACAATCTGTCTCTGATTTTTCATATAGCGTACTACTTGACGCGATATCAATAGCACAGAAATAATTTCATCGTATCGTGACCCTCTGACACTTTTAATTCAATAGGTCTTGGAAAACTTCAAAATTTTCTATTCCACTTATCGCATCACGAGTGTCACTCGTTATCGCACGGCAAGAGGCTGACCAGTCCACCAAGAAAAAATACTATTTCCATCTCCTTCCGCGTATTCTTCACAGGTCAAAATTCTCAAATATCATTCACGATACAAAACTACCGTTCTCCACACACCTGAAGATATTCGCGGCGGAAAAGAGTCCCTCCGATATCAGCATCGGATCCCAAGTGTCCCATTGTTCGCGCTGTAGCTCGATCACCAATCCAGGCGCTTGGTTCTCCATTTCCTTTTGCACCCTGTAGTAAGCCACGACCCTTAGGGCGACCGTCGCGACGTACAAGGAGTTAGTAACGAAGTCGATCACGTTCCACATGTCGTTCACGTACTCCTCGAGGCCGACGTCCCAGAGCTGCTTCACCTCCGACCAAATCAATCCGGAGACCCAGGCGAGGATGAACCTTGACAGGATGAAATCGCAAGTTTCGCCGATACTCCGACGGCTGATTTTCAATCTTTCGCGGAAAAACTATGGGAGAATGTTCAGCGAGATGCGAAGACCATCCGGAAAAGCAATTTCACGATTCGATTTCCCTTTTCGAGTCTCCCGTTGGGAGGATGTCGTTTTGGGATGATATAGGGGTTTATGGATGGAGGGGAGGATTGATGGGGTGTTTTTTTTTTATTTATTTTTATGGCTGACAAGCACGGAAGGATTCGTGATGATGTCTGATTTGGAATGAAGGTAGAAATTTGATTTTGTACGTTGAAGCGTGAGGGAAAAAGTGTTGGTTTTGGTGAAGAGAGGCTTACCATTCGATGATCGTCGGAGCAGCGCCCCTTTTCGATTGCGCTGGCTCGTGCTCGACTACATCGTGGCCCATCCAATTACCGATCACACTTTCTATCCTTTGACTGGCCAGGATTAACATGACTGAAAGAAAATTATTATTTTCTTCCGCTACGAAAAAATACAGGCTATCGCTTGTAATTATTCATCCCTGGAAAGTTCATTAGCGATGTCTTGCTTCCTGCTGGAAGCAGTCCTGAATTCCTCGACACTCGAACTACCGGATTTATGTCCGTTATATTTCAATTTACTTAACAAGTACTTCGGAAAAAGAGACAGCAAGAGCTGAATCAGTGAAGTCATTTTTGTTTTATAAGATAGACGTGGAATATTTACTGTATGGTTCTCCTATGGGAACTTAAATGTTATTTGATATCTCAAGAAAAATTTGCCAGTGGTACCGGAATTCTCAGTTCGCTCCCTCTAGTTGAAAGTTTCTGCTTCTAACTTTACAATCACTACACCTAATTGTTATTCCCTTTATTCCAAATATGTAAAATTAGGGTGAAAGAGATAATCAATTAAGTAATTTAGGTTTTATAAGACAGAAGTGGAATATTTACTGTTTGGTTCTCCTATCAATTTAGGAAACGTGTCGAAAAAATTAAGAGCTGGACGTTTTGACCGCCTTGGGAACTTTAATGTTAAATGATATCTCAAGAAAAATTTGCCAGTGGTACTGGAATTCTCAGTTCGCTCCCTCTAGTTGGAAGTTTCTGCTTCTAACTTTACAATCACCACACCTATCTAATTTTTAGTCCTTTTATTCCAAATATGTGAAAATTAGGGTGAAAGAGATGATCAATTAAGTAATTTAAGTTTTTTAAGGCAGAAGTAGAATATTTACTGTTTGGTTCCCCTATCAATTTGGAGAATATTTCGAATAAAAATTGGGAACGGGACATTTTGACCGCCTCGGTAGTTTTAGTGCCAAGCTAAGAAAGATCAGAATAAGAAATAAGAAAAATAAATAACACATGAGAAATAAAAACCACAAAGCTCCCCCCGCGTTTTTCAAATTTTATTTATTTTCCGTAAATCAATAGCATCCCCAAGAAACTCGTCTATCCGAATGACTTCATCGGGATAACCATGGCATTTTACGATCCCCAGGATTAACCGACCTCCTTCCGGAGCAACCATACGAAATTCCTTCGGTCTCCATGTCATTCTCGAGCATCGCATTACTTTCATCGGCTCTCCGTATTCTCTCCACTTTGGCTTTTCCGCCCTTCCTCTCTCGTTCGCGAATTTCCCGTGACTCTAAATATCGTTAGTCTAACTCCGGGTCAATTACGCTTTCGTAGATGGTGGAGAATCACGTTCGAAACTCCTCTGCTCGCATCGTCCTTGGAGAATCGCTCGGTTGTCCTCGAGGAGGATGTATTTCGCGACGGAATTTCCGGTGACGAGTTCTAAGTCGTCGTTCGGTCACAACGGCACGCAAACGTGCGAAATTATTCATCCCTGTGTGCGTAAAAATGCGTTGAAATAAACCGGAAGCGACGAGCTGATTTCCTGAATTTTTTTTAAAGGCGAACATACATTTTTCGAGGGTAGAAAAGTAACTGCGTTTGCTGTATTTGCGGAAGGAAATGTGAGAGAATATTAATTTAGTCAGAATGGAATTTGTGAGGGAAGGAAGGATTTATTTTATTTTTTGTTTCTTCTTTCGAAGGTTTAATTTTGGTATTTTTTATTATTGCGGGGGAAAAAAGAGCTTCTGCGTCTTTTTCTTAAAGATCGACGCTCTTGATGTTTGCAGAATTCGGGGATTACGAGGCTGCTGGAAATAATGGCTCACGGTGATTCAAATCTCAAGCATAACTCGGTTTCTATTATTAGCGCCAGACGGATTCGTGAATCGTGGTGCTAAATGGTATTTGTAAACCGTTTAGAATTCGCACTTGGTCGTTTGATTCTCCGACGTGACGAAAAGCTAAAACACATTGCAGGAAATGAGAGAGAAATTTCGTAGGAGGCCTTCCATGTTTACGTTATTCTTCCATACTTTCTTTTTTAGCGTTTCCTATCGCGACAACTCCATTAAGCAAACTTCCAAAATTCGCCCGGAATTTGCCGTTCACGAGCGCGCGAAAACGTCGCGTAAACATTTAATCCCGAACGATATGTCCGTTGATAAATCACGATTTTTCCGATTTTCCCGAACGGTGCAATCCCGAAGTTAAAACAAATGGATGAAGCTTCCTGGGAACCCAGGCAGTTTGGAAAATTCTGTAACGCAAATCATTCTTCAAATACCACCTACAATACGCTCGACGCCGCGCATATTTGAATATTCAGTAAAAGAATTTTTACTGCCAAAATAGCACGTTTCAATGTTTAAACAAGCTCGGGATTACCATAGAAAAATTTTGGAAATTTTTATATATTCTATCGACTAATCGTTCTGTAATTTGAACCAGCTACGATACTTTTAACCCTTTGAATACGGCAGACTTTGAGACGCACCGATCGTACCACACGGGTAGAAATTTATTTACAATGTCCGCTGAGAACGGTGAAGTTTTGGGTAGAGATGCGTTTTTGTGAAAAGATTTCAATAATCAAAAAACTCCATTTCACTATATCAAAACAATATTATTTATGTCTTCGTATTATCGACTGAATTGCTACTATAAAAATTAAAAATTTACAGTTAATGTGTAGCTTTTTTTACAATATAACTAATAATGTGTTAAGCGCTTATATGCGCCCTTCGTGTCAGAAAACCAAACTGTGTTGAGCGCTTATATGCGCTCTCCGTGTAACAGAAGCAAAATTTCTGAGCGCGTATATGCGCCCACAGTAGCCAAGGGGTTAAACACCAATCTCCAAATATGCTGATACTCACACAAAAACGTGAAGTACGATGCCGAATGACAGATGAATTTGATGAACGGCTTTCTCATGGTCTGCCCAATAACGCTGTGAGGAGCGATGATGTACGCTGCGCTGAAGAGAGGAAAGAGAACACCGATTCTCACGATCTCTAGGGCCTGAAGGACCATGTTCTTCCTACGGAAGCCCGGAAGTCCCTCGTACCAAATCGATGCCAGTAGCTGCTGTACGTTAGGATGCGCCACGAACTGGAAATTCCGAGATAACCTAATATTGGTCGACAGTTTCCGGTCATGTGGCTGGGAAATTGTACTTATTACGGTCTGATTTTCAAATTGGAATGCGTCGTCCGTGGAGAGTGCGAGAGATAGGATTGCGTCGATATCTTCTCGATATTTTCACGTTGATTTTGTTTATTCCTTCATAGAATTTTTATTGAGGAAAATGTGGAAAGTGTACCGATGATATTCGATATTAAATGAATGAAAGATTCTTTCGATCGTCTTGGGGAGATTGCTGGAAATTGTGACGATACTTTATAGTAGAATGATTGGAAATTACTTTGATACCATTGTGCTATTTTTAGGAAGAATACTTTCCATTCTGCTTCAGGTATCGATGATTATAATGGCAATAATATTTCGATAGATCGCAGAATATGTCAGTTTCACTGAGAATACGTACTTCAGTTCAACCAGCTTCGCGTTTTTGCACATTAACCGGACAATTGCTTGGCACGTTGCCACGAGTTGATAATGAAACGAGCATCAGTGGCTTGCCTCTGTTTTGTTAACTTAGGCATTTCGTGGAAAACACCTTCCGATGAACCAGAAATTAGCTGATTGATCGTATTGTTCAATAGGTAAATAAACATGTTGTCTATTGAGCTTAATAAAAATTAACGACAGATCAAATTTCCACCGAGCTTCGTGCACTTCGTGAAAATTACCGAGACCTATGACCTTTTCTCCGTGAAATGTTTTACCTTTTTCTGCCTAAGTTTAATAGCTAATTTCAGGCGATTAAGATGCATCCTCTCGCCGTGCTCGAAAGCAGGTCCTGTGGGATCGTGATTCAGCAGGACCTCCAGCTCGTAGGAACTTCTCGTGTGATCCAGCAACGCGGTCGCAAAGTCTTGGCACTGCCTTCTTAACTCCTGAAATTACAACGTTAGTCCCTCTAAGTGCTACCCGAGGAAGATGCGTAGCTCAAAGCGATAACAAAGTTGCGTAAAATCTATCGCAAACTTTTCAGCATCTTGCGGAATTTATCCTAAATTTTCCGTTCAAAGTTGAAAAATGTAATCGAAGGTATTATACTTCGAGCTCATTTATAATAAGGCGCGAGAATTTCTGATACTTGGAGAAAGTTTTGCATCAAGTTTCTATGCTCCGAAAATTTGTATTAAATACTTGAAAAAGATGGTGTTTTAAAATTTTTTAAAATATGACAGCCGAGAGGAACGACTGTAAATATTTCTATTTAGTAGATTGGCCATTTCAATGGTGCTTCAATTTAATTTTCTATATTTCAGACATTTAAAAATTAAATCTATCGTATAATCGTCGATATTTATCATTAATTGCTTTCCAGTGGAGCGCGAGAAATTGTGACACTTGAAGAAAGTTTTGCATTAAGTTTCTATGTTCCTGAAATTTGTATTAAATACTTGAAAAATATGGTGTTTTAAAATTTTTTAAAATATGACAGCCGAGCGGAATGACTGTAAATTTTTCTATTTAGAAGATTGGTCATTTCAATGGTGCTTCAATTTAATTTTCTATATTTCAGACATTGAAAAATTAAATCTATCCTATAATCAAATTACTTTTCATGAATTTCTTTCTAACGGAGCGCAAGAATTTTTAGTAACTTGCAAAATTTGGTTAGACTTTTGTGGTTCCGGAACTTGCATGAAATTGTTGCAAAAAGAGACGTCAGTGTTTCCTGATCAGAAAAAGGCGAATTAGAGAAACGGTTGGAAATACTTTTTTTTGGCAGATTGACAATTTAAATGGTACTTCAATCGCGGACTAATCTTTCGTCGAGACAGAATCGAATTCCCATCACGTTTTCGCCGATACAACGTCCCCCATGCTTCGTAATTCGCCTGCAAAGAAGAAGCGAAAGGACAACGAACGATCTTGCTGAAAGTTGATCTCTAAAAGAAGAGAGCCAAAGAAAAAGAAGAAGCTGAAACTCCTTAAGCGTTCGACGCTCGTTCAATTTGATCGGAAATCTCGAGCAATTTGTATCACCTTCGATATTATGGCCCTTGAATTTTTAGGTGGATTCTGTCAGAGACAAGATTTCGAAATGAAAAATCCCGTGAGCGCACTTGGGCGAAAATGTTCCGCAGATGAATCGAATCCATTGTTAGATTTAAATCGACCATACGAATCGAAAGGATCGACGATTTTTAATGTGAAATATTCAATGGACAGCCATTAATTCAAGGATTAATACCGGGGGTGATTTATATTCAGTTAAATATTTTTTTGGATCAGGCAATTTCGCGTGGCTCGAACATATTTCACTCGAAAGTCTCTAAATCATTTTAAAATATGATAAATTTGTTGCTATTAATTCTTTCAAATTAACAACAAAATGGAGATCACTCGAGGGGCATAAGCTACAAAGCCAATTAAAGCTAATTTCCAAGAGCTATATTTATCTTGTTTATAAATGAATAAATACGAATTTTTAATAGATAAAAGAGTTATTCTATTTTTAAATGATCCACAGATTTTAGGACCATCTTGTATTAAATCACTGGAATTATCAGTCGTTTTCTTAATTGGTACCACTTTCTAAACCCCCTTTTATTCATACGCCCAACTTATTATCAGATATAACGTTTATCACATTTAAGAATATGTAATTTTAATCTATAATTAAAAGTAAAGTTAATTACAAAGTTAAAAATGCCCCGTTTTAACTAAAAACCTTTTCTCTCCAAAAAAGCCCTGCCCCGCTAAATTATACACCTACGTCACAGAGCCCCGTTGAGGGGTGGAATTCTGGCGGCCAGTTTCGCCATAGCGAAAGTATTAAACAGAATTTTTGCACATTTGCCTTTGTGAGGTGTCAGTACAATAAAGAACGTAGTTATTTTTAATCGTGTACATGTCACACACAATTTCCTACGACCCGTGCCGTTAAAAAGGATTTTTTAAATTTACCCTCGTGACGTGTACCCAATAATAACGAACTTTGCTCCAATTATTAATCGTATATACCCAGACAGATGTGTACCCCTCCTGAAATCTCATTAACGACGACACTCTCCTTCCTTTTCTTCTCTTTTTTACGGATCATCGAGTTCGGAAATTCCCTGTAAAAACGAACTTTCGAGCCGGATGACACGTGATTGATCGTCACGTTGACTGAAAGAAAAGGATCGAGGAATACCGCGGGGGATGTTGCTTCTTACCGTGCAAAAAAAAAACGAGGGAGAACAGACGGACGTGGCTCGATTACCTGTAATTTATTCTCGTTTAATCGTTTAACGATCCCTCGGTGAGCCTAGTCAATCCGGCATCGGGGATGATTTATTCCACCGTCGGTATCATTATAAACGAACCGAAGAGATCTCGAAAGAACTCCGACCAAGGGAGCAACGAAAGCTCTTTGAGCAAAACGCAAAGCCTTCCTTTTTCCAAGATTTATGTCCTCCCTCACAATTCTGCAAACATTTGCAGTCAATTTCGCTGAGTGAAACCGAGGGCAGAATTTCGAAAGTATTACTCAGAAATCTATAAGAATTTCATCGACCTAAAAATATCGAGCGGAGTTGTAAATAGGGAGGGATGAATCTCGATGACCCTCGGTCAACGTTGTCAGAAAATACAATGGAAATGGATACGATAAAAGCGAGTAATAGTTTAAATTCTATGTTTAACAAATTTTACAGATTTTTGTTAAATATACATTCTTTTTGATCTATATCGTTATTAAAAAATATTTTATGTTAAGAAAATTGCATCCACCATTTAAACGTGGATTATTTAACTTCAAAGTCACGGTTTCGTAAAAAATTCTTACTGGAACGCGCGCGATAAATTCGCACGTGCGAAAACGTGGCTATTTCACGTTCATTGACAAATATCGCGAATATATATGGCAGATTCACGGAATTCCGCGGTTTCGAGTCGCATGATGAAAAGTCCCAAGGAATTTCACGCAGCACGTACGACGCATGCGCGATTTGCGGCAGTGCAAATATTTACGGTATCAAAGCGATATTCCACACGGTGCAAATGTTTGCTAATATCCGCAGAGTAGCCGCGCACTTCGCGATTACGGAATTTAGCGAGACATTAATATTCTCCGCGTACCGACTGCGAAATGTTGCGTATCAGAACCCGGAAAATGAAGAATTTTAATCCACTTCACTCTGCATTCTTCTTCCGGAAAATTACCGCAAGTTAAAAGTTATGTCTCTGCGGTTTTTCCTTCGGAGCTTTTTTCGCGGATTTCAGCAAAATTTCGAAGGAAGTGCAGCGCCGTTCTGGAGAAACGCGAGGTAATATTTCTGTCGGGAAATTTTGGATTTCTTGTAACTGCTTTGCACAATGGTGTCCTCTTTTTTCGGCTTTAATTTCTATGGTAATTTTACCTATGATCTACTGTTTCTATGATGTTGATAATAAATTAACTAATATCTAATAATTTAGGAAAAATTTCTCAGTGATGACTGAGCAGGACGCAATAATTAAATCTGAACCTTTATCTTCTCACTTATCACAGCTCCTGCCAAAGGTGACCTTTGACATCTCTTGGTAAAAATAATTATATGCAAAAAAGCGATAGAAATAACACTGATAAAGGAATCAGTAGAATTAACCCGTGCGCCAAAACTTCTTTTCACCCTGCATATACAATAGATAAGTATTAAGTTGTTAAAAAACCGAATTAATTATTAGTTTCACATATTCTTGTAAACTACAAAAAACGAGTGCTATAAAAATACTTTAATAATAATGCACCACACTCAATTTTCCACTGTGGTAATTTTTGGAATTCCAAATCCTTTCATTCTATTTTCTACGATAGAAGTGTGATTCGATATTTTAAGATAAACAGTTACAAAATTTCTATTTATTCGCCTATCGTCCTTCCGCGATTTAATTCTTCCTTTTACCCACAGCAAGCAGAAAATCCTTAACAAATACAAACGATGAACCTCGACAGATAAATCAACGGCTCTTTTTTATCACAGAGGATTTAAAGATGCCGCCACACCGGTGTAATAACAAAGCTACATCGCTTTGTCCAGCACCGTCCACGGACTCCAACGACCTGGTATAATAACGCTGAAACACTGCCGGTCTTACATCTTCCACGAAAAAGTGAAATCAGACACACGTGGGGCAACATGAACCTCGTTTCAAGCGCTTCCTCGAGTAGATCGAGCAGCCAGGAACGAACAAAACCATCGTACGAGGGCGGAAATTAAACGAACCTCCGCGAGTCGCGGAGTCAAAGTATAAAGGAGTTATTTTCGTCACGATCGAATTTTCTCTTCGTTTCGATCTATTCTTCGTTCGTATGAACTTCCAGTGAAGATTTGCATTGGCAAAGATTTTGCTGAAATGATTCTCCATGCATGGAATATCTGCATTTGAGTTGTTGGCCGATCTGCGAGGAGGGGGCGAGAATTTGAAGATGTAAAAGAGATAATAGAGGGCAGAGAGAAAACACATCGCTTTGATTGAGACGACTTATATGGGATGAGAAAAATGGGGAGTAGTGGAATATTAACAGTTTGCGAAACTGCGACCCTGCATTGCGAATATTTCTCATTGTAAGAAAAAGACAGTATCTCAGAGAGGACAAAGACGGAAATAGAGGGCGCGAGAGAAATAGAGAGCGAGCAAAAACAGAGGGAGCAAAAGAAGTAGAGGCAGGGAGAAAAATAGAGCGAGACGGAGAAATAAAAGAAAACGGGGAAATAACGTGAGCGAGATAAATATGGGGACAGAGAGAAATAAAGGGAGAGAGAAATAGAGCGAGATAGAGAAATGAAGGAACAGAGAAAAATAGCAATAGATAGAGAAATAGAGCAACAGAGAGATATAGTGGGAGAGACAAAAGTAGAGGGAGTGAGAGAAATGGAGGGAAATAGATAAATAGAGGAATAAAGCGAAATAGAGGGACAGAGAAAAATAGGGGGTGACAAAAGTGCAGCGAGTGAGAGAAATAGAGGCATGGAGAGAAAAATAGAGGGAGCAAAAGTAGTAGAGGCAGGGAGAAAAGTAGAGCGAGATAGAGAAATAAAAGAAGGCAGGGAAATAACGTGAGCGAGATAAATACGGGGACAGAGAGAAATAAAGGAAGAGAGAAATAAAGGGAGATAGAGAAATGAAGGAGCAGAGAAAAATAGCAATAGATAGAGAAATAGAGCAACAGAGAGATATAGTGGGAGAGACAAAAGTAGGAGTGAGAGAAATAGATAAATAAATGAATAGAGCGAAACAGAGAAAGATAGAGAAATAGAGGAACAGAGAAAAATAGAGGGGGAGACAAAAGTAGGGCGACTGAAGGAAATAGAGGCATAGAGTGAGAAATAGAGGGATGGACAGAATAAAGAGAGGGAAGGGGGAGAACGGAGTGCTCGCGAAAAGAACCCACTGAACTCTATACATCTCGAACGAGTGCGAGGAGATTTCGCGAGAATGGAATACATTGTAGCACTTGCTTTTCTTCGCGTATCGCGGCAATGCTATCGTCGCAGCTTTGTACTCCATTCTCGTAATGCTCCTCGAAAATGCGCCGACCAATCTTGACGCGGAGAAAAGCTTTTCTGCGAGCTAATAAAAGAGCCATACCTTTCAGCGGGGCGAGCGCGAAGGAAAACTGCGACTGGTAGATATACGCTGAGTTTCACTTTGTCGATTCGCACGAGGAATCCGCGAAAACGAAGGAAAGCTGAGAGAAAGGCGGCGGGGAAAATTGTAAAATGGTTGCGGCGAGGAAAATCGAAACGGACCTCGTCTCTTCGCTCGTAGATGGGTTGATCGCCTTACGAAGGGTCTCTTCAATGGAATCGAATAATGGCGCCGAATGCTCCGCAGTTTCTTATGTTTTGTCTTCTTGGACACTTTTAAACGAGGAATTGCGAGGAACGTGCCAATGTTTAAGCTTCTATGATTGCACAATTGTTTGTGAGCCACGACGAATTAATGCATCGTAAACCTAAGCCTAATCTGTGCAAAAAATATTATAAATAATTGCTGCAGAACGGGTTATTACGGATTATTTAAAAAAACAGGAAAAGAGAAGAAAACAGGAAATTCTTTATTCTTCTCTGTTCTTCAAACCTCTCATGGCCGACAATTCTCTTTCCTATATCTCACCAACAGTTTAAATAATTCCTACAGTCTTTCGACAACGTCATAACAGAAAGTAAGCATCTAAAAAACGTAAAAATAAATAACCACGACGAAGTTACAGCACGATGTTAAAGTGGCTGAAAACAAGCGATATCTCGACCCAAAGGATCGTCCATTCTCAGCGGCGTCGAGGTCCCAAGCGACATCCTGCGATACTTTGCAATTCCGAGTCTGCCCTTTCCCGTGGAATTGTAAAACCACAGAAATAACAGGAGGGAACGCATTAACCGTTCCATTCGTGACTCTCCTGCGTTTCTTGCAACGATGTCGCCGTTGAATTACTTCTTACACACAATTCCAGGATGGAGCAGTGCATTCTTGTTACGTGGAAGGAAACACTTTTCCGTGGAAGTCTTTCAATGACCGTGGCAAAAACTCGGTTGAACGGGGGATCGGAAAAAGGGGAGGAAAAGAGAGAATGGCGACGGCAATTCGACGTAGGGTTGCCGAAGCTGTTGTCAGGAGGATGCGACTTATATAAATCAAAAGTTGGACCTGCTGAACGCTTTAACTTCTGCCATTTAAGAGGAGAAAGGGGCAGGAAAGAAGATTCTTGGCCTGAATGAAGAATTATGAAAGATTGGCAGGCTTTTCGCGTGGAGAAATGAGAAGTTTTATTGCGAATTGATGGAAAACACAGTTATTTTTCCTCCGATAAAAGTGACCCATTAAGTTTTTACGAGAGCTTGGAAAAAAGGGAATTATAAGCTTGCTGTTTTATCCGATGCGAAATTAACATGAGAAGTAAAACGATCGTGAATACGTATCGCGTATTTAAACAGCGATGGTTGGGTGAATTTATTGGTCGACTTTTTGTAAGACACTTACGTAAATGAGGAAAAGAGAGGAAAGGAAGAACGGAAATCTATGTCCTTAATCCTCTCAACACGAATTTTTTCGCGAAAATTAATTACGGAAAAGCACAGAGAGAAATGTATATACTGGCAGTGCGAATAACAAATAAGTTAGATCGAAGAACATTCTGCTACAATGGAGGCAAAGTAGCTTTGAAAATAATGTTACAACACTTCGCAAAGTTAATAAGTTCATACCGGAAAGTAGAAACAGATATACGTTATCCGACTTTAAGTCGATAAAGAACTTACGGAAACTTCCCCGAAGAAAAATATGCGTCAATTATCAAAATGAAAATTCTCATTTCGACGAATTTATAAATCTACAATTCCCAGTGAAAAGAATGGCAATCGCATTTTGCTGAAATCACGCGATAAATCTCATAATCTGCAAATTCGTCGCTTAAAGTTTCTGCACGATATTCGCGAGGAAAAATTAGCGAAGCAAGAACGTACATTTGTATTGTTAATTCAAGCGAAATACGTGTCAGCATAGTGTTAGAAGTGCGAGGAATTTGTCCAGAGCAGTTACCGTGGCGCGATGGGAACACAGCGTCGAGTTAGTTTTGTTCTAATCGAATTTGCGTCGATCTTTGCTCGGCGACAGTAATGGGTTCCGTGAATTTCATGAATGGCGAAACATTCGCGCGGAGATTTACCGTGAAAGACGGAACGTATTAATCGATCCACTCGACGGAACCCGAAAAGGGGTGAATTTATTTAGCCTAAAGGGCTTCAATTGCTCTTCTTCCTATTGTTCAAGCGTGTGCACCCGTTCTGGGAAAGACATTGACTGACTGTTAAAGGCTCTGTTTCGCGCGAATCAGTTCACAGTTTCAGCAAGGTACTTCCCTCTTGGGATAATATAAAGTACCGTTGAGAGCTGAAACGTTGGCAGTCGGAATTTCGTGGGAGGGAACTATGTCTTTCATTTTTACGTGTCTACTTGCGATGGTTTCTCTAACGATGTAGACGTGATAAAGGTATATTACCATTTGTTAAGGTAATTACAATACTTCAACCTTTCAAATTTGGACAAAGCTAATAGTAATATTATACAAGTCGAGCATAGTTCTGAAAGAGTCAATAACTTGCAATTTCCATCTTTGAAAAGTTGCAACTTTCAACGTGTTGGACGGCAGTGTTTTTTTCATTTTTGCGTGTCTTTCTAATGTAATTGTCCTAACGCATAGAAACCAATTACAGCTTATTGCCATCTTCTAAGCTCCGCGCAGTACTTTCTCCTCTCTTACGACAATGTCAAGTACACTCAGGAGCTAAAGCGTTCACACTTGCAGCTTTATAGAAGACCATGCTGCTTTTCATTTTTTTGTGCTTGTCTACTATGGTTGTCCTAACGAATATAAACCGATTACAGCGAAGTGCCATCTTCGTGGCTCCGCACAGTACTTTCTTTTCCCTCAGACGATATCAAGTACAGTTAGACGCTGCAAAGTTGCTTGCAACTTTATGGAAAGCAATGCTCTTTATCATTTCTCTCTGTCTATCTACTAAGGTTGTCCTAACGAATGTAAACCGATTACAGTCTATTGTCATATTTTAAGCTCCGCACAGTACTTACTCTTCTCTCTGACGATATCAAGTACAGTTAGAAGCTGCAAAGTTACTTGCAACTTTATGGAAAGCAATACTAATTCTCAGTTTTTTGTGTTTGTCAGCTATTGTTATCCTAACGAATAGAAAGCGATTTCAGCGAATTGCCATCTTCCAAGTTCCGCACAGTACTTGCGCAAAGAATTTCATCTTTAAGGCTAGACATTTGTATCGACAAATAAGAATACCTTTTCGGTATAGGTTGGTGCATCTCCATCGAGTAGAATACAGTTGGAAAAAAAGTTATTTCTTTGCTTTTCTCACCTGATACTCGCACTTAAACTCATGCTCGAGGAAAGAAAGACGTCGAAGTTCCCAGGAGAGTTCAAAGGCCGTCAGAATGGGATCCTTTGAAGAGAGAGCTATCAAGGACGGCGAAGCTAGGGCCCTGTAGGCGTTTATTCGGCTTCTCGAGTGCCTCAGGGAATCCTCCATTCTGGATGTCACGCATTCGTCGCACCTGCGAGACGAAAGGTAAAAAATAGATGTCGACCACCTCGCTACGTTGCCCTTGCTGCCAAAAAACTTTGTCCTCTTTGAAATGCTCTTTGAGCACGCATTCGGGCGGTCGCGTTTTTTGCAACTTCGTCCCTCGATTGTTCGTTCGAAGGTGACTTGGAAGAAAGGGCGGTTTTATAAATTACAATGATCCGTGACACTTGCAAAAATTCTTCAAGATGAAATAAGACAAGAATTTAAAAAATTGCAATTTTTTACGAACATTGTAGTGATGTCACGATTATATTTATCACCAATGTAAATCTGAGTAGTGTCTAATAGCTCTTCGTTGCGCCTCAGAAAATCTGGCAAAGAACATTTTTATCGGATTGTGTAGCCATTAAGACAAGTCGAAATGACAGGAGCCAATTATTTTCAAAAGCACCCGACATACCTAATCCTACAATTCTTTCTATTTTCTACATTTATTTTCCAAAACAGAAAGGATTAATCCCTTGCCGTACAATAAAGAATGACTCTCCTCTTCCGGTAAATCAGACAGGAAATTTTCAAGTTTTTCAAAACCTATCGATTTGAAAATATCATTGAGACACCACACGATAAAATTATTTCTATAATATTAATATCTCGCTAAATTAAACGATAGATCATGAATCACCGATAAATTTTTATTTTATAAATTTAATTCTTTTATTAGAATTTTTGCAGAGGCAGTAACAAAAGAAATCATACGGAAAGGGGTTAAAGCTATAAATTTTGATTCTTCACCACAAAAATAAACTGCACCCCCAATATCACTCCCCGACAAGGTACCCACCAGAAAAAAAGATCCAAAAATCCTCCTCCTCCATCCCAATCCAATAGCCCCACCCCCAAAAACCTCCCCCTGAAAGAAACCTCATCTAAAACTCCTTCAACGGACCGCCAGCAGAGTAATTTTTCTCTCACGATAAATATAACACGATTTGCGGAGTGAAATTCCACCTCCGCGTCTACATCGTAGTAGAACTAACGTAGAGCGTGCATGTGCCTCTACTCCTAATTCAATTAGTCTCCGTCTCAGTCCGCTCAAAGGATGGCAAAACGGGAAGGTGTTAAACTAGTCGGGTGAATTAATTAAACTGAAAAGGGGGTATATTTAACGAGCGACATTAACCTGACCTGCCTTACGTTTCTTCGACTATGCTCCAGGGACGAGTGTGCGTCCATAGGTTTCGCCTGTTCCAGCGGAAACAAAGAAACGCCCGCCGTAATTGTACATTATACTTTCGACTTACCCGCAACGAACGTCATGGGGCATCGGAAGGGTGGAACCGCGATCCAAGAGGATCTTTATGATCTCGTAATTGTCCCTGTGCGCTGACAGGATCAATGGCGTGATGTCTGGCGTGAACGTTGCTGTGTCCGGTGGTAGAGCTTCCCAGCTCTGTAACATCCGGAGCGACGGTATTACTTTTATTTAGCCCCCAACGACTATTGCGTATCTAGGGGATGGTTATGTCGTTTCGGCGGGCGTTATTGGTTTACGAGGACTGTTGTTTTTTTTTGGTGGTGTTGTTGGTCGAGCGATTAGGGGTTGTTGGTTTAGATGGCTGAAGAGAATGAATGGAGCGAGGGAGCCTTGGAAATTGGACGTGTCTTTGCTTAGGGGTTTGTGGAATTTGACTGACCATTTCGGTTGAGTAGGCAGTATTTGGATAGTTTATTTTTTGCGGAGTGTTTTTAAGTTTGCGCTCGAAGGATGTTTCTTAGGTTATAAGGATATTTCTTACTCTCTAATCATTTTTTTGAAATAATGGATTGCTGTGAGCTTAAGAATGATTCGACGATTGTTTCTACGATTTTTGCACATTTTAGTAATTTTTTTACAGAGGATTGTAAGTCAGAGTTATTCGTTTGTTTCGGGATTTTCAAAGTGCAAGGGATTACAAATACTTTTTTATATTTGAGGGATTTTATAGAAAATTATAGTTAAATAATAGACCTTCTAATTGTTCTGAATTAGAGAGTTTATTATTTTTAATTCGAATTGCCACGAGTAATAACAAGTACCGGAAAAAATGCGATCGAACATCCGACAGTTTCCAGACACCCCCTACTTCCGTTCTCCGCGTATCCTTGCAATTAGGCAGCCTCTCGAAAAAGATATCTTTCGTTTATTCAGTGCACCCGATACAACGGACGCATTCACCGGCTCTGTGCATCGTCCGACAATGATTTCCGAAGTTCCACGTAAGCCGATTCCTCGGAAAAGCTGATTAAGTTTTCGCGAAACTCCGCGTAGCTTTAAGCATCATTGTCTCCCTACTTTTTCGTCGATTTCGTTCTTGAACACCGTCCACTTTCAACGGCGTGAATATAATTCCTCATTTTCCCTTTCGAAAGACGTGCTCTCCTTCCATTGAAGAGTCTTTGACGAGTGAATCGAGGCCGTTTCTGTGAGAAAGAGAAGGAAAAAAAAGCAGGGGAAACTCATCGCACTCTGATTGAAGTTCAGAATCGATTCGTCTACCGATAGAATCTGCTTGAAGTCGGATCTGCCTTTTCTTTTGTCTTTGCGGACGCAGGATGATGGGAATGGACAGAGGGCGAGAATAAGGGAGGCTATTGTTTCGCGGAAGTAAGTTGCACTTGAGCGAATTTGCTTAATTGAAACGACTGACGTCTTTGACGGGATTTGACGCTTCCGGTGTGAAAGCCGCGGAGAAAATGAACTCCCGTATTAGCGACTTTCCTCTTAAAAGTTTCGAAATTGGAATGTACGGGATAGGGGAAAGGTCACCGATCCGAGAAATTGCGATTAGTTCGATACTGCAGGAATTGTTGGGGATATTTTTGTGTATGTAGAATTAGCTTGTAATTTAACAAAGTATAATCATTTGTTTATATTACGTTACATTGTGTTTTTGGAAGTATATGTTAACACGTTGAATGCTAGAAGAATTTTGCCCGCGTTCGTGTTTAATCGCGTTTTAATTCGTGTTTAATCGTGTTTTAATTCTAAAATCGTAACAATCGTGTTTTAATTCCAAAATTAAAACATTTTTAACCCTCTATGAGCCGCTGTGACTCTAACGTGTATCCACTTGTGTTTTAAGGCTTCCGCTTTGTAAAGATGTGATTTGAATAGAAAAAGTATCACTTTAGTAAAAATGATGAAACCAGTGAAATACCGGTGGCACTTAACGTGTTAAGTTAGTTAATTAAAATTCTATTTTTATCATTTCCCAATATGTCATTTTGCTACCAATCTACAGACGGGGACAAAATTCGAGTTGAAGAGGGTTAATTCAGCCGGCAACGTTCATAGAATCGATGTTACACTTTGTTTAGACAGACATGACAAAGATGGCAGTATTAAAATATTCCGAATGAATTACGTGTAAAATGATGGAGGTAAAGTATAATTGAAAAAATCAAACGTAAGAGATCTTACGAAACAACTAACGTGGGGCTCGCCGGTTTTGTGAAGCTTCTCCTCATGCTCGAGCAGGACCTCGACAGCCTCGACGAACTCCTCGGAAATGGCGTGCAAAAGGGCGTCCTTGGTATCGACCTTGTGCTCGATCAACAACTCGACCATATCGAGGTTCTCGTTATCGATTGCCATCAGAAGAGCGGAACGACCCAGGGGATCCACGCAGTTAATGTTTATCCCGGTATCCTGAGCACTTTGCAGCATCCTGGAAGAAAACGTTCATCGATTCACGCCCGAGTTTCGTACAGCGGGTTTTTCGATATTGGAAAAATTGTCGTTTTCATTGCGCGACGCTGGAATTCTCGTGTGAAACGGTTTTGTGCGCTCTTACTTTGGAAAATATTAAAAGCTTTTTTTCAGGGAAGAGTCTCATTATTAATATTTAAATTTCTAAAGAGATATTTAGACAACTCCACAGTTCTGCCGACTGCTGGGAGAAGAGGGTAATCGCGTATTTGCAAATTTTCTGAAATTTGGATAATATCGAAATTTAGATAACTATTTCAAATGCAAAATAAAAATGGAGAACACCAGTATATAATTGCTACTTAACCCCTTGCCCTACGATTTCTTTTATGACTACCACCGCAATAATTCAGAATTTAATTGCTAAAACAAAAATTGATTAGTGACTCTCGATTTATCTTATAATTTAACGTAATATTAATATTACAGGAATAATATTATCACGTTGCATCTCATTGATATTTTCAACTTGATAGGTGTTTCAAAACTTGAAAAATTTGTATCCCATTTACCTCATCACGAGTGTCACTCGTTATTGTAGTGCAAGGGGTTAAATAGAGTAATAATCACAAGTCATTAACATTAAATCCCCCAAGATAATAAATACTTGGTGCAAATTTTTTTCTAAGGTTCTCGTCATTTTCAACGCTCTTCCTTCTCTAATTCTATACGCCGTTGTTTCAGAGTATCAGCAATTAAATAGATCAATTTTCCTCCCACAATTTCTTCGATTAGATTCATTGAATGTCTTCGTACACTGAATCAATCGTCCATTATTCCAGAATTAAAACTTATAGTTTTATATAGTAATTATAGTATTGTATATAGTATATAGTAGCTTATAACAATATCTCGTAGCTTCTTGTAAAATATATCTCGTTTCTAACACGGCGAACCATAAATCCCAAACGGAGAACCTTCCTCCGCGGAATCTCGAAACCCCTATACAAATTCGCCTGTCTCCATCGTCGCAGTTTTCGCAGATACGTTCATCCGTACTCTTATCTACTCCTGAAGATATCTGCGAACTCAACGCCAACCGTGTCACGTGTTTTTCTCTCGAATTCACGAAGGCAAAACGAAAATTCGATCGCTCGAGGGTGGCCAAATGAGAATTCCATGCCAGGGGCAGAAATTTCCTCGTAGATCGTAATCGGGATTAATCGCGTCGGTGGTAAGAATTCCTGGAAGTTTCGAAATCGCGGTGGGATTGTTCGCAGGATAATTAGATCCTTTGTCAAGAAACGACCAAGGAGGCAGAACCGGCGGGCTTCAACCCTCTCCCGTCAGATTTCTCATTCCGGGCGAAACCCCATTTCCGACTGCTTTTCTCCATGAATTGTGCGCTCGGTATCGTTGCAAATACGATCGTCATTATCCCACGTAATTCGCTCATTATCGTTTCAACGTTGCGAACCTTCGGTCTATGCGAAAAATCGGATGATTCGTGCTGGCGAGAGAAGGGTTCTTTGGGGTGTTCTTGAGCATTCGAGGACTCGTGGAAGAAATTCTATGGTTTCGCTAGGTATTCCGGATGCTTTTATAGATGCGGATATCTTATGTTTTTTTAAGGATACTTTAACACTAGATTTACCGACATTTTTTTTATATCTCCAGCGATACCGGTCAATGGATGAAGCAAATAGAGAACTTCAAAATTAGAAGGCTTTGCAGAAAATGAATTTCGATATATACTCGTTTTTTTGAACGGATAAAAGTCAGTACAAGTGGCAGAAAAAGATGTAAACGGCTTCTGTAATTTTCCTCGCGAAGTTCAAAATAGGTCAAAATGACCCGCCCTTTCTTAGTGTTAAAGAAAAGTTTCTTTCTGAACAACGTTGTAGTACTGACACTTTAACCCTTAACTCCTTACTATTTAATGACGTATGGCAATCGTGACGCGATAAGTGGAATAGGAAATTTTGAAATTTTTCAAAAACTGTTACATTGAAAATATCAGTCGGTCACGAGACGATAAAATGATTTCTATGCTATTAATATTGCGTTCAGTTACACGAAATATCAGAGAGGAATTTTGATTTCAGCCAGTCAAAATAGAAATCGTAGGGCAAGGGGTTAACTCCTTACAATTTCGAGGCAAATGAGAAAAGGACGAGGAGAAGATTGTAATTTTCTGAAAACAGCTAAGTAGAAAAGTTCAGCAGGTTACGTTAAATACTCCGCTTTGATACATTATAGATTAAACTGTAAGGTAAAAGGTTAATGAAGAATCTTCGCTATTCTATACCCCTTTATAAACTTGGATGTTTCGCTTGTAAATATCTAAAGACAAGATACATTTTCTTCCTCCAAAAAAGGAAAATTTATCCGTGAAATATAAAAGCTTAACATATTTCCTAAGAGGAAATGAGGCGAAAAAAACAAATAAATGAGGAAGACCGTACAACTCAAGGAAGCCACGACGTTATCCTTCCTGCTCCGAAGGCTCGATCGCTCCGAATGACACGTGTCTGTCGCAAAAGGAAGCGTAACGAGGGAGGAGAATCGAATCCTTAATAAGGACACGCCGAAGACGCTACTCAGAAACACGTGGCTTATTCAGGAATGATTAAACGTGAACTGGTCTGTTCTTAGGCGCACGTGCAGGAAACTTCGAGTGGATTGCCATAATGAGATGTCTGTGCAATCACAAACGGCTCTCGAATTCATTGGAGAAATTCACGCACGTATAGGCGGACACGTTTCTTTCCAAAGTTCTTTGGACGGTTCGTGTGAGAAAGAATCTTTTCTTTCTGGGTTCTTCGACTTCAACTTTTATTATTTTTCCTAGGACCCACAGTTTTAGATGGGTTTGGAACCGGCGAGGGGAAATATTAAATAATAATTTAGGAAAAGTTTACCCGAGGTGAGAAGTGATTTGAATTCGGGACCAGTGATTGGAAGTTCAAGCTTTTATTTCCATGTCCACCATGAGCCCCGAGAAGAATCTTTAGGAGGCTATGGTGGATATGGAATCAGCACTAGATCTACCAAGGCAATTAAAATAACTGTTTTTTAATTTCGTTATAAAATTCCTTTTCCTAGTGCTCCCACTCTTTCATACTTCTATGCCTATTTCACTAAATGTAAACGATTCTATTGTTCAATAATTTTTCCTCTGTTATTTCTTTCGTATTAATATTTTTATTAATTATCTCTAGATATACTGTATTAGTGGTAGATAGTTCCAGTGTTATAGGCTGGAATTGCTGTTCATAAGTCAGAGTTTAATTCCTCGTCACTTCTGGGAGATTTGATAATCTCGAAGCCACCTAAAACTAACCCGATCTGAACTTTGGGTTTAACTGATTAATGTTCAGTCAAACCGAAAGGAGCACTTTTCCAAAAACAACAATTTTCCATCTCACAAGTATAATACAGCGAACTATTGTATCAAAAGTTAGACATTTTTGGCAGAACCTGTGCCACGGACCGACAGAAAATATTTTTACAAATACTGTCAGCTGTTTTACTTTAAATTACTTTAAAACCTCTACGGTTCTTCAGCTACTCGAAGGAAGCTTAGTGTATCGAGGATATTTCTTCCCCTATTCCAATTTCCGACAGTTTCCAAGATTAGTACTTCAGAAATCCACGTTTAAAGGTTCTCCGTCGATTTTCCAGTGCTCCCGGAAGAACGAGGAGATCATCGTGACTTTAACGGGGTCGAAAATCTCGGATGGTCGCGCGAAAGGAGGAAAAGTCTTACCTTCCGACCGACGCGACATCACCACGCTCCACGGCGAGGAGGTATTTCTTCTCCTGGACGGACAAACTAGCCATTTCCTGATGCGGTCTCACCACGTTCTCCTCCTCCATCATACCGTGGATACTGTGCCTCTGAAAAGACCATAACTTTCTATTAGATTCATTCGAAGATAGTCGCAGCCACGTTCCGCGAAAGATCACATTTCTTCGGTGCTAATCTTTATCCTCTATCTGTCCGATCGGACGAGCTAATTGAAACGTTTCCTATGGAAACTTCGTAGAGGAAAAACTCGAATACTAATTTCGA
Source organism: Cerceris ruficornis (assembly GCA_963989415.1). Taxonomy (NCBI): domain Eukaryota; kingdom Metazoa; phylum Arthropoda; class Insecta; order Hymenoptera; family Crabronidae; genus Cerceris; species Cerceris ruficornis. The sequence goes on along the minus strand of OZ022521.1, from coordinate 22,517,010 downwards.
TTGCAAGGGGTTAATTCTTATAAATTTCATTTCTTGAAAGTTTCAAGTATTTCAAGATAATTTCACCCCATTTTTATTTTAACATTAACCGTAGCGACACTTTATGGATACCTATTCTCACCGTAACGCATATTTTAACCGGTTATGAAATAACGATAGCTTTCTTAAAGAATTGCAGGAGTTTGTAAACTTATGCAGAAAACAAAGTAGAAAAACAGTCTTTTTTTAATAATACAAAAAATTACATATTTGCATTCCGTTGAACCGGTCATTTGACTCATGGTACGGTTAGTATTAAGTTAAGTAAATATAGTATTAATTTCCTAGCTCTTCAATCTTTTGAAGACTACCTACGCATTGGAGTTGAAAAATTGAAATATAACCATTAAAATATGATTATATAAATAGTAATTTATAATTTGTATGCATTAACAATCTGACTGTCTGATAAGAAGGTTGTTTTTGACCGCCAAATAAATAATTATTTCCTAATATTCAAAGAACTCTGCGTCCGCAAAGGGTTAATCTTTCTATCTCAAGTGGAAAATATCAAGCGAATATGAAATTCGCCGTGCAACATTTAAACAATTTTTTCCTGCGAATCAAAGACCATCAGCGTCAATCACGCAAACCGGGAAACACTCGGAGCAATGCGAAAAATTTCCCGCAATAATTCCTTCAGACACGATAAATACATCCTCTCCCGTCTCTTCGGATATTACGGTCCCTCCTTCATCCTTTCAGCCGAACGTCCTTCATTCTTCGCGTTACTCAAGTTCTCGACGGCAGAACTATCGATCCGAGTTGCGGTCGAAAGATAGACGAATTTAGGATGATAAATGTACGGCGACGTTCGATGCAATCGTCGAGCCATAAAAGAATTCAACGAGAAGGAAGAAAAAGTAGTAGAGGAAGGAGAAGTCTTTCGCCGTTCGAACGAAAAACGATTCGTAACGCGCGCGAATTTTCCACGCCTCGAATCTCCAGGGTGCCGGCATTACCGTCAAACTTCCCTATCGTGAGTGTATAATCTCCGAGTGAGATCACAAAGTTCTACGTGTTTCCTGATGTTTCCTGCGTTACTTGGCGCGATAGTTGCCTGGAAAGTTGGACGTTTTAACACCTCCATCGACACTGACGAGCATCGACGCTTGGTACACCGTTATTGGTTTGCGGATGCTTAACGCGGCTAGGAGAGGGTTCATCTGTTAAAGTGAAAACGTGGGATGTTTCAGTGGCGTTGCAATTAGCTTCATCAGGCTACGAGTAAACACCGATGACGATCCGATCGGGGTATTTGCTATCGGTATCTAATGTGACTTTGGCGAAGCTAATTGCAGCAGCGGCGATACGCGGGGGTTGGTTTGAAACTGGAGTTTGAAGAGTTTGGATCTTTGATGTTGATAATTAACTCTTAATGTGGTGAGAAATAGTTCGATGGTTTGGAATGATTTTTTGTCGGTGCTAATAGTTGGTGGAAGGAGAGGAAGCAATTAACTGCTTGGGGAGAATCATATTGTATATTTCTTTCTTGTAGCTGATGTTGTGTTAAATTAATTTTGATCTCGGAATTCAATGTTTGGAATATTTTATTAAATTGTGAGAATTATTCTGTTGGTTTGGAATGATTTTTTTGTTGATGCTGATAGTGCGCCGTGGAAGGAGAGGCAGAGGATGTAATTAACTACTTAAAAACTATTTATTTGTTGTGGCTGATGTTGCATTAAATTGATTCTGATTTGGGAATTCGATGACTGGAATATTTGATTAAAATATCCTGTGGCAATTACAAGTAGAACTATCGTAAAATAGAAGTATCCAGCGGTAGGGTGTGTGAGTCTTGAAGCATCCTTTTAGTTCCTGCTACTTAACTGCATCCCTAAGATTATAATTTAACTGGTTTGTCGCAAGTATCCAAATTTAAGAAACAGGAAGCGGAAAATATGTCAAGCGACCTCAAGAGACTCGATGTCGAATCCCACCACCGTTCCTAATACAACTTCTCATTTAAGATGCACAGGGTGTTACAAAAATAGTTTACACGGGTTCGAGGCATTATTTTACATCTTTGGATCGATGGAGATTTGTAAAAAAAAATCTTCATCGATCCAAATATGTATAATAACACCAGGAAGCCGCGTAACATATTTTTAAAACAACTTCCACAGCGCAGAAAATTCAAAACCGCCCTTGTAGTATTTCCAGCATCTCCACCGCGGATGTCTCAAGGGTGCAAACCCCTTCTCGGATCTTACCTCTCACGTTAAATAACCTCACGTCGAAATTACAACCAACTGCCCATCTACCTGGCACTAAACTCTGCATTCAATTTCCTTGAGCTCTTATTTTTATCATCTTTCCAGCACGTCCACATACTAAACGATCTACTTGATCATTGCCAGCTAAATTAGGGCAAACGAAGCACAGGCTTTCTCGACAATTGAATTCTATCGGAACCAAGTGAAATTCCAAGGGAGAAATGCAGCCTGGTCGTCCTTTATATCCCTTTGGATTCACAGTCGTGGGCGAGCACTAAGAAGACGGAACACGGATCCGAGAAGCACCCTGAATCTTGGCCATCGAGGGAGGAATCGAGGAAAACAATTAACAACTCACGTAGCTACCCATTGTTCGAGTAGCCTCAGTCTCTAGCTTCGTATTTTACCACCCCGTGGAAATTCGTGGACGTTGCTGAACGAAAAGAATAGCGGATTAATGGACCCACTGAGTTCACATTTAAGTTCAAATTGTTGTTCTCTTTGGTACATTTTTCCCATTTTATCATTTAATACATTACACCCTCGATTCTACCCTCATATGAAACTGTAAGCTTTATACAGCCCCTAGGTTAAACAATCGTAAGAGTCAAAACCTTAAAAAAAATAAAATGCAATGACATCCCATCCTCCGTCACCAAAATATATTCGTAAAAAGCATTCCCCCTAAAACGAGCCAACGCTGAAAATCTACAATAGCAACGATGGAACTCTCGCCTCCGACATCGCACATTCAACGTTTATCACTCGTGCCGGCAATTAAGAGACCCTCTAATTAAGCAGATGTCTTCATCCTTTTAGGACACACGAGTGCATACACGCGCAAACCCGTCTCCCAGAGGATAAGGGCCGAAAGAGGGGAACGATAGAGACGGAGGCGTAGAGGAGGATGATGGACAGTGTTTGCCGAGGGTGTGGCGGCTTGACAATTAGGGTGCGGCCAAGCAAACACTCGCTCGTTGTCAGCGTCGGCCCTCGCCGTGGTATGTCGTCTCCTTGAGACCGAGAGGGGTAATCGCGGCCTCGCACGTATTCCTCTGGAGAACCGATCCTCTCCTCTTGACTCTTCTTTCCTTGTATTTTCTGGCCTATCCGGCTATAGTCATTTCATCTAGGACCTACTCCTTTGGATAGGTTCTGAATCACCGAGGTTAAATGATAATTTGGCAAACATTTCTCAGAGGTGTTGGGGAATTTGGACACCGGTTCAGTGATTAGGAGTCCTTTCCCTCTTACGCACCATAGCACCCTGTAACTACTGTGGTCATTTCGCTCGGGGCCTCCTTTTTTGCATTTGGACCACATAGGATTTAGTATATTAAATGATAATTTAGGAAAAATTGTCTAAAGGTGATGGGGAATTTAAATTTGGGTCCAGTGGTTAGATGTCTTTTCCCGCCTACGCACAGTGGTTCCCAATAAGTACTATAGTAATATTGCTTAGGGAATACAGTTTTAGCATTTTGAACCACATAGGATTTTGCATTTTAAATGATAATTTAGGAAAATTGCCTAAAGGTGATGGGGAATTCGAATTCGGGTCTGGCGATTAGGAGACTTTTGCCACCATACTCCACTCGCTACTCTTATCTGTCCTTTCTACGTTCTCATTATTTTTTGTTAATTCTTCACGGTTCCGTTCCTCAAATGGACTTTCACGGAGAGCTCTGACTTTTTTCGCACAGTATTCTTTCAAGGAGGAACAAAAGGCAGCGTTATAAATTGCCGCGATGCGCCGCACAACAGAGCTGACTGTACGACGCGACTGTTTCTTTATTCGGTGTTTCTCAAGATTATTCTAAAGCCCATATGCGCGGGAGAGGGGTCGGGAAATTTCTCGGAGTCGCGACAGTTTGCATGGTTCTAAATCCAAGTGAATTATTGAGAGCTGAAGTGCCATGCGACGATGGAAAGTTGCTGGGATTTTAGGAAGTGAAGGGTATAGAGGTAAGAGGACTAGGTTACTTGTCCCAACCTAGGAGCCCTGATGCAAGGGATAAAATTTGTTATATTTTTCATCTTTAAGTGCTACTGTCAATTTGTCTGAGACTTACACTTTTGAGTTGTTTCCGAATCACCGAGGCCACGATATATTATATATTAACCCTTTGCCCTACAAGTGACACTCATGATGCGGTTGATCAGGAATCAGCGACAAATTTTTATTTTAGCCATTGAATTTTCAATTATTGCGGAGGCAGTCATAAAAGAAATCATAAGGCAAGGGGTTAATGAAGGTCAAATTTCCCAGAGGTCACAAGTGTTTAAAACTCGGACCCACCACTTGCAATTCTAAGCCCTTGCTTCCTTACCCAGCCTAACCTCAAGGTTATGATATACAAAATAATAAAATAAGACAATTTTTCCTGAGCTGAAGAGGATTTAAAATCTACCCCATTAATTTGGGTAGTCGAGCTTTTAATTCCACATCCACAAGAGCTCCACGAACTAAGTAGATAAAAATGGCTATATTACATTCGCTTATTCACAAAACACCTGTGTTGTACCTCTGTGCAAATAATCGACGATACTTCCTGAAATATTGCAACCGGTGTTCGACCACCGGAAGACCCTTAAGGGAGGTGGATTTTAATTCCGTGGATGGGATCTAGCGTGCGTACGCGTGAGGGCAAAAAGATTAAGTTTGCATCAAAAGTCCAAGCACGTAGCGCGATCCCGAATATCCGAGGGAGTCCTACAGGATTAAATACCGCGTTGCCGTTGCCTCGTTGTGTACGTTACATTAAAGGATTTCGTGGCATCTCCTCGAGCGATTTCCACGACGAACCGACGCCTCTGACGAAACACGTGTCGTCGGGGTAATCGCCTCTGGCAAGATGTATTCGCGTGTCGTAATCATTAGGCGGATCCATTTCATGGTTTAAGCTTGTACTTGACGTTGGTGCTTTCAATGTTTTCTTGTTGGACGATGAATTTTTTAATACTCATTATATCAACGTTTTGCAGTATTTTTATCGCTGTTTTATTTATAGCTATGTTCTCCGAGAAGATTGAAGTGTTACTTCGACGTTTTATGTTTGAGCTAAATGTATTCGCGTGTCGTAATTATTAGGCGCATCCATTTCGAGGTTTAAGTTTTGTACTTGATGTTAGTATTTTTAATGTTTTTTTGTTGATCTCGAGGCATTTTAATTTTGGCGATTGAAACGATAAACGTGGGAGCTTTAAGCGCGTATTCTTCCAAACGTTCGTCAAAGATGTGGCATTTTGGCGATAAGAAAAACAAAATTTGTAGGGGTCGTAAATTGTCTCTGTCAAGCTGTCTCGAATTTTTATAAGAATTCTAACCCCTGAATAATCGGGACAAAAAATATATGGGGTAGATATGCTTTCAATAACCATCGCGAAAGATTTATTCGGACATCCAACGACATCGAATTCACGGAGCCTTTTTTATCCAAACTTTGCGAATCTCGAGAAACAAGCGTTACAGAAGAATAAAAAAAGAATCCTCAAAGTTCCGTTGAACCTCTATCTTAGAAGAAAGAGCCACTAAACCTCGAGAAATCCTTCGGAAGAATTCTATAGCCACTAAAAAGTGGCAGCTCGAGGAAAAACTTGAAAACCCACCCTCTTTGCTTTACAACGTCGAACTGTCCCCGGTTTATGCTGCAACGCGAATAAATTTCCATTTTTACTGCTTCGTTACCGTGCGAGTAAAAAAGTAGCAAGCCGTGACGAATTGTTGTCGTAATTATAGGGAGGACGGGAACGGAAGCAAGGAGAATGGGGATGAAATTGAATTCGGCCGCGTAACAAGCAACAGAAATTCAGGCCTTTCGCGATGGACGAAGGGCAAAAAGGGACGGAGGATTTTTGTCCGAGGACATTTACGAGGCAATAAAAGATGAAAGCATCGCGGACCCCTGCTTTTCGTCCTCAAATAGATTATAGGCGCGTTTTCGCGCGTGTAAAGTGCGCTTAAACGTGAACATTAAGACCGGGAGAGAGTACGAGAAGATCTGGAAGAGTCTTGGGGGAAATGCGAGATTAAATAGCTTCGGTGTATCTCCTGTCCGTCTTCCTTATCGGCCTCTTTTTACTCGTCTCTTTGGGAATCCAACCTATCTAATGTTTTATATTCTAATAAAAATAAAAGCCTTGGAACCTCGTAAAAATATACATATGTACGGGCATGGCGATGATGGTCTATCTCTTTTACTTGGTTAACACTAGATCTACGGCCGCCGTCAAATTGACGGGTTCCGACTTTTTTAACAAATTTTCTCAAATTGATAGAGAAGCAGTACAGTAATTATTTCACGTGTATCTTGTAATACACAAATTACTTAACTGATCGTATTTTTTACCGCTTGATCCATCCTTTTTCTAAGTACTTATTTAACATATTTAAATATACCAGATTTAGCGCCCGTAGATCTAGTGTTAAGGTGTACGTGCCATTTAGATCTTTTTGCGTATTATTATTTTTTTTAAGCTTCTTTGGAGGCTGCTTAATGCACGAGTAATTAATCTGAGGTCTATAGAGGATATGGAGTTAAACACTTCGAAAAAGCTTCCAATTAGTGAACCTAAATTCTGATTTTTTTTATTTAATTTGTACGTTACAGCTTCAATGATTTGGAAACCATCTAAGATTTGTCATAGGTGAAGTGACTATAGCAGTTGAAGTAGAAAATACAAAAAGAAAGGAGAGACATCGATCGAGTTCACTGTACCGGCCGCTCGAATAATGGATCGCGAAAAAACACCCCCTTCGAGGCGACAAAGTGTCCGCCCATGGTATGTCTTATTCAATTTGCCATTCCTCCGAATTTTCGCGAGCATATTAACCTTCTGATTATACGAAGGATATCTTCATCCCATAGATTATTTATTCAAACGACTTTATGTGCATAAACGCTATGGTTATCTTCGTGCAATATTGGGAAAAAATCATTTCAGAGTGTCTCTTTAAAAGGGCAGATTATTTCTGTTTCGCCGTAAAAAGGAAAACGGCGCAGTATCTCGCTAAATCGTCCTGAATTATCCACGTTATACTGTAAACAACAGTGTGCCGTAATGGAGAAGAAAGAAAGTGCGTGGTTACACGACGGTCGTGTTGTCAACAAATCACAGAGACCCGAGTTTTTCTATTTTTATTTTCCTTTTCATCTCTCGTCCTCGTTAAGACCTCCGTTATCTTCGACCGTTTGGAAAGTCGCTGGAAAAACGATCTGTTTTCCTCCTCCTGTTGAAATAACACCGTCGCAAAAGGCGCAAAGAAATTACGAATTTTCCATCATCCTCGTCCACCGAGCGAAACAAACGAAAGCAACGGAACTCCGTCGATTAATTCAATCGAATTAGCCATGATTATCGGAATAGAATCAAGGCTCGCCCTCGGACGAATCGCGTTCCCGCGAAGTTTCATTCTTTTCCCGGAGGATTCGCGAGATCGCGAGATAAACGACGACCGGGGAAACTTTCGAGGAGGTAATAAAAGGGCGGACCACGCCGTGAAGAAAAGTTCTCTCGATTCGCAAACGGCAACTTCCGCAAATTGGATCGACGTTGTAACGCAGTTACCGTTTACGTCTCCTCTTCTTCCGCCGGCTCTTTCCTCTTCTCCCTCGGCGAGGGAAACAGCCTCCTGCCGATTCGTTCCTCGAGGATTCGATTATCCTCTCGCGATAATCGTGAGATTTCGTTCATTTTTTAATGGTCAAATCACCTTCCGCCGATGGGAATTCTCGCGATTAATTTAAGTTTTTAATTCACGCACGAGATTCCGCTAATTGACGCACGCGGTATTTTATTTCAAAGTGGACGATGTCTATTCATCGTTATATCGAGAAATTAAGATCAATCATCCTCTTTCATCTCAAGATGAGAATTAAACTCAAAATGGAAATTACAACCTCAGCAGTTAACACTATAAATTTTAGTTAGCTTGTTATTCCCGATGTTTTTGTAGATGCGGATATCTTATGGTTTTTTAAGGATACTTTAACACTAGGTTTACTGATATTTATATCTACCTAACTCCACTGACACGAATCAATAGTTATACCACACAGAGAACTTCAAAATTCGAAGGCTTTGAAAAAAATGAATTTTCATATATATATTCGTCTCGTTAAATGAATAAAAGTCAGTGCAATTGGCAAAAAAGAATGCAAACGATTTTTGTAATTTCTCCCGCGATGTTGGAAATGAGTCAAAATGACCCGGCCGGTAAACCTAGCATTAAAATAATATTTCTAAGAGCGCAATATCGTTCTCACCTTGACCTTCTTGTCTATTTCCGGTTTCTCGAGCAGGCTCGTCGTCTGTTGCTGCATCGCCTGAAGCATCGGCGGCGGCGGTGGCGCCTCGGGGTCAAAGTTCACGTGCTGTCCAACACCCCGTAGAAAACCACCCCCTGCCTCCATCCTCCAGTCTCTGGTGTTGGTGCCCATTCTCAAGGGGAAGTTCGTGCCACCTCCGGCCGTGCCGGCAGTTTCTTCGTCGACTCCTGCTTCACCAGAGGATCTTCTGCCCCTGGCGACTTGCTCCTCATCTTCGTACGCGCTTTCTGCGACAGAAAGGGGTGACAATTTGATTAGGAAAACAGTCGTTTCTCATTGTCTCAGGCGTATTTCGAGGGAGCAGAGTGACGTGACTGGAAAATTGTTAAGACGGGGATGGATAGCTGGGACGTTTAACAGGTTCGTTAGCATCGTGCATCTGGAACACGGTTCTAGATTTATGGTGGTAGTATCGGCGATATTTCGGGAACTGTTTACGGGTTTTGGTATGTGGATAGAATTTAGGTGTTGCAACGTGCAGGGAGCAACGATGGTTGTCTCTTAACCCTTTGAGTGTTATGGGCTATTGTAACATAAATGTGTTTTTTCGAATTTTTTTTGTATTTCCTTTCCAGTTTTATCGCTGTGATGTTCGCAAAAGAACTGCTGTATTGCAAATTTGGGGGAGGAATGATGGTGGTCTCTTGACCCTTTGAGTGTTATGGGCTATGGTATCATATATGTGTTTTTATGATTTTTTTTTGTATTTCTTTTTTAGTTTAACCGCTATGGTATTCGCAATGATCTGTTGTATTGCAAATTTGGGGGAGGAATGATGGTGGTCTCTCAACCCTTTGAGTGTCATGGGCTATTGTAACATAAATGTGTTTTTTCGAAATTTCTTTTTTGTATTTCCTTTCCAGTTTAATCGCTGTGATGTTCACGTGAGATGTGCTACTTTCTCACGCAACCCTTCCGTCGAGTATTTAGCACTCAAAGAGTCGAGAAGATGCGGCTACAAAGTTTGAACTCTTAGAGGGCGATGGGAGAATTGCAGTATGTAAAATAATATACAAATTGTGCAGACTTACGAGTGTCACGTATTTCTTACTTTGTTTTATCTCGAGAAACGTAGGATATAAGAAGCAGTATAAAGTACAACGGTTAAAAACTCCTCGTTAATTTACTGCCCCGCGAAATTCCTGCTTTTCTTCCTCTGTTTTACCTCGAGATGCTCGCAGCCTTATGTCCCCCGTGAATTTGAGGTAAAACAGAAGAACGTAGATGAGATTCGGGTGAGAATGTTAAGTTAACGAGGAGTCGTTGAACATTGTATTTGGTGTACGGTGCAGTGTACTGTAATTCTATGCATAATAAAGTTCTCCATGCAGCATCATCTTAGATAAGTTTGTTTGAATAGATAATTCTTTTGTCAAGTTCATCAATATTTCTCTTCAATTGTAACATGTGCATGCAGTAATTGTAACTGGAATGGGGCTCTTCGGACATCATTATAAATAATGTAGTAGAGGAAGTCAAGAGGCGAAAAAGATGATTAATTAAGTAATTTAGGTTTTACAAGATAAAAGTGGATTCTATCAATTTGGGCAATTTAAAAAAATTGGAGACAAGTCATCTTGACCGCCTGGATAGTTTTAGTGCTAAATATACCGACTACTAACTTTCGAAACCGAGAAATCAAGATGCGAAGAAGATAATCAATTAAGTAATTTAGGTTTTATAAGATGGAAGTGGAATATTTACTTCACTGCTCCCCTAACAATTTGGGGGATTTTCAGTAAAAGTTGAGAACCCTTTATTTAGACCGCCTTGGTATTTTTAGTATGAAATCGTGCGATAAAGTTTTCCAGGAGAAATCATCCTAGAGAGTATCATCAATTTCTCAATTTTATTAGCACTTCAGTTCAATGGAAAGATGGATAATAATTGCATGTATAATAAAGCTCTCCAAACGCCATTAATTCAAATAATTTACCTTCAACATATTATCCTTCCCTCAAGTTTATCAATATTTCCCTCCAATCGTGTCTTGTTAAGGATGTAAAATCCAGCGAGGTGTATACACCAAGCAACATCATGTTTATCTGTAATCTACATACTTAATGAGCCAGTAGAGGATCTTCGAACCCAGAACGATTAATCCTAGCATGCTAACTTTGCAGACCTATCGTGATGCTTTCAGTCTCGATGATGGATTAGCCGAGAAACTTGCCGCCCCAGTTTCCCCCTTTTTTACGATTTCTTCTTCGATCCTATCCACTTTCTTTCCTTCCCATAAGGTCGTTCTCTTCATTAACAATTATTAAAAAACCAATAACCCCATCGAACCTTTCTTTTATCACAGACGGACTATTTCTATCAACAATTTAACTACAAATATAAAATTCCTTTTCCAACATCTGCAAAAATATTTAACATTAAAACTACCGGCGTTATATTTATTATATTTAAATACGCTGAATGAGTACTTCGGAAACGGAGAAGTCAAGTGGAGAGAAAGAGGATCGGCTAAGTAATTTCAGTTTTATAAGATTTACTGTATGGGTCCCCCATGAATTTAGGTAATTTTTCGAAAAAATTACGAACCGGTCATCTTGACCATCTTGGTGGTTTTAGTTTAGTTGCAATATTGAGTACTTTTAATCACTCTATACAAAAAATATAATCCCCTCATCTTCCCCCTTCTATCAGGCCAAATTTTTCGATCAAACAAAAACTGTTTCTCACAATAATTACGCTGTTTTCAAGCCTGATCTCAAGTTTGCACTAAATCGCTGAAAAGCAATTAAATTATGTAACATATTAACTAAATTCTTTCATGTGAAATTCAAAGACGCATTTTTTGGCTGTACACAAACGAAAATTACCACCATTAAGGTGTAATCCACAACTCTGCGCGCTAGACTCAAAGACACAATTTTTTATCCGTTGCAAAATCACCCATCGACGATCTCCGTTAACTCTTTAAACATCCCTTCGATCGTTTCGAATCGAAACTCGCAACCTCCATTTCTATTCGCGAATCGCCGGGCGTATTGCCACGAGTGCAAATAAAGATTATGCGCAAAAAGGGCGCAGATACGTAGGAGGCGAAACGACGAAACGATGACGGGGGGTTAGCAGTGGGTAGTACACCCTCTTGGTAATCCAAACGGATGATGGATCGCGAGATACACTCTCCTTTATTGGTTTCGTGCAAACATACAAGCAGAGCAGGGTTTGCTGCATTTCTTTCCGATCCCGGTTCCGACGTAATTTTTGAAGCTTTCGCTCGTTCATCGCCCGGGGATATCGATAACATCGCGATAACCTTTCTGTTTTCGACATCCGGCCTGATAAGCGAGAACTTTTCCGGCTTTTGTCGCGCATCATTTAATCTTTCCATCGTGTACCATAGAGAACTTTTATCTATGGTGACAATAATTCAGGTCTATGATTGTAATAGTTGTTGGACTGACATTTGATAAAAATGTAATTTTATAATGTGAAGAGACAGAGGTATGCATTATATTGTGAGTTACGCGGGAGAAGTTGGGTTTGATAAAAATATAAAATTTCACGGCTGTTAATGTAATCATTCTATCTTTCAATCTTTCTACCATGTGCAATCTCTATGTACCATAGAGAACTTTTTTCTATGGTGAAAATAATTCAGTTCTATGATTATAACAGTTGTTTGACTGATATTTGATAAAAGTATAATTCTGTAATCTAAAGAGACAATTGTATGCATTATGTTGTGAGTTATGTGGGAGAAGTTGGGTTTGATAAAACTATAAAGTTTCACGACAGTTAATGTAATTATTTCATCTATCAATCTTTCCATCGTGTACCATAGAGAACTTTTATCTACGGTGAAAATAATTCAGTTCTATGATTACCATAGTTGGTGGGCTGATATTTGATAAAAGTATAATTTTGTAATGTGAAGAGACAGAGGTGTGTATTATATTGTTAGTTATGCGGGAGAATCATCGTTTTTCGTGGGTTTTTGGTTTAACTACTGCATTACTAAATTTTATTGTTTTATTTCTGGCCTAAAAATATCTAGGTGCATTTGATAACAGATGTAACACGGTATTATGGTTGATTGTGTAATTATTGTTGTTTTGTCTAGGACGAGGCTTCACAAGGATTTCGAACAGCCGTAAATCATTGGGGAGAGATTGTATGTACATGATCGTAGGAATGTTAAAACAACCAGGAAATTAATAAGAGGATTCTTCAAATTCCGCAAGGAATCACTCCGAAACGAGCGGACGTTTCGTCTATAAGTGCAAATGGCAGATGGAAAATCATCTTCCACGTTACGTCATGCCGTCTGTTATTTGTGGTAACGGATACGAACAGTTTATTAGTAATAGGCTCAGGAATGTTGAACTTCCTCCATCAAGATATAATTAGAAATTATGAATTATGAAAGAAGCTGTCCGACAGGAAAAAATTGGCCAACTACTAGAATGATAAAATTCGCAAAATGATATTTCGCATTAAGACATGAATTTCTACAGCGAAGCAAATCGAGCTTACAGGCGAATAAAAGAACTCAAACGAGCCAACATCAAATACCTCCGCGCTCTCATGTTTAATAATTGCATTGTTCGGCGAAATCGCGCAATGTTCCACCAACTTTCCCTCGGATCGCAAGGCAAAAGGAAAAAGGTTCTTTTTCAACCGGCGGTGTTATCGTTACTACCCCTTTCTCTCTCACTTTTCCTCCAAATTCTTCCGGTCCATTAATCTGCATTTCTGCGACAACACAACGCGTTGTTTCCTCTCCAAGAGCCGACGATTTTTCTCCGTTTATTCCGCGCGAAATTCACGAAACCTCTTCTCCCGTTCTTCCTTCCTTTCCTCTTCGATTTCCCGGCAAATTCTCGCCTCACGTTTCCCCCTTTTCTCCTTCCACCTCGGCCGTCTGTCGCTGAAGAAACTACCCCTTTGTACCAACGCCACAGCCCTCGAAACTACGGGGAAGATTTCATTCCAACTTTCGCCCCTGTTTCCACGGGTCGACCTCTCGAATTTTCGAAAGAAAGTCCCGCGAAAGGATTTGAATTCCCACGAGCACCGGGTGGAAATGACATAAGTTGGCGGATGTCGAAGAAAACACGGGCATTCGCGATTCCCTTCCGGTTTGTTAATCTCAATGGGACGAGCACGAGCCACGTGGACGTCGATGATTCTTCGTTGGATTATCGAACGTCGGCTTCCGCGCGATAAATTGCGTAAATGATATTGCAAACAATGATTCACCGTTAAGAGCAGACGGTGCTTCATGAGAATGGAACTCTCGGGACGTTAGAACTCCATTCACTTTTTGTTATAGATTGTTAAATATTTCACGATGCTATTATTTATTTACATTACTTATACGTATATTATTACATACAGTACATTATTTATTCATGTTACGTATGTTATTTATGTTTTTGGATGGAAGTACTTTGTATTTGTAAATAATTTCACAATATTTGTAGGCCATTAATTTTACAAATGGATTAATTCTGAGTTTTTTGCATTTTTGTGACGAAGGATCTTTGAAGTTTTCTATATTCTTAAGAATTATTGGATTTTATATTGATTTGTAAATATCTGTCGATGATATACGATTTCGAGAGCGATGACACGCTGGTTAAGTTTTTTAATTAATTATACTTAAAATATAATTTGCACGGTTGTGAAAATTGTCTGCAAATTTAGAAACTCACCAACCTTGGAAATGAAGCACAAAATGGCAAAGTTTAAGGGCGAAAAAATACATGACATTTTCTTCAAACAGCTCGAAAGTGGTAAAAAAGACGAATCCACAAAGCACCCATTTTTTCCAATTTCTTTTTTAATATCGCCGAATGGGGAGGAACGTTACATTCGTCGCGATTCTTCTTATTTCACGATTCTCGTTTCGCACTAACGAAAATAAAATTCGCCGTTCTCTCGAGCTCGAAATTTATTTGCTTGTACGTTAGCGAGAATTGTTTTCCCGGTTCGCGGTGATTTGCACACGCCATGGCAATAAAAATCGGCAATTAGAGAACGAACGCGGTATCGCAGCCCTACGGTCGCCAAAGGGACGAAAATTATTAAATTTTCATCGCCTCGATGCTTTCTCCCTTGTAATTTCACCTGATAGCGGCTAATCACGCTCGAATGCGTTTCACGAACGTTCAATGCTTCTCCGCTCATAATTTCCCATTGTGTTAGCGGCAACGAAACTAATCAGATAAGAAAGTATCTGTCAATTTTCATTGAAAAAAACATAGAAAAGTAAGAGATAATCAATTAGGAATCTATTTGATTTCCCAAACGGGATGAAATCTTTAATAGCTGGAACAACAAACGGCACATTTTACGATTAATTTTATGAAAATCGCAAGAATATTAACATACTTTGTATGCTTAAAATAGCTGTATAAATTGTAGTATAACTAACATTAATTATTTTATTCAAGTATTTTAGTTTTTATCAAAATATTCGCTATTTTCAACCACTGTCTATTCCACTTTGTGATCTCTAAACTCAGATATTGAAATTTTTTTGTAGGGCCTTTTCTACCTCATGGCTTAACCATTAATAAATCAACAAATAAAAAAATACATAGGTATTGTTTATCCAGTAATGTCGCAGTTTCCATACGTTGAAGTTTCCCTAAAATTGTAAATTCTTGAGAAAGCGACCGCAGCAGTCGATGTGACAGATATCAAAAGTCAGAAGGAACGAGAAAAGTAAGGGAGGGAATAAAATTCTCTTCCTGTATTATTACGTGCTATTCCTGCAGCTTCTGGTCGATGTACTGTTGCGCGCTGAAAAGTTGGCAGATCAGATATTATAGCGGGCAAGAATAAACTAAATCCGCTCTTCATGTAGCGCGTAACCTACATTATTATTTTACTCGCACAATTATATTAAATGTGAATAATTCTGAGTTTTTAGCAAATAAGAGAAAATTTTGAATTCCGTTCTAACCATCTTTTCACTCCGTTACAATACAATACACTCTCGTTCGAAAGAAATCGTGCGTGGAAACTCTGAGGATCCACGGTGGAAAAAGAGCGCAGCAGATAGTGGAAATTTCAACGTAACTTCATATATCAGAAGCCTCGCCAGATGTCATTCGCCTTACTTCTGTGCCTTTTTACAGGGAAAAGAAACGAGACGTGGTCCCGCGGGAGGAGAAAAAAGTTTCCGGAGTTTCTTAATATCTCGGTGCAGCAAATTCACGGAAAGTTTTCGCGCCCCTGTTCGCTTTGAGGATGTAAAGGTATAGGAAAACGATGAGTTTGTTAAATACATTTAAAAGGGACTCGGAGTAACGTGGAGAGAGCATCTCGGATAATGTGATTCGCTAGAACTGGACCAACTTCTTCGGCAATGGTCTTCTGCAAGAATCGCGAAGACGGGTCTCCTTTGAGGACGATGACCTGGATGTGCGATTTAATTCTGCAGCGTTAGAATTCGACGATGGATTTGGCAGGGAAGTCTCAATGATTCGTTGCTAACTACTTTAGAAATATTTCTTGAATTTATAATGCTGAAATTTCTTCGATTTTGTAAGTATAAATCGCGCGAAATAAGTCTTCTCTAAGAAGCTGTAGTTTTAAGTGAGTTTTCGAATCATCGAGATTGCAACGGCCACGTTTTCTTCTGTGTTACGTATATTTTCAAATTTGCAAATATTCAAAACTGCAAGTACTGTCGCCAGAATTTCGCAACACCTTAAATTCCATTCTCCAACTAAAAAATAAATAAAAACCTGACGATTCAAGTTCCATTCCATCGTGAAATATTTCGCAATCTAATTTACATCTTTCACACCAGTCGTAACTACTCAAATTCAACGTAAACTGAACCTACATCGATCAAGCCACGGGAATATTCGAGCGTTTGATTGCCCTCATCTCGAGCAGCACTTAGAAAGACACCTATAAGTTTTCGCTTTAAATCATTAAACTTAACTGCAAAAGTAATTCCTCTACTTTCCCGCTCGTAAATTTAATAAAAACTCCCACCTTCCCGCTTCCTCGGACCACCGTCTTTTGTTTACAGCAAACATCAGGAACACGTGTAGATCGAGCAAATCACAGCGGCGAACTTTACTCCTTACTTTTCTCGGCATCGAAAACTTCGACCTCGCGCACGGGTCGTTGAGCTTACCGCGAATCGCGTGTTCGTTGGCGAGCTTAGATCGATAGAGTCCTGTGTGTGTATGAACAGGAGAACGATGTATGACTTTTGTGAATTTGGCCGGCACACTCTTCCGTGACTATCTGCAAAAGGGTGTTTCGTAATTCGCAAGATGATCGGAACGTTGCGATGGAAATAAGGAAGATTAAAGGTAATTCCTCCTTGAAGGCGCGAGAATTTCGTCTAAAATTATTTCTATTTTAACTGCTAAGATGGGACCAAGTGGAAGATCCACTGAGACTATGATATGTTGCATAATAATTTAGGAAAAATATCCTGGAGGTGGCGGGGGATTAGAACTCGGGTCTTCTTCTTGTTTTCTTTCGATTTTCACTGGTTTTGTAATTTTTTTAGGAAGTATAGTGTCTTAGGTGGGTGTAAAATGATTGTGAGTCGGACCTTTGACCTCTTACAGGTTTCCAAGTAATCAGCACTACGATAAATAAGAAAAATATTCCACAGGATTAAATTATAATTTAAGAAGGGTGTCTTGGAAAGATCCTAAGATTTTTTTAAGCTGGAAATTTTGAATTGGACTCCCTACTTGGGACTCCAAGTCTTTAACCTTTAACCCTGGATATATTTTCTGGGTGTACATACATAAAGAAACTCGGAGCAGCATTAAAAGTTATACGACCACCCCTTATATTCTCGAGCTTACGTACGGGATCAAAAATAAGTGCGAAATGGAGCAAGCTACTTTTTTCTTTGCACGCCTCGCAATTTTTTCCTGGTGAAAATACATTCTCCTGTTTTCGTCGGAGGAATTTCGCAACAGGGATCTCCGTTCTTTCGGAAGTTGTTTCAGAAAACAAAGACCGATTGCTTTTTCCCCGGCTCGAAGATTACGCGGGACCACCCTATCCATATTTTTGCGGAATATTAACCCACCAAGAATTTCCGTGGCACTCGCGATAACACTGGATTTTTGGCGAGTTTATAAATATTATTTCATTTATCTATGATACCTGGGTAAAATTACTAAAATGCCACGGTGAAATTTCATGTCAGCGGGAAAGCAGTTCAATCGATAAATCGCATCATGTTCTGCACTGGCAGACTTTGAGAGCTCTTCGAGAGACTTGAAGGCTTAAACAGTTTGCCCTATTATTGGGATTTCAAATTTTCTTGCTATTAAGCATCGCCACTTGGAAATAGCGTTATTGAGCATTCCCAGACACTTCATTGCACAGAATAATTTATTTAAAGGCCTTCAGATACCAGAATTTAATGTTATCGCGATGATTTTATCACTATCCATAGACTTTTGTGGTTCAATCTTCCAGGTTACAATGAATGCCTATTATAAAGGTCAGTTCAAGTACATATCACCTCAGAAAATGTTTTCCAAACTATCATTTGTAGGAAATGGTTATTTAAATAAGCGTAGCCAGTTTATCTTTAGTTTAACTTTTACAGTGTAATGTGCAATTAGCAGATCTTTACAGTATTATATTTTAAGAGAAAATGTCTAGTACGTTTAGGAAAGCCTAATGCGTTTTTGTAGTTTCCCCACTCCTTTTTGGAGTGAATTCCATTTAATGTCACAACTTTCACGGTTCAGAACTCACCTAATAAATCATACCATCCAAAGAAAATAAGCATTGCAGTTAAAATCGAATTACACAACGACAAAACGACTAACCCCTATACTAATGCCATTTCATCCCCCTCCTAGAAAAAACTCATCAAAAATGTCATGCTCAGAAGCGAATACATCTCCTTAATACCCTTCTTCGTATCTCAACAGACTCCAAGGACCCTCCAACGACCAAAGGCCTCGGAAACTTCGCATATCTCAAGATCCTAAGACTTCCCAGCGCGAATCCAATGATTCGAGCACCTCGATCTCACGGATAAGTTGTTGATGGAATTACTTCCCCTAGAGTTGCGAAATCTGCCGCTTAATCGACGATCGAAACCAGGACGGAACTGCAGGTTGGCCTATGCGGTAGTCGACCCTAGATATTCTGCACCTGTTGCGTATTTCTTCGCAGACGTGCCCATGGTGAATTATTTTCCAGAAAGCAACGCACACGCGAGCTAAGAACGCGATTGCTGTTGATAAGGCACATTCTCATGTAATCTTTGATCCTTTCAAACCGTCGCGTTGTTATGCACGGAATTTTTCGTGCTGACGTAAATGCACGAGAGTGCATACGTGAATGACAAGTAGGGAATTTTAGTTAATTTTTCATTTGGATGAGAATTTTGATTCGAATTGATGAGTAGGTCATTAGCGAGGTGGGAAGTACAGCTTCTTCTGGGTAAATTATTAGTGCTTTCGATATATACTAGAGGGAAATTTGCCCGTTAAAACAAATAAATAAATAAATAAATAAATAAATCCTTTTGATGTGGCGGAGATTTATGTGGAAAGCACGGTGTTAGATGTAGGGTGCGTGAAGAGGATGGGTCTTAACACTAAAACTACAATTGTTATATCCATTATATTTAAATATATTGGATAAGTACTTTGGAAATAGAGAAATCAAGTGGCGGAAAAGATGATCAATTAAGTAGCTTAGGATTTATAAGATAGAAGTGGAATATTTACTCATGGCACCGCTATCAGTTTGGGGAACTTTTAGAAAAAATTGAGTACCGGTATTCAAAGTACAAAGATGACCGAAGTCATTCTTAATATCGAAAAAATTGAAAAATTATTTTATTTTATTTTATGTTATTTCAATCAAAATAAGTATTAGACCCACACTGAGGTATTTTTATCCAAAGTTCGTCGTCTTCTCTTTAAAATCAGGGGGTGCAAAATTTTTCTAATGCCCCAGTTGCTGCAGGAATCAACAAAGCAGCGTTATTCCAAGCCACAAAAGACAGAATAGAATTGAAATGCATCGACTACAATACAATGTTCTTTTATCTCCTTCCTCGCGAAGATAAGAAAGCCTACATTGTTGCGATAATGCACGTGCCATTTGATGCAACCACGGTAAATAGAAAGCCTACCGTTTCTGCATTCAAGAATTCCATCCTTATCTTTGTAAATTTTCTACATGACGTCTATAAACGTCAATCTAATTTAGAATAAACCTATGAACTTTGAATTACAACTGCATCGCAATAAAATTGTTGCTACTTTAACAAAAAACCAATGCAAAATATATAATTTGCAAGCGATTAATTAGTGAACACAATTTTCTGCATTAACACGCATAATTAAAACTATTTTTATTAATTTTACATTTACTGTAAGGTACAACTCATCAAAATATTTTCAATTTTCCAAACGCAAAATTGATTTCACAGGTCTCTGAAAATATCCGAAGCAACAACCTCAAATTCAGCAATTCAACAAAGGTAGACCGGTGATTGACCATAATCGTCGAGGTGCGAAAATCGTTAGCAAATCGACTCGTAACAGGGATGACGGTGCGTTTGGGGGATGCGCGCACAAAAATGGGGGTGCGAATACGCGCAAACGGAGAACCGACCACGAAAGCATCCCGTAATTGTGCCGCTCTCGATTGGTAAGGGTTCTCACTAATTAGTTCGTTAATAACTCCTAACTTCGTAAATCGTCGATGATGCGGAATTTCATTTCGATTTTGCATGTTTTCGTCTCCTCGATGCTTCAAATTGGAAAAAAAATTGGGGCAATGAAGGAAAATACGCTTTCTGTTTTTTTGAATTGTAATTCCTATGATTCTTTCGCATAGGAATTTTAGTATTTTATATGGATTGTAGAACAAATAAGGTTAGAAAATATTAATTGAAAACTTAGAAAAAATTGTCCAGACGTGCAGGAATCTGAATTCAGTCCTAATTAAAAATCAGAGCTTTCAACATCATGCTCATTACTGCTTTTAAAAGGTCCCCTTCGATATTATTTTACTTCCTAATTTAATTTTTTAAAGCACAATGCTAATGTGTGCAATTAAAGCACTTGTCAATATTTTACAAATGAAGTAATTTTGATAAAACAATTTACAACTAAATGTGAATATTTTTCAGGATTTTCACGTGGTCGAGATAAAAGTGGTGGAAAGGAAAAGATGAGATTTATGTTTTATTATGGAAACTAATTTTGCATGGATGTAATAAAGGACGTATTTAATATTATCGTGCATTATTATTTTCGGGGAGGGGCGGGGAGTTTATTAAAAATGAAACGGAGGCATGGTCTTGACAGTTGACACTTTGGAGTTGGGTTAGATCCAATTTCTCCCTCATCGAGCTCGACAGTTTTGAGTACCGCTCGTTTATCAGGCTTTATTGAACTTCAACTACTGTTCAATAAGTTTCCAATACCCGAAACGAATTTATTCCAGCCGAAGAAACGAAATAATAACTCGCCTGGGCGTATCGTTGAATTCGGAAACAGTCTTTCGTTAATTTCCGTCAGTTTTCTATGTGATCTTCAAAAAAAAAATCATCCTCAATGAATTTACATTACTTTTTATAATCCTTCTTCAGTATTGTACAGTGAAAATGATAACTTTTAAATAAATATGAATAAATATAACCTTCCCCTTTAACTTGGAACTTTAATTAGCATCTTGTAGAAATTCAAACAATTTTCTCTAATTATTCATTCCCTGGAGGGGAATCGTTTCAAATGGAAATACTTTCTTCATCGTTCATTCAAAGAAATTCCTGTTAATATTAACTCTTACGACTCGTCGATCCCCTTTTACATCACCCAGAAATGGAAACCTAAACGATCGCAATAAACCGAATATATTCGCGTAAATCAGCTCCCTTGTCAAACGACCTGCGCCCTGCAAAAAGTCTCGTCGGCATCGAGATGAAAGTTCAAAGAATATACGAAGGTAAACTTAGCGGGAAGATTTATCGAGGTGCCGTTTTTCTGTTTACCGAAAGATTCTTCCTCGGCAGTTTTGCCGGCACTGGAACATCGGTAGTTTAGAAAAAAAGAGAGATTGTTTGGTAAAAAAAAAAAATCGAACGCGAAAAGAGGGTTATCGGTGCCGTTGTTTAATTTAAACGTGGTATTATACACGATGACAGTAATTATTAGAAGTGTCGGATTAAACTTGTGACAATGGATTAACGGTAAAATAGTTTTGTGAAAAGTATTTCTACTTGGAGAGCGGATGCAAAATTGTTGAAGATTTTCCTAAATATCTTTTGACAAAATTATTCCATTTTTATTTTAATTGAAATAATTGATTACTGGAAATTTAATTATCTATAGCGTTTCACTATCCATGGCGGTTTTTTATTATGGTGGACATATTTATTTTACTGTATTGTATATTCGTTGTTTCGGACAATATTTGTATGAATCTCTGTCAGAAAATATTACCGCCATTTAACACAATTCGAAATTTTGAAGCTTTCCAACAAGATTTAATTTTTATTTCCCGCGAAGCGAAGTGCTCCCATTTACTCCTGATTTTTGAATATTTATCTTCGACTAACAAAATTACATCGCTCTTGAGCAACAAATAAACGAAATAACAAACATTTACACTCAGATTTTCATGCATTTATAACCGTAAAAGGGCATTGTTAATTTGGTACACGAAATCAACTGACAGAGACGAATGTAAATCGTAGACCGACTTTTCAGCTTTTGATTGCACCCTTGACATTCTGAAAACTTCGTCCACCGGGAATGCAGTTCTGTTAAAAGTTAAATTCCCTCGATGAATTCCGCTCTTTGGAAGGCTTCAAGCTCCTCCGCGTCACGTTAAATTCCTTCTTAAAAACTCAATCTCGAATTCGACGGAAACTGCGGGAAGAATTGCGAGAAATCGGAAGCTGAGGACCAAGGAAACATCATCGAAAACTAACAATTTCACTCTAATCACGTTCGTTGCTATTCAAACGTATATGAAACTTTCATAAAACCTACTTTTCAGAATTTAACAACCTACTTCTCCATATTCAAAATTTAACAATCGAATTTCGCACGTCCAAAAATTTAACAATCTAATTTCCACCGTCCAAAATTTCACAAAGCGGCAAGAATTCGCCCCACGTGAATTTTTAAAAAATCTCAAATTTCTTTGTTCCACTTTCCAAGCTTTGAATGTACCTTAATATTCTAAAATAAGTTTAAAAAGCCTGTAAAATAAATCCGTTTAATTCACCATACTACTTTTTCCCATTTACCTTGTTCCATTCGAAGCAACAAAATATGTCGCGCTACAGGTTAAAATGTCGAAACGTATTTTCGCGTTTGTCGTCGTAGAAAAGTGTCGAAATAAATTCTCCGGAATTCGAGTTCCAGGCGATACATCAATTCATGGTACGGTAATTCGCGAATGATCAACGATGCCGTTTTAACGGCGATCTCGAACTGCGGCTCGCAAGTCGAAACAAGAACGGAAGTGGAATTTCGGAGAACGCTTTTGTCATTATAATTTAACCGGGCCGTTTTCAAACGTGTCGAACGAATGGCGGCAGTCGCATTCGATATTCAAAGCGGTATTAATATTGTATGTCTAACTGTCGCGGTTGGAAGCGTGAAAATGATAATATCCCGAAACAGTGGTAGCGCGGGGAATTATTTAATTTCACCCTCTGCGTCTCGCCGTGAATGAGAATCATGGGGGACTGATATTTCGCTATTCTCTTTAATCACTGCTGGGAAATGGAACTTTCAAGCGTGTAATTAAATTTCGACGTTGTTCTTTGGGATTTCTTTTTTTTTTGTCATCTTTTCCTTTACGTATATATGAATCGTTTATTTTGAAAGTGGCATAAGTCACTTCGTTTTTAAATACGAGATATTTGGAGTTTGTGTTTTAAAGTGTTTAACATTCAAACTACCATAATCAAAATGACTGGTGGTCAAAATGACTGATGCGTTATTTTTACTGAAAATTTTCCAAATTTATAGGGCAGACGTGCAGTAAATATTTCACTGCTAACTTGTAAAACATAAATTACTTAATTGACCATCTGTTTCCGAAGTACTTATTCAGTATATATAAATATAAAGTCGATAGTTCTATTGTTAAAAACACTAATACCAATTTTCTAGAAAATTTCTGTTATTATCAGTACAAATAATTTCGTATAGTCATTGAAAAATCACCATTTTTCAATACGATAAAGTGACCTATATAACATTCATAATAAACGGATAATATAATATACATATCTTTTATTGCGGTTTGGTGAAATTATTTTCTATTTTGGAGTATTTTTATCGGAAATTTGGAAATTATGCGACGGCAGATCGTCTCTGATGGATCAGGCAATTTGTAAATGGCGAGGGGGAAAAAGGCCTTCCGGTGTTTCTTCTCTTTTTCTCGGTAACACGTCGTATCGCGGAATGGAATTTCTGTAAGAGAAACGTCGAAATTTATACGAAACCGTCGTCCCTGGAAAAACTCGAGCCTGCGAGATGTACGAGGGACAATTTAAATCTTCTGGATTTCACGGAGACCCTTCAGTTTTTCCATGCTCGGCTCGTGGAACAAGTAGCGTGCTAAAATCCTCACCCTTCTCGCCCTTCGCGAGAGATCTCTCGAACTTCGTCTCTTAACGATTCTTCGGCATTCCTTTTATTCTTCCTGACTCTTCGATTTCATCGTTCTGATAATTTTCACGGAGAAATACCCTTCGTTCGATTCTTGCTATTGCTCGTCGATGAACGGAGAGCGGGAAATTCGTTGAAAAATACGAGAAGCCAAAAGTCGAGCTCAAAATCGGTATGCTATCGTTTTTATTTTTTATACTAAAACTACCAAGGCTGTCAAAATTCACTGGATCCCAGTTTTTTTTAAATTCTCGAAAATTGATAGGGGTGCCATACAACAAATATTCTACGTTTATCTTACAAAACAAAAATGATTTAACTGATCCTATTTTTAACTGAATTAACTGAACTCCTATGATTTAACTGAAAATCCTATTTTTCGCCTATTGATTCCTCTTTTTTCAAAGTACTTATTTGGTATATTTAAATATAATAGATATAAAGTCGGTAGTTTTAGTGTTAATTATTGGGATTTATAGGTTTCTAGGTTGTTTTTCTGAAGTTCGCTTAAGACCTGAAGTTTCGAGTGACTTTCCAAACTATCAAGAGGTTTTTGAGTATCAGCTGCATCGGTTAGATTGAATATCAATGTTTCGTGGACATTGGTGTTTACTTCACTATTCTCTTTGAGTTTCCGTTACGTCTGAAGGTAGTTTATACGACAGTACACCGTCAAATATTAAAGACAGATTTTTCCATACCGAATTTGACAATAGTTTGTAAATTTCGGAAATGTTAGCACTTCGCAACAGAAGTATGCAACCATGTAACTACAGAATGAAAGAATTTTCTGATAAATGAAAATAGTAATAAAATATAGAACAAAGGAAAAGGAAGAAAGAGGAAAATGAGAAACAGGAAGAATTATCCCTCGTGGATCGTTGCACGAGTGAAAAGCGCATCGGGAAAGACCGTTAAAACACAAACAGGAAACAGTGATGAAATTACGAGTGAAAAGTTACACACGCACACACACACTCTCTCCATTTTCAATTTTGTTTAATTACGACCTTAATCACTCGAACGGATGGAAACGGATTACTCGAGTTTCATATTTGCACGCGAACAAAGGGAATCGGCGCGAAACCGTAACGACTCGCTAACCGACGGGAACCGGTATTATCTGTGAAGAATTTACACACATTGCCGATTCTTCCCAAGTTTTTTAATTCCAATACCGCCAACTGTGACGAACGAAAATGTATTGTTTGATTTGTAGATTCGCCAGGGGATTAAAAAAAAGAGAGACAGAGTAAAAGTAGCGCCAGAGGAATTGTTACGATTGCGCAAACAGGACAGGTGAGATTACGACTGAATTTCTGTATACAGTTACCATGAAGTTTTCCCTCTTATTTTTTTTTGTCGTTCAACGACACGCCTCGTTTCAAGGCGGAATGTTGTTAAATTCGCGCTACGCCGTTTGCGTTCGGCGGCAGTCAATAAATGTCCCGGGAAAAATTGAAATTCTGCCAAGCGCTAACCTTCGAAACGTACTCCGCTTTTTTCCGCGACCCCGATCCCACGATCCGGCCATCTGTCCGATCTTCCTGAAAACCGATTCCCCAAGGTCTTGCGAGTCTTCTCGTATTGTCTGTAAACCTGGAATTCGCATATATCTTCGGGGAACTCGCGAGAAGAGAAAAAAAGAAAACGTCGCGCATCTGAAATTTAATGTTTCTCGATATTCGGTGGAATAAATTCCGGGAATGGCTGGTATCGGTTTCGGGCTACGGAATGGCGAATTCGATAGGATATTTGAAACCTGAAAATTTGAGTGTAATGAAATTTCGTGGAATTGAGAGCGGATTATATTTCTTTTGACGGGAATTTTGTTTAATTCTTTGTCGCGTATGGGATGAGAAAATGTGGTTTCTATTTATTATCTTGAAATGGAGAGTTACATGTTTTTTCAAATCATCGTGAAGAATACAAATGATAAGGGAAAAATCAAATTTGTTGATGGAAGAGTTGATGGTACTAAATATTTTGTGGATTTTTGTCATTTTAAATGTAATTGATTTATTTGCAATGGAAAGTTGATGGCACTTTTTTCCTGCGTTATATTTACATTTTTTACGTAATGTAATTTTGCAATGTTGATTTGATTTATTTTTAACGTGGATGATCGACGAAAACAATCAAGTGTTGATATTTGTGTAATTTTAATATCGATACAAAATTAATCCAATTTTCGACGTACCGATACTTCAATATTCTCTGCTACGTCTGCACCGTTATAAAAATAATTTTCACTAGTAACATTTATTATTTTATATGTCCATGTTGACTTTTAATTTTGAGAATCTCTATAACACCGGAAAAGCAGGAATAATATCCAACAATCCGCCTCTTCCTCACATCAAATGAAATTCTGCCCCCGTCAAAAAACGTTCGGAATTAAAAGTAAATACATCCCACGGATTTTTATTTCCTCATTACTACTTTCCCTCGTTCGTGTTTGAATAAAAATCGTGCAGAAACATAAAAACGTGTCGGCGTTAAACGAGAATAAACCGCTGCTGCAATTATTACCGTAATTTTTTCGCACCGTTAACAATATACTTTACGATTCACGCGATGCGAGTGGCATAAGGATGGCTTCACGATGAAATAGAAGGAAAAACATCCCCCTAGCCAGAGACTCATTTTCGAGGCAAATGAAAAATCGATCTAACGCCGATAAATCATATCTGAGAGTTCTGCGAGTGTCGTTCAACGGCCAATTCGATTTTACACCGACAACCCCGCAGAAGGGACGTCTTCCTCGTTCCCTAACGTCTGAAAGGAATTTATTCGAAAGATACGTATACCGGGAAAAAGTACCTGGTAGACATTTGCGTCGTGAATTATTTTCGTGAAAAAGAAGGTTCTTATTTGCGACAATGGGAGGCGTAAAAATGAGGTATGGAAGCTGCGCTGGATACGGAAGTAAAAGCTAGGACTTACGATCGTGGGCCTAAGGTCACATCTTTCTCTGTCGCCTCTGGACATTGTTTTTCTAAATAAGTATTTACCACTTAATGAGCGGGCTAATTATAGCATGATTCGAACGTGGTCGGCTATTACGCAATTGCAGAAGTTTAGTTTAAAAAATTACAATCATTTTTAATAAAACTAAGCCAATGACCGCTTATTTTCTCGATTAGCAAATATCGTGTCCCGCGAATATCGCGTGATCTGTAACGAATGGAATTTTCCGCGATCCGATGAAAAAATATTAACGATTTTATATTCTACGTGGTTCAAAGCTGTAAAACTGTTGGAATGGGCGAAATAATAACAGATATTACAGTTTGTTAATAGAATAGGGTGTAGATTTCAAGATTGGGACTCCCAATTAGTGGGTCCCAGTTTAAGTCCCCGTGATTTTTAGGAATTGAGAAAAAATTGGGAATTTTTTATCTGTGATATGTATATCACCTCGATGGTTTGGAATCCACTGAAAGAAGTAGGTCCTCTTCAAAATGATCATAACAGTTAATGCAAAAAAAGAATTGTGCTTGAAATAATTAAAATTAATTAGACAATTTGTGCGAAATGTATATGATGTATTGTACAGAGCGATGCGCTGAGAAATGTTTTGACGGATTTTATATTTATGCGGTGGTCTGGAAGGAAAATAAATGGGGAGAAATTGCGAGGGTCTCTGTATTATGAGTTGGACGAAAAAATTGTTAGCGTAGTATAAAATAGAGTTGCGGACATAATTAAACGGAACTGCTGTAATTTTAAGAAATAAATTGTGACGTATTCTCCTACATTTGAGGAAATATGTGCTGCTCCTGTAAAAGAACCATTCTGCAAAGTTCGCTAAAATACAGCATCTTATATAACAAATTTTGAACATCGCCTACGTCATTAATAATTCATATAAATCTGCGTGATACTATATTTAATAACAAAAATAAAAAATTGTCAAAATAATATACAGTCATCTGTCAATTAACACCTACGATTTAAAACAAAAGAAAAAGAATAGATAAAAAGAGTACACGACAGCTGACAAAACAAATGTTATCAAAACTTCCCATCGCTTTCAATCTTTCATTTTGCTGCAATCATCTATCAATCAAAACCAGAAACACACACAAAAAAAACGGAAATAAAATAAAAGAGTATGCGTCAGATCCGAAAACAAATATAAAAAATCCGCGAGCACCCTGAGTTTTTCACTTTACGACGTAGCGTGCGTCTTACGACACTTTTCTTCCGGCATTTCCGCGTGCCATTCCACCGGAAGTGATCGTCATCGAGCGTCGCACGAGCACCGAAGGAACCATTCAACCTCAGCCGTTCCATCGTTCGAAGCAATCGGGACGAAGTTCTGGCCGTGCGATTTTTCGCCACTGTAAAAAATCGCCGCATCGAAATTCCGCGATAGAGAAAATTCACGGAAGCGTGAAAGATCAGAAAGCGTTCGTTAGCCGGAATATTTCCGCTCGACGTCGACTCGACGTTAATGCGCCGATTCGACGAGAGGGAAACGCTCCGTTGATTTTCCTTCAACGGTATGCCAATGTTTTCCCTCGGAAATCCTGCTGGCATGGGAAAAAATGGTGTTCCGTGAAATTTGTAGAAGCATAAGAACGCGAGGAAAAATTCTGGACGATGGATTTAATACAATGTCTTCTTTTATTTTTAAATTTTTGTTCTGCAGAATTTTCAAATCATTCTGAAGAATCTGTGGCGATTTAACAATAATCGTATCGTGCGCGGTCAAATGATTGGTTCAATAGAAATACAATGTTTCTATAGAAACAAATAAAACAATAGAATAGAAACATAGAAAAATATAGAAAATATATATAAAAATAGAATGAAAGTATACAATCTTTTCTGTCATTAATTAACGGTGGTCTTCTGCGCTGTTTCCTAAACAAACTTGACAATATTCTTCATTTATTTTGAAAATGTATCATTGTTATTTTATAACCGGTTGGAAGAGCTACTCGCGTGAGGAGAAGTCTGCATAATGTGCAGGTACGGTAAGTGTTAACGGCAGAGGAATATCGGTGGGAAGTGAAAAAGGGGTGGAAAAATCGATGGAACATTACTGTTCTTCCCTTTTTGCATTTCAATCGTCGCTCTCGTATAATTCTATGTTCTAACTTCAATAGAATAATCGAACTCGCAGTGGGCGCTTGAAAAGAATCTAAAAACTCGACCGGTAATCCACAAACGAGTATAATTCTTCTTCACCACAGTTGTTGCTCGTGAAATTAATTTTTCACGTCCAACCGTCCGCGTAGTTATAATTCTAGACAGCATACGTTTCAGCACACTCTTTTTTTTCTCTCTCTGTTCAAATTCACAGACGCAATTTGAGGGGGAGAAAAAATTTGTCAACGTAAAAGCTCGCCAGGGGAGAAGAATTTTTATGAAGAATCGACACCGATCTGACGGCCCTTCCGGTGTCTGTCATTTGGGAGTTAATTGCGTTAAGTGAAAATTCGATTCAGCGGCACGAGTCGCAAGAAAATGAGATTTTCTTCGATTATACTTTAATTTGTTTTTGGTCCCGCGAGAACCGAGCCGTAATTAGCGCTCTTTTAGCTCACTCCGGAAGAATACGTTTGGGGTCGAGGGTGAATTTAATTTTGTTACAAGTCCAGCAGGGTCTTCTTCCTGGGCTTTCGCTGCTTTTTCCCCGGCTGCCGGAGACTCGCAAGGTCGTTCAGCTTTTTTGCCGCCGTCCAAAAATGGGTCGCCGTTTGATAAAAAGGGAACGACGCGGTGTGTTAGGGATGAAAATAGGTGAGGAAGATGGTAATTCCACTTGGCGACGAATTCTGAATCAACGACGAAGGCATTAATTACCGAAGATCGCTTAGAACGTTAAAAAATGATGACGAAATTTTCTTGTCGTATTATTGCCTTTGTTCTTGAATTTATATCTGATTTGAAAGGATTTTTCGGACGTTTTGTAAATCAGTAGCAATGATATTTGGAATATGGGACTTAATTTCGAAGTGGAGATGATTGAGGGAAGATTTTTATACAGCTGTTTGAATATGCGCGCGATTATTGTGGTTTCCGGAGAACTGAGAGGAGAAACAGTACCGTAATGGACCTCCTTTCGCGTGGTTACCTGATAGGAATGTTGTCGGTCGGTTTGATTTGGGTTGGTTTCATCGAATGTTCGACGGCGTTATTACGTCGTCTGGTGTTGATATAGTTTCGTGGAGGTCATCGCGAATAACATTTTCGCAGTCCAGAATTGTAATGCATATCTAAGTTTGAAGGTTGAGTTTAATAACTTCCGTTGGAATCTAGTTGCTGGAAGCTTCTGTCATTAACGTATAAATGATTGAAAGGTATCTTTTAAAATGTAATATTTGTAATTATTCGATATTTAAACCTTGAAAATTTCAAGAGAAATAGCACTAACTAATTGCACCAGAATAAAAAATATAATAGCAAATTTTACATTAAACATTCCGAGCGGAATATTTGGAAAAGATACGACAGAATTATCGGAATTCCTCATATAATCGCATGATAATACGATTCTCTATAATTATTATTATATCCCATTAATTTATTGTGGCATCATTATTGTCGGATTTCATCGCAGGTATAAAGTACAGTTCGTGTTAATCAACGCCGAAAACTTCCTCCAGAAGAATTATTTTAATTCCGTATAATCGTATTTACCTTCGTTATAATTACAATCATACTGTATTGTTATTAACCGACGTGTTCCGTAAAGTGATCTCGTTACAGCATTATTAACGGGTACTTCAAATAAATCTCTTCTCGTCAAAATAATTGCTCGACCGTACATTCTCTTCGATACATTTTTAATGGTCAATCGCGAGTTCTTTTATTTTTATAAGTGTATCGAATGTAACACTTCAAAATAAAAAAAAATCACAGAACACTTCTTACACTGCTGTCACTAAAAGACAGTTAAACATTCGACTTTTACCCTTTGCACTTCTTAATTCTTCGTCAACTACCAACAACTCCTTAATTAATTTACAAAATATATCAAAAAAGGGGGTCCTGGAAAAAGTTGCATTGATACAGAAATTTTTATTATTATTATTACTATTATTTTCGATATTGCGTTGTATAATGTCGAGCCACACTCGACACAGGAGTGCGAAGGGTTAAATTAGAGACTTTAAGATTCCTGTAGAAAGCAGTAAGACGTTGAAATCAAGGACAAAGGTGAGACGAATTTACGAGGACGAAAACAAGACTCTTCGAAGAAGAGATAGGTGCGGCTCCCGAAGCGTACGACTCGCGAGTCTCAAAAGGATTACGAATACTGCCAATACAAGCGATGTCCTCTAGAAAGGAGACTCGCGGTTGACGGACATGTAAACAGACGTTACAGAAAATTCTGTGAAAGTGGTACGATAATTTTCACAGAGGTTATTACGCAGGTGACAAGCAAAGTATAACTGGCTGACGAAAACAAGGCTAACGGAAGAAATGTGAATGGAAGGCGGGTCTGATTCTCACATTTCAATCGAACCACATGACAAAAAGAGAGAGACTATTTAATACTCCACTGTATATAGATATAGATTCAATTTTCTAAATAAGCAATCGTAAATCAACATTGCATCTACTAACAGAAAATCAACTGCGGTACATTCAGTTTGTCTACTATATTATTAACCCTTTGCCCTACGATTTCTTTACTGACTGCCTCCGCAATAATTGAAAATTAAACTGGTAAAATAAAAATATGTCAGTGATTCCTGCTATATCTTAGAATTTAAAGGAATATTAATAACATAGGAATAATATTATCGTGTCGTGTTCCACTGATATTTTTAATTTGATAAGTTTTGAGAAGCTTCAAAATTTAAAGGGTTAATTACTCCGCTAATACAAAGTGTCAATTCTCTCCTGGGCATATTTGCAATACAAACAATTAAAATTCCTCTTCGATCCTAAATAAAATCACTTCACGCCAAATTTCTCCCATTCGGTGAACAGAATTCACCACGGAAAATTCCCAAGGGTTGAAGAAACTTCTTTTCTTGCCTCTAGCAGCAGGTCACTGACTCTTTCGCTCATTGTCAAACACGCATACGCAATCGTACATACACGAGCTCACATGCAAATCCATTACGCAACGTACAATTTATTCCGAGGGTGAGTTTCG
Source organism: Cerceris ruficornis (assembly GCA_963989415.1). NCBI lineage: Eukaryota > Metazoa > Arthropoda > Insecta > Hymenoptera > Crabronidae > Cerceris > Cerceris ruficornis. Next base: position 22,484,681 of record OZ022521.1, on the reverse strand, counting down.
ATTTATCGGGAAAAGGCTCTCGCGAGAGAAGATCGCTCGTGTATTTTCTTCCAGAATCGAATTCTCCATTTCCAGCCAGCGAGCGGCCGGTGAAAAAAGAAACGTTCAAAAAACTATCTCGCTCTCTGAACGAGCACGAGAGAATTTCTGTGCACGACGTACCCCAATGGGGAATCTTGTTCGTTTATTTACGTGTTTCGCGTTGCCGGACGAAGAAAAAAACAGCGACGACTGGGTGCAAAGCAAAGCGGGCACGTGGATTTCACTGGTAGACCGAATATTCCTGCGAAAATTCCGCTTTATACGCAGTGTTTTTAAATTATGAAATTCGCCCCGTGAACCACGGTATTTGGAAAATTCAAACGGTTCTTTGTTACGCACGTACGAAATTGGATGTCGTGGAATGTGCGCCGGTGTAAATAAACGCGTGGAAATATGGGGTATATTAAATTTCTTTGATTTGCGTTAAATCATTGACACGTCACTTTATGACTCGAAAAATCGAAACGTATTTTCGAGAAAAATTTCGAGAAATATGTTACCTGTTTTAATTTAAACGAGGTCGAACGCAGAGGTTGCGGCAAGGGCATTGACTCCGGAAGGTCACAGATGATTGGAGATGATTTGAAAGTGATGATATTATGTTGCATTCTAATTCCGCTCTTCTCCTTCTCTTGTAGCATGAGTAGAGATCGTCTCATAGTGTTTATGACCTTCGTCAGTGTGTGTGAGGTCGTCTATTGTCTGTTTCACTCGAGGAGTTCGCGTTACGCGACGGACCGCGGCACCTTCTCCCCACCGCGCTCGAACTTCGACTGGCGGGCCCGTGGCGCGGGACTCCGCTGAGGCTACGGTGCCGCATGCGCAGTGGCTCGAAAGCCGCCGCCAGTGAAAAAGCCTACGTATTTACTTAAATTAATATATATATTACTTAGATCTTTTAGGTACGATTAATAATAACTCAAATGACTTATTTTTCGGACAATTATTCAATTTGAATATTTAAATATTTAAGTTAACACGTTAAATGAGATTTGTGTTTCGCGAGTTTCTCCATTTTTCTGCAGTGAAACTTTATATATTAAAATGACGTATTTAAAGTGCAATAACATTAAAGGTAAAAATAACGATATATTTAGGGGTACTTGACTTTTTTAAAGGACATACTTGAAGGTCGAATATATTACTAAACTTGTAAAAATTAAATTTGAAATGTTGTAAAGTATTTTCATTTGTTTTATCAGAACCGTTTACCGGTGACCTCGGTGACATTCAACGTGTTGACACTAAAAGTCCCGGCGTTATATGCTATTAAATTTCGATAAACTGAATAACTACTTTGGAAAAAATAAATGACGAGGTGAAAAACATGATTAATTAAGTAATTTAGATTTTATAAAATAGAAGTGGAATATTTGCTATATGGCGAAAAATTGGTAACCGCTTATTTTGACCGCCTCGGTAGGTTTCGTGTTAATAAAGTTACATTAGAGGAGAAACTGAGTCGGTGTTTCCGACTTCACGATAATAATTTTCTCTGATGGTTTACATTTTAGTTTTAGTTTGCACGTTTAAGTGAAAATGTTGAGCACCTGTTTCCCACTACAAAGTGGAGGAAAATGGTTACAACCATGGCTTCGAGGAATTGCAATAAGCATTAATTAGACATGAAGTCAATGAGGAATTAGATCGCAGGAGAATATCGCATCGGAAGTTTCCGTAGTCTAATGGCACAGCGTTTGCTTAAGTTTCCTGGTTGGAAACTTATCTCCGTATGTCTGCTGCACTAAACCTCAAATTATATTGTCTCCTACTCTGTTTAGCCTTGACTCAACGCAAAACAAAACACCTCGACGTCCTTTAAATCCATCAATTTTAAATAAAAAAAAATACTTTGCATTCTTGAGCTTCGATCTTCATAATTACACTCGAAAATTACCCCAAATTACGTTTACACGATTGAAATAATAATTTCGCGCAGGAATTCCCTGACGTCGAGGCCGCGAAACGATTGTTAGAAATATTTTCCGTTTCGCGAAATTCCGAGCGTCGCGGCAGAATAAAAAAAAAATTAAAAGCCATCCGCAGTATTTGCACAATAATGCTAAAAGGTTGGCTTTTTTCTTTCTAATATCCTCGGATCCACGGCAAAGGATATCGCAGCCGAATTCATTTTCACGGAGTTCGTCCAATGGCCGTGCAAGTTCAACGGAGTGTATACGTCCGCTTTTCATTTGCGATATGAAAAACAAGCCTCTCATCTATGGAAAATCAGCTTCCGTTGTTCTACTTCGAGATTCTACCTGAAACAAACGTCGAAATCGTTGGAGGGCGAACTTTTTCGTGGGTGTATCGATGATGTACCGAGGACGAACTGTAATCGAAGATTTCAGTGGAAGAATTTCAACTGAACGTTCTTCGAAATGAAATTTTAGAGAGAACCTGTTCGGACGGATCGATTGTTATATCGAATTGGGTGAATTTGGCAACGATAGACGGAGCTCTATCTGCTTTGGGGCGATTAGATCGTAATGAGCATTCGGAACGTGCGAAAGCAAGCGTATGATAGCTGTTGGAGTAGAGAACATCGAGGAGAGAATTGAGAGAAATAGAGAATTCAGAGAGGAAATCGATTTGATGGGGAATAACTGAGAATGACGATGTTTGAGCCCACCAATTACAATATCTTCTAACGCCACTATATTTAAAAATTACTCGTTAATAATTTAGAATCTCCTTACAGCAATTTTCTCGTTTGCCAGATTTTTTCAGTACTTTAAAAAGACTTTCAAGGAAGCCATTTTCATGCAAAGCTCTCCAAGATTTTGCCATGTTGCCGGTACCAGAAAGCAAGCAACAACTTTTTGCAAAATGTAAATGTTGACAGTTTCTGTGAAAACTTTCAAAACGGAACGTGTACTTTCCCGGCGGTTTTTATGAAAGACCGGTTTTTATTAAATGTTTCATTCTTCTCGACTCCAACTTCCACGTTTCGTGTTTCATCTCGCAATATAAATGAGGGTTGAAACAAATTCGACAGAAGTATTAGCGCGACTTAATTCGCAGAATTGAGACGCGGGAAAAAATGTTCCGGAGGTCAAACACATTTATCCATCTTCCCGCCTCGAGACATCGCGGAGTCCGTCTCATCTCCTGTATTGACCGGGAGGATGGATGTCCCTCTTGATCCTCCAGAGCCCTCTTCAGCATTAAGATAATCTTCCCGCCCTCACGAAAGTGTATCAAGCCTGTCATCGAATTTTCCGAAGCCCTTGACATTCCGAAAAAAGAAACCCCCAATATCCATCCTCCGTCTGTACATTTCTCAACGAACCCTTCCGCTATTTCATCCCTCCAATCATCCCCTTAATTGCAAGACAATTAACAAAATTAAATTCATTACTTGCAATCAAACTTCCAAATACGTGCACTCTTGAAATTGCGTCTTCCATTTCTGTTTACATTCGCAAATACAGCGAAATCGTATTACGCATTTTTCAACGAATCCCTCTTTGAAGTACCAAACACCTCGCTTTGCATCGCGTTAAATCGGATTATCGCGTAATTTTCGCAAGAGGATGAGAGAGAGAGAGAGAGAGAGAGAGAGAGGGAGAGAGAGGAAGAGAGAAGCGACGATAATTTCACGGCGTAACGAGGGCAGCGTTTCTACCCAGAAAATAATAAACGACCTCCAGCACGAGGACCCTCTCTTGAAAAGGGGTCAAAGGATCCAACGGAAAAAAGGACTCCATCGTTCCACGAGTCTCATTTATTTCCCGATGGCCATCGCACTTCCGGTCTCCCCATGCGGCCTACCGGAAACCACCGTCGAATCTGCTCTTCGATCGGTCGTATCGTCGATTATTTATCAGTTTTCCACGAGAAGCATCGACCAGAGAATCAGGGGCTATGATACGAGTACGAGAGAAGGTCCATTATCGCTGTGTACTCCGATCGAATGCGGAAGAACGGACGAGCGGATATATACGTCGACATGGAACGATACGTGTCTGTGTGGCGATGGTGCAGTTTAATTGCATCCAACTGACCGTGCGGTGCATCGCGTTTCATTGGGATCCCAACGAGGCCCCCTTATTACTTGGAGAACCGTTTGGTTGTGGAGAACGGGTGTCTCTTCAGAGGAGGATCTCTTCTTTTTCTACGCCGTTGTTTCCTGGATTTCTCTGTACGTTTCTGTCTTTATGTGTCTGTGGAGTTCTCTTGCTGGGTGTATCTCCTTTTTTTTTTATTTGGAACTCTTTCTCTATCTATCTTTCTCTCTTTGTACATCAGTGTAGTGCTCCTTGCATGGTTACGTGTTTCTCGTGCTGTTTCTCAATGTGTTTCATTACCTTTGCCTAGGTTTATCTCTCTTCCTCTTCTGCTCTCCATCCATTCTCCATTTCTCTTTCTTCTCGTTCTATTTTCCCTGAGATTTCTGAGATTTCCCTCGAACTTTCTCCGATGAAATCGGAAAGTCAGAAGTGCTCGTAAACTTTTTTATACTTCAAGCGTTATTTGTCCGTCGGAGAATTCGTATTAGCGTAATCCCGGGAGTCCTGCGAGTGATTAATTAGAGAGCAGGACCAATTATAATGCAAACTGAATTGTAACACGATGATTCTTTCAGGAAGGGAGGGAAGAATTTCCATTAAAAGTAAGAAGGGTGTTCGTTATGGGGAAATAGGAAAAGAGGCTGTTGAGATCCGATAGCATTAAAATTTCCGGGAGATTCTGGCGATACCGGGACGACTTTATCGTAATTGAATATCGGAAAATTCGCGACCAAACGACAATCATCGACCGAATGCTCCGAGGATTTGGAATAATTTAAAAAGTATTCGTTGTCCGTGTGCCGCGATAGAACGTCGAGTATCTGAAGAGCAATAAATATCCGAAAAATAGTGGTCCAGCAGCGAGCAGTCGTGAAATTTATGAGATACCACACTCGGCTTCGAAGAAGTGTCCCCAGGACAATCAAGGCGGATCGAATATTAAAATATTCTTGCACCTATTTTCGTCTTTGGGTTTTCATCGTTTGTTTGAGGCCGTTGTGACAAAAAAACGAAAAAAACGTTGGCTACTAAGTCATTTTGTTCCGTAATACAATATCTTCTCAATTTTTAGTCAATCGCAGAAGACAATTCGTCTTCTTAACGTACCGTTGCTTTTTTTTATTACGATGTGTTTTTTTACCAGAAATTCGCTGTAAGTGCATCTGATGTTCTTATTTTTACCAGCATAAATTGCAATTAAATATTGGGGACTCGGACTCTCAATTAACTGAAGCATAAAGCACCGTCAATTTTGGGAGATTTTCCCCTTTTTATTTAACCCCTTGCCCTACAGTGTCTTTGCGACCGCCTCCCCAATAATTAAAAACTAAATTGCTAAAATAAAGATTTGTCAGCGATTCCTGATACATCTTAGAACATAGATATAATTTTCTCGGGTCATGTTCCACTGACATTTTCAATTTCATAATTCTTGAGAAGCTTCAAAATTTCCTATTCTATCACGAGTGTCGCTCGTTGTTGTAGGGCAAAGGGTTAATGTATCACAGCCTCGTTAGCACAAAATCCATCTACGATACTTAAACAAAATTACTATACTCGGAAAAAATCAAATACACCAGTTCCTCAATTCACGTAGATCCATTTTACGCGAATGCAAATCGCCTAAGTAAATTATGTCACTAAAAGACAAAGAATACCGAGGATAAAAGCTACTAAAAGTTCTAGAGATGCATTTTCATATCATATTGCTTAACAAAAAAGTAATAATGAAGCTTCAAAATACCGCATAAAAGGCATGCAGTGTAATTAAGGAACGAGTGTACTAATATATTAATATTTCACCGCGTTCGAGAGCCTCTCAAAGGCACGTCCGATTTTCGACGAACGACCCGCGAGAAATAAGGGAAAATTCTCCGGAGGACAGTTCGCGATAGTACGAAATCTAGAATTCGCAGTAGGGTGCAAAGACGACGAAGGGAAAGGGCGGAAGTAGCGAGAATGGTGGCCCGTTAAATTTTATAGCTCCGACCGCGCGAGCTTTACGAACGGAGAAGCTTTCCGGCTTTCACACCTCCTTGGACAACGAAGAAATCGTTCTCTGTTTATTTCTTCCAGTCGCGCGCCCTGTTTCCTCGCTTCCGGATCGTCCGAGAGGGCAGAAAAATTGTGCCCGAAATTACGGCGCTCTTAAGGAGAACGATGACTCTTGGCAGAACGAAATTCCACGTCGTCTTGGGCCGGAATAATTGGCTACGACGACACTCAAGATGATGTTGCCCTTCCGGGACAAAGAAAAACGGATTTTCCTTTGCGCTCGGGACTTTTGCAAGATCTACGTCTGGCAAGGTTTCGGAGAACATTTGGAAGATCGTGTTTGACGTTTAATTACAAATATTCTCTGTTATTTAGATGCAACTTAGTCTATATTTGTTTTTTAGTTTAAATTTGTATGAACAACTATTAAAAGTATGAATTAAAATCTTCATATGTTTGAGAGAGATATTTCACCTAGTTTGGATGGTCGCGTTTTATTTTACAAGGGTAGAAAGTGATTATATCGAAGGATTTAAATTTGAGGTTTTAGGAATGAAGGAGAAAGTCGGTAAAAAGTTATCTACAGTATTTAAATAATAGAGTATTTCTAGGGTTTTGTTTACGGTTCAGCAAAGAATTATTATTTATGCATTTTGCTTTTTTATCAGTAGAAATTATTGTAGCAAAATAGATGCCGTCAGTAATCCGCCATCTTCTGACTTTTATACAGTACTATCCCCTTAATAAATCCAAAGTACGCAATATCGAGAAAAAGAGTTGACTCGATTACCGTGTAATAATGTATAAAAGAAAATTGTCCGACGATCACCGCTGCGCCTTTATCCGCCGGCATTCAACTAGCTTCCGACTGACCTCGAGTCAAAGGATTAAATCTATCGAAGAGACATCGAACGTCGTCTCGATGGAGTTGATTATCGGAAGAGGATACTCGTGAAATTCCGCTATAAACGAACATTTATGGGGCCATAAAATGATAGAATTCCATAGAAAATTCCTCGCTGGTAGCGACGATAAACAATTTAACGCGTTGGCCGATTGAGTGAGATCTTTTACAAATTCTCCAGCGCCTTCGAGTAGGTTTACGATAATATCGAAGGGGATTATGGCTCGTATGAAGTTCAAGTCTGACAATTAATGGATCTGAGTTCAATTTCTTATCAACTTTGAAAGTTTTTTCCTACGCGATATGTGTATCATAGCCTCGATAACTTAAAGCTCATCTAAAGTTGACGATCCTAGGCAAAATTACCATGGGAGTTAATGTTGAAAAATATCATAGGAAAAGATAATATCGAAGTTAACTACAAGGAAAGTCACTTCAAGGATGAATCCCTTTCCGGGAGATTTCCAGCTGAAAGTCTCCGTTAATTTTCTTGAAAATCCTTTAAACCACAAAATCCTCACGGAAAACGTTCGCTTATAATTGGCCTCCGCAGCTCTCCTTCGTTGGTTCGCCTGATTTAACAGTAGACAGGTTGTCGCGTTACATTGGATTACAAGTTTGAGACTTCACGATGCCGGAGAGGAGAATATAACTGAAAACTGTAACTCAAACGCGGATAATCTAATAATAGGTAACCGTTTGCAAACAACGGAGAGACAAACTGATTCCCGATCTTGAGCGGTGGACGGAAGCGTTCAAGATGGCGACTGTTCTCCAGTTTCCGTTAAAGAGAATAAAACTCCAATCTGTCGGAATTCTTTCGTAAATTCTTTTAAAAATTGAAATGTGCGTATATTAATTCTTTGACGTGGGAAATATTTTGGAAAGAAGATTTTTCGTGGAGGAGGGACAACTTTATGAGACTTCTTCAAGGTGGCGACTGTTCTCCAGTTTCCATTACAGAGAATAGAGCTCCAATTAGTCGGAACTCTTTCGTAAATTCCTTTAAAAATTGAAACGTGCGTATATTAATTTTCTTACAGTGGGAAATATTTTGGAAAAGAGGGTTTTCTTCGCGGAGAAGAAACAACTTGATGAGATTTCTTCAAAGTTGCGACTGTTCTCCAGTTTCCCAGAGAAAATAAAGCTCCAATGGTTGATGATTCTTTCGCATATTTGCTTAAAATTTAAATTTTACATATCCTTAATTAATCTTTGCAATGCCAGCCACATTGGAGAAGAATTTTTCCGATGATGGAGGAACCATTGAACGCCATTTTTTTAAGTAAACGCAAAACACTTTCCGCTTGGATAAAGTTTCTCTACCACTTTCACTAATTCTGATTAAATTCACAATATTGACATTTTCCCTAAGGATTCCAGCAGCCTGAATAAATTGAATGACTATTCTCAAGACGAAAAGAGTGAAAAAACTCCAGCAGCATAAATTGGAATTTTCCAAAGAGATGAAATTTCACCATATAATCGCAAAAGGTCGTATTTTTGCATAAAGATTTTCCCTTCAAGTTTTACGTCGGCCATTTTTCCAAGCGATATTTTTATCACGATATCAGTCGATTCCAAACCCGCCTCGAGTCGGCGATCTGAGTGACCATGGCGAAGGTCCGAAATATCGAAAAGAGAAGAACCAAAAGGACCTAACCGTAGAAGAAATATGTGCCCGAAGAATTACATCTTCGGGTAGGCCAGTGATAATTCACGTCCATGGCCATAAATCGCGCGAGCAGCGATTCGATAAAGATTCGTTTTATTCGTGAAATTGACCAGGAAGGTCAGAAAGGTCGGAAGTCAGCTCCTTCCGAAAATGGAAATCGAGCATGGTCCGTTGAATTGCCCCCGTCGACCGTTGACGAGATAGATTTTTCGCGGAGGTGAGAGAAAGGCGATCTGAGAGTACGTCGAGCAGAAATTTCTCGTTTCCGTGATTCTCGCCGAGCGATTGTCCTACGATACCAGGGAGTTTCTATGAATCCTCACTCCGGGGCTTCTGGGTTTTCGAACTTTTAAGCTTGAAACGTGAAACGTGTGTTTCGAGTTTGAAGGATTAAAATGTCGGGGAAAATTAGAAGGTAGTGAATTAAGCGAGGTTCAAATTTTGGAGGATAGATGGTATTGTGCGGATCTCAGCTTCGGGATTGGTTTCGTCTTTGTGGAGGAATGCGATGCATAGCGAATTAACTCAGTGCATCGTTTCAATTTGGTATTTAATAGCTAGATATTTTTACTATTTCCAGAATCACTAGACTGTAATTAATTACTTTTTGTGTCTTTGGCTTTAATTGGCCACTTTGCTTAGGACCTACAGCTTCAAATTAGTTCTAGGGTGGCTTCGGTACCACAAAAGCCGCGATAATAATTGAAAAGAAATTGCCAGAAGCCGAAAGAGTTCGAGATCAGGCTGACTAATTAAGAGCTCGAGTATTTAACACCTTAATCAATCACAGCTTTCAGTAGAACCTATATAAATCGCACAATTAGTAATTTCGTTCTGTTCCTTTCCAACCCTCTGAACTTTTTACCTCTTTACACTGTACTTCATTACCTGTACCTCTTCAGCCTTTTTTTTTACTTTTCTCCACACAATACGGAGGTTTTTGAGAACTTCGATCCAGAGAGTCACAGAATTTGCGTAACTGTATCGTAGGATGCAACGAGATAATTGCCATATTACAAAGTTCGACTCAGACGCGTGAAGTTCGCCGGGGAAATAGCGAGAAGACAGTTCCGCGGGGTAAAATCGGGAGGTCTGCGTATCGCCGGCACATCGGCTTAATTAACCGGAGCGCTATTTGGCATTCCGTTAACTAAAGACGATTAACTGATTGACCCAGATTCTCGGCATTAGCATGCATGCGTCATCTTGCCGAGTGTTGCACTCGCTCGCGATAATGGCCGAACCTCGTATGCGAATTAACGGCCGCGTAAATTGACACCGAGCATGCTGAAACTTGTCGAGTGCAGAGGGACGGGGATTTACGTTTTGAGAATTAGTGTTACGTTGAGAGAGAGAGCTGGAGAGAGAGAGAGAGAGAGAGAGAGAGAGCGACATTTGAAAAGCCAGGAACAAATGGTGACAGAGTGAAAAATGATAGATCGGTAAAAAAACAGAAGAAATGAAATCAATAGAAAAACAAAGAGAAAAAAGAACAGAGGTAGAATCGTAGAAAAACAAAAAGAGGGCGAGTGATCGGTACACTACAAAGGGAGACTGGTAAAATAGTAAAAGGTAGAAAGAGTGCAGTGGAATGGTAAAAAAAAAGACACAATGATAGAAAAACAAAGACAATGGGAGTAAGTGAGGGACGAACAGCGAAAGAGGGAGAGATAGAGTAGAATCGTAGGAAAGTGAAAAGGGTGGAAAGTGATAGCATCACAGAAACAAAGAATAAGAAAGAGAATCGTCGAAGAACAAAAGGAATACGGTGGAGGAAAGGGCGAGGGAAAAAATATTACAAAAGAATATCGTAAAAAAAAACGTGCAGGGGGAAGAAAAGCTTCTAGAATCAGGCGCTATCCCATTACTCTTTTATACGCACAACGTGAACGACTAATTACGTTCTACGAATAAGACACAACCCGGGAAAAGCTTGTCAGAGAGACGGCTGACAAGGTGCGAGCCCTGTAAGCGCAAACATGGATGACAAAAAGCCGTGTTCTATAGTGGATTAACGCGCATTAGGCGTCTAGTTTTCGTCGGGAATTTCGGCTAAACGGGGTGAGAACAAGAAGGCATGGTCGATGGTGTTGAAACTGCAGCATAAGATTCAATTTAAATACCGTTATTTTGAAATAAACCCTATACCATTCCTTAACCCCTTGCCCTACAATAACGAGTGACGCTGGTGTTGAGGTTAATGGGATAGGAAATGTTCATGTTTTGCAAAACCTATGAAATTGAAAATATCAATGAGATGCGACGCGGTAATATTATTCTTGTAATGTTAATATTACGTTAAATTATACGATATATCAAGAATCACTGGTCAATTTTTATTTTAGTAATTAAAGTCTGAATTATTGCGGAGGCAGTCACGAAAGAAATCGTAGGGCGAGGGGTTGAAGTAATTGTTAGCGAATAGCACATTTAATGGGTGAATTCACATCGAATTTATAAATACTATTGATATTTTCAATATCAGGGGTTATTGCGAGTCAAATCTGGTGCTTCGTTGGCTCCTAAATTCTACTTAACGGGGGACAATTTTTAAATGATACTTGACAAGGATCGGGAAAATGTAGCCCGTATAATATGAGATATCTTTTTCGTCGTGCAACAACGTAAATCGTAATAAATTCGATATAATTCTCCATTTTCCAACATAATAAATTACCTCTGAAATTGTGTTAACACAGGGAAAGAGTATTTCGAAACTTTCATCCGGGTCGGGTCGCTCTGCTAAGCTGGAAACAGTTAAATCTCTACGCTCTAAAAACCAGCTCGCTGAAAAACTGCACGTTTTAATTCTCTCCAATACCATTCGAGTATCAACAATTCCAACGTAGCATCGAGCTTCCGCAATTTCATCCGCTTCATCGTCCTTTCGATCCCTCGCCTCATAATAACCAGTAGTCACGGAGCATCTCGTCGACGAAGTGCAAAAGCAAACTACTGTGCACATCTCTCAGATATCATTCCACATTATTGAACCCAACGACTTTATCATTCCTCCAGCGTGCAATCCTCAACTACACCAAGAACAAAGACAAAGCGTCCGACTCTCAAATATGGCGACAAACTTCGAGCCGCCATCACCCTAACAAACTTCTCCCCAACCTGTCCTCTCACCCTCCCCATATCGCAACTCCCCCACAAAACCCTCCATCATCCCTCCAAGTGACCACAGCCGTCAAAGCCGAGACTGACAAAAACAAATTTTCATTTTTACCCCGCCTCCATCCGATACCCACCCCTCCCCACACGTCGCAACTCCACCTCCTAAAAACACCGAGAGCAACAATCTCCATTCCATCGTAATAACCATCGATTAAAACCCCCACCTCTCTCTCCACCCTTCAGACTTCCCCTTCACCCCCGGTGCCATGTTCAGTACGGATAATAGCAGCCAGAAATTCGATCTTATCAAGCGTAAATGACAGCCGAGTCCTCGACGAACCTCGGCTTACCTTCGCGACGATTCGACCAGGCTTCCACACCCACGCACAGCGAAACATTCACCCTACCACCCCCATCACGGCCATTCTCCTATCACACCCGCTGACCCAGGAAATGTCTCCTCGTCATCGATTAGTCCCTTGCATCCTGTCCGTCCGCAATTCCCTTCCTTCCGGCTGCCAAGTTATGCGGATTCGCACACTACGATGTCCACCTCGGATGTATGGACGGGGCTGCTGATGTTGATGCAGCTTCTATGTCCCTTATATAGGGGTAACTATAAAGGGACGAGATGATACGTGCATTCGGGATCTCGACTTCTCGTTGGTAGAATGTGAGATGGTATCTTGGCTTTCAGCCAGAGTTGGGAGCTGTACTTTGCAGAGGGTTGAAAGGAGTTGCTATGGGGATTAATATGGAGGATGTTGTGAGGCTGACTGTTTGGAGTGATGGGAAAGTGTATATGGGTGGGAGTTTTTTTAATGTGTTTATTGTTGAGTGTAAGTGGGTTGATTAGCATGGATGGTGAGGGTTTTGGGGGTTGATTGAGGGGGAGAATTGGGAGTGGGAGTAAATTAGATGTTGTTAGTGGATTTGGGGATGTTTGAGGTACGTATTGTGTAGATATCCTCTTATAATAGTGTAGGGGCGGGAAAATATCAGCAGTTCCGTTTTAAGGATGACGAAGGGCGGCGAGAGCGAAAGCGGGATTGGGTCCTGCTCAGGTCAGCAGACTGACCTTTTTCTCCTCCAAGGCCCGAATATTCTAAACTTACAATATAAGTTTAAAGAAAAATTTAAATTACCCACGACCGGATTCGAACCCTAGGCTTTTCTGTGTGAACCCAGAACGTTGCCGCTACGCCACGGCAGCTCTTGATGTTATGTTCTACAGTTCTACTTAAATATTGCAATGAAACTTTAATTGTAAATATCTTAAAAACTATTGAGTGTTTGCCCCTATAATAGGGTATATTTATAATAAGGACGACTTTCTCTACAAGTATGCAAAGGTTCAACCAAATCGGTGACCCGAAGGCCGTGCGTTCTCCTTGTTAGTGAGTGCGAATGCGAGTGCGAGTGCGAGAGAGCAAATAGTTGTGTGAGAAGGATGAACGGCTAGAATATAAGAAAGCGTAGGTTAAGGGACAAGCAGTGTTGTCGGGAGAGTTGTCAAGTGTTGTCCGGTGTTGTCCAGAGTAGCGAAGTGTTGCATTGAGAGTTGTCAGGAGTTGTGTGGAGTTGTAGTAGTCGAGTTGTATTAGTTGCGTTGTAGTTAAGAGGAATTTTGAGTTGTCGTATTATTTTGTTTGTTAATTAGTTATAACCTTTTTAATATATTGTTATTTATTATTCGGTTATTGAGTTGTGTTTAAAGTTTTTACCAAATCCCTCTTTGGAAAATCCGCCCCTCTACAATAGTGAAAACATCGGCATAGGGTCGACGCCGATCGGGTCAATAGGAATTTGCACGTAGAAATTCAGAATAGAGGAGTATCAGAGATTATTATTGAATTTAGAAGCATAAGTTGAGAATTAAGGGAGAAATAGCTTCGTAGAAACGGAATGGTACAAAATACTCTGTTCTTCTCTGACAAATTCTGTTCATTCGCGAATTTTCCCTCGCTGGAGAGAAAATGGATCGGTGTCATCCCTCCGTGTCTAAGTATTCGACTCCGGATCTGCTCGGCTTTTTAATTCGCCGCATTTTTCTTTCAACGTGAAAAATGATTTTCCCGGCACGGTCGAGTTTTCCATACATCGGTCGACGTGGAAGAATTCCGAGCGATCGAGATTGCAGATCGGTCCTGCGTGGAAAATGCACGGAGTCGCAAATAAACGCAACGAGTGGCTGGCAAAAAAAGGAGATTCGTAAAAAAAAAGGGGAGACTTTCATCCTGCACCCGACGTGATCGAATGACAAATCTCGTTCGTTTATTTGCGTATCTCGCGTCCCTGGGAAGAGAGAAAACGAGCAAGATGTCCAACCTCCGCCCGTTTCCGGCTATCCTATTCTAGATACTTTTCGCTTTTTTTACCACGACGCGAATTTACGTACGTTCAACGAGATTTAAGCACGTTTCTGAAACAAGGGGTCGCAGAGACAAGAATAAAAATACTTTTATTTTACAAGAAATGCAATTTCGTCCGGTAACTGTTCCATTACCTGGCTATTTAAGAGGAAAATTCATCTTCGATATTATTTTTGTTAATATCCTATTTGGCAAATACTGTATATGCAGATTTTGGAGTATGTTTTTCAAAAAAGTTGTTCCTTTCAAAAAAGTTAGTTATTTCGACACTATAGTCATTTACAATTGGAGTGTTTAACAATGCCCGAAAATGTCCCTTTTATTTATGGTCAACCATACAATGTTCAGCTACCCTCTGTAACTTCTAAGCAATTTATTTCCCAACATAAACCTCATTAAAATTGTCATTCAGCCATATAATATTCTTTTACCTTTTACAACTCCTAAGAAATTTATTTCTCAACATACACTTCATTAAAATTGTCATTCAACTGTACAATTTTCTTTTACCTTTTGAAACTTTTAAATAACTGATTTGCAAAATTCCTGACACGCTGGCTTCAGTGGGAATAAGCCATGCTCGCCCTACTTGCAATGATAATAAATTGGTTGTTGAAAAAACTGGACGAAAACTAGCAGGAAACCGGGAAACCATTCCTAATACGCGTTAATCTCGAACTCTTCGTCGGCAGGCTTCGCGCGAGAGAATAACAGGGTAATTTCCGGTAGTTATTATTTATGCAACGAAATAATTCGACAATTAGCCGGGCGGAGCTTAATTTCGCGTGTTCGATAGGATCGAGCGTTTTAGCAGCTGACTCTCATTATTCATTGCATGTGCACGCAGGATAAAAGCTTAAAATGTATAAGCGCAAGGGAGAGGGAAAACGTTTCCCGTAACGGACACCACCCACCCATGAATGTGCAAATTATTCTGACATTAATACGTATTAGCGAAAGGGCTGATCGGAACGATGGAATTCTATGTCGGATGGAGAACGTTTAATTCGATTCTGTCTTTTAACGAGCCATTGAATCCTGATTTTAGCGAGGCCCTTTGATCAGATTAGACTCATTGTGACGTGGATGTCGAATTTTCATTGTGATATTTGCACAAGATAAAATGAAATTTTTCTAGTAATATGAGAAGCTTTCAGTCTGTGTGAAGAAACAAAGAAGATATTTTCTTTTAAGTTTCAACTGTCTTTCTGTATCGGAATAGGAGGAATTTATATTCCTCTATAACTATTCTTAACTTCATAATAACTATTGTCTCCGATTATTGATTAATTTTTATTGAAAAAATTCTCCTTTAATGCTCGTGGTTTCTGAAATTAACGCCTTGCCGTACCATTTCTTTTGTGACTGAATGCGCAATAATTCAAAATTAATTGCTAAAATAACAATCCATTCCTGATTTCTGAAATAGCTTATAACCTAACGCAATATTAATAGAATAGAAATAATTTGATCGTATCGTGACCCAGCGATATTTTTAATTTCATAGTTTTTGACAAATTTCCAAATTTCCTATTCCATTTATCGCGTCACGAGTGTCACTTGTTATTCTACGGCAAGGGGTTAAACGTACCAACAGTTATTTCAAAACTACTATTATTATTCCCATTGTATTATTATTCCTATTATTCCCACTATTCCTAAATTCTATCATTATTCCTACTTTTCCTACTATTCCTCCGATTTTACAAAGTATGCAGTAGATTCTAACCGATCTTTCTTCATCTATCCTATATTTACACAGAGTACATCGATTATTCCACTTCCCCTCCCAAACGACAACCCTTCAAAACGACCTCATGCCCGTCCACGTGCCCTCATCCCCGTCTTTTACCTATCACCATGAAAAACCGTTCACCTTGCTCCATCCAGAAAGGGCAATTGAGGTTGCAGAAAGTTATTGCGCCGGCACAAAGAGCGGTCGTTGTAATCTTCACGACGTTAAGGGAACTCGTGGAATAATTTATATGGTAATGGACAATATCAAGGATATACCAGGGCTGGCTGCTGGATAGCCGAAAGAGTTAATGAATATGAAAATTAACCTCGACGTTGGCCCCTGCCAGTAGCTAGGTCCAATCGTAAAAGCAGGTGGCCTAGTTTTTCCCCTATAATTGTATTCTATTATTTTCTCCAATAATTGTAATTGTCATAAATGTCGCATATAGACTTTCCAAGAGGAACAATTGTGTCTTATTTGCATACGATTCCGAATTTCGACACGTACCTTCCGATGTCATCGGTTAATTGTCAGTTTTAATTTCGCTGGTCGATCGCTCGATGCCTAATTGCATTCCGATTTTCAAATTTTCGACGAGATTTGATGCACGAAAATTCTGAGGGGAGAATTTGTACCGGGGCTAATGAACAATAAAGTAAAATGCCTGTTAAAAGTAACGATGGAGTTCATGCTTTGCTGAATTTTATGTGAGATGGAGTTTTGATGATTTTTTTCATTGTCTTCTATGTTCGTCAGACTTTTGTTGTATAATATAGGTTGCAGAGGAATAGAGAGAAGAGATTATAGTCGTGCTAAGCCATGCTTGCGAGGATACGTTTTATTTTGCGTTTAATTTATGCCCCAATTGATCATCCTGTTGGTCGACTCGGGCAAACGAAAATGAACTTTGTGGAACGAGTCTTTTATCTCCCGTATCTTCAATCTGCGGTGCTCTCCTGCGAGCGTGTTTATCACGACAGAAAATAAGATTAAAACATCGGCATTCTATGATCGATGTACTTGTTTCTGTAACTTTTTACTTTCTCCGTTTCCCCGTTAAATTAAATGGGATATCTCTGATGATTATATAGACTTTTAATATACTTTCACCCATAAAACGATATTAGATTCACAAAAAAGTTCCTTTTCTGCGTCGGTGCATTGTTCCTGTAGTTGCATTTAATCATCGTCCCTTCAAATTTTATTTTATCTTATATGTACAAATTTTATACGAAGAAAAATTTCAAAATTTCAAGCGGACTAACATTTGTCCCGATTCCGAGCAAAAAAACCTATCCGTTTTTTTCATTTTCACCTATCCACGCTGCACAATTATACAATAAAATTTTCCATCGGCCAATATTCACTCAGCAACTTCAAATTCAAATACCAATGTTCCAAATTAAACGCGAAGTTATTCCACGTTTTAAACATCGTGCGATTTTATTCGCGCGCGAACTCCTCGATTAAATGGCCGCAACCGGTGCTTCATTCAGGCCAATATTTTTCGAGCACTTTAAACGTCACGTTTTCGAGGAACGCAGAATTAAACCGCACACGACGAGTCCTTTGTTTAACCAATTTAAAGCGTTGACGATCGTGGACACCGTGCTTTCCGCCGCGGAAGCTGCAGACGTTTCCAGAACGTTAATTTCGAAGAACACGTTGCTAAATTTCTCTCTCCATCCCTCGCTCGTTGTTTGCGAAACTTACCTCTGTAAGCCTCGCTGCTTTCGATGTTATTGTGGAACCTTACTTACTTTTAAACGTGTCGTTGCGACACCATCATCTCATGGTGAAAATGGTAATTTGTCCCGACACGTTCAACAGATTTTTTCTAAATTCAGTGCATCGACTCGCTGATAAAATTGAAGAATAGAAAGAAGAAAGCTGAGAAAGTTTTCGGATCGAGCTGCATCGGATCGCATCAATAAGGGTTGCTCTAAATTCTATACGTAGCTCTGAAGCACGGATAATGAGATCAGGGAAGTCTCCAAAATTAAATTTCCCAAAATCTAGAAAATACCTGTCGCTTTATGACTCCCATCGTAAAACAGCAATGCCATTCGATTGTAATTTGGCTCATTGGAATTTTGAAATAAACGCGACAGCCATCCGATGGAATCGGTCGCTCAAAAAGCGAACATTTTAGAAATTCTCAAAATGGAATCTTTCGAGGATGGGACGTGTAAGTTTCCTAATGCAGTACATACTCGACTGTATTTGAATTAATGTATTCGAATTTGTAGTTTCCACGTGTAAATAGCGGTACCAGTTGTAAATAGAGGCGCAGCGTTGCAAACACAGAATTCTATATAGCTATTCGTATGCCATGCCATGCCATTCGAATAAACGGTTTAACGCTCGTAACCAGAGCGTTAATTTAACTATTTCTCCCGATGCCTTTCGATATAACGCGGAAGGAGGAATGTTTCTACCCTATATTACAAATGGAATAGCAGCGAAACGCTAGCTCCCTCGTTACAGTACGCATCGAATGATTCGCGATGTAAACGAGAGCTTTATACGGGATGAAAGACAACGAGGGAATTACGGAGAACAATGAGATCATATTTGCAAGAATGCCGAGCGTACGTTTCATACAGATCAACGCTGAAAGTGGGATTTGTCTGTTAACGCAGAGACGAGATAGGATTAAAGCGTTTCCTCTCTAAGAGTCCTTCGTTCTGTTCGTTGAAATGCGTCGCATTATCTGTTCTCTTGTCAAAGGTATCGGCGTTAAAGTGTTTGCCTTCTGGCAACTCTGATATTAGTGACATAACAGTGCCTTTCTCTGAAAAGGATGAAAATATCGGTGATAAAAGTCATTAGAACTTTCAAAAGATTTTTTCTTTTCGTGATCGTCTAATTATTTTTTATGCAAATACTGTATGTCCTTTGAATTATAAAATCTCTCTTTATGCCATTTTCCCCTGAATTTTTCTACAGTATAATTTATTAAAATACTTTTAAGTTATGCAATATGAATGTTACAGAGTGAGTTAATCACCCTACAACCTCGTAAGGCTAGAGAAGAATCGGGAAATCGATGTACATAATTTCCAACCCTCAAAACAAACCCCGCCGAATCTTTTAACCCTCTCATTTATTAATGCCCGAATTAGCCCGACCATTGCCGCGTGAAAACTCCCGGTATGCCATTACGTTGTTAAAAGTTCCTCATGTCGGTGGTTTAAATTGCAGAAATTCCTGGTGGTCCGCTCGTAAATTAGCCACGTTCACCTGGGATACGAGAGATTAGAGGAGCATCCAATTTTTGTTCTCATCCCTCGAGGGCCCCCATGGCGGAAACGTCGGTGGTGCCCGTTGGAAGAGTGGCAAATCGTGGAGAGCGATGCAGCGGAAATTCTTTTCGGAAATTTCCGATCCCCTCGGACGATTATTATGCTAATGGAAAAATCACGTTACGTGGAAAAATCGAGGGAGAAACGCCGGGAGGAGTCGTCGATACTGATTCCATGGGAGCGACCAGTCATCGAGGCTCTTTATGGACACCGTGGAGAACATTTATCATTCTGACGCAACGCGAACTAGAATTTCAAAACGCTTAGAAATTCGATTCGAGGTTTCGACGTTTTTGAGTTCCTTACGACTCGCTTGCTTTCCTTTTGCATTTTTTCGATTTCAGCTGCTGTGGTCATTTCTTCTGGGACCTACAGTTTTAGGTGGACATCGAACCACCGTGGATATGATCAATCTAATCATTATCTCAATCACCAACATTTTCCCCTTCCATATAATTTTCTTCTTAACCCTTTGTGGACGGAGAAATTTTGAGTGTTGAGAGATAATCATTTATTTGGCGATCAAAAATTATTTTTCTATCGGAAAATTCGAGTGTTAGTGTAAAATTATACATTAGTATTTGCAGAATAATATTTCAGCGGTTATCTTTCAATTTTTCAATTCTAATCCTGTATACATGCCTCGATAAGCTATAATCAGATTTTTTCTCAGACCGCATATATGCGTCAGTAGTCCTCAAAGGGTTAATTTAAATTTTGTATAGATATAACAATTTTTCTTTTCATAGAATGCAATAAGGAGTCACTGCTAGTCTTATTACTAGAATGAAAAACACTTTCAGAATTCTTTTCAAAGAATTCACTACCACTATCACTATCCAAAACTCATTAAATTTTCTTTCTTCATTTTTTGAGGCCAAAATATTAAAATTTGATTAAGAAAAGGCGCTGTTATATCAGCGAACATGTTAATCACTACGTTTGTAATGTTTTATTGATAAGGCAATTGTCCACACATTCCACAGACAACGAGTTTAGACTTCATTTTGTCACCTCACACGTGCCATTTAACTGCAACGACAAAGTACTATTGTCACGTCAGAGGTGACTTAGACCGTTAAGGGTTAATATTGATTTTATTGAATATTTTTTATTGTCAATATTTTTAATATTGAAGGGTTAATATTAATATTGCGAAATTTTGATTTCGGGAATTAATTCTGAGTTATTGCGGACGCAGTCAAAATAGAAATCGTAGGCCAAGGGGTTAAATAATAATTTAGTATTTTATTATTATTAATAATAATAATAATAAAAATTTCCCAGAGCCGATAGGGGATTTGAACTCGAGACCACTGATTGCAAGTGCGATTTTTTCCCTCCTCGTCCACCGTAGCCCAGCTACGACGAATTTCTTCGTTTCAGGCGACGGTGGCGGGAGTCGCGAAAATTTCTCGCCTGAGAAAGACGATCCCAAAAGATTTCTCGGCCGATGGGGCGAAAGAAGCGTATCATTAGCGACGGAGAAAAGAAGATTCCTAGAAGATGGAAACGCGAACGACAGACTTACAGTCATTAGGAACTCGATATCCCTGAGCGTATTCTTCTGAGTGGGCTGCTGCACTGTTCGACCTACTTTCCTTCTGTCCGTCACATTTTCATTAGAGGAAAAACATGCCCGTAGTCGTCGGATCTTCTTCGAGCTTACCATTTTTTTTTCTATTCGGACAAATTTCATCGATATTGTTTCACTTTTCAGTGGCTCGAACGGTGTGAGAATGAGCGAAGTTGGGATATCCGTCAGTTGTGGGATAATACTTGGAAATTGTAACTTCATGGATTGAATTCTATAGAAATATTTATTATAGAATTGTGTTAAATATAGAAGCGGAAGAAATTAATTAATTCTCGTGAAGTCTCACTAGCAGGACGTCCTGTGCCTCGTTAAATTATATAACGAGATCGACACGTCTCGAAGAAATATTCTTCTGCATAAGAAGCTGCACAGTGTCGGGGCATTAAAGATAGAGCGAAGGAAACATCGGGAAGCACACCTTGCCGGCAGAAATCTTGTTAATTAACGTCTACGGAGTAGCGCCTTTAATTAAATTCCATTCGTACGCCCTTCTAGTTATTCGCTCGCGCAAAAAGACGAACTTCCGTCAACGCCTGGACTTACGATCAATTATTTTCCATTCGACTCGATTATCGACGCTATTAGAATACACCAGTCTCAAAGGTAATTAAATTTGAAGTTTAATTGTCTTCTGAACTCTAAGCGAAATAACCGTAACAGTTAAAAACGAAATTTCGAGCGATCTAAATAAATAAATAAAAATGTAACATAAAGTGAAAATTTTGCGAGAGGACGACTGGAAACATTGTATTACGAAGTCGATAACAGTCGAGAAAGATAACATTTATCTCGTTTATCATCGCTGAAACGATTTACTTTGATTGTAATTAAAACGGACGAAAAAACGGAAGAACGTAAGAGAAACCCCGAGTCTCGGATGACCGATGAGAATTCTATCGGCGAGCAGCGTAAGTGTCGGTCGTTAATTAAGATTAATAGACTGCAAACGTTATTACTCGCCCGTGGCACGCTTCGAGATAATTACTTTGCAATTAAGTAATATGCCTATGGGCATGTTCGCAGCTGCTTAACCGTTGTAATTTCCATTTCGGTATCTGCGTCTGACATCGAAATTACCTAACGATTCGATCGATTTTAACCGTTTAACGCTCGAATTAACGTCTCGATGCAAAATCCGTGAAACTCGGAAAGAAATCATTCCCTGACGTTGCTACTTATTTTGTGTTTTCGCTTTTATCCGTCATTTTTCCTGGTACCAACAATTTTATGAGGATTCATCGAATGAAACATCCTGCAAGAAGTGATAGGGAACTCGAATAAACTAATTACGTGTCCAAGTCTTCAATCATACCACCGTAGTCTCTCTTTGCGTCTTATTCTTCTTTTTACATTTTCTCTGTATTTTTTACAGTTATTTCATGTAAATTTTCTGCAATTTTCTACAAGAGCTACATATATTAGATATTAATTAAAGAAAAATCTTCCAGCAGTGACAGAAGTTTGAATTCGGCCAGTAATTGGAAAAGTCCAAGTCTTCAACTCCATAATCACCATAACCTGTCAGAGATCATCCGTTTTTTCGACTTCTAAAAGTTCAGCCTGCAAGAAAGACGGCGATTTGTCGAATTAGCGGTGTCATTTAAATTCCCGACGTTGTCTCGAAAAGAAGAAAAGCGTTCTCGCCTTCTTTCGACCGGTCGGAGGCGGAAGAATAAAAGAATTCTGGATGTAATTTAACGCGTTTCTCGCGGTGGGAATTTTTGGGGAATTTTTCTACACCGAAGATCCAACGAAGAATTACGTTACGACGACCGACTGTACAAATTGTCGGGTGAGCTTGAGTTCTTGAGATCATTTTAATTTTCCTTTGACGGAGTTGCAGAGAGCTAGAATGAAAACGCTGGGGTATTGGCTTATTCTCGTGAATATGATTTGACATTGCGAAATATCTGTTGGAATTTAGTAGAAGGATAATTACGACGTTTCTTCCTGAATTAATATACAATAAGTCTTCAATTAAAAATGCAAAAAATTACCTGCTAAAATTGAGCCG
Source organism: Cerceris ruficornis (assembly GCA_963989415.1). NCBI lineage: Eukaryota > Metazoa > Arthropoda > Insecta > Hymenoptera > Crabronidae > Cerceris > Cerceris ruficornis. The sequence continues at coordinate 22,461,906 of OZ022521.1, read as the reverse complement.
GTCATTCGATCGCGCATGGTACGGTTAGTGTTAAAAATGAAATGCGTTTATTATCGAGCGAAAAATTAAATATCATCAGAAAATAAATCAAACGAAAAATTTAATTTTAGCTGCGTTAAGTCTGAATCAATTTAATTCCCGGATTTGCTATCATTTATATCAGTGCAGCATCGTTAACGCCGCAGCCACCGATTAATCCTTCAATCTCTTGAAAGGAATGCTTCTTCATCCTCTCCGAAATTGGCCATTTTACGGAGTAATTAATTAATGTTACAGAGTAATACAGAAGTAACTTCACGAGAACCCAGCAAACCCATTCAATGACCATAGTAATTAGCACTTTATAAACAAACTACAACAATAAGAGGACTGAAGAGAGGCTGTAATGGCTTTGAAATAGGTCACAAACAAGTCGATTGCAGCTTTTCACCGTTCGTCATTCGGTAGTTCGGATTAAAAGAGAACAATCAACGACCCTCGTCTACTTTTTGACTTCTCCTCCACCCCATCGAGAACACTCGTCCTCGAAATTTTCACAAATTTATCAATTTCTACCGTTCACAAGTAGAATTCTCGTGGTGGTACAAAGTTCAATGTTAACCCTCAACCATCCAATTTATTTTTCAGTATGTAATTTAGTCACGTGATATTGCACCATTAAATTAGAATTTTTCATAACGTAATCCACTTAATTGACAAGTATTTAATTTTAAAGAAAGTTTCAAATTTTGTCTTCAATTATAACAATTTATCGATAAAAGAAAATTGATTTCGTCGAATAGAAGCACAGACTTATCATGCAGTGCTGAAGAGAAGTCTCATGAAACTTTAATTTATTTCCTTCATTATGCAATCCAATCAGTACATGTAACACATTAGGATCTAATATTTCTTTGTAAGTAATTTCTCACATTGAAAAAAAAAATTCTTTCCGCATTACCTGATATATCGCAAATACTTTGGTCGATCAGACTCGCATTCCTTTAGAACCATTTTCCGTGGGACATCTTTTCAACACCGCACTATATCTGACATTACCTCAACGTCGCAATGGCCCACGGATAGTTGAATTGCTAATTGAAAATTCAATTTGTCCCCGAAGACGTAAATGATTCCGCGCGGAAGCATCGCCATAAAATTGGCTCGCCTCAGTTTAACACGATTCGGTTTCCCCGTTGCAGCCGCCACTTACTGCACGGTGCAAAATCGATAACATCGGCTAATCAGGAATGATAAGACGGCAAACTAAGCTCCCGTTCGATGGCCAACGGCGCATTAACGGCCCACGAGGCCTGTAATTTGCTAAACGATCAACGGGCACACAAACTGACAGCCTCCGCGAGGAGTGGATAAACATCCGCCGAAATTTATCTCCCTCCTAATCCCTCGTGTTGTTTGTACGAATATACACGCCCTTCTGATCCACGATGGGAATAATATGGGGAAAATGGCCCTCGTTTCACCGTGAGATCGTGAATTTAAAGTCTCGAGAAACGAGCGGCGACTTTTGCCTCGTAGTGCGCCAATTTCCTTGGAACGAAGTTCGTAACGAGCGACGAAGATTTGCATATTCCTACACTCGGCCCGCCGTGAAGCCACGTCGAGTTATGGGGGTCGAAAATGACGAATAGCTATCGATCTTCTCTCCGGCTTTCGTTTTAGAACCGTTGACAAGGGGTTGCTCGAAAACTTGCTGGGGTTGTCTTTACGATATTTTCGTTGTAATACGAGAAGTTTGGTTGTAGGTAATTGGACTGTTGAATATGGTAGGAATAAAGGAGGGGATGTTGGTAATTTAAAGATTTTATGGTTGCTGTATTTTATGGGTGTAGCTGTTGGTAGCTTGGAGCGGTATTTATCCTATGGACAGTAATATTTTTACATGTTTTTATGCAATGTGCTATGATAACTAATGATCATTTTGTTTAATTGTAAGATGTACCGTTCTAGGTGCGTTCCGAAGTATCTAACGATAATATGATAAAATTCTTGAAAGTCGTCGAGTAAAAGTTAAAGTATGACTTGTCCTCGCAAAATATCCAATTGTCTCAACTGCAAATAACGATTAATCCACTCAAATCGACGAGCAAACGATCTATCTCGGTCATCTGGACGAACAATAAAGAGATAATCACGTAACCACCGTAAGGGTTAATCCACTCGGTGCAATTCCCCTGGAAACGGAGACAAATTACGACTTTATGAAATTCCTGTGTCTGAAAATATTCCAATTGCCGGGATTCTCGTTGCGTAGGTCGGACCGGTTGCTCGTAGAATTTGTAATGTGCAATCTTCATCGGCGGGCAATTCGACGATTGAATTTTGTGTCAAGAACAATTGGGTCCGTTTCAAGAATCGAATGCATAAGTAAGCTCCACTCGTTATTCAAAAAGGGAAAGCTACACGACGTCATTTGCATAAATCTATATCTCCAGAGAGCCTCTGTACGCCACGCCCGGTGCGTATGTATATCTGCACGTTGAATTTTCATGTTGTCCCTTTAAATCCCCGTCGTACGAGGCGATATTCTTCGATCCAATATATTTTCTAGAGTCTAGCAAGTTCAACACCCCCATAGCTCCCACTCTTCGCGGAATCGCTAGGTATCCTCCTGATCGAAATCCCTGAGGAACTTTCCCTCTTTCTTCTCCTGCCTTCGCGTTCATCCTCTCCTTTCTCTGTTGGCATTAGTTGCCAAGGGACCAACGGAGTTTCCGGGAACTGAATTATCATTTTGGTTGCGATCCCTGGAATTCCTCTGGAATTTCTGGGGCGGGTTTAACAAGTGCCGATAATTCAGTGGTTTCGTGATGTTTTTATTAAGGAATTGTTTGGAAAAATATGGCTTACTGTGTAATTTTAAGTTGTTTTTCGATGTGAATGATTTTCAGGGAATTTAAGTGCTCCGTTTCTCGAAGAATTGTTTGGGGAAGTAGCTTGTATCGCTATCTTGGGTTATTGTGCTTTTACTAAATTTATTTCCAGTATTTACAAAACAGATGTTTGATAGATTTTTTTTGCGTAGCTTCATAGTATGTTATTTTATTTTTATCAATTTTATGTCTTGCATTTGTAAAAGAATTCTTTGTGCACGTAGACGTCACTGTGTTATGTTGGATTATTACGTTTTATTGAATTTGTATCGAGTATTTATAAAGCAAATGTTTGAAAGATTATTCTGTGCAGCTTTACAGCACATTATTTTATTTTTATCAATTTTAAGTCGCGCATTTCTAAAAGAACTCTTGTGCACGTAGACGTTATTGAGGTATATTGGGTTATTGTATTTTATTAAATTTATATCGAGTATTTATAAAGCAAATGTTTGAAAGATTATTCTGTGCAGCTTTACAGCACATTATTTTATCTTTATCAATTTTAAGTCGCGCATTTGTAAAAGAATTCTTTGTGCACGTAGCCTGCACTGTGTTATCTTGGTTTATTCAATTTTTATTAATTTTAACTGGCGCGTTTGTAAAGGAATTCTTTGTAAAAGTATCTCGTGCCGTGTTATCCTGCCTTATTCTATTTTTATTAAATTTGAAAAGATTGCTTCGAAAGAATATTTTACATAGAGTTACATCGCTGTACGATATTTTTGTGAAATTTATATCGTGCATTTACAAGGAAATTATTTGTAAGAGTATCCCGCATCGTGTTATCCAAGTTTACCGCATTCTTATAAAATTTATAGCTTTCTAACTCACAGTTTGACCGCTGAGCTTACCCGTGGCTTTCTTATCGATGTTCCTCGACATATCGCAGCGAGAATCGATCTCTACTTTCGGATAAAGTCAAAGACAAACGACGAGACGATAACGAAGACAAATCTCATGGTATTACTGTTCGACAAAACAGTTAACATTAAATTCAATCTCGAAACTTTACCGACGTATTGCAATATCACCTCGAAAACGCAATATAGAAACTTTACGGCACCTTTTCTTTTTACTAGCAACCAAACAAGAAATCCTTTGGGTGTATGGTGGGTAAGGAGGTAACGGCTTAGACTCGCAATCAAGAGAACCTGAGTTCAAATCCTTCGTCACCTCTGGAAAATTTTTCTTATGTGATATGTATTTCATAGGAAAAATTATTAATAACGTTAGAAAATTATGAGATTTGTGTATCATAGCCCCGATAATTCGGAGTTTATCACTAAAACAATGAGTTCTTTGGGCTATCGTAATGCCGTCGGGTAATGAGGTCTGAACACTTGGACTTACAATTAAATTAGGCTGAGTTTAAATCCTCCTCCGTCACTTCTGAGAATGTTTTCCTAAATTATTATTTAATATATCATACTGTTTATGGTTCGGAACCCACCTAAAACAGAAGGTTCTAGACGAGATGACTACAACAATGAAAACCAAAGAATATTTAGGAGAAAAAAGAAATTGTTAAAAATAATAGAAACGAAAAGTGCGCACAATGTACGCGTACAATGAAAAAAAAAGAGTGATTTCAGTGAGAATTAACAAATCTTCAGGAGATTAATCGACCGGAAGAAAGGTTTGAACGGCAACGCCAGAATGGGTAATCCGTTTCGTTTACAAAGATAATACCTCGCTGTTTTTACGAGCAACAAACGGCCCGGGGGGAAATTGTTGCCAGCATATTTCCCCGTAAAATCCTTCGGCCGCGAGAAACATTCGATAGCTCGATACCAAGTAGCAAATATTATCATAAGACGCCACGGCAATTTCCCTGCCCGAAACGATCGTTCATTGCAATCAACGACGTGTGCCAAACGCGAAAGAGCCCCGACGTTAGCATGCACAAGTATCGATCTCCTCCTTGTATTTTCTTCGGTAAATATCTGCGTTGCAGCGTGCAAAAAGACTGGGTAAATTGCTGATTTAATTGCTCCATTTTCGCGCCATTGAACGACGACCATTTAGCAGTATCTGTTCAATTTAATTAGTCAGCATAAATTGTATAGCTATTTCCTTTAGGAAATTATATATAGAGCTATTCCAGTTTAACGAATGGTATCGCAAGAAGGCTTGACAATAAAACACGCTTAACAATGCACCCACTAAAAATGCATATTAGCAAGAAACCCATTGCACGATACACCGTGCAATCTCGTTAGCTTGAAAATAAGAGGCAAACTTTCCACTTTCGATCGTCAATTACTTACGATTTCCGTAGTTGTTCGTAAATTTCATTTCCATCGATAATCCCTGCCGTAGGAGCCGGGGGAGAATTTCTGTCCGGCAACGTTAAAACACCCCCGAAGGGGGAGGATCGGTCCGCGTTATAAATTTTTTGCCCCCGAGAGCCGAGTCGTGCTACCGACGAGAAATTTATGGAGATTGAATGGTAGGAATAACGAAGTAATATTCGAAACTAGCTACGTCATCGGCCTCGAGAGAGGCACGATATTAACGGCGCAGCCACATTTCCCTCGCCGAACGATTCAAATTTTTTATCGCGTCCATGGCTTTCGCCGCAACGCGCAAATTTGATTGTATAGCTGCAGGCAACTAGCTTTAACCGTTTCGATACTTCATCGACGATTTCAGTTACCCATAATCGGATACTTGTTCCGTTATACTCGAGATTGTAGAGTGCAGCGCTGAGAAGATGTGTCGCGAAAGAAAAGACAAAGAGAAGTACTCTTCTCCTTCTTTTTTTCTTCGGCTCTAACTGCTATGGTTATCTCGCCGAGGACCTACTGTTTTATTAACTCCATAAGGCCCATGGTAGTTTGAGCCAGCAAATATAACAAAAGAAAAAGTAATATAGCCAATATAGTTTTATCGTAGTTATAAAAGTAAGGCAATGTAATTTTATTTCCCCGCCATTTCTACTAATTAATAGGGTATCGATCGATGAGCATTGCCAAACGAAAAGCCTAAGTAAGAAACAAAGTATCAAATTGAAAATACTTCTACTGTAAAAAATATATCAATTTTTCTATATTCAAATATAAATTCGCATTTCAAGATTTATCCCTGTGCAAATTTCTCTCAGCACAATTTCACGACGCGCCTCAAACCCATACCTTTCGTAATTCCCCCATTTTTTTCCCCGTTGAGAGAAAAACTCCCACGATAGCCGTCGCGTAAGACGGAATATCGAGTGTGTTTACACGAGGCGACGTTCAGCCTGAAAATGCAATTACACGATGAATAACGCATGCAAAATGTTAAAATCCCTGGTAACCCGGTGTCGTCAGCCTGACGCAGCAAGTGGAGCGCGTGAAATAATAAAAAGCGATTTGTACTCTACCTGTACTCACCGATCTTCGGTATGTTCCTGTCATGATTTCCCTCGGTAGAAAACTGAAACAGAATAATCGAAACGGTTCAGGTTACACTCGGGCGAATAACGAAGGGGTGGCGTGTTTTCGCGTGATAAATACGTCGCGTTGTAAAATCTTTTCCAGCCGTAACGTCGTCGCAGAGATTTCGTCGAGTTACTCTGCAATTTAATGGACCGCATCCGCAGAAACGTTGTTTCGCGGATGATCGAGATGGATCGAGGGTGGAAGAAAGCTTTTAGATGGAGGAGACAGACGAGCTTCAACCAACGGGATAGACGAAACTTCATCCGTCTCGACTGACGACAGCGAGGGATCATCGCTAACGGAATAAACTTTCATCGTTCTCATCAATTTGAGAGGATATCGGTTGCATGGGGTCCAAGTTTGCGATTAATCGGAGGTGGAATCTCTGTTGTCGTTGCGGCTGGTGATTTTGGGCTTCTTATTTTCGTGGAAATTAATTGTAAGGCGGATTTTAAGTAATTAATGTTCATTGCGAGGAGATCGGTTGCATGGGGGTCCAAGCTTGCGATTGATCGAAGGTGGAATCTCTGTTGTCGTTGCGGCTGGTGATTTTGGGGTTTTTATTCTGGAGGAAATTTATTGTAACAAAAATTTAAAGTATTTAACGCTAAAACTACCGATGTTACAGGTATTATATTTAAATACACTGAATAAGTACTTTAACAGAAGAAAAATCCGGAGGTGAAAAAGATGACCAATTAAGTAATTTAGGTTTTACAATATTAAAAAAAATTTAGGGAATAAGAAAAAATCAGGGGCCTGTCATTTTGACAGCCTTGGTAGATTTAGTGTTGACGTTAATCGCGAGGATATCGGTTGCATGGAGATTGGAGTTTGCGATTAATCGAAGGTGGAATCTCTGTTCTCGTTACGGCTGGTGATTTTTGAGTTTTTATTTCGGCGGAAATTAATTATGAGAAAGATTTGAAGGATTTAATGTTAATTGCGAGAACAATTAAATCTCGGTTGGCGCTTGACATTGAGAGATCAGCTGTTGGAAAATGCAGACCAAATGAATGGAGAGAATTCTTGAATGGATTCATATTATTTTATTTAATTTGAAGGAAATATTAAATTTGCAAATTATGAGACTTCATTGTACGTGCGATTACGAAGCGACGCAACGACGAATAGGGAAATGAAAGCTCTGGCGTATTCTATAATTGAATGCGATTTCTATACATTGAAGCGAATATAAAGTGCAGTTAATTAACACTCTGTCACGCTTTCTGAGTTTATAAATTTCTCCTGTAATTCTACAGGAATTTTAGCGAAAAAGAGGCAGGAATGTAGCGTCCATTTTCAACTAAATAAAATTATTTCCTAAAAGCCCAAATTCCCATCGATAAAATGGAAAAGGTACAAAGAACCTTGAACCACCGTTAAACCAGATATTCCTCATTTTCTTATTTCCCATAAAATTCCCCAAACTTGAATTCTCCCGCGCATCAAAGCAACAACATCCCCGTCATTCCTTACTCCGCCGTCGGACAAACAAAAGCTTCCCCTAATTGAATGCAATTCCCGGCGAAAAAGCTCGCGATCGCCGTCGATGAAAGCAGGCAGATATAAAAAGGTAGACAATAAAAGTAGATACAAAAGGATAGTCCGGCGCATCCAACGGAAAGCCCTACGCTCCTTCGTTCTCCAACGTATCCTTAAAGGAAGCGGGGCCAGGGTACTTGCTAGGATAAACCGGGGCTTTCCCTCGAAGCCCGGTGACTTCGCCGAGGAAATAGAAAACCGGGAGAAAGGAATCCCGTGGTCGTTCTTCACCGCGAAAAATTCCCGGTTGCCCCTATCTCCCGTGGGAATAACGAGGAGGAGTCTCACGAAAAAGGAGATCCTTTCCATGCCGAGGAAGGGGGGCGGACCGCGCGGACACGAGGAATCGATAAACCTCGATTTCCTTCGTCTCGAGAGGATCAAGCGAACCTCCGCTTCTACGAAACACTCGACGGAGTTGCGCGTCGTTTCTTCGAATTCTGATTAAATTGTGCGTGGAAAAGTTCGAGAGCGAAGGAAGTCTTTCTCGGGGTAGTCGTTCGGTTCGTTGGCTCTTCTGGCGGAGACGTTCGGCGAAGTGTTTCACTTCGCTTGCCATACGAGGATGATATTTAAAAAGGAAACTTTCCGATTGTTTCGACGAGCCTGAACCACCGGAAACGGAAACCGGGGGGGACGAAACGCGACGGAAGCTTCGGTTCAGAGGCGCCGCGGAGTTTTCAGGGATACACTTTTTGCCAGGGATGGAGAACGGAAGTGGAAGGAGATTTGGAAATAACTAGTTTCTACGGCGATATGCACGGCCACTTTATTTCTGTATCGATATGGATTCCTTCGTGTTTTTCAAATACGTCGGACGGACGTGCAGGGAAAACTTCCAGTTGACTGTACGAACCGGAAGTACGGTGGTTGAAGGAAAATTGTATAAAACAGATTCCTAAGAATGCCGCTTTAGGATTAGGATTTTTGAAAATTGAATATTACTCGGAATACTCTTGTTTGGAAATTAAATTTCTTAGATTGACATTTTTAATTCTTACGAGATACCGGCGGTGTTATTGGCCGGCATTGCACGACGAAGCAGTGCTTATCCGCGTTACTGTACCACGGCATTACGTGAGAACAATTCTCAATGGCTTTTTATCTGAGCTTCGGCAGCAGGAAATGGTTTTCATATCCGTTAACCAAAGCACCGTGTCGTTTCGTTGGATGATGGTCTTCTATCCCTTCGAGCCGTTATCTTCTAACGTGCGCCCATGAAAGCTCGAGGAACGAACACCGAACCATGTGGACGACTCTCGGTTCGACGATGTTTACTCGTTTGGTGAATTGATCACAATTTCGTTTCATCTCTGCATTTAATTCTGTGCTTTTAAGTGGTTCCCGTACTACGGCTATTTTGCGTACAGTTTAACAAGCTTTCTGCTATTTTGGAAAGAGATTCGAGCATTTGAGATTGGGATGTTGGTGCCATTTTTTCAAGTTTGGAAACGAAACGTATAAAACGTAGGAAAGGATTACATTTTTATATCTTGATTTCTCGATACGATAGGAAAGCTTTGTTGGAAATGTTATTTAAATAATTAGACACTATTTTTGTAGTATTACTTGACGGATAATTAGCTCGTTTGAGTTTAATTACTAAGTTCGAAAGTCTCTTTGATTTTCTACGAAACATTTTCAGTTATTTTCTATTTCCATCTTAAAAAACAATAAAAATGGCTTTGCCAATATCCGGTGAAACATCGATAGAAATTTAATTAAACATAGTTTACCTCGCTCTCCATCTCCTTTCGTATTTTCACTCAAAACCGCACGAGATCTCAATTTTCTTCAAATTTTTTTTCGCGTTAATTACAGCAACAGCTTCATTTTCTCGCGAGAGTTTATTTAGTCCGTTCCTTTCGTGGATCAAAGCGGATCGTCGCTGAAATTGTCGAAAGTCGGTGAAAGGGGAAGCCGGTAATTACGAACCCTTTTACCACGACCCTTCAATTATCTCCTTTATAAACCGCCGTGAGAAAAGAAACCGTCAAACGGTGGAACAAAACCGCAGAAATTAATAATACCCTCCGTTCACGATCGAAGACAAACAGGCCGGTAATAATACCTTTTTCCACGTTTTATCTGAAACGTCGAGAACGAAGGATGAACGAACGGAGCTCGACTTCCGAGCAACCGTTTCTCTTCGTTCTCTGTCATTTGTTATCCGGCTGGGATTGCAGCAAGACACTTGCCGATAATGCCAAGGGAAAATTCGGCAAAAAGTCGACGAACATCGGCCGATTAAGACATCGATCTCTTCCAGTTGCTCGCGGATTCCCGGCCACGTCATCGCTCATCGGAACATTCTTAAAGTCCAGATTTAAGAGAGTTCCTCTCGTCGACTCAACCCTCTTCATTAATTTCTACGGGATTTTAATGTTTCTGTAATTATGCTTAATTAATTTCAGGGTGCTATGGTGCAGTGGCGGAATTATAGGGATGCTTATGGTGCTGGAGCATCAGGCCCCCGATCTTTCGGCACCCAAGACCTTGATATACAGAAGGATTATTATTAAAATCGTGTTATTTTTTCATAATTCATCCTCATCTTAGGCAACCCCTCACACGATCCAATAATATGCTATTAGGGGTCTCTGAAATTTAATTAGCACCAGCCCTCAAAAGCCACCATCCGCCACTGCTATGGTGGATGTTAAGTTAAAGGATCTTTAATTACTGGAGTCGATTTCGAATTCACATCACTTCTGGGAGATTTTGTTTAAATTATTTCTTAACACGTTCAGTGCCACCGGTATTTCGCTAGTTTCCTTATTTCTTCCGAAGTGAGACTTTTTCTATTAAAATCACATCTTTACAAAACAGAAACTTTAAAGACACAAGGAGATATATAGGCAGCAGGGCTTTACCTTTTCGAGACCATCGTGTAAATATTGAATGAATTAACAAATTCGTAAATATTACAATTTAAAAGTCATAAGAAAATTGAATGTAATAGCGCCGGTCATCGGTGACCCGTATGGCGTTCAACGTGTTAATATATCGGTGATTCGATATCAAAAATATCGTAGCCCGCGGGCGAAATAACTGCAGCCGTTAAAACCGGCAAAATACAAAGAAATGCGGCAAGAAAAGTAAAAATAAAAATCGTACAAATATTAATACGCGTAGAAAATAACCAACTCTGAACAAAAGCTACGAAATACATCATGAAAGCGGGAATAAAGCATCGAAAACAATATAAAATGTGAATAAACCATGTAAAACTAAGTTGTATAAAAAGAAGTCCCAAGTAAAAAGAATATCAAGTGTATTTCTCGCGATGTAAAATAGTCCACGTAATAATTAAAAGTACAATTAACACATTGTAACGCCGACAACACCATCGTTCCAATATCGCGCTGCTAACGTTCCATACACACCGCTCGCTTTTATTTGCAATTTTACTTCGCCCGACATTTTGCACCTGCAAACGATGTGTTTGTCTTCCTGCAAACCCGGCACATTGGCTCGCGATTCTCAACGCGAGAAAGTGTCGGCTGTCGCGCCCTTCGCCCCCTTCGCACCCCCTTCCGACCCTTTGTTTTTCCCTCCGACGTTTGTTATCGGGCCAGCTTTTCATAAACGAATGCGCCGATAAATCGAGCGATAAGGCTAAGGGGGAACGCAGACACGAGTTTTATTACGATGTTACTTTTTATGACAACGTGACTTTCCTTCCGATATCAATGTTTTCGCGATTCCATTCCGTCGAGGCGTTCACGAAATTCTTTGGGAATTATTGTACGACAAGATCTGCCAAATTTGCTTCTTTATTGGTTCCATAACCATGTTGGATATTAGGTATTTGTATGGGTGATTGAATGGGGAATTGTATCAAAGATCTGTCGTTTTATTCAGTGTTAGCATAATCGGCCTTCCGTTCAGAAAAACTATTTTCTTTATTTAGATATTGGGAATTAAATGGAAAATAAAGTTCCTGATAAAATGCTATTTTATTAGAAATTAATTGGCGAATAAAATGCGAAAAATTGTTAATAAAATATTGTTTTATTAGGAATTAAGTGACGAATAAAATATCTAAAATTTTTAATAAATTTCCAAATTCTATTTTACTAGAAATAAAATGGCAAATTTAATTTTAGAGGCAAAAAATTGCCTTTCTCTGCCAAGTTCAATGCGCTATGAAATTTTCGGATTCCATATCTTCCGAGTTTTCCGAGGCGGCACTGTTTCGTTCCGTCAACGCAGAATTTGTGTCTTCCATAATTACGGATTTCAAATTCACCTCAATTATCGACTGGATTTTTTTTCCCTATCGCGACACGATTAAACGGAGGCGGTACGGCGAACGAGAATGGATAATTAAAAATTTCATTTTTCGCTCGGCCGGGCGGCGATCTTTATCGCTGAAAGTTTTGCAAATAAACTCGTTACATTGTATAATGGGGTCCGCGAGGCCGCCGCGATAATTATTTTTCCACATGAACGCGAAGAAACGAACGGACTTCGGACTCCATTAACTAAGAATTTCATTTAAAACTTTCGTAACGTCGTTCTCAGAGCACCGTGGCGGTTAAAATAACGCCAGAAGGAGGGCTGCCATAATTACAGCACAGAGAGTGACATTCGCAGAAATGAAATGACAGGTTTACTTCGTTTCAGACAGTGTTTATAGACTGGGTGAATTTTCTTTGCCATTGGCACGAATCGGCGAATAACCATAACAAATTAAGGGGTAGGTGCAGCAAGAAATTAATGGTTGCGTCGTTAATAACCGATAAAATCGTTCGATCATACGTTAAGTATCGAAATAAAAACGAATTGAAACTGCGATTTTTTTTACAATGCAATTCAGCATTTAAAATAACTTTTATATGAGATTCACCATGTAGTTTGGAGATTAATTAGGGGATATTGTAGTGAGAAATTAGTGTGATGTTAAAGTTGCAAGAAGCTATAAAGTTTTAATTGACTTCTACAATCTTTCATTTCATTTAATTATGTGTTTTGATCATCTTTAATTGTCCTATCTACCTAACGCAGACCTTTATTTGTGGTATAGTCTTCCATCAGTCATTATATTGACTATAAACCACATAAAATTAAGTTCACCCTGGATTAACCCTTTGCACTTGCAGTCATTTTTACTATGAACTGTCAACTGCCCCATAACTATTTACACGGTGCGATTACACATCTGTATAAATTTGAAAATATTGCTCTGTCATTAAAAAGGAAGTGTGAATATTTTAAAATTATGTTTTACAATATAAGAAAATAAAAAAATACACCGGAGTTATCAGCTGCTATTGCAATGTCGCCGCTACGTCGACAACGAAGTGCAAAGGGTTGAAAAATATGTCCTGCGGAAAATTGCAAAGAACTATTTAAAAAGACATTACGTAATATTGCACGCAGGGATAACACGCAGTTTAGAATATCTCCTTTTCATTTCCAAGAAACGAAGCCAAAAAGCAAAGCCAACGGAGAACACCATTCATCCAACGATAGCATACATTTCCCTAATAAATTTTAAAAGAGGCCATCGTCGAAGATTGGCGGCAAAAGCGGGGATAAGCTGCTCGGATATAAATTCGAAAATGCTCGATTTCCCAGAATTTATGGGACTGTTTCTATACGGCGCGTTCTTCCGCGTTGAATTCGATGATAGATTACGAATGTTCAAAGGAATCTTTTCGCTTCGTGTTCTCTCTTTCTCTGTCACTCCTTCGACGTCGAAGGAAATGTCGAGGGTCCAATAAAAATGCGAATCCCCCGAGGAAATTCTTTCGTAACTTTTGATGACTCTTAATTGAAGATCAAGATCTACGTGCTCCCCGGAATTCCCTCGGTTTTTTTCTTCCACCCCCCTGAAATATCGTCGGGGTGGTCTGAATTGGGTGAGTTTATTAGATTCCCCGAGATTCCACGAGCATCTCTCCTCCTTCCGGCGATGTTCGAGGAGGAGCCATCGCCTGGAATTCGCGACAACTGATTCCTTTCGACCGGGAAAGCATTTTTCCCGAGTGAAAGTGCTCGTTCGCGTGAGGATAAATCGTAAATAACGATCCCGCCGTGGAAAATTGATAGAAAGTAGGGCGAGGATAGCAACGTTAAATGGGTTCAGTTTCTTTTTCATTACTTTCCGCGTTATCGTAATTGATGAATTTTCTCTATCTTCATTTTTCACTGAACAGTTTTGGGAATTTTGCGAATATATGGATTCACCTGGATTCCCAATCAGCAACGCTACTGTACACGAATCGTGATAATTTCCCAGAGGTGACGATTCAAATTTGCACTCCGAGTTCCAAAGTTTGCGCCCTTACCTCCCCAGTCACCGTGGATCTCGTTACCATAATTATTCCATGCTACAATTATTTATATATTTACTAGGTGTACAAATAAATTCGGTGCCTTTATATACGTTCAACTGCAATTATGTTTCAAATTCAAAAAATTGCTGAAACCTGGAGAAACGATTACTGCTAAGCGGTAACAGCAAGAAATGATACATTTAACTCTTTGAGGCACGGCGGGCTTAAAAGTGTCCCACCTTATATGCCTGAATTTGCATGGTGGGATATTTTTTGTCCTACCTAGAAAAATTATATTATTTTATAACTTTGGTAACAAAAATAAACCAACAACTTTTTCAATTAAAAAGAAAAAATGTCTGTGCAACGTGGGTCATTTTATTTTCTGAATCCCCGTGCCTCAAAGGGTTAAGCGATGCAATTGAACAGAAAAGGCCTTTTACCGGTAGTGAAACCAGGCAGGTAATACTATTGCATGACAACGGACGCCCACATACGGCGAAAACAGCATTTGAAGTTATGCAAATTAGACAGATTACCGTTTTTTTCGGTCGCTGCAACATCCCTTAGTTGTTTCCCACTTCAAAACTCTCGAAGACGTCCAAAAAAGCATTAAATAATTTATCCGATCGAAACCACCATCTTTTTATAGAAACGAAATTCGCCAACTACCCGAAAAATGCAAGAAGTGTGTAAAAAGTGATGGTGATTACTTCGAAACGTAAAGTGCATTCCTTCTTTTTATAAATAAACATCGAATATGTGATAAACAGGCACCGAACTTATTTGTACAGCTAATACATAAAGAAACTTTTAACTAATAAATTGTTACGCCCTTTTATAAATCTTAATAACATAAAGTTACGCAAAGTATCGAAGCTATTTTCCCTCAAATATTCCATCCTCCATTGCATCTACCCGTCTTCAATCTCTCTCAAGTTTCACCCTCAGCTCCTTCCAACCGTTTTCCCGATACTAGTCGATACTTCACCCAATTACAATTCTCAATACCGCCATTTCATCCCCCGTTCTACACACTCTAACCGAAAGTGAAAAAAAACCCAACCCCTACGAGGCGTAAGAGCGAAAGAAGTGCCCCCGCGACAGGAAAATCGACGATGGCAGGGAACGACGAAAGGACAGAGGTAGCGGCATGATCATCGAGGGAGATCTCAACAATGGGGTAAAACGCAACCTCCAGCGGGATACTCGAGTGCAGTCCAACACCTCGCCATAAATCAGCCATTACCGAAACGATCGTCTGGCTGGCTCGATAAAAGCCGAGGGCGAGAGAACGGGCAGGCTTCGTTTTCTTATTTTTCGGCTCTGGCTGCCACGGTCATTTTGTCTGGCTCAAGTATTTTAGATGGGGTGTAGAAAATAATGCGGTTGTGATGTATTACATAATAATGTGGGAGAAATTGTCTTGAGGCTCGTCAACTTGGGCTCGCTAATTGGAGGCTTGGGCCTTCGACTCTATACCACATTGGTCACTTCCCTCGAAGTTTGAGCCTCTGATTTTGGTATGTTGTTGTTGTTTTACAATTATTAAATGATAATTTAGAGCTATAGTGGCACTACCACTCGATGAGACTCAATTCAAATCTTTGTCAGTTCTGTAAGATATTTTCTAAATTATATAATAGGTAATTAAAGCCTCAAAGGACCTGGGAAAAATGACTATGCAAATGGAGCGAAAAAATTATAAAAAATTAGACAGAAGTGACACTCGTGATGCGGTTGATGGAGCAGGAAATTTTGAAGCTTCTCAAAAATTATCAAATTGAAAATATCAGTGGAACACGAGACGATAATATTATTTCTATGTTATTAATACTGCCTTAAATTCTAAAATATATCAGCAACTACTGACATATTTTTATTTTCACAAATTAACTTTCAATTATTGCGGAGGCAGTCAAAAAAGTAATTGTAGGGCAAGGGGTTAAGTAATTTAGATTTCTTAAGAAAGAAGTGGAATACTTACTGTGTCCCTCCCCTATCAAATAGGGTAGTTTTCAAAAAAATTGGCAACCGGTCATTAAACCACCTTAGTACTTTTAGACTAAAACTTCCAATTTTTAAAAGACTAAAACCATACCAAACTCTTTCCAATCAGGATAAAATTCTAACAATACCTGACTGCCTTCGAAACGGATCTTTTAACATACAGAGAAAGTGATAAACGTCCCCTAAAAGTGGCTGCCAAACGATAAACGTTAACTCCGTACCCACCATAGCCCCTAGGCCGATTTCGCATCCCCGATATTTACCGGGAACTGAATTTTTCGGACACGGTTCACAGGTCAGATCGATAGACTCCGAGTCGAGAAATTGGTCGGCGCGTTCATCCCCTTCGGTGGCTACGTACGTGACGAGCAAATGAAAATTTCCCGACGGTATTGTTTTGCTCGGTTGAATCTCGTTGATCGCACGCCCGTCGTCTCGACGGCTCTAACGCGACTCGAATGACCTCGATTATTCTTTGACTTTCAGGGATGAACGAATCTGACGGGACCTTTCACCCTTTCTCCGCAGACGCGCGGATTCTATGGTATCGACGGCGGTTCGAGGCGATTCTTTTGGGAGACGGTGTCTTTGAGAATTCATGGTCGAATGGAAGGTATATTGATTGGGGTTTTTCATTTCGGTCTGCTTCGGGAGTTGCGATAGTTTTATTGAGATATTTAATAGTGTTATTAAGATAAGTTTAATATCATCAAGATATGATATTTGTTAGCTGCTTTTGAAAGTGTTTGACGCTTGTGTGAATGCAGGATTGCTGAATAGCATTTTTATTGTAATTTAATACTCGTGAATTTTTTTTGTGATCAATGAATATTAGGAGGAATAGTGGGAAATGTGTTTTAATTCAGTTCGCAGCAGTATTGAAAGGGGGTTGGGTGGATGCAGCGATTATGAAATTGGTGTAATTAAAAAATTTAAAAAATTGAGCTCATCAATTATGCTGTGTTGGATTAACGAATATTAGAGTAGGAAAAAACTACGGTGAAAAATCGAGCCTTTTAAGGAAGTTAATAGCTGTCCAATTATACAGAATTTGCTGTGCAACCCCAATTAATATTTTAAATATCTCAAATGAAGAATGAAGGACGTGGATCACCGCAAATATCTATCAACTGCAGCTACACATTTTACGAACACTTTCAGATTATTATATTTAAACAAACCCCATTTGAAAATGTCAGATATTATCCGAACTTAATACAATTAATTGGAATCCCAAGAGGGCTGAACAACCCTCGGATCACGGGCTAGCTAAAACCATCTCGCTATAAACTTCTTTCTCTGCTTTTTCTGCCTCGATTTCGCCTCTGGGCATCGCTCGTTAAAGTACACCCTGTACATACACAACCAACGACATTGTTGCTCCACGAAGATGGCAGCCGAAAATAAAGCTCGCAACGGAGTAACTTAATCAGCAAAAAAATCCTCTCGATCCTACTTCAATCGAGATTTTCCAACAACGTCGATCGGAGTGGCGTTGATGCGCTCGATAAATCGAACGCGAACGAATCGACCCCAATTACCCCACCGAACAACCCCCGGTCTTTTTAATCGTTCGAGTCGGAACTAAATAGCAAACTCGAGCATCGTGTTTTTTTCCCTTCCCTTCCGGAGAGTTTTACATGCCAAGACGTAAGAGTCGTTGAAAAAGTTCTCAACCTATTTTCAATGCCGAAATATAGATCATATTGTTGTGGGAAAGTGAACATTAGCCCTTTGAGGTTGCGAACCGGATTATATTCATTGAAAGAAATTTTTTATCTACTTAAGTTCGACTTTAGGATTTGGCGATGGCTCTGTATTTTCATTTAAATGTCCTCTCACTCTGTAAAATTCTGTAGTTAATGGTGCTAACCTCTAGTTTTTAATTACTTAACGTCGTTAACATTATAAGCTTCTGCTCTTTGGGTAGTAGTGCAATTTGCGAGGTGATTAGCACAATTACCCGGTGCACATGGTTTGTCTATTTTATAAGTATTTTATTTTTTTGTACCTCAAAGATCATTAATTCCTTTAAATACCTGCGTCTCAAAGAGTTAATATTTAGTTACTGATATCATCGGATAATTTTTCGTTGCTGAAAAAAAAAATTGGAAAAATCATTTTGACTACAAACAGCTAGAATTGTGCGATTCTGCAGAAAGGAGAACATTTTTGGATAATTCTCTTTGATACTCTTATCGCTGAAGTGGGAATGTTTACGGGAATTAAAATTTGTATGCGGAGAATTAAAAAAATAGAAAATAAGTGGAAACTTCGTTTCACACGGTAAAATGCGTCAACGTATTATTAAAAACGCTCTCCAACGAAATAAGCTTCCAAGTGAAATCTAAGCTCTCTTTAACCAGCCGTGGAATGATGTTTTGTAAAACAAAGTTCACCGTTAAACCGAGTTTAGTATACGCGGGATATGCGAAATTTGCAGACCTATCAAAAACACGCTATTACCCCCTAAATCCAAATTCCCTTTGACTGGTTAAAAAATTGCATTCAAAAAGAATTTCTAAAAGAGAAAAAATGTATTACTAATTTAACAGAAATTTGAGCCTGTGTGTTAATTATAACAAATACAGCAAATACAAAGTTTGCAAACCTATTAAGCCTCCAACCACCCCGAATTTTTTATTTTCCCGCATAAAATTTCATACTAATTCCATTTCCTATGTATCTGTGCCCTAAAAAAAGAATTCCACCAGAAAAAGACATTCCCCGAGAAATATGCAAAAAGAAAGAAGACTCCGGCCGATGTAATCTTCTTGTAAACACCGTTACGGGAAACGTTTGTGGGTGTAATATCCCATGAAATGGGCAGGAGGCTTATTTAACCAGCACGACTCGTAAACTTCAAGCTTTCTCATATCGAAGTCGTCTCGCAACGTCTGCAGATGAAGGACGAGGTTTTATCGCTCAAGGAGGAAATTCACCTCGTACATGTTCACCTGCCACGTCTCGTGTATCCATCCTCCTACCTGTATTTCCGCGCTTGTGCGAAAAAACACTCATGGGAGAACCTCCGAGTTTCCGGTATTCGGAATGCCTTCCTGTATTCTTACGGGCAGACGTTTTGCTTCGGGTTAGTTTCGCGTCCGCGCGAATTCTTCCCAACGAGAGCCATTTCTCGTGGTTACGCGACTGGGATATTTTTAACTTTCCGTTTTGAGGATGCGCGTGCTTATCTCGTTACAAGGATTAAATTGTGGTGCTTTTAACGGGTTTATTCTTGCTTGAGTTTTGAGCGTACCTTCTGGCATATAGGAATTCTTTTTGGTTTGTTGTTTCTCTGCTTTAAGTTTGCTTCTTCGAGAATTTTTGATTTTTATAGGTTTCACGAGTTTTAACGAGGGCCTAATGGGTTTTTGGGCGACGTGAATATTTTTTGTGTCGTTATTTATTTTAAAATAGTCTTGTATCGAGGATATGATTTTGGGAAAGTGGAATTGGAGGGATGTTTCTTTGGAAGACGGGGAATTATTTTTTTAATCACTATTTTACAAGAATAGAGATGCAGGGATTTAATTTTGTAGACATTGTAGAAAAGCAGTTTGATTTTTGACGTCAGATCTACCTTGGTGATCGAAACAACTGATTTTTAAATTATTACAAAAATTTCTACGTTTTCTGTTCCAAACGAAGACTATTCAATGTCTTAATTTTCATTCCCACACATTCCTTTTTTCCCAAGATATTTATTCAATGTGTCTAAATACAAAGACCAACCCACCTAACGCCTCAATTAATTAAAACTCTGTTAAACTGGCGTCTTCTTCGCAAAAAAAAATTACCCAGCATGTACTTCCAATCCAAACACACTTTTGATCAAAATCAGAATATAAAATTTCGCAAGAGTCCTATATCGCAGAAAGCTGCTCCATTTTTCTCATAATCTACTATATTTGCTCCTTTAAAATACCTACTAAAAATTCCGGCAATAACTAACGAAATCTTCGACTTCGTTTCGTACATAATCGAGGAAGCGAACGAGAGGAGAATTCAGATATCAGGGATGCAATCTGTACAATCGTACCGACGACGACGTGACCGATCATTGTTCCCGATCGTTGGAATCGCTCGTCCTCGTTTTATTCGACTCTCGTCGCGAACGTTGCGCGAAATCATGCAAACAAACACACACACACATGAACATGCAAATCGACGATTTTATAGTTGGGAGAAAAAAAGGTGGAGGAAGATCCGAATCGCAGAAGAAGAGAGATCGTCGGTTCAGCTGTGATAATATCAGGCGGTCGGATTTATGGAACGAATAATAATCATTCTTCTTGAGAAAGGAAGAGCGAAGGAGAGAAAAGGAGTGAGAAAGAGAGAGGAGAGAGAAAGAGAGGGGAGAGATATTCAAAAAGGATTACGGATTGCGGAAATGCTTCCGGTTAATGCGGTGGAATCGAGCCGTGGAAATTAATAATTCCCACGAGAATTCGAGCATACTCCGTAGATGCATTTGAATGCATTTCAGGTTGCAACCTGAAGTTAAGGCACTTCTCGATGGAATCCGAGACTCGCCGACCTCCGTTCAGAATATTAATTTGACACGCGATGTTTGGGAAATAGCTGTTACTCAAGGCAGAAATTTCGCGAACGAAACGAATCTCCTGCAAAATAGTAAGCAATTAAATTGTAATTAAATCCCAACGTTTACATGACAAGTGAATCGCTAATGTTTCTTTCTTCCGAAATTCTAAATTTCATTAATACTTTCTAAGCGCACGCCCGGTAATCGAGAGTTCTCCTTTTTAATTCCGAACCCAGCATAGCCTTTCTTTCACTTTTGTCACTTCTAACGCAAGATTATAAAATAATAAACAAAATACCAATTAAACAACCTAATTAAAACCTAACCCAATATACAAAAAGTTTCCTATCATTTCATAACAACGAACGATAAAACCCTGTCGCTCCAAAAGTTTAAAGAATCCCTCGAAACCATCCCCTTTGCGTCGAAATTAAAACGAAGAAAAAACCAACCATCCCTCTTGCAATCTCAGCTTCTTCGTAAACAAGCCAGTGTTCCCGGTCGATTGAAATATTCAAGGCAGGCCAGATTGAGAGTATTCATAAATTATCAGACACCTAGCTGGAAAATCGCTGCTGAGGAATTCGTCGCAAGAGAAAAGCAAACGAGCCACCCTCTCTTCGCGCAGTTTACAGAGACCGGCGATTCCGCCGGAAGTTCTTTGAGGGTTGCCTCCTTCTTCGTTCCTTCCCTTTGCCATTCTCGTTCGACGATTCTTGTGGCATCTTCTTTCATTATTTTCATTACAACGCCTCTGCCTGACGTCGAGGAGGATGCCTCGAAGAAAAGTTAAATGTCAAAGAGACACAGTCTCGCGGTAGAAAAATGACGTTAGATAATTCCTTTTTTTTCTTCTTTCTCTTCTTTCCATCGCCATATTGAATTTCATGCGAGAGAAAACTCGACAAGGGTGAAGAAGCCTCGGATAAAACCGTCAGCGGTAAAAGTACAATTAGGGAGTTCAAATTCTCCACGACCTTTGAGAAACTGTTCCTGTATGATGTACATATCACAGGCAAAATTATTAATTATATAATAAAATGATGTAATATGTCATAGTATTGATAATAAGAAGCCACCTAAAGCGTCAGATTCTGGGGGCTAGTTTGGGTAAGGAGGTAAAGGCTTGGACTCCTAATCAGTGGGTCAAAGTTTCAAAGTCTCATTATCCTTGGAAAATTTTTTCCAAATTATTTTTTGATACTCGATGATTCGAAAACCATTTAAAATAGGTCCTAGGCAAAATTACCATAACAGTTACGAGGAGATACAATGGGTTAAGGTGGTAAAGATACCAATCAGTGGGTTAAATAGTAAGTTTAAATTCATCATCACCTCTAGGGAAGTTTCCCCTAACTGTTAATTGGTATATCAAAGCTTAAAAGGTTCGAAAACCACCTAAAACGGGTCCTAGGAGAAATGGCCACAGCAGTTACAGCGGAAAAATATAAAACAAAGAGAATAAAGTAGAATTATTCCGGTTTAACGCGAACGTTTACCTCGAGGTAAGGATTTAATCGTAAAATTACGCTTAAACGTCTTGTTAATTGTTTAACCTTTTCGCCAGCCACGTTGAGTGCTGGAAATTCCCTCGTAAATGGAGAAACATTTACCATCTTCGCTACGACGAGCATTGCATTAACGTTACATCGACTTTCAGAGAATAATAATCATTCGGAAAAGCGTTTGGATGTTCCTCCTATTCTATCCAATAACCTCCGTTATGATCGAGATGTTATGGCTGTAGAATGCTGCAGAAATCGACGGAGGAAACCGATCTCTTTCTCTTTTCGCAATTTATATACATTTTATGTCCTCTGTTACTTTACAACGAACATAAAACAGATATGCTTTGATGGTAAAAAAAAAGAAATCGTGGAAGTATCCAATTTCTTTGTTGTTTTGTGCAATTTACATCGACGATATATTCATCATTTTATTTCTTTTAATTATTTAATTTCTCCGTGAAGATAAGATAACTCGACTGTTATTAATACTGCAAAAGTATAAAAAATGAAATAATAAATGACTTTATCTCTGTATTTAATTTAAAGATATATCTTTGTCTTTTATTTGTCGCAATTATTTTCTTTTTCCAAGAAAGCACGATAATTCGAGTATTATGGATGTAAGGAATAAAAGATTAAAAAGAGAACTCGCTCCTTCTTCTCTTTAAAACCTCTGCACACGATATCTACCCCATTAATCCCCATTACTTCCATCCGAGTCGTTTTATTTCCAAGACAAGACCACAAAGAGTAACCATAATCTCACGTCGTCTTTATATCACCGTGCTCCTTAATTTTATATTTTCGCCCGCAATAGAGACGCTGCAATGTCACGTTATTCCAAAATGTCAAAACGTCACAGCGCTTTAAATCTTTAAAACCGCGAACCGTTGCTTTACTTCCGCCGAAAGAGAAAACGCATCTCTGTGAATTCTCTCGCGAGACGAAAGGATGAATTCGTTTCTTACCTTTCATTCAATTTCACGCATTCCCCGACGTCAGCGTGGAATTCGTAAAGGTTCCAAGTTCACTTTTCACACTTGGCCCTTGCAAGGGTATCATAAAGTGCGAAATGGCGTCTTCAAAGTGGTACACGTGAGATGAACTTTCGCGAAACGCCTGATCGTAAAGTGCTCCGCGAGTAAACTATAATTAAACGTCCAGGAGGGTGGCATGCTGCGTAATTTGCATATAATTTGAAAGAGAACGTTTCCACGGCATAACTACTGGGAAATTTTGACGCGATGCCAAAACTTTTTCCCGCCTTTCCAGTGATTCGCTTCGATACTTTTTGTTTTGTTGTTCACTTTGGGCATACCAAAATTATATTATATATTAGAAACTGTAATTATATTTATGCACATTTTTTTGAGCTTTAACTGCAATGACTATTTCGCCTAGGACCCACTGTTTGAGGTGGGTTCCAAACCCCTGAAGCTATGATGTATCAAATGACAATTTGGGAAAAATTTTCCAGAGTTGACGGGGGCGTAAAGTCGGGCCCACTGATTGCGAGTCTCAGCTTTAGCTTATTATCTATCATTATATATTACAAACTGTAAATATATTTATGCATATTCTTTTGGATTTAACTGCTCTGACCATTTCGCCTAGGGCCCAGTTTCTTAATTGGGTTCCAAATCCCCGAGACTGTGCTGCATTAAGTGACAATCCAGAACAAATTTTCAAGAGTTGATGGGGGACTTAAAATCGGGCCCACTGGTTGAAAGTCTGAGGTTTAGCTCATTACATATCACAGACCCAAACCTACCGTTGTAGGTATGTTTTGAACTACCGAGGCGCTGAAATATTAGATGACAATTTAGGAAACATTTGACGGAGGTGGCAGAGGGCCCACTGACCATTTCACCTAGGACCCCCCATCTTAGGTGGGTTCTAAACCATTGAGGCTATGATATATCAAATGACAATCTGGGACAAATTTTCCAGAGTTGACGGAGAACATAATCTAGGGCCCACTGATAGAAAGTCTGAGCTTTAGCTTATTACCTGTCACAGACCCAAACCTACGATTCTTGGTACGTTTTGAACTACCGAGGGGCTGAAATACTAGATGACAATTTAGGAAAAATTTGCCGGAAGTGGCAGAGGGCCCACTGACTATTTCATCTAGGACCCCCTGTCTTAGGTGCGTTCTAAACCATTGAGGCTATGATATATCAAATGACAATCTAGAACAAATTTTCAAGAGTTGACGGGGGACTTAAAATCGGGCCCACTGGTTGAAAGTCTGAGGTTTAGCTCATTACATATCACAGACCCAAACCTACCGTTCTAGGTATGTTTTGAACAACCAAAGAGCTGAAATACTAGATGACAATTTAGGAAAAATTTCCCGGAGGTGACAGAGGGCCCACTGATTGCGAATCCAAGCCTTTAACTCCTTACTCACCATAGCCCCTCCTCGTTCTTGTATTTCACCCTTACTTTGAGAATGCGACAGTCATCTTGATGACGTATTGATGGTATTACCTGCGGATTGCAACTGACTGCTCGGTTCATGGAACATGCCGTTGTCCTATAATTATTTCGGGCTGGTAACGCCTACGTGTAAATTATCGGCGAAACGTCTGGCAGAACCATCAGCCGCCAATGTCCCCGTTGGTCTGTTCTTAGACGTTTAAGTAACGATCGGGAATGCTTGATTAGTACGATTGTTATAGATTAGAAGGAGTTAGATGGATGATGATGTAAATTCATTTGGAAAATAATCATTTTAGTAATGATTATGAAACTAGTCTACGATAAATATATACAAAATTTAATTTGTCATTTATTTTATCTTGCAGGGTCTAAGAACTTAGGACGATGAAAGTCCTTATACGAAATTCTGATGCAGGCGAGTATGTGTCATCTTAAAAATCAGCAAATCAATTTTAAAGCAGGAAAAATAAATTTTTATGGTACATTTCGCTTGGCTGAACGAACGTCAAAGGTCATATCGACACGGGGATCTCGGTTGCAATACAAAAAAGCTTCATAGTGTAAGCACCTCGTACGGGGTTTACGTCGATTAAATCAGTCGTAAAGTTTTCTCGAGAAAAGTTACACGGCTTTCCGGTCGCGCCATGGTTTTTCAGTGGAGATCGAGAGAAAGAATGGGGCTATGATTTTTCCAGAATTCTCATTTAACAATTGATCGTCGGAATTCACCTGAAATACTAAAACCCTTAGGAAAAATGATCAAAGCAGTTAAATACAAAATAAATTACAGCAACAGGAGAAAGAAACGCTATGAGTGACGCATATGCACGCTCGAACTTTGAAATGCCGAGCGCGGGATTTCAAAGTCATTCTCTTTGTGAATTTTTTATTAACAGTACACTCCGGTCGCTCTGTCATGCGAATTATAAAAAATTACTGATCCTCTATAGGATCAAAAATATTTGAATTACAGAGTTACAAAAAATCTCGATGCATTGGGATCGAAACAAACGAAACCATGGAAGAACGCGGATCGATTAATAACCGATAATTAAGGGCGCGTCGCAATGCAAGTTATTCGCCCAGGGAACTGCTATTTTTATGCAGCAACGTTGTAAATTGGATTAGAGTAGCGTCAACGCAATCTTTTTAAATCGGATTACAGGGGATAAAATGGTATTAATAACGATTCGCGAAAGTCTCGCGGAAATACTGCCACGCCATTTCGGACTTAATGCCCGCGGGAATATCGTAAAGTAAATTTTATCCGAAAGCAACGACGATATCCGACGTTTTGACGGAATAAAAAAAACTCTCCACTTTAACAGCCGGCAACAAAGAACCGTTCTCAATTCCCGAACGGAAGTGGATCGAGGCAGCTTCCGTAACCCTTTGAGTACCACGGACGTATATATACGCTCGGATAAACAATCTCATCGTGTTTCGTCCGCGTATATGTACACACAGTTAGATAGTGAAATTTAATCGTTGAAATATCTTCGGAAAATTTATACTTTTCCTTCTTTAATACTAAAACTACCAAGGCAGTCAAAATAACCGGTCCACAAATTTTTCTAAAAATTTCCCAAATTTATAGGGAAGCCAGGAAGCAAATATTCCACTTCTATCTTACAAAATTACTTAATTGATCTTCTTTTCCCCCTCCTGACCTCTCTTTTTCCAAAGTACTTATTCTGTATATTTAAATATAATATATATAACGCCGATTCTAGTGTTAATTCTCGCCGGAAAGATGGTGAACGATGAAAAATGACCTTGTGATGAAAAAATGACCTTGAATTGCCAAAGGAATGTTTCTAAGTATTCAAATGAAAACTCCACGCGCAAAGAGTTAAACACACGCCAGCAATTTTGCAAATTTCTAATAGAATCAGAAGTTCAATTGACCTCGGAGTATCGCCGTCGAACTGTGGAATCGCGAAAAAGGCGCGGAACAGCGATATATTAAACTCACCCCTAAAAGATTCTTGCGAAGTTAACTTCCACGGGGTCTTCGCCGGACAGAAATGTCGGACAGCGAAATTCTTTATCGGGATCTCTTTTCAAGTGTTGCTTGTGCTTCTTCCGAGAAACTTCGACGACAAAGTTCCATGTATTTGCCATCCGCGTATCTGGCTTGCGATTTTCAGGAAGGCTTTGGAGGGTTGATTTTTATCCTCTCTTCTCCGTCATTCGAATACATGGGGAGATCGAGTGTGGAGGATCGCTATGGTTCAAGTTTCCTAGATAACATGAGTTTATGTCGCAAAGTTAACGCAGAGCTGCGTGCTTCTGTTGCAGGTTTCACACATTTCTTCTCTTGTATTTTTCGGCTTTAAGAGCCGCGGTCATTTTGCCTAAGTGCTAAAGTTTTAGATTTAAGGTGTCGTAAGATGTATTTTTGGAAGAATTTCCCAGAGATGGAAATTTGAAACCGCACCCACTTAACTGCGAATCCGAGCCTTTAACTTCATAGCCATTACCGCTTCGCAGTAATGTTTGTATTTTGAGGAATTTTTTAACTAATATGGTTATTTTACTCAGCACTCAGAGATTTAAGTGAAAGTTTTGTGAAAGTTGTTAGCCCCAAAGTTGACAGAGATGTAAAACGTCAATAATTGATAGTCCTACGATCACCATGACCTCTATTTCTCCCCTTTTATCGATTCTTCACTGTATTTCTTTGCACAATTTCAAAATGCATATTAATCAGAAATGGTAGTTGAAAATGACTTAGAGCTCTTCCGCTGAAAGTTCCTCCGACAGAAAATATTCTTAGAGTTTTATCTTCAGACGGAATAACTGTTGCATCATGATCGTTAAGAACCGGTCGATGCTATTTGCAAAAAGATACGCCCTTGAAAGTGTACGATGAGAAGCCACGATAAAATTTTACGCTCTCCGCTGATTTTTTTCGTCCTCCGGAGAAGTGTAGTTCTGACCTTGCGGAAACTTCGAACTCGCTAGTTTTCAACTGAAAGTCCGGGAAAGCAAAAGTAATGCCTTTTCCCGGTCGTTTAAATGGTGCTCAACAAAGTGGAAGGACACAATCTACGGACGCACAATGGCCGCAATCAGTCGTGCAACTCGCGCCGGTAGTCGTTTATTTCAAAATAGACTTCGATCACCCGTGGAATGTATGCTCCGACGAATAATATCGTATTTTTTCCCCTCCTTTCGTCCTTTCTTCTTGTTTTTCCACGCGGAACGGATCCATGGATTCTGCATATATGCACAACTGATATTGGGAAAATGAATTTACATCTGCGTTTCCATCCCCCTTCCTCGTGAATGCTTTCCGACTGCGGTCCGTCGGATTTGCTCTGCTTCAATAAAATTTGCGATCGTCGTTTCGACGTTTGGAACAATTATTATTCCTCCTCTGCCATTTACATGAAACGAGGTCGAAAAAATGTGTGGATTTGCATTCTGAAGATTATCGCAAGAAGATTTATCATAATTTTCCCAACTCTCAAAGTCCCGCTTTATCATTGTCCTTTAATTAATTTGTAAATTTTTAAGATCACAATCAATGTCTTCAAGCAATAAAAAAAATACTCAGTCACTCACAATAAAAACAAAGTCCATCCTATTACTCTATTTTCAGTATATCTCCCCATTTCTCCCTTTAATTAAATATTTAATAAAAAAAAGTGCAAACTCTACGTGACACAATAATCCCACCGCATTTGTCTTCCATTTTATTACCCCGAATTCGCACATCTGTTCGTCGCGAAAGTTCGATTGAAACGTCCGCTCGTTACCATTACAAGACGTAGTCGCGACTGAGGCTTCCAGATTCCAATTAGGCTTGCATTCACCGGCCGAGTTCCAATCGCGCATCTTCCGGAAGTCGGCCGGAAATGGGGGGAAAAAGGCTACGAGACTGCGGTAGTGCCACTCGACTTTGTCTACCGGGCCGGTAAAAGCTCCAGTAGCACTTTGAGCGTGTCGAGTTCAAGATAAGCCACGTCCTTACCCCTCTCTTCGATTCTTCTGTCTTTTTCCACCTCTCTCTCCATCCTTCTTGTCGCCTCTGCATCTCTACGCTTTCCTACAATTTTTTCTGTCTCTTTTCGTCCCTCTCTGTGCGTTTCCCTCTGTCTTACTTTGTTTTCTCTTTGTAGTTGCTTCTTTCCACTTTGTGGCTCACCTTCTGTCTTCCTCGCTGCTTTTCTCACTGTTGCTCATCTGCTGGCTTCCTTGGTACTTTTCTCTCTCTGTTGGTCACCTTCTGTGTTGCTCTATCCTTTTCCTTCTATAGTTAATCTTCTGTCTTCCTTGCTCCTTTTTTCTCTGTTGCTCATCTGCTGGCTTCCTTGGTTCTTTTCTCTCTCTGTTGATCACCTTCTGTGTTGCTTGCTCTTCTTCCTTCTGTCTTCCTTGCTTCTTTTTTCTCTGTTGCTCACCTTCTGGCTTCCGTGGTCCCTTTCTCTTTGTTTTGATCAGCTTGTGAGTTGCTCGCTCTTCTTCCTTCTGTCTTCCTAGCTCCTTTTCTCTCTGTTGCTCACCTTCTGTGCTGCTTGCTCTTCTTCCTTCTGTCTTCCTTGCTCCTGTTTCTCT
Organism: Cerceris ruficornis; assembly: GCA_963989415.1. Lineage (NCBI taxonomy): Eukaryota > Metazoa > Arthropoda > Insecta > Hymenoptera > Crabronidae > Cerceris > Cerceris ruficornis. Next base: position 22,432,710 of record OZ022521.1, on the reverse strand, counting down.
GTTGCTCACCTTCTGCCTTGCTTGGCCCTTTTCTCTCTCTGTTGATTATCTTCTGTGATGCTCGATCCTTTTTCTTCTATCGTTTATCTTCTGTCTTCCTTGCTCCTTTTTCTCTGTTGCTCACCGTCTGCCTTGCCTGGCCCTTTTCTCTCTCTGTTGATCACCTTCTGTTTTGGTGGCCCCTTTTCCTTCTATCGTTCACCTTCTGTCTTCCTTGCTCCTGTATCCGTTTCATCCCCTGCTGCCTGTGTCGCGGATACTTTGTCATTCTGTCTCTGTCTCTCTCGTGGCCTCTCCGCCACTTTGTAAGGTTGTCTCTATCGTACAGCTACCCGTTGTCTCTCTCTTTCCAGCTTTGCCATTATCTCTCTCTTATTTTCACTCTTCTCATTCCTCTGTCTCTGTTTCACCTCAACTCGCAGCTTTTCGCGTTCGTTTTAGGGTGTCGTCTCGCAGCTTCTTTTCTTCCCCCTTATTTTTCTCCCTGGGAAAAACTGGTCGCAGGAAGGAAGATAAAGGAAAGTATGTGACGGAAGGAGAGAGAGGTAGGGTGAGAGGTGAGAGAAGAAGCTACATAAAGAGAGCTTTTTGCTCTCCGTTTCCTTTATTTTCCGGGGCGATCGAAGGGGCGTGATAGAGGGGAGAGAAAAAGGAGGATATCTGGCGAAGTGCTCGCGATACACCGGATGCTCGCTCTAAGTCTACGTAAACAGCTTTGTGATACGGGACTTAAAGGGATGTCGAGGGCTTTCAACCCTTTAACCGATCGAAAACCGTAGCCGGTGAATTTTTTCGCTCGTACGATTCCGAGTGCACCTTCATTCAAGCTATTTCAAATAAATTGGAAACATAAAGCCAGAATTGTTCTTCCGATCTTCCAATTAGTATTTTAATATATTCCAACGGACTAAAAATTATCGCAGAAATCTGCCGATAAATTTAAATTCCACTCTCGACAGTCCACGTACAATATCGCAGAGAATAAATGAAAAAAAATTCAATCTACGATCCCATCCAAAGAAGGAAGCGCCAAACGACTTCCGAAATCACGAAGAGCATGGCAAAACGTTAAATTATCCACCTCGCCGGCTGAAACAGCAGCGTTATTATCCTAATCGCCGTTTCCTCCGGTTTACGAAAACAGGAAGCATCAACGACGAGAGTTTTTGCCACTCTCTTCCAAACGGTAGAACTGCGACAACCGCAAATCGACTCGGTTCCGGGAAAATCATCGCGATTCGACCTTCACGGTGGAAAAAGGGGCCGCGACACTTTCGACGATGGTGATATCGCGAAATTTTAATTTACATCGCAACCTCTCGCGTCCTTTCTTATCTCTTTTACTTGCTCGAAGCATCCGCGGTGATTTAACGCCGCGTTCTCGCGCCATTTGGCTTTTAGCTTCTATTTTATCCGCACGGAGGCCGAGCGAGGGGGGCGAAGAAAAGGAGGACGGTTTTGGTTACAGTCTATTTGTTGTCCGCCTTTATCGGGAGAGAGGACGAAATAAAGGGAATTGAGAATAGCCTGTGGCTAAAGAAGATGCAAGGTTGCAAGCGGTGGTTTGAGATTAGGTCGAGGCAAATACGAGGGTAATACCGAGCTTAAAGGGCATCAGGAGCTTTCGGTTACATAGACTACCGAGGATGTACCGCTGTGGATCAAATTTTCGGTTGTGTTTAACGAAATATTGTATCGACTATTTTTTACGAATTTAATCTTTTTCAGATTTCCGCTTTTAAGACGATCTTCTCGATATTTTTAATGTTACGGAGGATAATATTATGCTGAGAGAACACTGCTATGGTTCGAATCTTCGGTACTATCTAGAGGAATATTCTATTAAGCGTACCGATACTTTATGGATACTTATTCGTAGCAAAGCAGATCTCGTGACCGGTTATAAAATGACAATAATACATTTCTGTACGAAATGCAGGAGATTGTCAACTTAATATAGGAAATAACTTATAAAGCAGTCTTTCCTTAAGAGTATAAAATATTATATATTTTCATCCCATTGATCCGGTGATTTTACCGCATATGGTACGGTTACTGTTAACATTTTTTGTGAACTTAATATCTCTCTGTGTATGTGTTAATGTTCTCTATATTTTTATTTCTGTGATAATTTCTATTTTTTAATGTAATATGAAACATATTTGGTAAGAAATACTTCACGTTAAATGCTGCGACCACTTAGAATCGCAATCCCTGGGCCAGGTAGCTCAACGTGCCATGTTACTCCTTAAATTTTGAACCTTAATCCCCCTCTCTTCAATCTTTTGCCGTAATAAATTTTCTATCAACTAAATTTCGACTTTAGATCTTGATAATATTTCGTACTTTTTAAAAATGAACTACCAGCTGCGGAAAACTTTACAAAATTAATCTCCCTTTGCAGACAAAAGATAACGAAATTAATTTCAACAAAAAGTTACCTTCTCTGAATCTCTACACTTGATACTGCATTTCACTCCGTATTTTTATACAACAGAAAGTACCAAAAGGTATTCCCCAAATTCCTCAGAAATCCTCGCCATCGCATCTAATCCCCTAAAACCCATCGAGCAGCAGTGATAACTCCAAAACTACCGACAATGAAAAACAAAACCGCGAGAAATGTCTGGTTCCGTTGAAACCACCTCGTACTTTAACTCCCGGCAAATTAGTTTTACCGAGATCGAACGAGCCCTCGAATGAAATAGTGCGTTGGTTTTAAGCCGACTGCAACTGAAATGAGAGAGTAATCCTGGCTCGCTGCTAAGCTACCGGAAACCTCGATACGTATGGCCCCTTTCGGTCTCGACAGGAATTTCATTGAATTCCTCTTCCGACTGTTCGACGATCCACAAATCTTCCGGGACATTCCGTCAAGATTACCGTAATACTTCCCAGGGAGCAATAACTCGAAGGTTGAATATCAATTGCAAATTGATACGTAACCGATGCAGAATTCCGCATGCGGAATTGCGAAGATTGAGAGACGGAAATACAACACTTGCTAATACTCGAGATTGGCTTGTCAATAATTCCTGATGCTTTTTCGCTATTGTTCTCAACTTGGAATAACTTATGTTTTCGGCTTGTTAGTCAGCTTAGAGAAATTAATTTAATGAAATATTCTACTGGTGATTATTAATAGCTACAAATTTAAATATTGTGTTGCAAGTTGTCTGTTCCTTAGAATTTCTATTTTTTGGAATTCATTAACTTAAAAAGTTATATATTGTGGAAAATCGAGCAGGATACCGTGTGGCACAGGACTCTGATAAGTTCGATATTCAAAAAATTCCCCGGAGGCTACTGAAAATTCTTCGACAGAAGAATTATTTGAGCCCGAAAATTTTGCATATTGGTATACCTAAAGTGATTCTCTAAATCAATAGAAAATAATAATCGAAAACTTCCGAACATTTCTCATAAATCATTAATATAGGAGTCGCAAGAATAAAATGGCGTATATACGAAATTCAATAAAATGATTATCCAATGGAAATCGCGGCTGAGCGAATCTCAATGATCGAAATACCGAGGGAATTTCGCGATATCTCGCAATATCGGCTTCCGAAAGGATTATCGTCCAAGAAACGGGACTCGATTTCACGTGATTCAAAGTCGGCATGCGAGAGGAGTCTCTCTCCTCCACTTCGAGCCATCTTTCGGAATTATTTCTAGAACAATACCTTTGCCAGAGCTCAGAGCCCCATTCATCGGATCAACTCTCGCGTCCTCGGCTCACCTGAAACAGAGAAGGGCGTTCCTGTAATTAGTACACCGTTCGTGCTGGCAATTAAGAAAATGCAGTCGCGATAGGAAGTGCAACGAGTCGCGCAATGTAGCGTATCCAATTTCAAAGTAGTCATTATCCATACACTCGCTATTTTTAATCTCCGCCCATCGGCAGAATTAAAATAAGCCGCGTATTAAAGGCTTTCGAGTTCGCTGTATTTCTGCTTTCGCTGAAAACTCGCGATTTTTTTACGGTAAGTGATAGCGTTAGAATGATGCATCTATGAAAATATAAATGTTGATGATGGTGGAATATATGTTTCGTGCATTAATATGCACGGATAATAATTTATTAAAGCGCGGGAGAAGACAAAACAGAGTGAATAAAGGAATTTATTTTTTAAAAAGGAACTGGAAGTATATTAAAAAATAACTCATAGTTCAAAAATTATGGCTATTTTGTGCAGAAGTAATTTTGCAGGCGAATTGCAGAAAATCGCCCGCTATATGGTAAGAATTCGACGAGAAAATACCCGGCTAAGATGTGTTAACAATGCTTCTGCAATTGGTTAGTTAGAATTGGAGAAGCGGGCAGCATGGTCATCTGGCTGCGAAGTTTTCTATTAAAGCTTCAAAGCAACCTTTTCTATATTTTGTATTTTAATAACGTATCAATTAACGCTCAGCTTCGTGACATACACGGACTGCGATATTTGCATAATTCTGCAGAACCAACGTCACGGGCACCGCTGGGACTAATCAGATAAAATTTTAAGAAAACTGCAAATATTCCTTGTTTCGCAAAAATAAGTTAAGATAAATATAAGTTCCAATTATCTACCAGAAAAAAATTGTGTTTCATTTCTACCCAGATCAATAACAAAATTGTACGTTAAGGGGTTAAAGATACCTCTTAACATCCTAGGACACCATATACCCGCAATCCCATAGATAATCACCATCACAGAATTTCAATGTCACTTAAAGGCACAATAAAACAGTATTTGCTACAAAAAAAGTATCTAGCACAAAGTGAACCACATCAGCATCCTATCATACATTCTGAATCAAAGTTTCGTATTTACATCGTGGATGTAAAAACTCAAAATTTTTTCACCTTGCTCGCCTGAATTTTCATTCACTTCCCAGTCTATTTTTGCAAGACGTCAAAGCCGTATCCCGTGCGCAGCGGTAACGATAATAAAGTGATGGAAGTTGGCGCAAACACGGTGCTAGAGTCGCGGAATCCAGCTGTCTTTATTTTCGTTCCTCCGTCGGACGTTCCATAATCGCAAGTACATCTCGCACTTCGCACGGTACTTAGTCTAAAGGTTTCTCTCTCTCTCTCTCTTTGTCTCTTTCACGTTAATCAGGTAGACACCCTGGTAACTTTACGGATAGCATGTACTCTCGTAATCACCGACAACCGAGTACGAGAATCTCTCGAAGCCGAAGTCACCGTCCTCAGCAACCCCATGCGAGTATAATCTAATCTCGGACGCCATTGAATTTCACCCACGCGATATACGTATACGACTGTGGAGACATGTGTGGTATTTACGTGCGTATGTAGATTTCGCGATGGTTCGTTATCGCAAGGCGAAGGTCGAGGAGAGATATCGTTAATGAAAAAAGTGATCCATGTGAGGTAGGAAATTAAAAAGGCTGGAATTAATAAACGGATTTGAGAAGATTAGAGATAATGGGGGATGGAGGTAGTTTTGGTTGATTCCCGTTTATCGTGATGCTCGCAATTTCTTCGCAGTGCTTCTCTTTGATATGCAATTCCATTGAGAATGACGGTAATTTAATACTAAACCGGTCTAGGCGGTCAAAACGACGGATTTCCAAATTTTCCTAAAAATTACCCGCACTGATTGGGAAGTATTGCGGTAAACATTTTATTTCTACCTTTTGTAGACTTCCTCTATTCTAACATACTTACTCAGTATATTTAAATATAATAGACAGATAAATATAATCGACCCAGGCTGGTACACCATTTTTTCCAAAAATTCTTTAAATATATAGAAGAGTCATACAATAGATATTCTCCATCCATCTTATAAAACATAAATTGCAGAACCGATCATCTGTTTCACCTCTTAATTCTTCTTGTTTCAACGCACTTATTTAATATATTTAAATATAATAGATATAACTGTGGTAGTTCCAGTATTAACACTAGAACTACCAAACCAGTCAAAATGACTGATACACAATTTTTTCAAAAAATTCTTCAAATATATGGGAGAGTCATAGAATAGATATTCTCCGCCCATCTCATAAAACATAAATTACAGAATCGATCACCTTTTCCACCTCTTAATTCTTCTTGTCTCAAAGCACTTATTTAATATATTTAAATATAATAGATATAACTGCGGTAGTTCCAGTATTAAAGCCACATCAACGTCAGGAATGCATTGTTACAATATAATACGATATCATCCAAAGAATCTAATTACGAAGGGAAACCTCCCTGGCAATTGCAACGGAACTACAACAAATGACTGACCTTCGACGAATTTCGAGGTACTTTCCTTTGATATCAAATTCCATTGGGAACGACAGACGGTAATTTAAAGATCACATCAACACGGAGAATTCGGCGTTGCGCGTCCTTTGATGGCGAACAGCTGTTGTCGAATCCGACAAGCACTCGCACGAGCTCTCCCTGTCTCATTCAACGACTCTTCCCGGCACGCATTTACGAGCGCCGTGAAATCGGTCGTTACGTTTCCGCAGCATCTACGAAATTAGCGGCCTCGTTTCCCTCCGCGTTTTCAACTTCGTCGTTTGCCAGACACACCGTGGAAGCCTGCAGGCTCTTCCCTCTGCTCGAATTGTGCCAATGTCGCCGCATTACAGCACAAACAGCCGCAATAAAGGTCTGCAGAAACGGCGAGATTCGTCTCGCTCTCTTTTACATTCTGGCGTTGGTTGCTTGTAGTTGTTTTTTTTGTTTAATTACTGCCGGAAATAAATTCTGGAGGTTTATGAACGTTGGAGGACTGTAGAGGTGCTGGAGTTTGTAAGGGTGCGATACGTTTGTTAGAATATTGTGGTAAATATGGAGATGTGGAATTGAAGTTTCAGTTAGTGGGTCAGAGTTGAAATCAGCGTCACTTCTGGGCGATTTTTTATAGATTATTATTTGATTTAAGATAGCCTGTGGGTCGGAATAATTGTAGCATCCGAAGTAAAGAAATGGGAGAGAAATTGAGAGGGAAATAGGTGTATTGAGGGGTATTAGTTGCTTTGGGGCTGACAGGGGATGGGACTTAACTACTGCAGCATCGGCATTGAAGATACGCTGTGTAACTACCGCGTAGATTCTATAGAAATGTTGTCGATTCTATAGCTGTTATGTGTATTGATTATGTGCGTGGTTTATGTAGATATTATACAGATGCTATGTACATTCAATCGAGATTCATTATAGATTCTATTCACATTCCACACATATTCCATATTGATTCTACATTGACGCCACATAAATTCTATATAAACTTTACATAGATTCTATGCAAATTCTACATAAATTCTACAATATGTCAAGCCCTCAAGTATTCTAAAAAGAAGCCAAGTCCATTTGTCTTAGAACTCTGTGAAGTCTAAAGTACCTGTCCAACAGATTACAGCAACAGTTCCAGAAGAGAAGCAAGTCACCGGTGACCGTTGCAAAGTAGTCTCACCGCAATTTCAATACTTAAACACGAAATACCATTCCTTTCGACAAAGAGAATTCAAAAGTGCTATCCACATCGTAATCGGTGTAATTCACCACATTTTATTTCGTCCGCAAAACATATTTTCGGCTTCGTATCCTCTCGCGGATTTACAAAAGGCTGCATCGGATAGCGATAATAATATCGCTGGAATAATTCGCTACTATGTTTCAAAGTAAATTGAAATTATGCGAGCGTAATATTATGCGCACTCGAACACGGCAAACACGTTGAAACGGAAAGGAAGGGAAACACTCGAATGTTCTCCACCGAGATTGCCGTAAGCAAGACGGCTTCTGAAATGCATTCGAGGAAAAGGTACAACTTACATTTAAGCTCGTAAGGAGCATTGTTAATGCTCCGACGAATTTCCTCGTGTTCTACGCTTAAAAACAGTTCTCCACGATCGTCCGTACTTTGGAATCATTGAAACGGTGCACCAGAGATAGGAGAATCGAGACTTCAGAACCTCCTTTTTGACTTTTTCGCGAAGTTAAGCTCCGCGTGCTTGGAATTTCCACGAAATTAGATGATTTTCTTTTTACATGAAATTTAAGAGATTAAGAACATCTACTCTGTGCTTCTCAATTACAGAAGTTAACTTCTTCTACTTACTTTTCAGATTTACGTGCTATGGTCATTTTTCCTGTAGCTATGGTACTTTAGAGTGGCGTAGAATCATGGAGGGTGATATATGAAATGATAACTTAGGAAAAATATCTCAGAGATAACGGGATCTCAACTCGACCCCACTAATTGGGAATCCGAACTTTCAACCCTATACTCATCGTAGCTTTTACTGTACTTTATTAATTATTTAATATTTCGGCTGCGGTTATTTCGTCGAAGACTTACAATTTTAGGTGGAAACCGTATGGCCGAGGCTGACATTAAATGAAAACTTAGAAAAAATTTCTCAGAGATGATGGGGCACTTGAACTCAACCCCATTAATTGGAAGTCCGAACCTTTACCTCCTAACCCAACGTAGCCCCATGCAAATGAACCAAATTCGACTCTATACCCTTTGGAAAGGTAAACGCTCTAGACGTTGTACAAACAGAAAGCAATTCTGAAGTTCTGTTAAAAGTTGCTCCAACAATTCGTACATTATATGCCCAACAATTTCGGAAAAACCGCACGCGATTAAATGTATTCTTCTTTACCTTTCGCAAGGAAAGCTTCCAGCACGAACGAGTTACCTCCGTCCTTCTGCATAATTGTCTGTATTATTTAACTTCATTTCAACTTTGTGGATTTTACCGGCGTGCCTTTAAGTCTTACTTTTTACTCGCGCTGCAAACTTATTTGACTAACAAGTCCGGAGAAGTTTCGCGTTTCCCCAAACATTTGTACTAGCTGGCAAAGCGTGTTGGAATTGCAACTGCCATTCGAGAACCTTGAAGCTATTACATTCATGGTATGTGCGACCTTCGATCGCCCTATGCAAATATATCTTTCGGTTAATCCTCTGGAAGTTCACGACGGTGTACTTAGCGAATGTTCAATCCCATAATCCATGTTTTAATTGTAAAATATTAGACGTCATTTCGTCAGAAATAATTCACGAGCATACATTTTCCTCCTTTATAAAATAAATTATAGATTCTGGGTGCATCAAATCGCAAGGTTTTTTTAATACGGGCCATCGGTGAATCTTATAATTCATATTCATTAAAAATAAATTCTTGCGATTCATTGCAAATAAATTCTACTTTAGCAGAGAAATTAAAAATACTACGTGCATCGAATGGCAAGATTAATGAGTGCAATTGACTGTTACATCTGCGAAATATTCGAAATTTTTTCCGAAGGAATACAGCCCGAGTAAATTCTCTTTCATATAATAAATTTAAAAACTGAGTGAGTGTATTGAATTGTATATTTTATTATTCCAAATTATTTACTTTATTTTATATATTATTTACGGGGAATATAAAACCCCTTGTAAATTAAGAAAAGTGCAGACAGTCGATGGATCAGCTTAACGATTTATTTCGACGGAAAATATACCTTGCAACAATTACTATTTTCTCGTTAATCCGTAATGATACTCCATCAAGTCAATTTTTTCGAAACTTCCATAATAACAATTCCACATCTCGTAATTACATTGGAGTGTTTTTTTTTCTCGATGCCAAAGGGGATAATACCCAACGATACTCAATTCTACGGTGTCGATTTGATTTGCATCCACTGGAATACATTTTGAATCGAAGCTTTGAAGTGGCTCGTTTTACGCAGAAGTGCATCAGGCGTGTGTTCTTCCACGGCTCCGTTAAATCATGGCCATCTGGCCACTTCTGGTGCCCCATCTCGTACCAAGTGAAAAATATATCCCACAGAAACGACGTTAACGTTGACCTAATTTACTTCTCAATATTCCATCACCACCGAGATTGCAAGTACGAGACACCGGAATGTGCAAAAACACTGTTCCTATGAGTTCAGTGAAAAAGGAGCCACCACGTTCTATGAATATCAAGATAATTTTTCGAATATCTAAACGCTAGAGAAATCAAAGACTTCTTCCTAGAAAACTCGTGAACGCGAGATTTTGTAAATTCCGGAGAAAGAATATTTCTCTTGGTTATTTAACGCGCGATGAAATGAGAGATAACAGAATTTCTACTTAGTAGTTTATTACGACTATATTCTGGCGAAGTTAGGGAATTCTTGAAAAGCGTATTTTGATGAAACCTTAAGATAGAAAATTTATTTCTTGCTTAATTAAAATAGGAAGGAAAATTAAGTTGCTTCTAAAGTGAAGCTGGGAACTCGTATACCATTCTTGATTTTTAGTATTCCGTCATAATTGCTACTGCTGTATTTTTCTGCTTTAACTGCTGTTATCAAGTTGCCCAAGTATTCCAATCTCCATCATACATTTAACAATAATTTTAAAAAACTAAAGGACATACCGTCTAACCCGGTGGTTCTCGAACTTTTAAGACGTTTTAAAACCACATACAATTAATATATAGACTACTGTTACCAGAACATTTTTCAACAAACAATTATCTACTCAGAAAATGGTAAATAATGGTCATTAAATATACATTCAATGAGACGGCTGCATCTGCTTTGCCTGGACCAGTTCAAAAACTCAACAAACAATAAATGGCCCCTTCGCAGTCCCTCTGAGGCCCCTTTGGGGTCCTACAGGACCCCGGGCCTCAGTTCGATAGCCACAGCTCTAATCTTTACCTTCATACCCATCATAATTCTCCAACCCCACAACTCTCCTCTCAGTAGAGTCCTTTAAATAAATGAAAAATCGTCTCTAAATAAATCCTACAGAACACAGCAAATTACACGAATCCCTTCGCTTCGACGAGGCCGCAAAAGCTCACGAAATCGACGGAAAACCGTAAGAAACCGGTGCTGTAGGTAAATATTCCGAGTGCTGTGTCGCGGCATGTGCCAGGACTTACATACGTCTGTTTGACTCGCGTATGTACTCGACAAACCTCCGTGGGGGAGAAATGTCTTCGTACACGTGTATTACTATTTGCCAAGCATCCCACGAGGCACGATAAAACCATGTGAGAGAGTAACGTCCTAATCCGACGATTTTCTGGGATAAAGGTGACGATACAAAGGAGACACGTTGCACCAGACGATGTCCAGGCTGATGAACGTTGCGTGGGAATAGTTCCTTCTATGGTTTTAACGCGTTACATTGTTTTTATAATTGAGTGATAATTTATTGAAATTAATTTGGTGAAATTCTTGTTCTGTTTAATAATAATGAAAACTGTAAAAATTAAAATATCAGCTTGGAAGTTAATGGTAGGTAGTTTAGAGGACACTGTACTCTGTAAAAGGTATTGTTTCTGTTATTTTTTATTTTTATGGTTATGCTTGAAGTTTTGGCTTAATTATAAAGTATGGAAGTAAATCTTTTTAGAAGTGTTCTTTCACATTTAAATGAGCGATTATTTATGTGGCGATAGCGCAAGAATTCGCGTTGTATGGATTTGCTATAACCATATTATCGGATTTCTATGTGGATACAATTCAACAAAAAAGTAACTGAGCAGAAAGATACGTCAAATATGGCCCTCTCAGAGGGCAGATGCTGGTTTTTATTTTTTTAAGCGGACTCCTATCGATCGGCAGTGCAATAAAGGTTAATATTGTGGAAAGTAGATGTTTGGATGGAGCGATTGCGCGGTTTTTGCACAAGGGTCGCAGCTATAAAAACTAGGTGCATAGATGCTTTCGCGTGAGATGAAAAAAACGAGTATTTGTGGAAGCTGCCATCGCAGTATTTTTCTTCGACGGGTATTTCTGTCGATGATACTTTTTGCCCAAATATATAATTTATTATCGCCGAACATGTAACATTCTCGCATATTTCACTATTTTATTTTGCTATACGCTGTAAAACAGCGTGTAGTTATACGTACAATTCTACATACGTCTGCCTTTCCTACACTTCTTCCATCTAAACAGTAAAACCATAAACCTACCCCATACCACTCGATGGGGAGCATATTTTCTGGGGTCTACCACTGAGTCAGCTCCGCCCAGACCTTACCATATTCCACTTTATAATTCCTCGCCTAAAATATCACCGTTGTTACATCCACCCCCATATTTTTACTTGGCTCAAAGTACCTCACAAAATACTAGAAATATATCTGGAAAAAAGAATCCTCTCAATGTATAACGTTAGTTAATATAAAATAAAGTTTTATTAATTTTAATGCACGTTTAACGAAAGTTTCGTGTTAACTTATACTCAAATTGATTAATTTCCATGGAAGGGTTTACATTCTTTTGAACAATGCAGAAATTACAACGCCGATAAGTTCTACCCGTTCTCCAATATCGGCTTTTAATCGTGAATGCCCGATGACCATGTAAAATCACCGGCATTTAACTCGAAAGAATCAAGGGGACCTATATTCCAGAAAAAGGTTTCTTTCATTTTGCATTTTCTGTTCTATCTTTACGGCAATCTGACCTTTCCCGCGGACCAGATTCGCGTCCTTTTTTCATGCATTTGTAGTTTCATCTGGTCGACAAGAAATTCACTGAAGGCTCGTTAATAGGTGATGGGGATTGATCGAGGGTTCTCCGTGCACTGTGAAATTGATTGCGACAACGAATTCAAACTGAATTTCGCGAGGTGCTCTCAGCACGATGAAATTCCATGGCGAATCAAACGATACACTGTGGTCCCAAATCGGCAAAACTTCAAAATGTACCTCAATTTACCTAAAACTTGATATTCTGGAGTAATTTAAGTCGCTGGAAAATCTTCCAGATCCTTTTTATGTTACCTTCGTATCATCTACAAACTTTAACCCCTTAGCCTGACGTGTGACACACGTAAAGCTATAAATAGAATATGAAATTTGAAATTTTTCCAATAACTATTGAATTGAAAATATCCGTCTGCCACGAGACGGTCGAATTATTTCTGTAATATTAATATTGCAGTCAGTTATACAAAATGTTAAAAATCAAAGAGAAATTTTTATTTCTGGAATTAATTTTCATTTTTTACGCACGCTGTCAGAATAGAAATCGTAAGGCAAGGGGTTAATTACGATCATTGGCAACCGCGGAAAACGGAATTCAAAAAAAGAAATTGATTTTCGAGGGATCAGAATTTTTTGAAGGGGTATTCTATACCTTCCATCGAGAATTATTCGCCCTTACTTACCGAAGTTACGTCCACGCCGCAGGGTCTTTAGTCGAAAGCCGTAGAAATTAGGTTCTCCCTCGTCGGATATTAAATGAGTGATTACATTGTCCCGGACGAGAAGGACATTGGCAGGAGGTCCCATATAAGGATTATTACCAACGTCAGCGAGTCCCGGTCGTATTTACACTGACACCGATATTAAATTCTATTTCCATGGGAGCGACGAGAGAATCCATGACACCGGGATAGATTAAGACGGACGTTTTATTGCTCGACGAAGAAGAAACGTTCGTTCGAGGGGAAGAAAAACTTCACGGAGTCCGTGTTCGTGCCAATTTCGTCGAATTAACGAGTGATATTAGGACGATCGGTTAAGAGGACGATGAAAAAAATTCGCGCAAAAAGAAAGAAACATTTGGAGGGACACCGGAGAACGTTTGATTACCGAGGACTCTCGTTTGCCTTTGGATTCGACGATCTCGCGTTTTATCCCAAGAACGAATTCTCTTGATTCTATGGGATTTTTTTTTATAAATTAAAGCCACAATCCGGCGGAATTCTCAGCGAGAACTAAAATGAACTAAAAAGAACTAAAATCGAGAACACTCTTTAAATATTCAGTTTCATTATCCTTCGAAGGATCAAAGAGAAACCGCGGACTATTTGTTCCTCCGTTTGCCAAATTTGTAAGTCTGCATGAAATATTATTTTCTTTGGTGGTGTGTAACGAAGTTTCTTTATGTTTTCAGTGGAGCGCAATATTTGCAACTTTGATATTATTTCATCCTGCTATAAATTCGTTGTGTGGGATGATGAAATTCTGTGAGATTTATATAGTTCACTACCTGAAGCAACAGTGTCGAAGTTTTAACGCGATGATAGGTATCGAGTGACTCTGCATCGATAATTATGGTGTTGGCTTACGCTGTACAGTGTTCTCCACGTCCCTTAATGTATCTGGGTCCAACCAAAGCCATTTTGCGACCAGTGGCGGGCTCAGTAGAGTCACTTATTAAGTGTAGAAGATAGATTAATCACATTTGAAATATTAGACACAGGGTGGTTGGATTTTTAAGCAGATTTTTTGCGTGAATTGAGAGAATATTGGATTAAGATGCAATTAGGAAGGGTGGTTAGTCTGGTGATTAGTCTTTGGGTTTCAAGGATTGAAGAAACGAAAGGGCGGGGGCTAGAGCAAGAACTTGAAGACTTGCACTCCTAATTAGTTAGTCCTTCGAAATCAAATCGCAGGTACTTCTTGGTAATCTTTTAGTTATTTAATACATCAGCCTATATGATGTATAACCAAATAATTTTTTAGACGAACTTTCCTAATTTTCCAGAATGGCAGACATGGATTAAAGAATAAAAGACATCCCATCAGCAATCATGCGCTATATATCTGCTCTAAATACTTTAACCTTTTCAGGGACGACTTTTTTTTTATAGAAGCTATTTTAATATTCTTTACTGTACACCGGAAATAACAGTCAGTGCAGTCAAACCATAAGATTTTTATTTTTCTTGCTGAGATATTCTGTAGTGAATAATTTATTATCAAATTTGTATTCTTTTTATCAATGATAGTAATTATAATTATAAAAATCTAAATGTCCATATATGTGGCCAAGGGCGCCAAGAGATTAAATAATGTACAGCTACTATTTGCAATATGAGCCGTTTATTTTAGCAGTAGAACTACCGGCGTTAAATCTGTTATATTTCAATATATTAAATAACTACTTTGGAAAAAGAGGAATCAAGAGGTGGAAGATACGATCGATTCTGTAATTTATGTTTTATGAGATGGACGTACAAAATCTTTTCTGTGGCTCACATACAAACTTGGAGAATTTTTAAAAAAAATTGGTAACCGGTCATTCTAACTGGCTCGGTAGTTTTAGTGTTAAAAGTATAAGTCACTCTACCATAATGAAAGATAGTGATTTTTACTGACTGAATCAAATTATTTATACTGAGAAAAAGAAAAGTATATAACATAACAAGTCCAAGTAAGAATTCCCGAAAATTTTAAACCGCTTACCCCAAGTATCTCGGTTTAAGAAGAAACTGACTTATGTCACTTTCAAAATAAACGGCTCACATAATATATACAAATTGTGTAACAATTTCTGTGAAATAATTAAACATCGCCACTGCACCTCGACCATCATTCGATCCCTCGCAATTCCACATTTACGATCCCGCGTAAAACAAGTACACCCTTCGAATTCGGTCCTCCAAACGAGGAGAACCTTTCGCGAAATAGCAACATTCGACGAGCGTCTCCGTCGATGACGGATTTTATCTTTACGAGAGAAGAAAATCCATCCGACTGCACGTGTCCAAACCCGAAGCAAACGAGGCACGACGTTTCACGGGAAAAATTGCTCGTCTCGGAGTTCCTCCCTTCGTTGACTTCGATATTCATGCGACTCCTCGTCGCCGAACGTGGTGCAACTTCGTCCTGGGTTTACGGGGTATCACCGGCAGGATGAAGACAGAGGCAGGATGGATTTTCATCTTTCGTTCTATCTGTCAGGAATGGAATATAGAAAAAAACGGTGGAACTCGGACGTAGAGCTGAACTTTGGCATATTGTTTCTCTCGCGAGAGGAGAAAAGTATGTCGCGGGTAGTTTGGTATGCGGGAAACACAGAGAGTTTGATACAGGGATTCTTGGAGAAAGCCATCTAGAGAATTCAATCTTCGACTTGTGAAAATTTCTGGTTGAAACGCTTAACAGTAAAACTACCGACTCGAAATTAACACGAAACAATCGAATAAAATTTAGGTACACTGAATAAATATTTACTTTGGAAATGAGAAATCAAGAGGTGAAAAAGATGATTAATTAACTGATTGAGATTTTATAAGATAAAAGTGAAATATTTATTTCGTAGCTCCCGTATCGATTTAGGTAATTTTTAGAAAAAAATAGGATTCGGTCAGCTTGACCGGCTTGGTAGGTTTAATGTCAATGTGAACGGATCGAAGTTGCAATTGCTGAGGACGAAATACATTTTTGTTTGATGTGAAATTTACAGGGTGTCAGGGACGGGATGGATTTTCATCGTTCGTTCTATCTGCCAGAAATGGAATATAGAAGAAAAGCAAGAATTTGGACGCAGTGATGAACTTTGACTTTATTTCTGATTAATTGCTTGCTGTTTTCGGTGAAACTGTGGTAGACGTAACTTGTAGTTAAGTTTATTGAAATTTCTATTAAGGTAAGTTCGATTCCGGGATTTGTCAAGTATTTTGCATACTTAATTCGAGTGTCCTGCAATATCTGTAATTATTTTTTCAGCAAACAGATGCATTTTTAGGTAGAAAGTTTAGGAAATTGACTTTAGTTATCAAACAACATGTAATTTAATCAGAACTGTTTTTTAGCAGCGATTTCGTGAAATTTTCTAGAACTATCGACGACCGAGGAGGTAAATTAAGTTCGGCTTCATTATTTATCGGGATTTTGAAATACGATCAAACCAGCCAGCTAGCCGTGTAAAACGGAAATATCCGGTTGCTTTGTGTGCCCGAGATGAGACAAGGATTTATACGTTCGTACCGCAATGCAGTTCCGCAAACTGCACTCGCGAATTCGCCGGAGAACGATGTGCAACTTACGTGTAAATTTCCGCGTCTGCGAATGGGAAAATTACGCCTAATTCCGCGGGAAAAATCGACACGGACCATGAATATACAATTATGGAAAGTTTCGGCGTGGAAATTCATTCCTTGGAAGATTATTCACAATTCTATGGAACTTCCCAATCTGTGGCACGTCAGTGCTAAGCGTGAAATTGTTTAATTAAAAATTTACAAATGATTTTAACTCTTAGCTTTTCAAAATGTCTAAAATTATTCATTCCGTTCTCTACACCATATTTAATTAATATACATACATTGGATGAATCCAATATATTAAATAATATTAAATAAATTCGCCAGAATAAAATAAAGGAATAAGGCAATAAACTTGGTCAACTTCATCCCTCACAGTCTACAAGATAAATATAAAAGAAAAAAAGAAGATAAAAGAGAATTCAAAACATTTCACTCTACCATCTTGATAGACCTATTGTTAATTATTTTCCCGATCGTACCATATTCCTTGACAAAATAAATAAAAGAACCAAGCAAACGTGCCATTTCAAAGATCGTCAACAATTGCAAGTTCGACAGTAGGCCATCCAATAAAGTGCACCCTTCGATTTATTCCGCCAGCCTTCCTTTATGCAACTCCGCCAGAGAACGAAATTTTCAGGAGCATTTCCCGGGTTCTTTTGTCAGCTTGTTTAAATTGTCACCCAGCCAGGAAATCACAGGCTGAATTTTCGTTTCGAGATCATCGACCGTCCAGCAGCGATTCGCCGTTTCTGTTCGCCGTTCTAACGCGTGATCGATTGAAAGAGTAATTGCGGTTGTCCGGCTGGACAGATTCCAGAGCAACAAGTTTCTCTATGAGGATCTCTCGATGACGGAAAAATTAACGGACGTGCGTGCACGTATATCACGTGTGATGTGTTAATTTCGACGGCCTGCTGGCAATTTTCGTGGGAAATGGCAGCCTCGGAAATTCATGGGTATCGCGAAAGACATGGAGGATAAATGTTGTGAGAGGGGTGAAGGAAAGGGTGCTCCGTTTGGGAGATCTTCGAAATTATTATGTCAGGATGTCGTTTTCTTTAGGTAATCCATCTGATTTTGATAATTATGTCATTTAGAACGGTATCTTAAGAGGCTGATTACAGGAGGATTAGAGTTTCCAGCGTTATAAAATTATTTCTTAGGGATGGTACAATTTTGAAAAATTGAAGCTGTAACAGCGACGAGAGTAGTTTCATTGTCTAATTACTGAAGAATTTCTAAAGAATTCTTCGTACTTGCACATTTAAATTTCAAAATACTAATAAGTTAAAATATTAACTTTGCCAGAATAAGAATTACGTCAATTAGTTTAGCATACATTATTTCAATTCCATTAGAAGGAAATATCAATAAATATAAATACACGATTGACCGAAATTTAATTAAAAATTAATTGGAGCAAAAGAAAGATCGAAAGAAGAGCAACGAACTTGAAATTCCTCTCTGGCCTTGAAGAGGTAAATTGAGCCATTCCGTTATCTTCTCAGGGGCTTTGCGTGAACCTGTACTGACAATATTATCAATCGTACACTTTCAAGGGGACGTTTAATCTTTCGTTTAACTGGACTGGAAAATAGTATATGGACAGGCACGGAAAGTTCAAGAGAAAGTTAGGACGGCGACTAATTACAAGGGATTTAGGTTTAGGTTCGTCATTAGCTTAGGCCATTGCGGTCGACACGGCGCTGTAATGCGTGCCACAAATACCGATTCCCGTTTCCAAAACAGATACCGCAAACTAATGCCTCGATGCGATCGTTTATCTTCGATTATTAGACATGCCTATTCGCTGATGGTACTTTTGTTTATAGCACGACCGTATTTATATGGACTTTCTGCTCCCCTCTTTCCGTTAAAATCTCTATTTTGACGCTGAATTGGGACACATTTCCAAAACAGATACCGCGGACTAATGCATTCATACAATCATTTATCTCCAATTATTAAACGCGCTTAATGAACGTACTTTTGATGATGGAGATTCTCGATTAATTGCAACAATACGATCATTTTATTTCTATTTCCTCGTTAAAGTCTTTATTTCTCCGCTAAACGACGAAATTCCGAATGCAACCATTTAATTTACAATTTCTAATTATAAACTATGCTCTGTGATTTCGTCGCTGAATTAGCCCAATGCAGAATTGCATCTTACTGTATGAACATACCGAGGAACTTGGTGGGGCCGACGATATTAAAACAGTGCGAAAATAAACTGGCCTTCATCCAGTCACGACGAATAACTGGAGTGCAAACGATTAAAAACAGACCCAATTAGTCCTCAAAAACCCGGTGACACAGATGAGACCCGTGAAAAACGATGGAGAAACGTCGGAATTATTTTCGGATCGTTTCGCGAATGCAATACGAGAACGAGAGAAGAACACCGCGCAAAATTAAGGGAATTCACGATAGAAAAGTGCAAGCATTATAACCGAGAGAGAGAGAGAGAGAAACAAAAAGAAAGAGAATACAATTAACAATACGCGACACGCAAACGAACCATCCTTGCGAATAATTAACACGCGAAACTGCAACAATGCAGGACACTCGAACGGTGTTATTATCTCGTAATGCTGCAATAACAGAAATTTCCATGGCATCACGAGCTTTAATTAACGGTACATATCCTATTCCATCTATCGATCTAATGCAAAGAGATCAAAATCGCCTTTATTCTCCGTGTTCGCCGAAACGGAATAATTAGCAGCTCGTTTCGCCGTGAAAAATTGTAATTCCTCCGGAAAATCCGCAGTCTGGATTAAATGTTTCAATATTAATCTCAATGGAGCTCCAATCTTACGGCTTAACCGGTTTATTCGTTATTCATACTTTGGCAAATGTGTGGGGGATGGAATTTTGGCCGTGGTGGGATCGTAATGCCGAGAAAAATTTTCCCTTCCCAATTTCGCCGGCACGCAGTTACACGTGACCGGAATCGAAAGTCGCGAATTCAACGTGGAGTGCATAAGAAGCCGGAAGTTTATATTTCACGGAAGAAAAAGGAAGTACAGGACGAGTTCCACGTAAGGATCAGACGAGCGTCGTTCATACTCCTCTTTCGCCAAACGATCCCTGAGGAAGGACTTCGCAGAATTTGATTCTCTGATCTAAGAAGTGTCATTTTCTTTATTTATTGTATTCAATTCTGTAGTCAGTAATGCAATTATTGTATTTAACAAAAAGCTAGAATTATTTGGCTACACAGGCAAACTTTTTTAATTATTTGAAGCTTTCCTACTTTAACTTCAGTCTTAATTGCTGTGGTTACTTTGCTCGGGACTTATTGTTTCACATTTTCGATAATTTCCGAACCGCTGAGGCTGTGGGATATTAACACTAAAACTATCAATCAGATATCCAATTTTTTCCAAAAAGTCCCCTTAATTCATAGGGGAGCCATGCAGCAAATATTCCACGTCTATATTATAAAATAAAAAATTTCTTAATCGATCATTCTCTTCACCTCTTCATTCCTCTTTTTCCAAAGTACTAAATCAACGTATTTAAATATAATATATTTAACCCCGGTAATTCTACTGTTAAATAATATTTCAAAAATAATCTCAGAGTTTCAGAATTTTAAGTTGCTTCTATTAATTGGGAATTGAAGCCTTCAACTCGATATCCACCACAACCCTGCCCATTTAATTACAAATTTATCAATACCAGAGTGCAGTCACTTCCGTTTTATTCTCTACACTTTCAAAATGAAACGAGATCCTCCGTTCTATCAATCCTCCGGCAGAAAAGTCTCAATAATGCGTCAAGAACTTTGAAACTTCCCTTAACTCATCATCGATTCTTCTGCTTACAAAAACTTCGCCAAACTTCCATCGACTCTCTCGAATTTCAGCGGAGTAATTTAATAGACAGACAGCTCCCGTACATATTCCGAATAATATTACACGTTTCGTAAGACTCTCCGGTTTACCAAACAGTCTCCGATGTAAAAGTCTCCACGGTGTCCTCACGACATGTTGGAGACTTCCTTTAACTCGATCGTCCTACTTACTTTCATTAGATCCTCTCGATCGGACTCATTTAACGGAGCGACAATTTCCGGACTTCTCTGTGTATTTCACGGATATCATTGCAGAATCCTCGAAGGATTTCACGAGGATCGGGGGAGGAAAACAGGGGGGAAACAAGAAAGAGACGAGAAGTAGAGGCTGATGGAGTTAACCTTTCAGACAGCTCCCCGTGGAATTACTTTTCAACGTTCTTAAAAGATTGTCGGTAGTTTATGTCAGTTTCGCGTTAGAGTTTTGTTGTGCTATTGACTTTGTATTTCGTGGTTGTACGTCTATTTTCGATGGACTTTGAAGCTTTGTTATAAATTCTATAATTCGAGGGTGCAGGTGGTGGAGGAAATTCTATAATTTCCTATTTAATCTATTGTTATATGTAATTATAGTTATTGATTATTGGCCTGACAGTGTTTGGATTCACCTTTGGAATAGTTTGGAGTATAATATAATATGCAAACAATTCTGCAAATGTGACGGCGAGAGAATTCGTACTGCGGTTCATTGTTTCACATTTTATGATTGCAATAGCCACCTGGATCTAAATATTGACCCTTGCAATTGCCGCTTCGCACATCTATAAATTTGTCGCTCAAAACTTATTTGCAAAATATTTTGGACGTTTGAAAAGTACTAACTACATTACAAAACACACAAATTATTTTGTTGAAATCTCCTGCTCCAACTATCTCCTTTTACTTTTCGGTTTGAATTGATAAGGTCATCTGAGCAAGCACCAACAACTAGAGGTGAATTTCATACCGCCAAATCCATGATATATTAAATAACAATTTATAAAAAATCCCATAAATCTGACAGGTGATTTGAACTTAGGAACTACCTGGAACTCCCACCCTGGTCCTCTCTCCATCTATTAGGAGGACCGGAAAGTAATGTCGCTTTTTTTACATTAAATGCAAACAAATAAATTTGTAACAAATTTGTAACAACCTTCTGTCATCTAGTGTGCAAATTTTCAATACCGGGTCGATAAAATTCAATTGACTTGTAAGCAAAATATCTGGAGAAACGACATTACTTTCCAGTCCCCCTAATATTTATCTATATAATTTTCACCTTCAATTCCCCTCACCAAACCAAAGAACCTATTATTCTAAATATACAAACGTCCTCCACAAAGTCCGCAAACTATAATAAACAAAGATCGCAAAATGCTAATCAAAATCTAGTAAAAGCGCTAAGCATAA
Source organism: Cerceris ruficornis (assembly GCA_963989415.1). Lineage (NCBI taxonomy): Eukaryota > Metazoa > Arthropoda > Insecta > Hymenoptera > Crabronidae > Cerceris > Cerceris ruficornis. Next base: position 22,410,699 of record OZ022521.1, on the reverse strand, counting down.
AGATGACCATAAGATGCAAAGTTAGATCCAGTATTAAAGTGTGCGAGATATCATCCTTATCACCACGATAACATTCAGTACGAAGAAACAAGTCGAAGAAGTGAACGACATCGGTTAAGAACACGTATGAAGCTCAGGAAGGAGAGGACAGAGGAAGGTAGCTGATAGAGAGGAGAGGGTGAGAGCCAGAAACGGTTGAAGGGAATCAATGAGGATGGCGTCGGTCTGGGCGTCGACGCTTAGGTACGCGCCGTGACGCCGACTTCTCGAAAGATTCGTGCGAGCACTCAAACATTTACGAGAAGGTGGTAAACAAAAGAATTCGGCCTATTGGCGATGATTTTTCGACGTTTTAATTAACGTCTGATCTTCTGTTAACCCCTTGTCCTACAATAACGAGTGATGCGATAAATGGGATAGGAAAGTTTCAAGTTTTGCAAAACCTATGAAATTGCAAATATTAACCCCTTGTCCTATAATAACGAGAAATGTGCAAAATTATTTCTATGTTATTAATATTGCGTTAAATTGTAAGATATATAAGGAATCACTGATAAATTTTCATTTTAGCAATTTAATTCTGAATTATTGCACGCAAAGTCGCAAAAGTAATTGTAGTGCAAGGGGTTAATGAGATGCGACACGATAAAATGATTTCTATAATACTAATATTACGTCAAATTATACGATATATCAAGAATTACTGATCAATTTTTATTTTAGTAATTTTAAGCTGAATTATTGCAGATGCAGTTACAAAATAAGTCATAGGTCAAGGGGTCAACACTAAAACTACCAAGGCGGTCAACGGTTCCCAATTTTTTCTAGCGATTCTCCAAATTCATAGGAGTGCCATGCAATAAATATTCCAGTTCTGTCTTGTAAAAAGTAAATTACTTAATTGGTTGTCTTTTTTAAAGTACTTATTCAGTTTAATTAAATATAATTGATATAACGCCGGTAGTTCTTGTCAATTAATCAATGTCTTCAGACATTGATTATTCTAAATGATCAATTAATATATATTACCCTCAATGACTCTGAATCCGATACTATATCTCCCAAACAAAATTCCGATAGCAATTTCACCCAAAATATACAAAAACTTCCATTTCTATTCCACGTTCCAAAAACTTCCCCCTTCCGCTGCTCTCAACGCATCCCCCAATCTCAGATGACAAGTAAAAAATTCAAAATTAATCTCCATCGCGCCGCGCTCTCCATTTTTAATGATCCACCTCCGCGCACAGTTGCTAGATCAAAATTTTCTACGATCCCCTCGCTCCGCTTGCATTTCGAACAAAACCGCCAGCCAATTTGCATACGCGCCGTTCCCTGAATGCAAATTGCACGCATGCAAATACAAACGCGATAGCTTCACGTACAACCGACGTCGTAATAAACGTGCGAGGGCACACCGAGTGTTTCGATTCCATCGATATCGATACTACGCGTATGGGTGTACGGAAATCGTGGATTCACTTTGTCGTTAGAAGGATATTCATCGAGGGTGAATTGTTTCGTTCTAATCGCGGTGATGCCGGGATCGTAAATTACGAGATTCCTAATTCGACGAGGCTTGTAAACAAACGTGGCGTATGTGCTAGGTATTGCGCGCGAGGAGAACGCCTTCCGGTAAGCCGTATGGAGAATTTCATTTCCGGAACACGGGGCGCGCTGTTGCGAGTCTGCAGTAATAACGCGATTGGATTGAGAGAACGGATTTTGATGAGGCGAATATTTTAAGGGTGCAGGACATTTTGTTTTTTGGTGATTAATGTGCTTAGGTTTCAACCCCTTCCCCTACGATTTGTTTTGTGACTGCCTATGCAATAATTCGGAAGCTAATTGGTAAAATAAAAATTGAGCAGTGATTCTTCATATATCGTACAATTTAACGTAATATTAATATTATCGCGTTGCGTCTCATTAACCCTTTGCAGACGGAGACATTTTTCAATATTGAGAAATAGCTATTCATTTTGCGATACAAAAGCACCTTTTTATCAGCAAGTTATACTGTTAATCCATGTACATTATAAATTACTACTTGTTTAATCATATTTCAAGGGTTGTGTTTCAATTTTTCAACTCTAACTGTGTATACAAGCGGCTATAAACTATAATTACATTTTTTCTCAGGCCGCATATATGCGTCGCTAGTCCTCAAAGGGTTAATACTTTCAATTTGATAGGTTTTGCAAAGCTTGAAAATTCCCTATCTCGTTTACCTCATCACGAGTGTCACTCGTTTTGTAGGGCAACGGGTTAATTATTGTCTTTTTTTGTCATGTAGTATTTCAGGTGAGTTGTCAGCCATCGAGAGTACGGTGCATTAAATAATAAATTAAGAAAACTGTTCTTGATGTGAGCAAGATTTTAAGTCCAAGTTGTAAACAGACTTACGGCGATATTAAAATTACCCGGAAAGTAATAATTTGAAATACTGTTCATCGAGCAGATTTGATCAAAATGTTTCACAGAAATTACGTGGTAGTTAATGTATTAAATTGTAATATCATATTGATAGGTATTACATGTTGTATTCATTAATGATAAATGATCTAGTGCACGCGGCCTTAAACTTCCAATGGATTACGGGGGATTAAAGTTCGTTAATCTTCGAACCGTTTGGCCTTATCTTCGAAGGGGGATGAAATCATGTTGGAATATTATAAACGTCAAGAAATAATAATTTAAGAATATTTGATATAAAAGCAATTTATAAATCAGTTATTTAGACATCCGAAGGTTGTAATTTACTTTTGAAAATGCGCTCATTGTCAGTTAATAATCTTCCTTTTCTCCCCTTTAACGTGTTCTTAATTAAACCAAATTTGGTACTCTGCGTAAGAGAGAAAAAGGACATTGCGGTACAACGAATAATATTGGAAAGCAATAACCGATAATCCGGCATATAAATTTGCAGAGTGATTTTAGTCCAAAATATTTTTAATGCCGTAGATAAACCTGCGTATATTTGATCGGCGTAAAATACGATAAACATTTCAACCTGTATAATAAAATTCATTCGCGTTTTCCGACAAACGATCCGTTACACATCGCCAAAAATGAAACTTACAATCACGAGATTAATTCCATTTAACATCGCCAAACAAATCGGAAGAAACAATTACATTTATATTTGCATTCCACAAATAAATACGTCCACGAGTGAAATGGCAACTCTTATTAATTCCCATCTATTTGAACCATGGAATTGTAAGAGCAAACTTCAAACATTCCAACCGGAGACGAGTTTTTCTTTTCTTTTCCTTCTTCTTCTTCTTTCCATGCCCCATTGAGACCGTGAAAAGACGAACGTCAACGAGGAGGGATATTCGAAGATTCAACGTTAGCAAATTATAGCCGCGAGGTTAGTGGTTTTAAGAAAATTTCTTACTGCCGATATCCGGCGGTAATTTTAGAAAAGTTTGAAAGCTGCCTGGCCGGTAGCCTTATCTTTCTTCTGTATCGCTCTTTATCACTTTTCCCCGTCTTTCTTGCACGCGCATTAAATTATATCCCGCGGGTTTTAACGTACGGGTAATAAACGATACGGCTGTTTCGTTGCTCCAACTTCGCGTTTCATAGTGTACACTTATTTTTGGCAGCTAATCAATTGATCCTCAGGTACCTTCCGCTCGACGATACGTCTACCCGCATTGCAATTATCTTTTCTCGATTCTCGATGGAATCACCGAAAACAATGCAGTAGATTGGCCCTTTGTGAGATATTTTTTAATGCGGAGGGGCATGGTATTTTTTAATTTAATTTTCAATGAATTCTGGTCTCTTTTATGCGTATTCTCTATTGTAGACAAAATAACTAAATGTAATACAATTACTTAATTTTTTTTCTTATTGGAAATTCTGCGATACGATACTATTTTGTTGATAGTACTACTTTGGAATTAATTCTGAAACATCACTTTAACATATTAATTCTTTTGGAAATTCTAGGATACCCGGGAAACTGTAGTACTTTACAGCAATATTAATTTTCAAATATCTTTGTTAAGTAATAATGAAATCATAATTAATTCTCTGGAAATTCTAGGATACCTGGGAGACTATATAATATTAAAAATATTAATTTTCAAATATCTTTGTAATATATTTTCTCTAAAAATTCTACGATACATGGAAAGCTACATAATTTTGAGGTCTTGAGATATATTAAACATCTCGCCGCATTTACTTTCCGATTCATCAAACAGAAATCAGCTAAACTCTTCGTCCACAAAGCTGAAGCCGCACTAGTTCCATTCTCCTAACACTATCTATTACACGATTCCGCATTATAACGCTCAAACAAGACGCAAAACATGCTCACCCCAAAATAATCCTAATCAAACAACTTAATAATCCATTCCCTCGCATTTCTCAACGTTGCCAATTCATCTAGCTCTCCACTTTCGCGGATATTTGGTCGAACATGTTAAGCACATGCTTACGCTTCCGCTCGAAGAAAGCATTATTTATAGCCGGTAAAATATCGCAAGCAACCCCCGGCATGTTCGTCGGCGGCACAAAGCAGCTGACCCAAATAATTGAGTGCTCCGATAACCCCGATTCATCCGATGAAGAAGCATAGAAATAGGATAATAAGTGTTCACCAGAGGAACGCGCCGTCAAACGGACGAAGAAGGAGAACGGAAGTGTCGCGGGACCAAGTTCCTCCGAGGAAACGTCCTTCCGTCAGCCCCTCTCTTCCTGCTTTCCACGGTGATGCATTTTAACGAGAACTTTTGTGCATACTACGTTGAAAGGGAAGACCGAGTTTCACGTAGTCGTTTTGGAAGGAAAAAGAAAAAGGAATCTGATGCCGGAGTAAAATTGCACGCGTTAATCGAGGCAAAAAAAAATCATTGGACGGTTTGCAATTTGCGGGGTTGCAACGTTGCGGTGGTTGAAAGGAAAGTGGTGAGAGTCTTTGGAATAAAAAAAAAGTGAGAGACGGGATTGTGCGTTAGTTCTTTGTGATTTTTGTTCCTTCATGGATGTAGAGAAAACGATGTCGATTGGGGAGATGGACAATTACGAGTGTTTTAATGAGGATGAGGGATGAAAGTAATTTCTGCAGGGTGTTTGGGGAATTAGGAATGGTTGGTGGTGAGTTGATTCGTAAAAGGGATTTCAATTACCCACTTGGAAAATAAAAATATGTGGTTCGGAGAAGGAGAAAATGATTTTGATTGTAGACATAGAGAATAAAATAATTTCATTGTTGATTCGTTGGAAGTCATTGCAACCAAAGATGTAAGAAATAAATGTGATACAGAGAAAGTGAGCATCTATAAAAAAATAATTGATTATCTTCCATACAGTGGATTAAGTGGTGAAAAATAATTAGTAGTAACAGTAGATGTAGAAAATGGAAGTATCAATGCAGAGAAGTCGATCTGTAAAAGATAATTTGGATTAGATATATGAAAATTCGAATTATTCTCCGCCAAGCAACAGAGAATTTATTCGAAGACGCAGAAAACTGAAAGTATTGCCTGAAGATGAGGAATACGTAGAAGATTATAAATATCCGGCGCAAAGGACGAAGAATTTCAGTCGCAGGAAGTAAGATCGATGGGAAACGTAGGAAATTATAAATATACAGTTCAAAAGTAGTATCTCGAAGAGGTGGAACTGACTTCGACGCGGAAAACCCGCGGCATATCCAAAAGATGCCAGTGAATTCGCGTAAACATGTCGTTGCCGATCGAAGTAAACATGCATTCGATGATTGAAGTTTGTATACAAATCGACAGCGAAGACGTAAGACGTCGCTGAAAGTCAAACGCGCCTCACAATGACGGAATTCGACTGCAAACTCTTGCGTAATTCTGCAAGAAATTCAAACGAACCTTTTTCGGCTATGGTGGGCAAGGAAGTGAAGAAACTTCTAATCAGTTCTGTCGTTTCAAATCCCCCACCACCTCTGGAAAATTTTTCCTAAATTATCATTTAATATATCAAATCCTACAAAGTTATAAATCCAAAAAAGTAGGCCCTAAGCGAAATTATCATAGCAGTTATGGAGAACTATGGTGGATAGGAGGTGAAGGACTCCTAATCCCTTAATTCAAATTCTCTTCGCCTCTACAATTTTTTTTCCTAAATTATCATTAAATATATCAAATCCTAAAAAGTTCAAAATCCAAAAAAGTAGGCCCTAGGCGAAATTACCATAGCAGTTACGGAGAGCTATGGCGGATAGGAGGCGAAGGACTCCTTATCATTGGGCCCCCAATTCAAATTCTCTCCACTTCTAGAAAATTCTTCTGAAATTATCATTACATATCATTACATACAGAACATATCAAGTTCTATGCGGTTCAAAATCCTAAACAGTAAACCCTAAGCGAAGTTACCATAGCAATTGGAACAAACAAATAGAACTCCAAAAAAACACGAACCCTTTTCTCTTACAAAATAAGAAGCTCCCTCGACGATGTCGGTTTTAAATAATTCCATTGCAAAGTCTCTCTAAATTATTTAAACAGGAAAACGAGCGTACTTCCGAGAGAAGTAGAAAAACAAAGCGACTCCCAGAAGCGACTCACGAAAGTCGAACATCTCGAACAAATATCGCCGAGCAACGAAAACATTCGCAAAGCTCCGATCCTCTGCGGCTTGCGTCTCCATGCGAAAAAGTACTTCCGACAATTTACAAAATGAAGTTACTCCGATGAAATTTGTTTCACCTCCTCGCAAAAGGGCCCTTTAAAATAGAAGAACATCCCGAGGATCGAGCGGTGACATAAAACCGTTCCTTCTTCCGTGTTATGGACCAACGTAAATGGATACTTTCCCGCAAGATGGATCTAAATTACATCCTCTTTCGAGTCCTCAGGGTTTGCGATACTTTTTGCACGTACTCCGAGACGAGCTGCTGTTTCAAAAATTTCGTTACGAAATTCTCTTCTCTCCTTTACGGAACGAGGATTCACGTGAAAATCGAAGTGTAAGGTTGGAATCGTAAAATACAACGAATACAACCGACATCGATGCAGCAATTAATTATGGAGGCCGACCTAATTGAGAAGCAGCGCCTGCTTCATCCTCGTTTGTAACGAAACCGAGGAACAATGCCGGTGACTGGTAGGATAAATTTATTCATTGCGTGCCGTGTTAAGTGCGGATTATCTGACAAGCAACGAGGAATCCAGCGTTCCAAATCTCAGATCTTACAAGCGGATCGAGCAGAACGTAGGATGGATCTTGACGTATGGCTATCGCTTCGAAGATGGACACCATGGACTTAGGGGAAGGAGAAACGCGAAAAAAGTTCAGTGGAAGATTTCTTCCCAGCATTGTTCGCGAGTCGGTGTTACTTTCATGCTCGCAGGATGAATGACGGCTGTTTCTCGTCAGGTTAATTACTTTCAGAAAAATGAAGCTTTTTGTAATTAACATTCTTTTGTATAGCAGAAATATTAAAAGTAATGGTAGTTATATATACAGTCATATTCAGTAATATTTTAACTATTTAACACTAAAACTACCAAGCCAGTGAAAATGACCGGTGCTCAATTTTTTCTAAAAGTGTCTCAAATTGATACAGAATCTAGGAAGTAAATAATTTACTTCTCATTGAGTGTATGAATTTTCAGAAAGACGAGAGATCGTATTATAAAATTGCTGTATCTATTCCTTTCTTGCATTTCGGCTTCCCCTAATTTACCTCGGAAACGAACTTCGACCATTGAACGACATTCCGTGTTACCTTACACCTGTACGAGCAAATTGTTGCTATTCGAAGAGATGGCTGCCGAATTTGCGAGAATTAAGCTCGTTTCAGAGCTCCCGAATATTCGCGCGATGTTGGTATAAAGTTTGAACGGTGTTTTTATATTCTAATTCTGTCTCTGCAGTGGACATGGTATGTTAAAGGATGCATTTCATGCGCACAGAGTGGTTCAGAGTTATGGGGCAATTGTTTAGAGATAACTTTTCCAGCGAGCGATTCTTTCCGGGCAATGCTGCTTGTTTGCTGTTTATTTTACTACTTTATTTGCTCGTTACTGTTTTCTGTACTGTGCTGAAATGTTTTCGCTGTTTCTACGCCGTCGATCCTCCTTTACTGCGTGCAACGCAGTTCTATTTCAAAGTTTTTTCTATCAAACCCCCCAGGTATGGTTTTACATCTCAAGATTGCCAATTTGCAAAAACAAAACCGTCGCAATGTTCTCTTTGACTTTTATTTCTTCTTTATATTATAAACTGCGGTTCGGATTGATGGACCACTTTGTAATAACGCTTTAAAAAATATAGACTTTAATAATATATTAAATTCTTGACTTTTTACAAAAGTAATCACAAATAATTCAAAAGTAATCATAGCAGAACGGAACAAACCTAGAAATTACCATAATGGCTAATACCAAAAAAATACCAAAAAATAGTGTCAATTTTCTAATAATGTTAAATAGGGCTAGGCGTAACAATATTAAAATAACAGTAATAATTACACTGCTGATGTTTACGCAAATTTCAAGTTTAACCCCTTGCCGTGCGATTTCTCTTTTTTCAAAGTACTTATTTAATATTTTGTAATATGATAGATTTAACGCCGGTAGTTCTAGTGTTAATAATGCATTAAATCCTAAAATATATCAGGAATCACTAACATATTTTTATTTTACCAATTTAATTTTAAATTATAGCGGGAGCTGTCGCAAAAGAAGTCGTAGGCCAAGGAGTTAAAAAATAATATTTAAATTTGATATATATATCGTAATAAAATTTTTAATGAGTCAAATTGGTTCAGTCCGTAAATCTAGTGTTAAACAACTCGATCCTTTCGCAACAGGGTTCATTTCCAAAGGAACATCGCGCCGGCACGTTCAAATAATACGAATTTCGATACCTTCCTTCCCTTCGATGACTAACGAACCGATTCTTGCGGATAACACGAGTGACGATTATATACGCCGTGACGATTTGTACATTATATCATGCACGTACGTTAACGATATCTGCCATATGGTGCACTCCGTTATTTTCGTTGTTGCGCGCGTGCAACGTGAGAAACGATAACGAACGACGGGCGAATTTAATGCGGTGCTGGCCTCTCGACCGAGCACCGGAATCGAATAATTTGTGTGTAACGCAATTAACGCCGTTACGCATCAACGTTAAATCGTTTACAAATGACTTTCTCGCACGAACTCAATTATGCAATCGTAATTGGAATCACGGCGATACTCGTCGTGCGTGCTACGTTTCGGACGGTGGAGAACGGAAAAATAGAAGAAGAGTGAGGAAGGATTTAAGATTAAGGGTGGAAACGATTAATACAATATGCTTACGTATATTGCAATTGAAAATTTAACGGTCTGTGTGTAAAATAATTAACATTGCGAAGCACCGATGTCGAATCATTTGCAAATGACTTTCCCGCGGGAATTGATTTACCGTTGTAATTGGAACGGTGGTGGTATTTGTCATTGGTGTTGCATTTCGTGCGAGAAACAGAGACGAAGGCGGAAAGAGAAACAGAGCGGCAGGGCTAATGAGAATTTAATTATGACATTTTTATATTTTTTTGGCTTTAATTGCTGCGATCATTTCGCCTAGAACTCACTGTTTTGGGTGGCTTTCGATCCATCGTGCTGATAGGTGTATAAAAGTGAATTCTCCATAGATTTTTACAGTAAAGAAGGACAAAATCTGATATTGTAGCCACCGGCTATTAACCTGCTAAAATAGTGTTAACGCGGTATAAATACAGTGTTCTCGGTTTCTCCATGAATCTGACACGTTAGCTCGCTTGTCGCCTTATTTCGTTACGAGTTTCTAACAGAGTCTCAGCATTTCACGGAAAAATGTGAGAAAATCTTCCACAAGTAACGAGAAAGTTCTCTCCAATCAGAAAACATTTTTCCGCCGTTCGAGCATCGATTCTTTTCTCTCCATTCTCAAGCTTCTCCACCTTTTTTCCATCTATCATATCGTAACTGTATAAAGCTATCGTCAACTTTGAAAATACTTTCTCAAAGGCATTGTTGATTTCGAAGATTATGAATTTAGACTTCTATAAGTTTCATGTGCAAATTGCACGCTGTGCACAAAGCGTTAACTTTGTTTACCGGAAGATAATGAAACAATCTGGCCAACTCGAGACCCTATAAAGGGCTAACTTTGAGAACAACGTGCCTTTGCGCCGTGTTTGAATCACCAAAGGGACAGAACTACCGGGGAAGACCAATCTTGGCTGACTTTTATTAAAATTCATGACACTTCCGAATTTTTAGACATCGCGATATCACCCTCCGATGCGAGAAATTACCATAAAAAATGCCAAAACAATTTAGATAAGTGTCGTCTCGAGGATAACGGAAGTAACGGTATCTTACGACACTGTTGAGGAGGGATTATTTATTTCTATTGTTAATTCTCATGCTGCTGAGGGTGGCCATAAATTTCCACGATAAATTAATTGTACTATTACGACCTATAAATTGTGTTATCAGATAATCTAGAATTTATGCTGCAATAATAAAGCAACTTGTTAGCCAAACATAGGTGTCTTCTTTTCGCATTTCAAATAGCAGAATAAATAGAATGAAATATGCTCATGATTTCGTCTAAAATGTTTTCTAAAAACGTTTGTACGAATTATCAAATATCTCAAAATAAGTCAAAATGCACTTGTAACACTTCCAAATACAACTGCTCAAATATTCCTTATTTCAACGATTTCAATAAACACGAAGTTTCAACAATTTATTTCCATAATCTAAAAAGTTTTCTAAAAACCTTTGGACGAATTATCAAATATCTCAAAATAATACAAAATGGATTTGTAACACTTTCGAATACAACTCCTCAAATATTCCTTATTTCAATTCAATAAACACGAAGTTTCAACAATTTATTTCCATAATCTCAGCTATTAAGTAATCCTGTCAGTCAAGCATGCCCATAGCAGCAACCCTTTAAGCAAAGGGTTCACTCCATCAAGCCCTTTCGTTGCCAGAGAATTAACAGTGTATTTTTAATCCCTCCAAGAACAAAATGAGCAACGACCTATAAACCAGTCGAAATACCTTTCATCGAAAGTTAATAATTCTACAGAATTACGCCGATTATTTCGTATTTCACCCTGCGAAGAGTTCTCGAAGATCTCGCGAGAAAATGAGCCAGCTAGTGGTATTATTCATGAAATTATCGAGTGGTATGCTCTTTTAAAGCATCGAGCAAAGATCGGAGCATCCCTCTCGAGCCTCTGCTTCCTGTTCCTCAAGTTGCAGCCGGTACAACGGCCACTTTTGAGAGGCAACTTTTCAAATAAGAAAACCCCATGCAATCCACTTCAAAGGCCACCCCCTAGCCCCTTAGGGATCGGTAATTTTTCCAGCGGTATCGATAAACGAATTTCTCGATTTTATCGTTACAAAGGAGAATTCCCCGCGAGCGCGATACACTATGGATTCCAAATAATGGAAAATTCGTAGATCGATGATACTTTTCTACCTTTGCTGGGTTAATCGATTGGAAGTAACATCTTTTTTTTCATGAGAAATGTTTCTGTTATTACTATTTATAATTGTGTTAACGATCGTACGCTTTGCGTTTCCAGATACCGTATAATGTTTGATTTCTTTTGAAATATGTTGTAACTTGATCTAGTTTCAGTGAAATATGACACAATAGATTGTAAGTAACATTAATTAAAGTGTAGAAGGATATTTTTATAAATATTAGGCAATGAGGTTAGTAATTTTTAATATCCTATAGATATGTTTTTTTTTGTGAATTGCAAAATTAATATGAAAGATACAAATGTATCTTGTATTGTCTCATAAGGTGTGCCTTAATAACGGGCAAATTAGCAGAAAATTTCGCGCGAAAATATCGTTGAAACGCAGGGAAATCGGTAAAACGAATCCGGAAGAGTGGAGCGAAATAATTTGGCGCAAAAATTCCGTGAAATGGTGGAATAATTCATCGAAAAGTGATATCGTATATCTATCAGTTCGCATTACGTGATACCAGGTGGCTGGGTTATACGCATATGTATATTCGCTTTGAGATTTATCGAATTGCCAGCAATTTCCGAAAGGATTATCTAACTGGATAATGTAAGTTAATAGGTTGTATCGATACTTTGAGCTACTTTAAATCTAAATAACCATTTAAATCCCTGCGCTGCGTTAAATTAACAATCAGAGAGAGATTCTGCGCTGTTTCGGTAGGAAGATTCTAACAGCGCGAGATCTATCTATTTGCTAGTTTTAATTGGCAAAAAGTTTCCAATAAATTACGAATTTATTTGAACTGAACGTAACAAGTGAAACATTGAAGAATCACGGAATATTCTGGAATATTTTCATCCTCGGAGTAGAATGAAAAGTGGAATTTCCTTCTGTTGTTGCTTTTCACAATGATGTTCGTTTCCAACGCCATATGTCAACTTGTACATCGTTATATGTAAATAAACAATGGGTACATTCGGAAATGTCAAATCTATGGACTTTTAAATGTCAATAAATATAGACCTGGAATGATAAATGAGTCGCTCAGAACCATTGCGGGTAACTCAATTTTTTTTATATTTTCTGATTTTTGTAAGTTTTAATAGAATAAACTTCATTCTATCAAAATTTACAGAAATCAGAAAATATAAAAAAAATAGACTTAACCCCATTGGCTTCTGAGCGACTCAAATTCAAAAGGAATTGACGGGGATGTAAGAAAGGATGATAAACAGTGGACCTAGTTATTCGAATTAAAATAAGTAACTAAATTATTAAATACTACAAATTACATTAAGTTTATTATATCTATCGATGATCGCTGCAAAGTAAATTAAACATTTGTTAGACATTCAAGTAAATAAATTTGTATAAATGAGGTGGGGATAATAAAAGAAATAGTTTTTTTGCTTTTATTAACATTGTTGTAATCTTGACGATCTGCTGAAAGAATTTCGAAGACTAGAAATTCGTAGAATCTCGATGACCTTGAAGAAAGTGCTTCGATATTTCAAAATAGAGCTAATGGTGATAATAAAATAGGATGAAAATATAAAGACGTGAAAGCTTCGGTTTTTAAAGACTCTGTCTAAATTTAAATCACTATCCTAGATGTTGCAAATTTCGTAAACTCTCCTTATTAACGTCGTAGCATAAAAAACGATGATTGAACTTGGATAAGTTTGGAATAATGCGATTACGCAACAGTTACAACGCAAAGTATTCCAGCAAACAATCAATTCAGATGTCCCTGGAGCACACTTTGATACCTGATACTCCAAATGATTGTCGATTATTGAATTTCGATAGAATTTCTACCTGAATGAATATTATACTTCGTTCAATTCCTATTTGCGTAAAAATCCTGTCCATCTATTCGATTTACATGTCTACAATTTCTTATAGATCAAAGATAGATCAAAGTATCGATACAATTTTCAGTTCAACTTGAATCCAAAAAAAATTTATGTAATATAATCCCTATCTAATTTTTTGCACGTATTTTGGAAAAATTTTCTTCTACATATATTCTGAAAAAAAATTTGCACCATGGTATCACGTTGAAATTTTTTAATTAATTTGATAGCAATTGAAGCCAAACTTCCCAAAAATTTTACCCAGCAATATTCGCAATTAAACCGTTGTAAAATTTTAATAGAATTTCAGGATAAATTTCTACCTTTGCGTTTGACATTTGCAAATAATTCAAAAGCATAAAGTACGCTGCAAAATCGCTTTTAACACATGCACTATCATAGCTGCCTTTAGTGGCAATATTTGCCAAATTCAATTAATTTTTCTCTAACTTTTAAACGATAATATTGCCAAATGAATTGACATATTGCAAATAAAAATATTAGTATAAAATAAGTAAAGTATTACGGTACATATAACTATCTTTACCTTTAATGTCTCTACCTCAGAAAGATGAGATTTTAATAGAAAAAGTTTCACTTCAGTAAAAGTAACGAGACAGGCAAAATACAGCCATTGAATGTTAACTTCGAACTTTCGACCTTCGCGATCAACGAATACAAGCATCAAAACCGTCAATTTCCAATTGAAAACGATATCCTTTCATAAATCACCATTTCACGACTGTGAAAAATGCACTCAAACAACTCCAAAACTGTAATTAATCTATCATCATATTAATCACTTCATTTAATAATTTCCACGCCATAATTCCATCAACCCAACAAAGGTAGAAGCAACGGACCTTCTTCACGATCGCAGAAGCCGTTCGAAAGAAGTTAAAACAGAAATCGACGTCCGAAAAAAAAGAAGAGCCAAAAACAATCTTCCCTTTGGGCAAGTTATGAATTCCGTAGGACTTCGATGACTTGGAAAAATCGTCAGGGGAAACTTTCTTCGTCCAGCGTCGTTGAGAGACGCGCCGGGATTTTCGTCCAGAAAGTTCCATAGCTCTTCGAGATCGTTCGATTCAACTTGCGCCATTAACCGAAAACATGTTTTCGCGAATGGACCAAGAAGATACGTAAAAATTTATTGATCTCTATATCGACGGTACAACGAAAGAGAAGTTCGAAGAATTTTTTCCTGCGGTTACCCCGAAGTTTGGTAAGCCGTTTGCATCACGGAGCGGAATATTCCGCGGACGAAACAAATATTAGGTAACTAAAAAAAGTCTATTATGAATTTTACACTTGTCGAATGTTTATAGATCCTTGTGACTTTCAAATGCCACCAGATATTTGAGTTTCTATTCTTCAAAATCGCTTATTTAGGTTTGCCAAATATTACAATCTAATTTTGAAAGCTTGCAAAGTCCTTCGCAATTAAAATATTTTTATCATTCGACAGTGTGTTGTTCTAGTGCAAAATCTTAAGATAAAAATTCGGGCTACAGAAGGCAACAAATATTACAATTATTAACCTGTTAACCGGGGAATTAACTTTTGTTCGATCGTTTCAAAATGGAGAATTTTTTTTCGCAGTGAGAAATAATATTATCACTCCTAAAGTACCATGCTAATATTTAATGGATAAGAATGACGTAAAACGAAATGCGTTCAACATAATTCAAATAATTGCCATGACGAAAAAAGTCCTACTTGCTTAACAGGTTAATAAACGGTTACTATCGATGAAAAATGGCAAATATTTCATTTAAATGAAATTACAAATCATAATAACCGCGCAATTATCTGCGCTAATAACGGGCATTTGAGCTGCGATGCAAATGGGTTAATTACAAGAGAACTTTGTAAAATCGGCGCGATCAGGTACGAGATTTAAGTAACGCGCGCTTTTCGGTATTCGGTTAACATAATCATTGCAAACGAAGCAGGAGGGGAAAAAAGGAGGTTGAAACTCTTCCGAGGAAAGTTTCGCCAACGTTAACCAGGCTTTTTGCTGACCATTCCGTCGAGGCAGATAAGAATTTTATGTTACCTTTTGCACAGAGTTTCGCCGCACCGCGAAAAACCTCCTGTGCCTCCATAGAGCACGATCTAATTTATGATACCACGAACGGACAAGCTTTCCGTGTTACATTCGCGAAACTCGCGATCTCCCTGCTTTATTCGCAAATAAAGTACGGAGCTACGATAAGGAAATGTGTCGAAGATCATTTGCATATTCGACAACGCCGGACTGGAGATTATTGTAGGTTTTAACCTCCTGCGTTTTCGCGATAAAACTAATCCAAGGTATAAGACAATTTTCCGATTGGGAATTTTCATATATTTCTTTGTTTGAAACGGTTAATTCTAGGAGGGAAATTACTTGAAAATTGCAGAATAAAATTCGCTGCGGTGACGAAACCGACGAATTTGACCTTTCGACGATCCTAATTCAAAATAGAGCGAAATTTTCTAATTGAAGGAAGTTAGTTTAGAAGTTTTGAAGTAAAGAAAATTATCCGCGACGATAAAATCGCTGATTTTGACCTTTCGATGAGAACTGATCGAAAGTACAAAAGAATTTTGCAATTGGAGGAATTTAAATTTAAGGGGGTTAATTTCGCGACGAGGAAAATTGCTTGAGAATTTAGATTTCAGCCCTTATTTTCTTTTTAAAGTGGAATAAAATTAGTTCACGAACGGTATTCTCCAAAAATTCCAATTTTCTAACCAGTTGCAGAGCAAACGATTGCCCGGTCGACTCGAGATATCATTTGCATACACATATTTACCGGTTGAATCCAATTTCCGTGAAACTAAGATTGCTCGGAGATTCCGGGCAGATCTGGTATCGCTTAAGGAGGGCAGTTTCAAAGATAAATTAATTCCAGCTACCGAAGTCAATCAAACGTACACACCGTGAAAGCTTAAGATCATCGGCCTAGCTATTAACCCTTAGCGATTTCTACGTTCAACTGCAAAAGTTAATTTCCGATCAATTTCATTACAACTTCGAATTTTAATATTAATTCTATCTATTTAAGTGAAGTTCTCGCCGATATTTGGAGATAGCACTGTTGTCGACTTCTTCAGGATCAAATTATTTAAAATTGAATCAAAGAAAGGGATTTTTCATATTTATATTATAGTAATCTAAGGTAAATAACACTGCATTATTTTTAAATTGTTCTAAAATTTGATTTGTCAATGTTTATTCACAATTTCAACCCTTAATACTGTGCGGTCCGAATTAATTTCTCAATTTTGTAGTGAGCTAAATGAAATTAATTTCACAACATTTTCTATCATTGGTTTTTCATTTTTTTAAAATTATTACAGTAACTATAGACACTGACGGATATTTAGGTGATATTACAATATCATTATGAAATTGGAAAGTCGATATTAAATCGTTAGAAGATAAAATGAAGTGAAAAGCAATATCGAGTATAGCTTGACATAGGACTGCAATAAACTAAACTGTTATAAACTAGAAATGTTGCCGTGTACGTCAATATCCCTGGCGAGGTTAAATAACAAAATTAACTCGAACGACGCAATGGCACGCTGGTAATATTATGCAAACTACAAGGGGCTAAGTAACCTTCAGCAATCATTCAAAACACAACGCCTTCTCCGCGCTCCAAGCAGAGTACCATAAGCAGCTAATAACTTCCCCTTAATAGGGCAACGAACCCCATAAAAAGAACATTTCTCCGATTCCACGATGCTAAAACTCCCACCGACGAATCCGCTTTAACCGAACACGATAAGGAGACATCCCCAAACAAGCCTGATCAACTGTTTACATATTACGACCTTCCCCTGGCAAACCTCGTAAACTACGCCATTCTACGTTCAAGTACCTCCATACTACCGCGAGTCCATAATATTTACATCCACGTACATTCACTACGCCGAACAATAGCTCCGTTCCGTTAATACAAACTTTTTCCATCAGACATAGCTACCCCAATATGAGCAGTTGATACTCCAACAAATCCTCCCAAAAAAAAAGTCATTTCGAGCTTTTTATTTCCCAACTGAAATCGTCCATCCGAACAACCCCAATAAATTCGTCATCCCCAGAAAACTCGAAAGATCAACGGCGCAACGATTTCCAACGCAATTAATCGCGCGGCAAAGTAAACTGACCTTGACTTTCCGACATCTCCTTGCGGCGATGGATCTTGACTGCCTTTTGAGCGCCTCCAGAGAAAACCGCTTCCAACAGGATGCGTTCGGGGCACCTCCACCTCGGCACCACTTCCGTTCTACTCAACACTGTTGTTCACGTGCTCGATGCGGAACCAGAGTGCACTTTTACCGTCGCGAATTACACGTACGTGCAACGATACACGGATGATGGTTGATTAGGGGTAGTGGACGATGAGGGTGCATACACGTGGAGACGATGAGAGGAGAAGGTATGGGAAGGATTACAATGCATTCGAGAGAACGTGGCGGTTGGGTTGTGGTACGAAGGATAAGGTCGAAGACGAAGGACGCGATGTCCTCGGCGAACGAATCGCTCGCGGCGCGGTCTGGGCGGTGACTGAGCGGACCGAGGAGTCTCGACGCACGGCATCTCTAATCCCCCCCACCTCTCCTACTCCTACGTTCGACGTCCTGTGAGCTTGACGAATACCACCTTTTTGAATTGTTACAATATACCATGGATTTCATGGATGGAGATTCGAATTTTGAACTGGGTTTTTTTGCTGTTTGTGGAGCATTTTTTTGTATTGTGTTTGTGCGGAAATTTGGGGGTTTCCTGGGACTCTGAAGGGTGCAAGTTTAATTACTAGAATTTGAGGATAGACTCGATGGATGGAGAATCGAATTTTGAACCGGGTTTTTTGGCGTTTGTGGAGTATTTTTTGTGTATTGTGTTTGTGCGGAAATTTGGGGGTTTCCTGCGACTCTGAAGGGTGCAAGTTTAATTACTAGAATTTGAGGATAGACTCGATGGATGGAGAATCGAATTTTTAATTGGGTTTTTTGGTGTTTGCGGAGTATTTTTTGTGTGTTGTGTTTGTGCGGAAATTTTGAGGTTTCCTGCAACTTTGAAACTATAATTTCAATTATTAGAATTTTAGGATAGACTCGATGGATGGTGATTCGAATTTTCAATAGGGTTTTTTGATGTTTGTGGAGTATTTTTTGTGTGTTGTGTTTGTGCGAAAGTTTGGGAGTTTCCTGCGACTTTCAATACTACAATTTTAATTATTAGAATTTTAGGATAGACCCGATGGATGGTGATTCGAATTTTCAATAGGGTTTTTTGGTGTTTGCGGAGTATTTTTTGTGTGTTGTGTTTGTGCGAAAGTTTGGGAGTTTCCTGCGACTCTGAAGGATCCAACTTGAATTGCTAAAATTGCTGAATTGCTAAGTTGGTCAGACGGAGATTTGAATTTTTAATTGGGTTTTTTTGAGCTTGGGGACTACTTTTTGTACCCACTCTTTCGATGTGACAATAAATCGCCCGGATTTTTTGCTGTTTGTAAACTACTTTTTACGATTTTTGTATTAAATTTGTTAAGTTTTGCGATGCTGTACGAACTCGAGGGTCCTGTTTTCGAGCCGCTGGAACGTGATGACGAATAGACGGATAATCGAAGGTCTAAGTTGTGAGTTCGAGTCTGAATTTTTTGCTGTCTGCGGAATACTTTTTTCAAAAATTCTTTTTGCAAAATGTTTGCTTTGCTTTCTTGACAAAGTGAAGAGAGGAGGGACCAGCGATCGTTGTTCGAATACGGAGACAAAGTTTACGCCGGAGGTGGGTATTAAATATGCAAAGTAGATGGAAGTTCGTTTAGCTGTTGGATTTGAAGTGATCCGTCTTTTGTAATAGTTGTTTGCTGCTTAATCTCGAAGGATGGGGAGATAAATTAGCTGCGTTTGTAGAAGATTAATTTACGAGTGTACCGATATACCTCCATTTACAAGGTTTTTTTTTTCATTTTTAGAATGAGCCTCGCACAATTAATGGCATATATTTTTTACGAATAGTTTCCAAATTCTTGCAGCTTCTTACTTCATTTTTTGAAATGCTAATTCGTGCGAACGCCTTTAAATGTTTTCGATAATATTGGCACTTTGCGGTGCCAATTGTTTTTCCAGATATTCGCAAATTTTTTCTACTATCGACGATTATTTCTTATCGTACAATAACAATATTTATAGGCACTGAGAAATAATTAGACGAAGATACAAAGTCACTGAGTTATCAAAGAAAGTAGAAATCAAGCCGATAGAAAATTAACTAAAATGTGAAACTTGTTTCATACACAAGTATTCCAATAATTAGCAAAATCATCGACAAATACAAATACAACGAACTGCCCAAGAATACAATACAATCTTGCAATCGTTCACCGAGAAATTTCTTTATCGAAGAACACGTTGCACCGTTCGATTGTCTCGAATCGTTCTCGTCTTTAAGACCGTTGAATGTTCCTCGGAAAATAACGTTAGAAGAGAGAAACATCAAGGAGCACTCTTTACGGATGCTCGCGAAATATTCTCCTCGATGAAATCCAATTTCCGTTTGTAACCCCCTTCTTAGCCTTCCATTTTACTTTTCAATCTAGTTTCAAAGAAGTCGATAGTCATCGGATCTCGTAATTACGCTCGGTTCTCGTTTGGATCGTTCGTTAATCCTATTCGCTCGCCCTTAAGCTCAGCAGGATGGTAAAAATAAAATTTCGTATAATACATACGGTCTCCCCCTCCGACTTTAACGAAACATCGTAAAGATACTTGCTGGAAATAGTGCTACGAATCACGGAAATAGTGGCAGGCCCGATGCGGATCGCAAGAAACGATTTTACATAAAAAATTAACCATCGCTGGAGAAACTCTGAGGTTTTTTGATTTAATTCTGTATGAATTACGTTCTAATTCATTTGAGTAATCGTTAATTCGATTCTTAACTAACGGATGTAAGTTCAAATACGTATCAACTCTGAGAGGTATTTGAGAATAGCTAAATTGTTAATTAATATATCGCAGCTTAAGATGTTCAGAAGCCTTCTAAACTATCAAGGTATAGCAAAGTCAAGGTAAAATCAAGGTATAGGAGAGACAAAAGATTCTAAAATGCAAGAATTGCTCGAGAGGCTATGCAGACTATGAAGTTTAAAGCTCAAAATCCTAATTACTGGGACAGAGTCCAAATCTTCGTCCTCTGAGAAATCTTTCCTCAATTATTATTTAACGTATCACAGCCTCACTGGCTCAAAAGTTACCTAAATCTGTAGAACTTGGACGAAATGACTAAAACAGTTAAAGGCGAAAAATATAAAAGAAAGAAAAGAGAACAGAAACAACTCCAAAATGCAAGTCTTGCTTGAGAGACTATGAAGTTTAAAGCTCAAAGTCCTAATTACCAGGACAGAGTCTTAATCGTCATCCTCTGACAAACATTTCCTCAATTAATACTTAATGTATCACAGCCTCACTGGTTGAAAAATTACCTAAATCTGTAGATCTTGGCTGAAATCACTAAAACAGTTAAAGGCGAAAGATATCAAAGAAAGAAAAGAGAACAGAAACAACTCCAAAATGCAAGAATTGCTCGAGACGCTGGAGAATATGAAGTTTAAATCTCGCGGACGTCTAATTACTAAGGCCGAGTCCAAGTCCTCGACGCCTTTGAGAATCGTTTTCTAAATTATTAATTAACACGTCATATCCTCAAAAATTCGAAAGCAAATGAGAAATACATATTATCGCATATTCGAGGATAAATTGCGCGCGCAAAACGAATGCATCGGAACGTCTCGTCGTTCGATTTACGTTCGCTTTTAGCATCCTACCTAATTATTCTTGCAAAATGGAAATGCACCGACGAAACTTTCTTTTGCAAGGGCCGTTTAAGACTACGGAGAGTACAGTTGGATGCACCTGGGAAGTTTCGTCGTTGAAAGTCAAAAGTTTGGTGCTCGGATCGGCTAACGACGCGTAGATACGCGCATCGCGACGCCCGGCGTCGTCCACGGTCGTCTCCGTTATCGCGTTTCTTAACATTAGAATTCCTGAGTGTTTTATAGCCTGAATATGACACTTCAATTCTCTATGACCTTTGTCGAAAGTAAAATAACCATTTAGTAATTAAAACTAGTCGGCATTTGTTAAAAATCTTCCTGAGTAACAGCGTGTTACCCTTTCGATGTTAATTACCATGTATTTTTGCGAAATTTGCGAAAATTCTTGCACGTATTTTTTAATTGCTCTACATACTATTTTATTAGTACAATATAAACTTTTTTTATGTATTGACGGCTTTCTAATTTTTTCTAACTAATTGTTCCGTACTGCAGAAATTAGTAGAGATATTTGTTAATAATATTTTGTACACAGTTCTACTTTCCTCTTGAAAATACAGTCGCAAAATGACTTAGAAAACAAGTTCGTTAAGAAATGTGTCCAATTAAAAACAAAATATTTTCCACTGGAATCGTGCAAAATCAAGATGAGATGGAACAATGTTTTCTGCGATTTAAATTCGCTTAACTGCAACTCCGTAATTTCTACGTTTCTGTTCTTCCTACAGAGAATTATTAAACGATTTTTTTCTACACACTTGCAAGAAATGTCAGGGAGGTATCTCGAGAAATAATCCACGCGGAAGTTCTTTCTGTTTGTTTGTTAATTAACGGCATCAGTCATCTCGCCCGTTTCTTTGTTCTTATTCGGCGGAACGATAATTAAAAATAAACAAAACGTAGAGGAAGGGAGAGAGAGAGAGAGAATATTTGCTAAGAGTCATTGCTAATTTGTACGAGAAACAGACGCTGACGGTCCGACGAAACTGATCTTTGTCTTTGACTCATTAACAACCAGGATCCTTGTCAGAATTGAATCTGATTAATTGTCAGCGATATTTCTCGCGTAATTTCGTTCTCCGGAGAGAAAAAAAGACGAAAACTTCTGACCCAATATCATCTCGTACAATGTGGTGAATTTCAGAGCGAAATATAATGCTCGAAACTTTGAAGTTTTATATTTAGTACTCGAAACTTTGTGATTTATCGCTGAGAAAATAAGGACTTAAAAAGAACCGTCTGTGTAAGTACCCCTAACCTTATGGAAGCATTATTTGACATGATTCCTCAACGAGAGCTTAAAATTACCGAACTATCATTAAAGCTATTAAAAGTGTTGGCGGGCCATTTCACGGCGTTCATTACCATAACTATATGTGCCACATAGCAATTAAAATAGTACATAGTTTTCACATAGATACAATGAAATCATAAAGGTTAGTGTTATAGCTGTATAGTTATCCAAATTCCGGATAACTTAACCCTTTCGGTAGCACTTTTGCAGGAAATTAGAAAAAGGATTAAAGTAAGATGTTCTCATTAGAGATTTCATTTCGATCGACATATGAGTCGCTCAGAAGCCATATATTGCTTGGAAATTCTCATGAAATGGGCGTAAATTGGTATAACATACCGAAATTATATTTCAAATTGCATTTCGATATTTTACATCCTATTTGATATTTATATTGTATGTTATATTTGATATTTAGAGATATCGAATACATTTTATATAAACTTTTGACTCAACAGCAACTATTAAACTTTCTTTGGGTTATGCATGTCCTCGTGGTACCGAAAGAGTCAAAGAGGTTAAGGAACCTCGCAGAATATGATTTCAGATATTTTTACTCATCGTTAAACATGTGGCAAAATAAACATAATTTGAATAATTGCAATAAAATTAGACTTACTCTTTGACGTTTTATGAAGTCGATATGCCAACATTTTCCAGATTATTCTCGGATTAAAGCATCTCCTATGCACAGCTTCGTTCGTACAATGAGATTCACAAAGTTTACGATCACCGTGAATGCATATTTTATACTTCCTCGTTGAACTCGTTAAATACCGATAAATATTCATGTTACGTTCACCGTACACGTAAATGAAACTACAAAGAATGATATGAAACAAACATGAACACTTGATATGAACAGTTTTCTTGTATTTCGTTTAATAAATTGAACGACAAGCACGAGCCGGCGAAATCGTGCCACGAAAATGCGGGATTAAATTCAATTTGAAACGCTTGAAACTTTCTCACCACGTCTCGCAGCGTCATCTGCTCGGAGACTTGGGGAACTTTAAACCATAATATATTATATTTCCTTCGATAGATTTTGACAGTCGATTGAACAGACGACCGTTAAGATTATAATCGAAAAAATTTCATGTACGTTAAGTCCAGTTTTTCCGGCGAGTAGAGAAAGTACTAGCGTTAACGTTGTAATGAATTTTTCGAGCAACAATGGTAAGGATGTCTCAGTTACTTTTAAGGTTAACCTTTAAACCAACGATAATCAGACGTTCGTACTATCGTTTGCAAATTGCAGTTAAGAAAAAATGTCCTTACCTGGAAAAGTGCTATCGCAGAAATCCAATTCATTTCAACGAAATGGGACATCCACACTGTACGTATATGATATCTGCTGCTGCCAGTACTTAATTAAAGGAATAAATATGAAATCTATTATTTTCAGTGGAAAAAATCATCAGAAGTCAACTGGAAGGTGAAATACAAATACCCGATGAACTTGAGTTTGAATGTCCCGATCGGTCTCTCCTGATGGACCAGTTAAAGATCTTACAGATGGTACTTAGAAAGGAAAGAAACAACGAGGGAAATAATTGTCACCCACTGACTTTGAGCCAGTCTTCCAAGCAAAAGACTGGAAATGGCAGTGTTTCGAGTGCAACTACTAGTGATGATTTGAAAGAAAAAGTGGAAAGGCGCAAACAGTTAATGGTACAAAGAAGAGAGGACAAATTAAAGGATATGGATGCAAACGCAGAAGCCTTGGCCAAGGCTTCTACCAGCAGCCAGCCGGAGAACAAAGTTTCCAACATGAGGAAGGAACTGGGTAATCTTAAAATAAAAGAGGAGAGAATGGAGAGCGATTACTCTCAAGGAAAGAAAAGGAATCATGATAATTCCAGCGAGGATTTGATTGAAATGAAAAAGACAAAGGGAAATTTTAATGATAGCAGTAATAATGGTGAATCGTCTAGTCAAGGCTTGAAAAACAGCTTGGGTTCTACAAAGAGCAAAGACAGCTCAAGTTCTACGGGATCCTCTATAATAGAAGTCTTTAATTCGTGCCCTTCTGAAAAATCTAGGGAAGATGTTAGAAGAAGAGCGATTGAAATGATGAAGCGTCAAGGATTCGAGGTATCTGTAGTCGAACCAGGAAATTTCGCGCTAAAATATGCCCTTTCAGCGCCCTATCATTTATTCTTCTCGCGAATTCAAAATTCCAAGGAGACCTACGATCAACAATATTCCGTAACATTTCCTGAAATTTTAGACAGGAGTTTCGGAGAAATTGTCTCTAGTATGCATATTAATTTTATGGTTGACGTTGGATGGTTGTGCTTGCAATATTTATTAGCCGGACAGCGTACCGATATGATGATTTTGTACGGCGAAAGAGTGGACGAGGAGAAGCTGAGCTTGAACATCACTATGTTACCCGTAGAGATGCCAACGAAATTTGGTTGTCACCACTCCAAAATCATGATCCTAAAGTACAAAGACGACGGTATTCGCGTGGTAGTTTCCACCGCGAATTTATATTCCGACGATTGGGAAAATAGAACGCAAGGGTCGGTCGAATAGTTTTAAAAGTCATTTATATTATTATTTATTGAAATGGGAAGGTCTTAAACGATAAACGTGATTCAATTTTCTCCCTCAAGAGTTTGGATCTCGCCGCATCTTCCGCCGTTGCCAGAATCTGCAAATACCACCGACGGTGAATCACCGACGGGATTCAAAAAAGATTTCGAGCGTTATCTAGCCAAGTATAGAAAGCCTGCTTTAACGGAATGGCTGTGCGCGATTCGAAGGGCAGATTTTTCTGCCGTGAACGTTTTCTTCTTGGCATCCGTACCTGGAAGTCACAAGAATACGGAATACGATTACTGGGGTCACAGAAAATTGGGTTCGGTTCTTTCGAAATACGCGACACTGCCTCCGGATGCACCACAGTGGCCTATTGTCGCACAGAGCTCTAGCATCGGAAGTTTGGGCCCGAACTACGATAGTTGGCTACTCAAGGAAATTGTACCGACTATGTCGAAAGAAACAGCGAAAGGTCTGAAGAGTCATCCAAATTTCCATTTTGTATATCCCTCTATAGAGAATTACAAGCAGAGCTTCGATTGTCGAACCGGATCTTGCTGCTTGCCTTACAGCCTTCAAACGCATTCGAAGCAAGAGTGGTTAGAATCTTACTTGTAGTAAGTTTCTCTCTTAAAGCGCTTTGCAAATTAATTTAACACGTTGAACAGCACCTGAATTTCTGCAAATTCTGCAATTTCTACTAAATTAAAACTTTTTCGCCTATTTTGACATTTTGAAACATCGACAAATTCGTGAATATCGTAATATTATAGTTAGAAGAAACTTCATCGAATTAGCACAGCACTCGTTGCCGGAGATTCTCGAAAGACATTGAACGTGTTAACCGTATAATTTCCGTAATTAATCCTCCGAATTTGCCTTACAACTTTTTTCTCACCAGCCAATGGAAAGCGAATCGTACAATGAGAAGCAAAGCCATGCCACATATAAAATCCTACACGAGATTTTCGCCCGACATGAAGAGAATCCCATGGTTCGTTCTGACTAGCGCGAACTTGAGTAAAGCCGCATGGGGAACTGTCAGAAACTCGCACTACATCATGAGCTACGAAGCCGGGGTTATATTTATTCCAAAATTCGTCGTATGTAAAACTATTCATTATTCTTCTATTAACGCGTCATTAAATCGTGTTGTACGTGTAACATCCACTGTCCACAGACCGGAACAACGACATTCCCCGTGCAGAAGGAGGAAGTGGGAGTACCTGTCTTTCCGATAATATACGATATTCCATTGACTCGGTACAGAGCCGAGGACAAGCCATTCGTTACGGAGTTCTTCTACGGTCACCAATGAGCAGTGCTTAAAGGACCAGGAAGAATCGGAATTTAAGGAATCTACATATTTTTTAAAAGATCTATTATGCCAGACAGCATGTATGATTGAAGTTTTATAATAAAGATTACACTAAACGCTTTTAACATTTTCATAGCAATTCGTGTAGGGAGGTTATGGTCGTGGCGGGAATTAAGTCTTGGTCTCTTAAACGGTGAACTTAATGTTCCTTTCAACTTTCACAATCTTTTTTTTTAATACAGTATAAGTTAAATAAATAGAGAAAGAAACCTAGTTCGGTAAAAGAAAGATACGAAATTTAAGGGTAGAATGGTACCACTTTTACCATTACTTTCACTAATCTCCAAGGATGAAGATTATACAAGGTTAACCGTTCAAAAAAAAAAGATAAATATTGTAGAAATGACTAAAAGTTCCCACATCGTAATTTCTTGGCCGTCACGATTACATGCCGATTTCGTGTCGGTTTTTTCGCGTGGCACGTGCTTTCCATAAAACATCAGCAAGAAAGCGCTTCCTGATGATCGACTCCTTCGTCGTGGTATCGTCTCGTTTGTGCATGCCTTGCCTTCAAACAGCTCTTAACAAAGCTTCTTCACTTTTGCTCTTTCCCTATACTCAGCAATTACCCGCGATACAGATACATTTCGTAATCCGAAATCGATGGAAACCCATGCACGTATTTTCAAATGTGATTCTTGGAGCAGAAAGCTCCGCGGTGGCCCAAGAAAGGAGAACAATCGGATGAAAAAAATTCAAATGTTATCGACCTATTATCATGAATTATCGATCAGTAGAATATTGAATGAGATCTTTTATTAATGTAAATTTAAAATTATAATAACTTTTTACGCGATTTCTTCGATTTAATGTTACTTTTCCCGTTGTACACTCGACTTTAGATGATTTCCGTTGAATTTTCCAAAGCATTGGAATTTGCGCCTGTTATTCGTTGAACTTTCTGCATAATATTTTACGAAAAGCAAGAGAGACTATAATTGATAATATTATTACTCTCCGTAGTAAGTTATTCACCAAATTGTATTACCGATTATGTCAAACCCTCCATCGCTGCCCTTATCGCGCGTATCTATCTCTTATCTATGCTTTCCCTCTCCAAAAAATTAATGCAAACGTTATTCTGAACTATTGGCAAACACCCGAGGATGTTTTCAGGAAATTGCTTCGATCCGCAGAATTTTCATGTACCATTATAGCAAATTTGATAAAACGTACGCGATATAGATAATCAATATTGTTACGGATGTACGTCTCACCGACGACTTGCCGTCCTCTAGTCGGTTTATTTACACTTTATACAGTGTGTTGATAGAAACTCGCTTCTATCCGGTTCGAAGGACCAACGTCCCGAGCGATATAACGATGTTGAAGAGTAATATACGTCCGGATCTTATTCTCGCGGACGGAGCTTCTATCGAGAGCGCCGGATGTTCTTCGGTTCGATATTTGCAGAAGACTAATTTTTTGAAGCGCGTAAGGACACGCTTCCGTCACGATTTGGCGGGGGCGATCACTGCTGCGAAGCGGGAAAGCTGCTGATTGGGAGACTCTTTAGTTGACGAATATTAATTTTACCATTGGTGGGCAAAGAAATCGTCCTTTGCCCATTGGCTGAGAGCCTCCCTTGCCGATCGGCGGAACCGGAAAAACTCAGCCAGCGTGGGAGAAAAGTCCCCGGTCAATACTTCTTGCAGGACAGAACTTTTCCTGAAGAAGTATTGACAACAATAGGCCCATAAAGCGCACTGATTTTAAAGTCGTAAATAGAAGACAATGCGCGACTGCTAGTTTTTCTAAGAAATCTGTGAAATATTAAGAGAGGTAAGATGCAAGGTTGGAAGCTGCATCCGTGAGCTTTAGGGATGTGTTTTTGCTCCGCAATAAATATTAAACATCAATTCAAATACAAAAAGAAAGAATTTGCGATAGACACTATCTGCTTTAACCCTCGCGAAAAAAAGGCGAATCGGGGTTTTGCGGTGATGCAACGTTCAATTTACCGTTCCGTGTTGCAATGTTATAATTAAATAATACAATGATGCAATGGGAGTCGGAGAGGAAAATTGCGAATGCAAATTTGTCATGCCTTGCTGCTGTACTTTCGACACTGCATGGAGTTGTTCTTTAAGCGTTTTGAAATTCATCACCGTAGAAGGCAAAATGTATGTTTGCGCTTGTTGAACAAATCGTAAGAACATTTGCAAACAGACTTCGACGGAATCCGGTTGTACTAACTTAAATTTCAAAAAAATATAAAGAGTATAATTGTTGATTTTGTATTTCTGCTGTCAGTGAGATCATTTTGCGTAACTTAGATCTATTATAATATATAACATTTGACCTCCACCCTGCCAACTGAAAATCTAAGCCTTCAACTTCATCTTCACTATAGATCGTAAAAACATAATTCCTCCCAAAATCCAAGAAGAAAACAAAGCCCTCCTACATCCACCTCCTACATTAGACTCTTCTTCACGCACCTCCCTCTCTCATTTCCGTGCTTCCGAACAAAAAAGAAATTGCAAAAATCAATACCGCTCTGTTTCAACAACGAAAAGAAATCCAAGTCTCATCCGTGAAAATTTTGCGCTCATCGATCGTCAAGATTCCGGCGCACCTCTCAAATAAAGGAACCAGTTTCCGGAAGAAAAGGATCAGCAAAACCCAATAATCCCAGCACCATAATACCAACGTTATTCCTCTGACTTATATCGGACTATATTTAACATCCACGCCGCTCACGTCGTCATTTCGACATTTTCCTCGGTTCACCGGCAAGATCGGTTTTTCATTACCGGGGGGGAAATATCGCCAAGGATCCTGACGTCATTGTCGCGACGGCGATGCTCCGCCTCCCACCAGGATTCGGCTTCCTGGTTTTCGCGCACGTTGCAGCTATCGTACATCTATACACTGCACGTATATGTACGTCCTCGGCGCAGATGCGACTTCTGGAAAGGGACGCGGACGTCCCGGCGCTGACGACGCCGACGGCCAGCAAGAGGAGACGTCGATCAGCAGTCTGTGAGATGTCGCCGACACGAGCGGACATCTCGAGTGTCTTGGACGTCTGAACATTCTGTGTTCCTATCTTTTTTTTTCCTCCAGAGTATGCGTGGGTGAATAATTGTTTGACAGTTTCACGTTCGCGTTATTTGACATTTCGCAAAAAAAATTTCTATTGTCAAGGATTTTCCTGTTTGAGTTTGCGAGCAGTGATTGTCGAGAGACTCGAGGAATAATAAACGGGAGGATATCTTAACAGGTTTGAAGTTGCGAATCTGACGGAAGCTCTTGAGAAGTGGTTTAGGTAGGAACTTAGAAAAGACAATTTGGAAAAATTACAGTGACCTCTAGTTCAGGGTCGAAGTATGCTCGGCATTTTTTTAGCAATTTTGGAGATAGGCAAAAATGATGATAAGTGTATTGTTTTGCAAATTATACGATATTAAAAGCGGAAGTAAGAAAAACGTTTGAAATACAAGTTTGCATACTGAAGTTCCCCTTATCTTCGTTGTAATTAATTAAAAATTAGTTTGAAACAGTTCCAATGATTAAAACATACTTGAAATAGTTTTAATCGTGCAATGTCCCGATATGTTATCTCACTGACGTCTAACCCGAAAGGCTTACATTTTTTTTCATTCTCCATTGCCAGTTGACAGGATCGAGCTCGCGCGATTGCATCGATGTGTGCTTTTTTAATATTTGCAGACCAAACTGCGAGCGGAGTTCCTTGAAGTTAATCATTCTATACATTTTCGCCCATTGCTTATGCGTGAGTAATTCCAGTTTCTCCCGGAGCCCGTTTTACGGTTAATTATAAAAACAGGTACTTTTAAATTCGATCCGTAAACAATACCGCATTCTCGGCGATAAAACTTGCGCAATACTCCAAGGAGCTAACTCTCAACGTTAAATCCACCACGGAAATATCGTTCAATTCAAATCCCCTTTCCGTTAAAATCGACGTTAACCATAATGTCATATTATACTCTAAAAAATGTCAAACGTGCAAGAATGCAAAAATACAAATGTCACTTAAATACAATTTTTTGCATTACAGTTTTCACGAATTAAAAACAAAAGGAACGACATTGACGAGGGAACGAGACGATTGATGAAATGATCAGGACACTTTGCTAAGCATGAAAGTTTCTATGGCGAATCCATCCTTCCCTCGAGGCTCCCCGTCATGTTACGCGGGCAGGTTGGCTTTTTATTGACGAAAAGCGAGTCGGAAAACGCCATCAGCCTCGACCACGAATCGATAAACCGGGAGCTTGGCTTCACCGGAGGTCGCGAAATTCCAAAGTCTGATCAGCAGCTGAAACGAGGGACTCTTTGGGGGTAGAAGAGAGAGAGGGACGACAGAATGATAACCTGCTGGGTCCTAGCCGGCGTCTTCGGGGCTGTCGTACTCCTTTACGGCCTAATAGAGCTGCATTATTTCGTGCGCATGTGCTTCACCGTTTTTCTCGCACGTTTCTGCAAGAAAAACGTCCATATCCTCGACGAGACCACGGTTTATGGTGAGTCGATCCTTTTGTTTGGGGTGCGAAATGCTTTTGAATTATTAGGTGGCAGGATAATGAGTTGGAGTCGTCACAGAGTTCTTTTGGGTGGGAATAATAAGTTGGATTTTTGTGAGTATTAAATGATTAGGGTTTGATAAGATAGTCGATTGGAATTTTTTATATTTCTCAATGGAAATTTGATAGTTGGGGATTTAAATAAAATTATGGGTTTTGGATGAGAAGACCGTAGTAGGTGAAACTAGAATTATTAATCTAGAAAATGAAGTCGTACCGCATAAATGTTTAAGTGAATAATATTAAAAAATTCAAGAGTATTACACATAATTAGAAACAAGTTATTGTGATCGTCTTGTTAGGTTCAGCGTTGAAATTGCAAAATTAGAAGAAAGTTGAGTAATACTTTAAAGACTCCGCTTTGTCTTATCGGAGCTGTTCTGTTATTTCGACTAATTCCTATCTTAAAATTACTTCCGCCTCAATTTCCATTATTGACGAAGAAAAATGTAAACGGAGGAGAATACTGATTATGAAGACAGAGAAGTGAAGTTTCAATCATCGATCACACGTATCCCTACAGCATCGATCTGAGTTCTTAATGATCCTCGAACAGGCATCTATTAATGGAAATTAACGTGCCAAAGAGGAAAAAAAATAATATCGAATGCGACTTGCATCCCGAACACCCGTACTCTTCCGTTGTTTTGACAAATTAATCCTTCCAACACTGACGTCGAAGGAATTGCAAATTGCATTTAAGAAAAAACGAGGTATTCTCGCCGTGACTTCCACGCTGCTCGTTACGATGTAATTCCGGAATCCTTAGAATTTCGCGACTTATCTCGGAAGCGTCTCTGCAAACCTTGACCTACCATGCGCGAATCAGCTGGCTGGCTGGTTGCACATGCCGCAAATCCGTGTGAGTATTGATTGTCTACCATAATGCAGTTAAATTCAACGAAACTGGACTTTCGATGTTCCATCCCATACGAAAATATCCAACGATAACCTGCCCTCGTCGTGCTGCATCGTTGAATCAACGAGGAATAAATGAATTTTCGATGTGATAGCCTTAGCATGTCGGCGTACCTCTTGGAATGTTAATATTTAATTCGTTGCATCTCTTAAGGCTGTGATATCTCACGAACGATCAGAAAATAATCGACGATGATTATCAGAAGGAGCAGAAAGGAGCTGCTGATGTTCTTAGGGCAGAGGATCTGTTAGTGACATGATCTGGTTGATCTATAAATCGGCGGAGTTTCTGGAGTTTTCATATTTAGCTCGTTGCATCGCTTATGGCTGTGATATCTCAAGAATGATCAGAAAAAAATTGACGATGATTATTAGAAGAAGCAGAAAGGAGCTGCTGATGTTCTTATGACATGATCTGGTTGATCCATAAATCAGTGGAGTTTCTGGAGTGTTTATTTATTGCTCGTTGCATCCCTTACGGCTGTGATAACTCAAGAATGAACAAAAAATGATCGACGATGATTATCAGAAGGAGCAGAAAGGAGCTGATATTTTTATGGCAGAGGATCTCTCAGTAACATGATCTAGTTGATCTGTAAATCGGCGGAGTTTCAGGAGTGTTCATTTATCGCACGTTGCATCCCTTCAAGCTGTGGTAACTTAATAATGAAGGGAACGAAGCTGCTAATATTTTTTTTTACCGAAAGTGCAACTAGTGGAACGTTTCGATCGATCTTTAAGTCGAAGTAGATCTCGGAATGTTAATCGTTAATTTAGCGCACCTTTTCAAGCCGTGAAGATCACAATAAGGATGTGAAAAGAACTGCTGATATTCCTCCTTATCGCAGAAGTGCAATTAGTGATATGATGTTGCCGATCTGTCGATCGGTATCGATGCTTCACTTGCGATAAGTGGTACATCTACTTTCAGAAGTGCATCGCTGGATTATCAATGAAAGGATAACCAGAGATACATTAATAAGGAAGATTTAGAAATGCATTTTTCACGATAGAAGTTTGTTCTGAGAAATCGCATGCTTTGAAGTCAATAACGAAGTAATTACTAAAAATAAGCTACTGATGTAATCATTGCTTCTTTTTTATAATTGTAGTGTTTCTTGAGTATGAAGTCTCGGAAAGATTGAATCATAGATTGTTAAGTGCACAAAATAACTTTAATTCCGGAAATGCAGCAGGAAACAGTGGAAAAAAATGAGAAATACGATGGGAAATGTAAAAGTGCATCGTCTGATCATTAATTCTATACATTATCTGTGGAAGAATGACTCGAAATATATATTTATAGGGCACATTTATAAGCACCTTTTTAATAATAGAAGTTCAATATATCTAACCGGATAACCTGAAGTCAATAAAGCAATACTTGCTAAAAATGAATCGATGATGCAACAATTCTTTTTTTGTAATTGTCACGATAGATGAGGATAAAGTGTCGTCCAACGTTCAGCTTATAAAATGATTTTCATTCCGAAGAGAACACGATCATCAATAAAACGTATTCTATTACTTTAATTGGAAATTAATTTTAGATTGTAAATAGCACTGTGCATTTTTAGATTATCAAAACCAAATCACAGCCAGCCACATCAATTTAATAAATATATTTTTAACGATAGATTATCATCATAAGAACAAGTTATTCCTAAGAGTGAATTAAAAAATTCCTTTATAATTGCGACGGATGAGTACAAAGTCTCGGATTAATTCAATCGTAGAAACACCGTAGGTTTAAAAGGATTCTGAAAACAATATGAAGAATAGTATAAAAAATTGAAAAAAAACGAGAGAGACGACTGAAAATAGCGAAGCAATAAAGAATCGAAGGACGTTGAATTTTAGAATATACCAATATTTGATCGTTCCCAGGTATTTGCACCACCACGGACGTGGATACGCTTCTTTATCACATGAACAACGCGAGGTATCTCCGTGAACTCGATTTCGCACGTGCAGATTTCTACGAAAGGACGGGCCTTTATCGCGAAATTTGTTCTAAAGGAGACGGAGTCGTGCAAGGAGCAGCGACCATACGTTATCGACGATTTTTAAAGCCTTTCTCTGTCTTCAAAATAACGTCTAAGGTACGACAATCTTCAAACGCTTTTAGACTTTAGAATCAACGAAGCTAATTATTTTACAGGCCGAACAACATGCTAGAAATGCTTACAGTATGCTCGTAAACGCTTTCTTTAATCTTGTAGATTAAAGTGTTTGCCAGGAAACAGCAATTTTCTATTGCACGAAACAATATTCGGGGTCTTTCGATGAATCATTCGTCCGCTTTGTTGAAACCGATGAAGCATTGTGAAATTTCTAGAATAAAATATTACCACGATTCACTTTTAATTTTTAAGCCCCTGTTTTTTCTCTGTTTGCATTTTTTCTTTATTCCGTATAAATTTGAAGGTGATACAGAGTCGTGAAAAATTCATCGTATATAAGAATAAGGAGATATTTTACCATACGGAATTTTTCCTATCATAATTTTTAAAGCGCTCTCTGATAATATATGAATAAAAATGACAATACGACCTTCTTAACACTAGAACTACCAGCGTTAAATCCATTGTATTTTGTTACATTAAATAAGTACTTTGAAAAGAGAGGAATCAGGAGGCGGAAAAGATGATCGACTCGGTGATTTGTGTTTTTCGAGATGGACATAGAGCGTTTATTCTATGACTCTCGTGTAAACTTGGATAATTTTTTGAAAAAAACCGGTACCAGTCATTTTGACTGGTTTGGTAGTTCTAGTGTTAATTCTTTCTATAACAATTTCTTGCTGTGATTTTCTACATTGTTTTAACCAATTCCATTGAATTTTGCAAAAAAAAATTCCACGGAAGCATCTTCCTCTCATTTATTCGTCACCTTTCTCGTCCTCTCATTTGCACCGTATTTGCATGCGACGATGATATCGATCAACACGGCTTTACGATTTGCTATTTCACATCGGCGAATAACAAAACATTAGATACCCGTTGGAAAATCTTGCACGTTCCTCTATGTCAATGACTTCGTTGATCTCACGTCGAATGACTTCCGCGGATATCAGTAAACTACGTAGAATTTATCATAGGATAAAGCATCGTGTAATTTCAGCGTTGCGAAATCGTACCTTTTAAATGCATGCAATTTTCTGCGCAATGTAACGTTCTGTCATTTGTTCTCAATGACGATATTAATAATGCTTCTCGTTTATACAGAAGAAAATTATTCCATCGATGCACTGCTTGCTCTTGCACGTTTCACGCGGATGATTTTTCAAACGTTAAGATATTATTGGCATTAATAATACGGCATAATAATTATTCACATTGTAATTCACCGTGCGCTCGATTGCCGGATGACTCGTCTTATTGAAAATATATTCTATTCTTCCCGCGAGAGAATCGTTTCGTTGCAATTGCACACCTGCGCGATGTGTCGTTATAAAATGTCGATTATTTGGCTCGTTAAAATGCTAAGATTAGCATCGTGCTTATTGGCTGGCAGAACGAGCCAAAAAACGAAGTATATCTTCATAGAAGTGTCTACTAAGACTAATTAAGATCGGTACTTAACATCTACTTGCTCGTATTCTGACGTCTAATTATTCTATAGCTATTAATCGACAAAATTTGACGTTAGAAAGAAATGATTAAAATATCGAATTTGTCAAATTAGTCTATATTTTTAATTAGAGCACGAATAGCACTGTCGAATTAATAATTCACTTTATACACGTTCAAGAGCTTTTCACTTGCTCGCGTAATGATTGCTCCATATATCGCAATCCTTCGGATTAATTTGTCTAATTGTCTTCTATTCTGGGAAACGAGAATTCTATCCTCTTTTGTCCCCTTTCAGATTATTTATTGGGACGAGAAGACTGTTTTCATGGAGCATCGATTCATTACTCCCAGCGACGGATTCATTAGAGCAATCGCCATTTGCAGGCAAAAGCTGTTGCAGTGCAGCGCAGAAGATGTCATCGGATCTCTCATGGATCGTGGGGTCAAACAGAATAATACTGTTGAAGCTGGAGTCACGCAGGTATGAATATACTTAATTATGCGATACTTGCTTGAAATTCCAAAACAAACAAATACTTTCTTCAGACGCTTCTAATATTCAACAGTAACTACCTTCCACACATGTAACTATTATTCGGTGACGAATATTCTGCTAGTATTCTGTAGATGTTAATATTATTCGATAATTATTCTACTGCCATTCTATTGACTTCTTCTGCTATCGATGGCAGTAATTTTAAACTAATATTTCAATATAAAATACATTATCAAACCCCTGAACATTATTGTATTTTCACAAAGAAGATTTTTTGCAACGCCGATCGTCAATGGCCCCACGACATTTAATATGTAAATAAATCCAAACTAAGGTATCCTGAGTCTAAGAGCCATCTTTCAAACGCACAATAAAAGTATATTCCTTACACTCATCATTAACACTAGATTTACGGGCGTGAAATCTGTTAAATTGTAATATATTTAATAAGGACTTTGAAGAAAGAGGGATGAAGCAGCAAAGATGGTAGTTTGTTAAGTCATTACTGTATTATAAAATACACGCGAAATATCTAATGTATAGCGTCTCTGTAAATTTGAGAAATGTTTATAAGACAAGTATAAGACAGACCCGTCAATTTGACGGATTCCGTAAATCTAGTGTTAAAAGAAGATTAGAAAATCCCCCGGGTAAATTTTAGGGGTGGATGAAGGTTAAATATAACAAATATAACGCCGGTAGTTCTAGTGCTCATAAACCTAAACAATTCCTCAGTCCAAACAAACTCATCTTCGTAGATGACGTCAAAACCTACCGCAAAAGGATATCCCTTCCACGCGCCATTAAAAGAGCCGACTGTACCTCCTTTTGCGCAGTCGGCGCTTCTTCGCGAATAACCCATTCCCTGCATCGTCGAATTAATCGCGTCCCATTTTGCAGGCACCTCACGTGAGACCGCAAATGCCACCGGAAGTAGCCAGGTGGCTCGAGAGCAATGAAATATCCTCGGCGAATCTTCGGCAAGCGAATCCAGTGCCAACGAATTGCTGACAAAGGGAGGAGGCGACGTCGTCCGTTGCGAACGGCGTCGTCCCTGCGTCGCCCTATGCGATAACGACCGTATGAGAAGTTTCCTCGTCGATGTCTATTGTCTATGTTCTTCGCGTGTTTCCTTATGGCGATCACGAAACGACGGGAAAATCCTCGAAGTTTCCTTCGCGGTTCGCTCTACGGTGTACTCGAAACTACGGTGCTGTATGGAATCAAATTTTCGGGAAGGATGACTTGAATTGTATGTCAATCGAAGACTGCTCGTGCCTTCTGTCGAGAGACATTTGACCCTTTGTGGAGACTTGTTTGCATGCCGGGAAATAATCGTCTACCTGACGATGAGAGACGGAGAAGTAAAGGATTGGAGGGTTGAAACTTTAGCAATCAACCCTTAACAGCATGAACTGTGCGGTGTTAACACTAGATCTACGGGCGCTAAATCTGGTATATTTAAATATATTAAATAAGTACTTTGCAAAAGGATGGATCAAGCGGTAAAAAATACGATCAGTTAAGTAATTTGTGTATTACAAGATACACGTGAAATATTTACTGTACTGCTTCTCTATCAATTTGAGAATTTTTTTTAAAAGAGTGAGAACCGTCAATTTCACGGCGGCCGTAGATCCAGTGTTAAAAAGAAGAGCACCGGGACGACACAAGGACAGGAGAAATCTCTCGCTCGAATCTTCTCTCATTTACTTTGAATGTGATTCATTCACTCTGATCATCTTGCGATCCGATTTGCATGGTGAATCAGAGCCACATTCAATTTGCATTCCTTTTGGGAGTCTTCTTTCTAATGCGCCATAGTATAAATCCTGATGTACTTACTTCTCCACCCGCATATATGTGCCCATTGTACTTAAATGTTTAAGAAAGACGATGTATTGTCGAGTTTCTTGCGAGAGAGTGATGATTAAAGATGGATAATAATTACTTTGAGATACCAGAGGAATAAGTTTCACGCGATTTCAGATACTTTTTTGATATTAAACTACGAAGAGCTTTCGTTGAATTTCAAATGAATTTGTTATATCGTCAATTATATTTTGCACGAAGTTTCAAACGGAATAAGGGAGGAATTGAAACAAGGATCATCGAGAAACTGATTCCATATCGCCGTTATCCGGAAGCGCGGACTGGTGAACTTCCTTCCTCTCGTGAGAACGTGCTGAGCGGGATCCATTCGGATCGTCACAAAATGACAATGCAAAGTACAAACGATGGATGTACACGTGAAACTATTTTGCTAAAATGCGCGCGACAATTTTCCATTCGAGTCTTCTCGGTGTTCGAAACACCGACGCTTTAACGACGGACCTCGCGAAACGCGAAATAATTCAAAGGCTGCCGCGCAATCGCGGAACGAAGTGCCAGAGAACCCTTTTGTGCGTTTCTTTTTTGTCTCCTATAGAAACTCTCGAGAGCCGTTGAAGGTCGCGTCTGTCTTTTACGTATAATTAGAAAAATCTTCGATAAATGTCACGACGGAATGCGAGCCGTTGTTTAGATTTTTTTATTACATTTATATATATATACATAAATATATGTGGAGAAATGGCGCCGATAATGACCTTAGATTCGAACTTTTACAAACAAAGTCGAAGTAGAGATCGACGTTCATTATCGCAGGTCGATATAGACACGTATTGTTCATGTGTTCGTGTGAATTTTCATGTAAAATCCGACGTTATGTACTTCCGTCGTAGTATGTGCTTCCATAGCTGTCGCTAATAAGCGATTTTAATCTTCCCGTGATTGAGAAAATTCTATGAATCATTTAACGCGATGCCTTGTTTGACAATATTCATTTGCACTTCTTTAAAAAATACTGCTGTTACGTTGCTTCGTGTGACGTCATTGTCACGAAGAATTCTGCAGAGTTTAAGAAAATTAGCACGTCGACGAATGCCGGCTGTTTTTCGCAGGTTTCACAGTTTCTAACTGAAGCGAAGTTGAGGAAAAGAAGAAAAGCCGTCGAGAAAACGAAATATTTGCTATTAATATCACATCTTTATAGAGTAGACTGATTAAAAGTAGCGACTAATTATGTATCCAATAATATTTCACTTATTGTACACTGGTATTTCAATATCGAATACGTAATCAAATTCGCGAATATTGTCGTTTGAAAATGGCAAGAAACATTGAATTCCATGGCATTGAACGTGCTAAAAGGAGTCTTAAAATTGTCTGCAAAATTAAGAAATCAATATATCACAATAAAATGCTCTATAATTGACAAGGCAACGCGTTAAAAGATAACAGTAATTAAATCTTTCCCGCGCATTTGCGATATTTCTTATCACTTTACACCGAACTGTTTATTCGTTACTCAAAAGTAGATACAATGTGAATAATTGTCCGAGTAAATTCTTACGATTTATAGAATACGTAATTCCATCATTATCGGTGCCATTTATGTTAATAGATTCGAATCGTGCGTTTCCGCGGTCTTCTAATACAAACTGAGACATTAGATTGGGCATTAAATAGCCAAAGAATGTAGAGAATAGCTATATGCACTCATGTGAGCACGTTGCTATACGTTTAGATTATAATAACGTCACTTTGTATGATAATAGCATGTTGAACGTTTCGTTTGAGATTATCACTGTCCAGAATAAAAGAAGAATAAATGTTCCTCAAGTAAATCCGGGTGATCTCTTTCTGATACGACGGCCTAAATATCACTGAGCCTCCGTCTGTTTTTTTCATTATCATCGATGCTCTTTTGCATGTTGCATCAAAGTTTCAATTTGTTGTGCGACATGCACAATGGTTAATAAATTATGTGGGAGACCTTAGGCATGCGACCAAGGGTCGTCGAATTTCCATTGAAATGTGAAACTGTTCGAAAAAGAATACAGTTCGGTTATTTCAATCGCAAATCAGACAGAGTATTATGTAAACCATGCTTGAATATTTATGTGTAAGTCACGAACATGTACGTCAAAAAGTATCGAGTGTTACTTCTAAAGGTGTGCCAAATACATCCACAAACTTCTTTGCATGTGGTAAAAATCGCAGGGCAAGTTAATAACTTCCGTGCCAAGCCGTTTTTGCCCGACTTGTCGTTCAGGCCATTTGATGTTTTCACTAAAGATTGATATATTATCACACAATATTTCATTACATCATCAATTCATAAGTAATTAGCTTGTTTAGAGTAGTTATCACGTCGTGTACCATTTATGGTGCACGAGGCGCTGCAATCAGATCGATTGTAAAATTCAGTCAGAACAAAACTTTTCAAAGAAAATGTAAAAAAATTCGGTACTGAAGTAGCAAGACAAAAAATTAGAAGAGTAGTGCATTTCTTGCTTTAAAAATGTCAAACTTTACATGTAATTATTAATTATTGTATATATAACAATTAAACAAATCGATGTGCTATGTCCTACACTGCATTTTTCATAATATCTCATTCTTTTGGTGGAAATAAATTTTACAGAATTAAATTTCTCATAAAATATATGGGCATTATCACTGCATTAAATAAATATGTTTGAGTGTACCATTTACAGTATACGTGGCCTGAAGGTCGAGTTTAACGAGTACCATAAATGTTACACATGGCACGGAACGTCTTAATATGAGATAAGAAATTATTTCTACTTAAAACTTAATGTTTACTTCGCCAGGTATCAAAAGAAAACTATAACTCCTAGAAAAAATTACAGCAGCAGCTAAAATCAACAAACACAAAAGGAAACTAATACTTATCATTACAAAATTCCTTCTTCAAGTCCTCCAAAAATGCTCTATCATTTCTTTCAAAATTCCAAAACAATGTCAGAGAAACATCTCTGTTAAGTCCGAGTTAGACAAAAATGCCATCGAATTTTTCAATTTCTCCAAAAACTTTTGATCGAAAAATTGTACATCTTTCGAAATTTCATCCAGTCATAAGGTATCTTTTTATCTCCGTCTACATTTGCGCCAAAGAGTTCACAACAACATAAACAACCGTTGCTCAATTACAACGGGCCAACGTCACTGGAGGAACCGGTTAGCGATTCCTCGTTGCAGTATGAATCAGCGTAAGTGCCGCAGCGAATTTCACGCTGGCTTCTCGCAGTCTTTCTTCGACCACGAAGAAGACAGGATCGTTCATTCTGTTCAACGGATCCCCTCTGTATTTCGGTCTGACTATTTGAAGGAAGAAAAACCAAAGAAACATGTTTTGCTCCTGTTGCATGGCGATGATCGCCATTCTCTACATCCTCGTCGACGTCAACTACTTCATCAGGATTTTCGTAACTATCGGTACAGCAAAATTGTTTGAGAAGAAGAAGAAGTTGTTCGATTCCACAACTATTTATGGTAAGTTGCCAAGTGTTCCGTTGAAGAAAATTACTGATGTCTTGGGTGCATTGCATAAGAAATTTTGAAAGAATTGTTATATGTGTTTAATCATGCAGTGTTTTTTGATAAGGAGTATACATTTTTAAGTGATGCTTGAGAGTTGTAGATTAGATGAGTGGTTTTATTTATAGGTTTTCAATTCCGTATTTTTGGAAGTATTTTTGCTGAAAGTTCACTTTTCGTAATGGTTCTTAACAATTATTGTAAAACTGCAAGCATACAATTATTAAAAATTTAACTTGTTATCATAATGATTGTCAGTTTTTTAAGGAGCGGGACGCTTTTATATTTTTTTTCTTATCGCTTTACGGTTTCGGGTTTCTGTGATTTAGGACTTATAACGGTAGTTTGTTTTTCAAGTATTCACGCAAGTTATTGCCAGATGATGATCAGTTTGATAGAAGATCGTTAATAATTATTTTCTCGCATTTATTTAAGGAAATTATTCTCCGATAACTGTAATTTGTTGATACTTGTCGCAAAGTCGTCGAGGCCTGTATATACACTTATCGGCTATAAGAATGCCGGTTACACAAATGATAACGCGTTATCTCCATTGATCGATATGTATGATACTCGGATGTAGAAGACAGTGTGGGAAATTTGTAAAGAGCATAAGATAATAGTTCTGTCATTCGTTCCGACGTAAATTGAGTATTTTCTAAAGCGGTTAATGTTCGAGTAATTATTTAAAGAAAATGAATTCATCGATAAACAGACAGCTGTAATTTGTATTTATAACAAAAACAGTAATTACTTCTCACTTATTTTATGAAAAAAAGTTAACAACCGTTCTCACAAACAACTTCGCTCTGCATTTATAAAACAGGTAAAATTGCTTCTAGATACAGTGCAGTTCAATGATCAATAATAATTAATATTCAATAGTTAATCCATTGTTCGTAATAAAGGATTCGCCTTTCAACTTTTAAGTAATGCAGGTGAAAGATCGGAAAGTCCGTAACGTGGAAGATCACATTTAACGACGTCAACCGTTATTAACCGAGGAACGGTAGTTCGCGCACGACACCCGTTGGACTTAGAAAGACTCAAGGACGCGTACCTCGTATGAAGTATTTCCCTCGGCAATATTCAATATTTATGCAAATCTTCATGCGTGAAGATCCTTCTTTTCGAGCAACGAATAAACGTGAAGTATTATGTAAAATTCAAATTGTAATACAAGCAAGCACATAAACAAGAAAGGAACGAAACGAATGTATGTAGAGACGAATTGTGAAACAGGATTACTTATCCTACATTCGGCAAACAAGTCACTCGTTTCTTGACTTTTGTCCAATATTAGCAAACGATTCGTATATTTCAATTTGAGGAAGAATAGCAGAGGAAGTATTTAAATTTACACGCACTATTCAAGTTTACACACGTGGTCAGTAGGAATATATCACACGAAATGGAATAAATAATTGCGGAATAAGAACGTATTCTTCTTGTCTTTCGTGTAGTTTCACTTCGATCTTTCATGCTTGTGAGTTCTTCCACTTTTTTGCCGGTACACGTGACCTAACCGTGTATCGACTCGCAGAGGTTCTCAATTGCAACGAGAATGGATCAAGTGCGAAAGAATGGACTTTATGCAAATTTTGACCACTCTCTTTTTAAAGATTGCCAATTTTTTCAGTCTTTATCCACTAGTTAGCACTAAGCGTACCGTACGCGGCCAAAAGACCGGTTCAGTGGCATGAAAATATGTAATATTTTGTATTATTAAGTATCGGTTGTTTTTTGCGTTGTTTCCCACATTGTATTGACAATCTGTAGCATTTCTTTTGGAAAATTATAATCGTTATTTCGTAACCGGTCCAACGATGGGCTACGGTCAGAATAGGTGTACTG
The DNA here is from genome assembly GCA_963989415.1 of Cerceris ruficornis. Classification (NCBI taxonomy): domain Eukaryota; kingdom Metazoa; phylum Arthropoda; class Insecta; order Hymenoptera; family Crabronidae; genus Cerceris; species Cerceris ruficornis. The sequence continues at coordinate 22,367,525 of OZ022521.1, read as the reverse complement.
AAAGTGCCGGTGCGATTAGTGCTAAGTTAGAAGAATTTTAGATACGATCAGTCATATCTTCGGTTCTGCGTTTCAAAGTTGATATTTTTGATATTTCTTGTAGAATTCTAATAGAATGAGTTTGAAAATCGAAGATGATTTAACACATTGCACGCCGGCTAAATACCAGCCGCCTTTATAATTGATAATGTTACCATTTGAGTTAATATCAAATGCATTAAGTAATGTACAATTGATAGATATTAATCTGCCAAATGCAAAATCATATATTTGAAATCCCGCATTATCGCGGAACCGGCGTGCAATGTGTTAAGACAATCCCTACTGTTAGTTTTAGGAAAATATTTCAATAATTACATTATGGATAATGTCTTATGAAATGCTTTCAATTGCTATTCAATGTCAAGGGTGAAATAAATTTGAAAATTAAAGAACAGTTTAAGGTTGACACTGTCCAATGAACTTTTAACAAATTCTTTTCCGTTTATACAGGACTCTGCACTACACAGGACATCGACCTATTCTTCAAGCACATGAACAACGCGAGGTACCTACGCGAATTAGATTTCGCACGTTTCCATTACTACGATAGAACTGGAATATTTGCTGCCGTTACTAAACACGGTGGTGGTGCAGTCCAAGGTGCATCCTTGGTGCGCTATAGACGTGCGTTACCAATTTTGACGCCATACAAGGTTGTCACAAAGGTAAGACACGATTGGCAAGTGCCCTTTTATTGGTACGCCTTAATTTTCACATATACGCGAATGAATCAAATAAAACCTTGTTTATGTCTGACACACAGCTTTCTGATGATGATAATTTTCAGTTAATGAGATAATTTCACTGGTAAAATATTCTCATAAAATTCTCAAAAAAGTCTGACAACGGAAATTCGGGAACTGATACACTCCGATTCTGATGAAACTTTGCATCAATATTTATTAGACATATCTAAGAAGATTGCTGGAATTCGTTCGTGCCTGTTTTCGACTTTAAGGGAGATATCAAGGGAAGCCCCTCTTTAAGAGAAATCCCGTCTATCCTGTTCGTCTCCCGTCTGCCCTTCCTGTCGTGCCCAAAAAATTGTTTTTTGAAAAACAATTTCCCGGAAAATAACGTCGAGAACTTGGGCTCATATGATTTTGTCATTTTCGTTCGTGTTTGAGTAAAGTCAGATTTTCGTGACGCCGGCCTTTAACTCTCGGGCATCTTGAAGGTCATCTGAAGGTCAAAATCTATGCTTGCAAGTTCAGATGTGGTTCCTCAAACTAAAAGCTCTCTCAGATTTTGACGAAATTTCGCGAAAAACCCGGAAAAATGGCTCAAAAGCTCGTATTTTACGGAGTAAATTTGGAATTTAGTTGAAATTCGGATTGAGCTTTTAGTTCGAGCGATTAAAGTTGAAAACGGGCACGAACGAATTCTAGCTATCTTCTTAGATATGTCTAATAAATATTTATCCAAAGTTTCATCAAAATCGGAGTGTATCAGTTCCCGAACTTCCCTTGTGAGTTAGGTTTGAATTAAGTCTGTAATTTTTCTTTCTGTTAATTAAGTATTTGCTATGGTAGTAAATGCATCAATAGACATCACAACTTGGAGAACCAAATGAACCCTATTAATCTTCCTTTCTTTGCAGCTCGTCTATTGGGAGGACAAAAATTTCTATTTAGAGCATCTGTTCATCAGTTTGACGGACAATTTCGTTCGCGCAGTCATTCTGAGCAAACAAACAACGACCGGACTGAGTATTCCAGTATCGGAAATAATCGCAAAAATCGATCCAGAGGCTAAAACACCGGAAATTCCGAAGGAATTGCAGTTGTGGATGGAAGCGATGGAGGTGTCGTCTCAAAAATTGAAAAAGCAGAAATAGGAGATAGTGATCTCGTCTGTGATTGTCCTCGTTGCTCAATATTTATTTCATTATCGTATGTCTTTTTTGTACAACTTCTTCTTTGATAGTGTCATTCAATAATGCGATGGACGAAGAGCGAAGCGAGCGTTGCAAATTATTTTTCATTGTTATGTGACTGAGAAAAAGAAAGAATCGCGTCTTCGATGCCTCTTTTACAAATTAGACTGATGTTTCGCAAACGTAAACTTTGCGGATGCTAAGTTCTTCCATTATAATAGAAATTTTTATCTATGCAATTCAAACAAGGTAGTTTTTCAATTCGCAGCGCTAAAATAAGAAAATAAGTGGACCTGAAGCCAGAAAATTTGCAGTCTTTTAAAAGATTTTTAAACAATGATCATAGACGTCATTTGAAATCGATACTCGATATTCTTTACATTTCCATAATGAAATTTGCATTGTCATTGACATTCACCGAATACATAACTATGGTGAATGATATTTAAATCCTTCGTGTAACCCTCCTAATGAATTATGCACACTTTGCAAATCGTTCCCCCCGTGTTTCTGCAAACAGTCGCCAAATTTTAAGTAACCCAAATTAAAATCTCGGGCACAATAACATTACGTGCGTAAAGCTTTATAAAAGAACCAAAATAATTGCAAATTCAGCGAATTTTTTCCCGATGCGAATCCTAAGAAACGCTGTCCGTTTTCGCAAGTGTTGCGAAAATGTTTACGGCGGTCACATTAAAATAATTCTACGTCTATAAATTTACGGAAGTTTGTTAAAAAAAAATAAAACTTAATATTCGAGGTGAAGCAATGATTGTAACAGTGGGTTAGGTTTACTATTCTCCGTTTTGAAATATTTCTATCTTTATTTAGGGCTGGACGCTGAGTTCTGTGCAACTCTCGGGGTTATTTAATTTTTAATTTAGAAAATAAATAAAAAATAGTACAATTTCCTTCGAACAATTGAGTACTACCGCAAACTACTCTGTTATTTTATAATGTTTCAAGTTTCCAACTTCAAACATTTTCATAATGACCAACGCAAATATCCACCCATCCAAAAATACGCAATTCCGCTGCAAAGACTAAAGCTATTTTTAAACGCCGTATGAAAGAAACGCAGTCATTTTTATTCCGCGTGAGAAAAGTGCATCTTCCCTTGCTGACTCAGCACCCATTTAAAGCAATAGGTGAAATAATCGTCGCAGTTACAGCTGAAAAATATAAAAAAAAGTGCAAAGTGCATTATGCAAGGCGAATTCAGCTGGTAAACGTGACATAAATCTTTCTCTTGCCTTCGGATAACTTCTTTCGCGATACGAGCAAATGCATCGCGAAATTTCCACTCTACCGCCGTCAGATGGCGACTTTCGTTTAACGCCGGCCGATGGAGAACGGATGTGCCGAGAGTTTCTGCACGTTGTTTCTTCGGCGCAGTTGATTCGGGAACTCGAAACCTGTCGCGAACGCAAGTCGACCTTTGACGCTGCTTTTCCATGAACTTTCGTGATACGATCGGTCTCGAAGAGCTCCCGACAGCTCCCGTCAAGTGTTCGCCGGATTATCTTTATTTTCACCCGACCTGTAAGTTTTAATTGACTCTTACCACCCTTTTTTCGAATTTCTTTCTCGCGCTAATCGCGACTTCCGCTTTTGCGCGACGAATTTCAAAGGTTCTCGGCTACCGCAATTCTTTTTTCCAATCGTTTTTATTCGTTTCACGTTGCACTCGAGTAATCTCGATTAGAAATTTGAATTTTCTGTAGAATTCTTTCTTTTTAAAGTTTTAAGAGGAATATAGTTTTGCGATTTTATTGGCAGACGGAAGAAGTGCGACATTTTTACAGATACTTGGATACTTTTATCGTATTGTTATACGTTACGCGAAGAAGTTTGAATTCTAAGTTCCTACTGATTGAAACAACCTCGCGTTGTTTACGTATTTTAAATATGCACCGTTTTTCTCACCATCGCGAGTATCACTTTTCAAGAGAATTCCGCGAGGCAAGCATAAACAGAGAAGAGCACGCTATGAATAATCGAGCGGTCGGAAATTCTAGTACATCGTAATACCATGTTCAATCTTTTATTTCTTATCTCTCGATTTCATTATCACTGAAACCGTAAGAAAACTTCTCTTATAAGTCGGTTATACTTAAAGAGCGAATTTGCATGCTGGAGATCTCCGATGTCATCGCGGTTCGATGATGCAAACGGGAATAAAATCGTGCGATTACATCATAAAAATTCCTACACGCTTAGATTATGCATTGTTCCGCGTTCGCGCTTTCGTAACTTTCCGCGAGAATTAATAAAACGGTCAGACATAGCAGATTCATCTATTCGACGCACGATAATTCGAGATATGCGTTAAAACGAATACGTTTTACGTCCTCGGGACGCGGGCAAGATTTGAATAAAGAATTATCGAACAGTCTGAGATCGTTTTCTGACAGTGGAAAAATTCAGAGGTGCGAAGTTTCTTTTCAGATATCAATTTTATTTTTGCACAGAGGACTTCGCGGTGATCCGATCTCGTGCTCGCCAATGCGTGACTTGAATTCGATCTTTGCAGTTACGTCGACTGCAACTCGACGCTTCCTTTTTATCGTGAAAACCTTCGCGTTGACTGATACTTTATTAAAATTGAATAATATCCTCTTGCATTCCACTGAAGAATATCGCAGATATTCTATTTTTAAAAAATTACTTTCAATCGGTAAAAAATTCTTTGCAGTTCTTACATTACTTGCAACGCTTCTGTCCTTTTATCAAGAACTGTGCCTCAATACATTTCTCATAAAAATTCAATAACAACTAGCTACGCTACTTCTAAACTATATTCCACTTAATCAATTCCAAAAGACAATTCTCTAACTGTACAAAAATTCCTCCATATCTCCAAAAAATGAAGAAACTCAACCGTTAAGAATTAATTACACCACCGCCTTCATTCTTCCTTACTTTCCCGCAAAATCGTCACGCGATCGAATTAGCGAAAGATTTTCACCAAACAAAAAGCGCGACGTTACGCCGTGCGAATGTTTTTTTGTCTCACCCTATTTCATCGCAGAAAATTGCTCTTGTCAAGGCTCGTGAGTAATTTTGTCGCGTGCACATACGTGCTCGTGTACCTCGGGGTCTCGTTAACCTCGACTGGACGATTTAGAAGCCGACGGAAAGAATTAATTCGTTGTCAGCGAACTGTCGCAAAAGCCTAATGGCCGAAACCATTACTTTGTTTCCGTGTGCGAACGTTTGTTCGGCCTGGAGATCGCACGATTCTGCCGAAATGGTTGCACACTGGCTGCAGGGGAATTGTAATGATAGTTTGGCCAATATCTCGGGATATGTTGAAAGTGGAGAATCTTTATCGTTGCTGGAAAGTGATTGGATGCACGATATTGCTGGCTGTTGGATAACTTTTCTCCTAATGTTTCCATATGAAATGGGACTTAAAACTTGACGAGAATTTTCTAAAAGACCTCTTAGAATTTCTAAGGGATCATCTAAAAATGTAGGTGTTGGGCAAAATGATCGTAGTTGTCGAGGCTGAAGTACGAAACAACTTGAACACTGGAACCAAGGCGGTCAAAATGACTGGCTTTACAATTTTTTATGAAAATTTAATAAATTCATAGGGAGACCACACAGTAAATATTCCACGTCTATCTTATAAATTATAAATTACTGTATTGATCATTTTTTTCACCTCTTCATTCCTGTCTGCAATTCATTTTATTTAATATATTTAAACATAGTAGATTCAACACCGCTGGTTCTAGTGTTAAAATTGTAAGTTTTTAGTAAAATGACTATTAACCCTTTGCACTCGAGGGCTCCGCTATGGAGACAATGCAAATAATTTTCAGTTCATAACATAAGGACAATAATTTTAAATAATTTGTTATTTTTTTATATATTGTAACATTTTTAACCATAATCAATTAAAAAAACAATAACATACAACAATGACTTTTCTTTTAATGCGCGTATCATTTACTTATATGTGAATATGATTTTTCTATTGAAATTGCTTCGAGTTGCTGGTATTATGAATGAAAAAAAAACTTAGAGTGCAAAGGGTTAAAATTGACAATATTAAAGCAACGTACTAATTCGTCCTCTAATTTCATAATTTCTCTGAGATCATACAACGCGTCGAGGATTTTAAACAGCGAAGTCAAGTTGGAATCTCCACAGCGCTTATTTCTAAGGAATTTTTCCCACGTGATGTACTTTGTAACATCGGTGATTAGAAACTCATTAAAGCCCGTGGATTCTCGATAACATGAAAGTCCTTCGTGCATTCAGAAATATACGAACGGTCGTAATAACTGCACGGACAGGGAATGCAACGAATGCAATGGGAAAGAAAGACATGGAGAATCGCGAGGAAGGAGGTCGCACAAATTCGTACGTGGGACCAGGTTACGTAAGGCCAATCGGGTATGCACATTATGTAATAATGATTATCAACGAATCTCATAATCGAGCTAATACGAATTGTCCAATGACACTTGTCTCGTTGGAACCCCCGTTCCCGGCTTATCCTCTACTCCGTCACAATGAGAAATTTTTCCCGCGGTAGAACTGCATGCTATTGTTAACGTTGTAACCCCTTTCAATCGCCTGTCCCATGCAGAAGAGAATATGGTGTTGGCAGGTGTTTTATGTCACGGAGAAACGTTAGAAATCGAAATTAACGCTTCGGCTGCCATGGAATTCAATGGCTGATCATGTCTTCTAGTTTCAATGAAATTTCTTGCGACCTTGAGACGATGATTTTCACGAATTTGTAAATCTATTTGATATTAAAATTATAGTAAAAATAAGCGGGGATAATGTACGAGATTTCTTAGTGGAAATAGTTGCGCATTACTTGACGATTAAAATAGACGAATCGTATCAAAATGCATCAAAGAAACGTTCACGAAGAGTTCGAAATGGACGATACTCATCGTGCAGATTTCACGACAGAAATACTCGAGTAATCGGGTAATTAGCAATATACCGTAATTCAGAATCGGCATCCACAGTAGCCTCGATAATTAGAAATGTTAATTAAAAGCCGTCGCAGCGGAGTCACTTCGATAATTCGCGATGTAATCGCGACATCGTGAAAATCGATCGTGCGAATCTTTCCTGAACCGTCGATTTCTCTTCCCATGTTCCTGTTCGCGGAACAATCGGTAGCTGGCTTTTTCATCGTCCGGACATTATTCCTCCATTATCCACCAACTTTCTTCCTGCTCCCGTGGGAAGACCTAGACTCGCGTTAACGACTTGAAAAATTGCGAGAGAAGAGTCATCAAAGGTCCGAGGAAAAGTAACCTGCAATTTGCGAACCGTTCTCCGATGATCCACGATGGCTTGTACTGCCTGCAGACGATGAAGAACGTTTAAGGAACAATGCCGATATGTATTTTCTCCATTCGAAAGACAAAGAAAGATCGGAATGAACTTCAAGTTCTAATGCTCGTCAATTTTGTACCATTGGACTTTCTACTGCATTCACGCAGCAAAATATTCACTTGGCAAGAATATACGCACTAATCTGTGGCCATACGAAGCTCTGGAGTACCAATCGACTCTAATAATATCTCTGCTAGATTGCAATGGGAATAGAAAGCCAGCTGATCGACGGATAATCGCAAAATTATCGGAATTTCATCGACAACAATGAAAGCCATGCCATAGACTTAGAGTATTTCAGAACGAAAGCTTAGAATTCTAAAGATCGGGCCCAACTTTGAACCACCATTATTTCAAATCCCTTCTACACGGTATATAATTACATCGAAGCCTCCATGATTCATAATCCGCTGTAAAATTATATACCTTGTCTAAAAAACTAACCAAAGAACTCGAGGAAATGAAGAAAAAAAAGAAATATATCCAGGTAGTCGTCTTCACTGGTTGAAGAGACCGTAACGTTAAGGGTTCCGATCGAGACGCTCTTTCTACGAGGAAGAAAGAGTTTCTATTCCCGTAATCTAACGATTAGGAAGCCAATCACGTATGGGAGGGATTAAGAGGGATCAAACGGCGCTTATGGTTACGCGGCCCTTTGTTCGATCCTCCGTTATATCACGTGGGAGGACGAGCGCACGCGAGCGCATATCGTCTCACGATTAATGAGCACATTGTAATAAATTAGGAATTATGACGCGACCTCCCCTGCTATCCTCGCTCGATCCTTGAGCCGTTTGTTGTTCGAGGGCTCCTCTTTCGACACGAGTAAACGATCCATCTCGACGTTCAGTGTCAGCGACGTTCAATCCATTTATCAACAATTTCCAATGCCCCATTTCCCACCTAATTTCCATTGCAATAAATTCAAAGATCAATACTCTCAACGTCAACCATCAAATATCAGCACGTACAAAAATGAATTCTATATTCGCATATGAATTCTCATCCTCGGCATAAATTCTCCAAACTTCTCAACGTCATCGCTATCGACTCGCCAGCCTCATGAATCTACAAATTCCTCATCTTCTACCGATTCCAAAAGCAAATGCTACCACGGCGCCATTGAAAGCCCGCGAGTTCTCACCGATCCGTCAGCGAGTCCCCGCAAAAGAGGGATACTCTACGATTCTAGGATGGTCTGAATGTAGTTCTCTGTTCGTCGTTCCTTTCCTTAGTTACGTCACGTGGGAAGTTAAGCGCGTAGGACGTGTTAATGCGAGCTCATAAAACGTGAAAGACAGAGGGATAGCGACTTGCACGTAGAGAAAGAGACGGAGAACGTTGGAGGAGGAGGAGACACGAGCGAAGAGAGAGAAAAATGAGCAGAGAGAATCGTGCCGCGTTAACTCTTACGTTTAAGCATCGTCCACACCGTGGACGTGGCGACGAGCGGGGAGATCATAGATGATCGCAAATTGTCCGCAATTGGCAGGAAGTCGAGGCAGGGGGACCGTTCGTACGCCCCCTCGCACTCTCTTCGGTCTTCATTATGCCGTCGCTTATGCGGTTCCATTTCGCTCCTACGAATTGATTTCAAGTACGATTAACTGCTATGCGATTCTGTCCGCGGGTTTCGCCCGAATTTACACGGTTTCTTTGATTTTACTTATTGTCGGGGCAGATGGAACGATTGGTCAATTTGGTTGGAATTCGTTTCGAGTTTTATTAGCGGCTGCATTGCGAAGAGGATGTTGAAGAGTCGAAGAGAGTCTGGGAGAAGTGGCGTAAGTGAAAAAATTGCTGGGTTAAGTGGACGATAGGCGACGCACAGTGGTCGATTTCGTTGCAATCCTGGGAAAAAAGTCAACAAGTTATTTTTTTCGTTTTAACACCAACTCAATTGACACTTTGTGTATACATATTCCGATCGTAGCCGGTAATTTGACCGGTTACGTAATAACGATTATATCTTTGCAGAAGAAATGCAGAAAATTGTTAATTTAATATAGGAAGCAACGTAGAAAACAGTCTTTAGTTGATAACATAAAAACTTTACATTAAAATTATTATTAACACTAGAACTACCGACGTTAAATCTATTATAGTCTATCATATTAAATAAGTACTTTGAAGAAAGAGGAATCGAGAGGCGGGAAAGATGATCAATTCAGTGATTTATGTTCTTTGAAACGGACGTAGAATATTTATTCTATGAGTTTTCTATAAACTTGGAGAATTTTGGAAAAAAAATTGTGTACCGGTCATTTTGACCGGTTGGCAGTTCTAGTGTTAAAGAAATTACAGTTAGAGTAAATATCTAACAATTGCTTTTGATTTGTAACACAACACAGTATGCCTTTTCACTAATATTTTTAACTACACAATACTCTTAGAGATATATAATCTCTAGGAAGTTGTGGAAATTTTGAAAATTTAAATTATATTACTAATTTGCCAATTAAATGCGATTAATAAAATAGAAAAGATTCGGAATCTCTTGGTAGATATATGCTTCGGTTAAAAGTTTCTCAGTTTTTTAAGTTTCTAGATTTCATCTAGCATTGCACCAGGTGCAACCTTCGCAAAATGTCTTAGAAGTCTCCGATCTACGACTATATCTCGATCGCCTAAAAAATTTGCACATGTGTCATCCCTGCAATTTATCGCTGCCCATCCAAGTCGTTCGCGCGTCGCAAATAAAACTGCCGAGCACGTCATTTACATCCTCGTGAACGTCTTCCCCCCGATTCAATATAGCGCGAATATTCGCACGTTTATATTTGCCTAGCTCACGGCAACAGGCATCACGATTGTAGGTGGAGTTGTTACGGCCCGAGACCGTTTTCGGCGTGATAAGGCGAATCAATATTATACAATTCTGATAACGACAGCAACGAACCAACCGAGAGGCATATTAACGTCGAGAGATTTTCCTGAACAGACAGAACGACGTGTCTTTATTCGAGTGACCAAAGAATCTTTTACTCTTCATCTTCATTTTTCAACGTGAAACTTAAATCTGTCTGAAGACTATATTTAATTTAGAAATATGTGCAAAACTTGGAAGATCGTGGCTCCCTTCTTTCGTGATATTTCGATGGTTCCGTTTGAGGCCAATGTTTCAACATAGGCAGGTGAGAAATTGAATTATAAAGTGCCTTCTTTTCAGAAGTAGGCGCTTTATAATTCAGCACTTTTGAAGTAATTTGTAAATGTTTGACACCTATCCGTTTGGCAGAAACTATCAGTGGCGATTATAGGTTCATATGTACCCTTGGCAAAAATTATCGGGGTGAATCCTGGATCTTAAAATTATGTAAATAACATGTTAAAGGATGCAAAGTTGTTCTCATCAAAGATCTTATCAACATCGCAAGTGTAGATCGAATTAACAGACAATACAGAAATATCACACATAGTTCTCATGTCCCGCTGTAAGCAAATAGTTTTAGTTGAGAAATAGTTGAAATAGTTATATAGAATTGAAATAGTATTAATATTAAATAAGTAATAGAGCAACTTTAATAATTTCGGGTACATCATCTGACTTTTCATTTTCTACAGTAGCAGTAGCAAGGCTTCAACAGGCTCTTTTTTATTAAATATCTTTTTAACATGAAGCCCAACGAGAAAATGACTTATGCAAAAGTTTCTTTATTTCTTCTGTAGAATGGAAGTCTGAAAAAAAGTATAGATCTTCGCATAAAAGATGAAGTTGACCTTTAAATAAGATTGAAAAAATATAAAAAATAAATATAGCACATTTGAATACAATATTTTCCTCTAAAATGAATGGTTCTCGAGTTATTATCTTTTTTTTTTCCACCTAGATTGTCGATTCGTTCCATTGTGTATGAGTCCGATGAGAACGACTCGAGGGAAGTTAATAATTCAGTGAAATCGGTCATCCTAATTAAGAGTTCATTCTCGCGGCGATCCTCTCTCGCTCTTTCTTCGCGCGAACGAACGAGCCTCTTAATGAGAGTGCTGTGCATCGCGGTCGAGAGTAAAATCGCACCGTGTATCTGTTGAATGATGCTTTTGTTAACAACGATACGCGTTTCGATCCATTATTTACACGCTGCCCGAGGAGATCAATGTATTATGCATGGAAGAAAATGCGCGGAGGTTAGCGTGAACGAGTTTTGAGATCGTGCCTGTCGATATTCGCAGCTTCGTGATTTGAAATTCCGAAGAGTCCCTTGGAATTCTCATGTCCTTCTATCTCATACAATTTCCCTTCCACCAAATCAAACGAAGCAACATCGAAGAAGAATCAATTACCCCGCAACCTCGTTAATACCACAATTCCCAAAAATTCCTAAAATAAATAAATCACAAATTCGTTTCCTCAAAGCTATCAAAATCAACCATACCTAAGTCTTCGGCGTACAAAACACAAAATATAATTCACCAAAGAATTTTATTATCCCCATAATTCACTCTAAAAACCGCCAGTCACCCCATCTACTCACAAACATCAACGAACACTGGCCCACCTAAAAATCTCAGCCGAAAAAAAATCTGCAAAAAATCCAATTCCAAAAGCAAAACACCTCTCATCTCGCAAATCTCGTATTTTCAACGTCCTTGAAGTCTCCCTCGTTTCTGGGTAGGCATTCGTAGGAAAGTGACGTCTCGACTCGCGAGAGGAGACCTTTCCATAGGTGTTGTACCTCCTCGTCGATGCGTACCCACGCGATCGTGATCGTGATCGTGATCGTGTATAGGTGAGAGGCCTCACCGTCGGCAAGGTGTCCCGTTAGGGGACCTAGAAGGCCCAGAAGGGGACAGAGCCGATCGGACCGGCCCCGGGCACACCGGAACGGATCCTCGTCCGATGAGGATCGCCTGCCGACCGGACAGGCCGATCATTCGACCGGTACGATCCGTTTGTTCGAACTTCGCGACGTTTTCTTTCTTGCAATCGAGAAATTCTACTTTCTGTGCTCCAGGAAAAATAGTTGGACGATTCGTGATCATAGAGTCGAGATGGAAAATGGCGATTAGTGAGAGGGGTTTTCCTTAGAGTTGCGATTATTCATGTTTGAATGGAATGGTCTCGAAAGTCTGGGAAGATCGTAGGACAAATTTCATGGAGTTTATGCATTGTAGTGGCTCACGGTTCTCGTGGTAATCCTTGAGAAAGTTTCAAGTTCGAGTTAGGGAGAGAGAACAATTCGTGGCCTTTCGCGGAATTCCACCGGGGGCCCGGTATTTGCGCGCGGAATTCGTAATTCCAGCTGAGCATACCGGGGGACTCTGTGCTTTATCTTCATCTTCCTTGTTGTCCCTTATTTTGCATTCTCATTTGTTTTCGTTTGTTTTCTCTCTCCTCGGTGGTCGGGAAGTACTTGCCTGGTTGAAATACAGGATGGTGGGTAATTCGTGGATACTTTGAGGAGGTTCGTATCATTGTTTTGCGACGTTGTTCGTTTGAATTTCGATTAGAGTTTGGAGGGATTCTTTTATGGAGTACTCATTAGCGGTAATTGGATCTGTGCAGAAATAGACGGCGAAAGTTTACGTGTTGGTGCGCGAAAAGTATTCTTTTATGGAATGTTCATTGAGAAGAAGATACGAATGAATATTTGAAGTGTGCAACGGGAACAATATAGATTAATTTGTATATCCCTCGCTTTGAGGATTTCAAAAATTATAACGGTTCTGGAATTTAAGTAGTTGCCGATTCCGAGTGCCGGCACGTTCTACTTGCGTGCAAAAAGTATCACTCCTTTTTTCGGTGTTTCCAGGAAGCAGTGCCAGTCCTTTTGTCGTGAAAAGTTTTAGAAAGGATCGAGCCATGGGCCGCACAGGATACACGTGCATCAGGCACGTTTTCTGCTCCCTCAACGTTTTGATTTGGGTATGTACAGTTACTTTGCCATTTCGCACTTTAACACGTTGAACGCCACCGGTATTGCATTACTTTCAATATTTTTGCCGAAGTGAAACTTTTCCTATTATAATCGCATCAGTATAGAGCAGAAGCCTAGATTTACGGCAGCCGTCAAATTGACGGGTTCCTACTTGTCTTATAAACATTTCTCAAAATAGGGACGCTATACAGTAGATATTTCAAGTGTATTTTATAATACAATAATGACTTAACGAATTACCATCTTTGCCGCTCCATCCCTCTTTTTTCAATGCTCTTATTTGATATATTGCAATTTAACAGATTTCACGCCCGTAAATCTAGTGTTAAAGACACAAATAGAGATATCCTCAGCAGGACTTTGCCTTTTTAATGCCAATTCTTAAATATTGAATGTATTAGAAAATTCGTAAATATTACAATTTAAAAGTCATATGAAATTTCATTGAATTTATTGGCCATGGCGTTCAACGTGTTATTTTAAAATACGTTGTTTTTCGCATTGCACCAATGTGCACCATTGTATGGTGTGACAGCTAGAATTACCTTGTAGAAATCATCAAAAATTAACGGAGCTGATTGTAATCTTATCACACAAAAAAACCAACCCGCGATTAAAACGGAAATCTAAATATCTGAAAACAAAGGCACATATTTATCTATCTATTTACTTCTCTGTTTATCTACCTATTTATTTGTGTTAAACAACCAAAAAATGCAAAAATGCCCCTTGGATTCGCGAATCAATTGCATGAATACATCTCCAATTACCTAAAACTACAACCATAAATTCCAAAAAGCCCCCAAAATTCCCACTACCATCGCCATTCTCAATCCCTCCACAGACATTTTCCCAACCGACAAATCTCACCTCCGGATGGAAGTATATCCGCTTTATCAATTCGCTGACGCAGTTGGAAATAAAAATATTCACCCAGCACCCGCGAGCATCGAGGTTCGCCAGATTGCTCTTGAAAAATGACTCCATCCTCTTCGAGACGAACGGAAGACGCCAACGTCGAACGATCGACGATTCAATATTCTCCTCGGGGTCAAAGTTGTCCCGTTCGCGAGGGAAGGAACCGGAGAAGACGGTTGAAAACAGTAGAAACACGACCCACGCCTACGATTAAGTCGATGGGGATTGCACTTCGTTGTGCATTCCAGTGCAGCGAGCGGTGCTCTGGCTGTACTCTCTCGAATTTATTGTTCCACTTCAAATCAGCCGTCTCCGCTGCGTGGAAGAAGAAGACGACGACGAAGACTTAAATAGGACATTGAACCGTGCTCTATGAGCTATGAACTTACGGTACTTAAGCAGACGGCTGCATGTGTGCTCTTGTAAAGCCAGTTTTTCCAGGGACGCGTCGAACAGGTGTGCTCGTTACTCTCTCCCTCTTTCTTCATTTTTTTTCCTGCATTTTCTTACCTCGTGTTTTCTTCTGGATTCTTCTTAACACTTAACCTTTTGCCTTGCGCCAGTGTTATGGATATGAAGAAGGAGAATCGCTCTTGACGAACATTGTAACGTTATACTTCGATTCTTGACGATAGATAAAACATTGAGTTATTAGTGTCGAAGGTTGAGGCCAGGTGTTTTAAGAAAATGAAGGATCGAACCATTTTTCTTCAAATTAAAAACAGAACGTTTTCGTAATTGAAGTAAAGAAGTATTTTATCCTTGACGATACACATTTTATAAATAAGATAGTACTGCAATTTTACTTAAAAATATTCCTATTCTCAATTTTCTCAAATTTGCGTTCAAGTTTCATAGAATAATCTGATATAATAGCCGAAAAAGCAACGCCTACAACGAAACTCATTAAGAATTCAGCGCTCGTTTCTGTTCGACAGATGCACTCCAAAAAAAGGAGGCAGTTAACGGTACTCGTTTTGCAAGTTAAACGCGGGCTTAATAATTTAATTACGGAACTGCTAATTCATTCTTCGTTGGCGATTTTGTCATTTATTTACCAACGATACTGTGTCGGCATT
This sequence comes from Cerceris ruficornis, assembly GCA_963989415.1. Classification (NCBI taxonomy): domain Eukaryota; kingdom Metazoa; phylum Arthropoda; class Insecta; order Hymenoptera; family Crabronidae; genus Cerceris; species Cerceris ruficornis. Next base: position 22,352,358 of record OZ022521.1, on the reverse strand, counting down.
CGTAACCAAAGACAACTATCGAGCCTCGACACATATATAAGCGCGCACGGTTATCCACGTCGCTTTAATAGATTACTTCATTCAGACTAGTTTGACCGGATTCGATAACGTGGCCTGTCGTTACTACACAGATGCTAATTTACGGGACACGCTTGTGTTGCCAGTAAGGTCAATATTCTCTCGACGGGGTTTCTATCGCAAATTTTACGCTAGCTTGTGCATTGTCTTCGGAGCGCATTGTGTTCTGGCTATGGCCGGATTTTTTTTAAAATTTTGTTGAGCGATGAAGAGCTTTAATATTGATTTTTCTAAACGGTTTTAAATGAGGTTTCAGCATTGAATATTAAAATATCTGCGTTATTTATTTTAGTATGGCAAAATTTTTAAGAATAGGGTTGCACTATTGGAGGGGATGCGGTGTGACGGTGGAATTTTTTTTAATTGTTTATTTTCTGAGGTCTTCAGACCGCTGATTTTTTTTAAATGGAAGTCTGTATTTAATTTGTAATATTATTGCAGGTGAATCTAATTGTAAGACCAGCATAATCATACTGGGTTACTCATTTAACACTATGATTCTTGTGATTGTAAATTCTTTATAATTTTGTGAAATTCTCTTCACACTGCCATGTTTAATATTATTTTATTTTTGTATACTTTATTTTTAGAATATTCACTTTCATAAAAGCACATATAATTATAAAATTGAAAATTTACTACAATCGTCTCAAAACAAAACCCCCTCATTACATCATAAATATTCCACATGGAAAGGATTCTCTTTCGCAAAACACGCATTATACCTCAAACTTACATAATCCACGAGAACCAACGCAGAACAAGTCCCTCAATCTCCGTCTTCGCCTGAAATTCGCACGCCAATAAACTCGAACATCGTCGAGGTTTTACGAGCAACTGGGTATCGTAAAAGCCGTGGAAAACGGATCGTCCAAAGAAATCTCAGTAACCGTAAGAGATCGGCGATATTCTCGGATGAACGATCTCTTCGAGGCAGCATTGTCGGCCGCCGGCTCGCCGTTGCCACTGACGGCAAATTACAAAACCGCAACCGATCCCCGAGAAAGGTTAATATCCCTTCTAATCTCTCCTTTACCGATATCTCCGATGCTCGGTTTACCCAGAAACTCCATTATCACTGCACCGAGGCTACCGATTTTCCCTTTGGAACTGTAACCGCTTCCGTTTCGCAAAAACGAGGAAGAAGAAGCGTTCCACGGTGGTACGATGGATTTCACATGGTTGAGTGCGATGTCCATCGACCATGGAGAAAGGGGCGAGCGTTAAATAGTTTTGCGTTAATTCGCCATTAACGCGCGAATACGAAACCCTGCTTTCTCGTTACCGACCCACTTTTCATTTTCCAGCTGCTCGATCGTTTAGACGTCGAGCAATCGACATTCCCGGCAGGAGCACCGAGTGCATCAACGCGGAATAATGCATTCGAAGTGCATCGGTTGTACGGTGTAAAGTAAAATAGGTGATGAAATTGAAAATTACGCGCGAAGTGGAGGAAGTCTGAATAGAAAACGTTTGCGCCGATGTTCCTGGGATGTAACGAAGTGTTTGAAGGTTCCGGTGAAATATTATGAATTTCTGCCTATAATGCAGCGTTTCAGAGATGCAAGAATATTCATGCTGAAACCTTGCAGAATTGTGGGAGCATGTTCATGCGGAAGTGTGAATGCAACTGTGTGACACGATGACGATCGTATTGCATACGCAACTATGCATCGAATTGTCAAGGAGAACTTGTTGCAAATAAAATGTTCGTCTTCGTCCTTTTCTTAAAAAATTGCAATATTCCATATACACGAGGAATACTTTCTCTGCCTGTCCAGATACGAGGTTCTAATTAGATTCAAATAATTAACACTTTATCTAGCGGAAGTCTCAATGAGCTTTTTGCGTGCAAACATTCCTCGACTGATAGTCTATTGACACTAGATCTGCCAAGGTGGTTAAAATGACTTGTTCGGTATTTTTTGTAAATACTCCATGAAATGTCTAACGCTGTTGGTTTTCCAATTTTCAACACATTGTAGGTTGCAAGGAATTTTTATAAAAACTATAAAATATCACTTGCGCTATGTTTTCCACGTAATGCACATGTTTATGTGACATCCTGCGTAAAATAAGGTCGTGTCGAAGCAGTACTTCACAGTCCAGCGCATTCAGGGTAGAAAGGCAGATGCACTGACACGTGTAATTTTAATTTACAGTTATGCGCTTGCGGAATTTTGGGTGCAGGCCTCTGGCTACGATTGGCATACTCAGGATACACGACCTTGGTGCCACAGTACAGTTTCGCATCAGCTGACTCCTTGCTCCTCGCTGCCGGATGCCTGACCTTCGTCATCGCCTTCTTCGGATGCTGCGGTGCATGGTTTCAATCCAGATGCATGCTGATCACGGTTTGTATCGAATTATTCGTCGCAGTGGATCACGTTGCATCGTGAGAAGTGACTTTAGCATTTTAAATGTCTTCAGAATGCGTAATATCGTGCTTCGAGCACTCTGATTCATGGATGTTGAGGCTTCGGAAGATACGTTTTCCCTCTTTCTGATGTCATTCAGAATTTATCAAATTCTGCCGCTTTTTTATACTCTTTTCTTTCCGATACACTGTCGCCGTTGCTAACTGTGCCTTTGACACGTTTTCTAAAGATCTAACAAGGGAAGTTCGGGAACTGATACACTCAGATTTTTATGAAACTGTGCATAAATATTTATTAAACATATCTGAGAAGATAGATGGAATTTGACGGTCAAAATCTGTGCTTGCAAGCTCAAGCTTGGCTGCTCAAACTAAAAGCTCACTAAGATTTTGACGAAATTTCGTGAAATACTCGGAAAAATGACTCAAAATCTCAGCACGCGCGGGCTCATATCTCAAAAGCTCATTTTCATGGGGTAAGTTTGGAATTTAGTCGAAATTCGGATTGAGCTCTTAGTTTGAGCGATTACAGATGAGCTTGCGAGCTCAGTAGTCGTTGCTCAAACTAAAAGCTCAATCTGAATTTCGACTAAATTCCAAATTTACTCAGTAAAATATGAGCTTTTGAGCTATGAGCCTGTAGGTGTGGAGCTTTTGAGCCATTTTCCTGAGTTCTTCGCGAAATTTCGTCAAAATCGATTGAGCTTTTAGTTTGAGAAACCACGCTTGAGCTTGCAAGCACAGATTTTGACCTTCAAATGACCTTCAAGATGTCCCAGAGCAATGGGCCGATGTCAAGAAAATCTGTCTTTGCTCAAATACGATCGGCGTTATGTTAAAATCATATGAGCCCATGTACACGACTTTAATTTTATCGAAAATGTCTTTTGAAAACAACACTTCCGGTGTGGCAGAGGCAGGATTGAAAGGACAGGCAGGACAACAGGAAACAGACAGGACAGACAGGACAGGCAGGGAACTGGCAGGACTAGTAGGATACAGAAAGAGGACCTACCTTAAAAAGGGGTCTTCCTTGATTTCTCCTTTAAAGCTAAATACGAGCACAAACAAATTCCATCTTCTTATTGTTAGATAAGTCTAAGAAATATTTATGCAAAGTTTCATAAAAATCTAAGTGTATCAGTTCCCAAACTTACCTTGTAAGTAAGGATGGCAGAAGCGCGACGTTGATTCCCTTAGGAAACCTTAATTAATTCACCTTGATGGAATACCATTAAATTATTACGCTCAGCTAAGTAACCAACCGAATCCCTCTATTTCAGTACTTCGGCCTGGTGATACTGATGTTCCTGGCTGAGTTCATGCTCGGCACCTTGGCCTTCATCTTCAGAGAACACTTAGCAAGGAGTCTGAAAGAAGAGCTACTCTACGGCATCGAGAAGCACTACAATCTCACCAGAGAACCAGGAACACTTCCTGCTGTATGGGATCACATACACACCGAGGTGAATTTGCTAATCAAATCTCACAATCTTATCCAAACCTAACTCAAGTGTTCCTATCCTAAATCCAACCCCTAAAACTTCCACTCATCTCGTAATCTTCCAGTTCCACTGTTGCGGTGTCCGCGATTACACCGACTGGTTCCAAATCGACGCATGGCCAACGGAGGACCGAGTTCCCGATTCCTGTTGCATACAACGCGAACGATATTGCGGTCGTCTCGATCCCGAGGGACGAAACAAGGAGCTCTGGTACAAGGAAGGCTGTGCCTCGGCGATTCAAATGTGGCTTGTAACGAGGCTCCACGTGGTCGGCACCGTTGGCCTCGTAGTTGCTTTCCTTCAGCTGTTTGGACAGGTGGCCAGCATGATCTTGTTCTGCACCGTCAGGCACAAGAGATCCTCCCACACCTACAAGAGCTACGACACAACGAACACCTAGAATTTCCGATGGATCTTAGACGAAACGAGTATCTAAGATCCATTGAGAAGTGTCACCGCATTCCCTCCTCCCCGAATCATTCCTCTCCCTCGATCCCTGCTCTTCTTCGTCGTTTGGTGAAGATCGGGATCCGTCGGGTTGGGTCTCGACGTTCAACGAGATCGGCATGAATTAGGAAAATTCGACAGTGAGATCAAACAGCGAAATTTCCTGCCTTCGTAGCAATTACCTTGGCGTGCTGAATTTTCAGAGGTTCTGTATCAGACGGGATAACGTAGTTTTTCTCTGGTAGACGACTGAAGAACATGGAGGATGGAATTTAAAAGCACGCCTGGTGAGAATGAGTTAGAGAGAGAGTTACTGAGATAGAAATCTAATGGACAAATTGGATCGTCTGTCTGTGGTTCAAATGACGATGTAGTTCTGATTTTAAAGACGGAGGAAGTTTGAATTTTAGAGTGAAACTATTTTACGTAGGCTTGAGAGAGGAACCGGAAGTGAAATGCCGTCGAAGAAAGATCAGCTCGAGCTAAACGCTTGCGAGTCTATATATTCTTCGTATGATTTTGCACGCGGATTCGTTTATCTGGTAAACGTATGGTTCTTCGTTGCGCATACCAAATTTTGTTTTGTCTTTTGTACAGCGAGGCATCGAACGAACGCTTTCAATTTTACCGATTCAATCTTCACCTTTTTCTTATGTCGTTTTTTTTAATTTTACCATCTATTTTTCTTAAAAGCTCTTCCGTCGTTCGTATGCCCGATCGTGCAAAAACGATTTTTACTCGTTACCGTTTATTACCTGCTCGGATCGGCGTTTCCGCGAGGACGATTACTTTTATTTAGCTTTAAATCTCCGGCAGCGTCGACTCGGCGATACGTTATGCGTTCATTGTATATTTATTTTATTGTAACGTAGCATAGCCGATAATTTAGCATCACGTAATATCTCTCTATTCTATGCGAAAGTATTTGATACCTAAGACCGGACAATAAAGTCGTAAGATCGTTTCGTATTACATCGATCAAAGTTCGAAATTATTTTATCAGGGTACACCGATCGGTATTACGTTAACGTGTTACCCGTATATTGTTTTAATAATAAATAATATATTTATGCGACGCATGAATTACTTTCTTTCAATTACAAAACATGTCTAACAGATTTATTGCCATATCGATCATCGATGAACAACATTGTGGTCTGGCGTTAAATTATGTTTAACCATGAATACCAGTACTCTGGTTTTTAGTACAGAATCTTTCAAGAAAATTACGGCTAAATTAAAATAACCTAGAATTTGTTAATTTTCTACAATTAAATCTTACAATCCCTCTTTGAAACAACGAAGGGATTGCACGGAATTCGCGCGACAAGAAAAATATTAATTCTTTGCACATCGAGCTCGTGCAAATTTGCAGCTCGTTCTGAAAATAACAATATGTCTGAACTTTATCAATTTTCAATTCGATAAAGTCTCAGGTAATTAATACAAAAATAAATGGCACAGTGAAGCACTTGGACATTCCGAAAGACAAAAGTATTCGATTCACTTCGAGTGCATCGAATCAATTTGCGGCGATTCTTTCACTAAAAATGGAACGACTGTATTGCACGACACAATAGAACATATATACAAAAAAAATTAATAACATTCACTGCAAACCGATGATACGTGCGCCGACTTGATTCAACGATTCTGATATTCCACGAACCGTTTTCGACACCGTTTTACGTGGTAGCTGAAAAATGACAATTATCTTTGCAATGATCGAGCCAAAAGACAATGAAATATTATTAATTAGAAGATAATTATACTCACATCGACGATAGTGTTCAAAAAATTACTAAGACTCTCGAAACCTCCGACAAGGGCTCTGCCAACGCCGATGAAACGATCGCCGGAATTTCCATATTTCTCGTCTTCGCGAATTCTGTCGACCAGTGGCGTAGGCCTCAAGAAATTTTCCAAAAATACGCTGATCGATTTGGTAACTGGCATTTCCAAAAATCCTTGTGCAGTGGCATTTTCAAGGCGTGCCGTTTCTCGACTAATCGGAGGTGAACTTGCCGCTGGAATGGCTTGCACGGCTTCCAAGGACCTTCGTCCTTGATTCAGGGTCTCTCCCTTTGCCGAGATCGCTGATATCAGGTTGTTCTGATAAGAAATGGCGATATTATTCTATCGACGCAGTATTTATAATAAAGTGTTTGGAATTGCAAAAGTTTTGTACATTTGAAGATGAAAATGAAGATGGTAAGTTCGAGAAGGAGCTCAAATTCTTTCCAAATTACCTCTCAAATTTAATTTCTCAATTATTTGATAAAAATTGTGGATAATCTTGATGCAATAAATTGCAATGTTTCCCATTAAGAAATTGATTGTCAAGTCCTAACTTTCGACAATCTTAAATAATATAGAATCTTATAAAATTTCTCAGTCGTTCATTGGAAACAAATTAATTAACGTTTCTTTTTATTAAGCACGTATAAAAGAAAATTTTCGGGAATTATATCAGCATCAAAAACGAAGAATCAATTGAAAAAAGAAACTTTACGATCTCAGATAATTCGATCACCGCAAAAGTCCGTGACCTTGCTCGAAACATCTACGTACGAGCCTCTCGATCTCTCTCCATTTATTTTTTCAGCAAACGCAAAGTTCGAGTTTTCGCAATGTCGATCATGGAGCCACTTTCATGCATAGATTTTATTTCCAGTCGCTGTGACTCGTTGCTCATTATTACAACACAGCAGGGGAGAAAAAACGGATATCCTTGTAACATATAATTATGAAACGCATTTAAAAAAAAGAGAATGACCACGACCGCGTCCGCTCGAAGAACTGTTTCGTTTTTACCTGAGTAGACAGGTCGAAGGTGAATTCGCATTAATTCTTTCTCGTTAACACTAGAACTACCCATGATTAATGCAGTGTATCAATATTTATGACGTAAATAACAAAAAAGAAATGAAGTGGAGCAATGACTATCGATGATAAAGATAGTGTATTAGAATTTATGAAATCAATTTAAGAGAAGTAAATAAATGGAGGTGGATAAAATTGAAATTTTTTGCATTTTATAAGCAGCAGTGATAGGACGTTCAGAAACTTCTCAAAGAAAATAATAACCAGTCACTTTTGACTGCTTTGGTAGATCTAGTGTTAATTACCTTCGCTCGATTGGCTACGATGTTTCTGGCTAATGTTATAAAATTCACAAATCTTCCTCTGCCCAATCTTATAGAGTCCGTGACACGACCTAACAACTCCTACAAAATTCAAGAAAAAGAAAAACGAATGTTTTCACTCCCCTCTTCATTTTCCGTCTTATAACTACATTTGTTGGTCATTTTCTCCTCCTTCAGATATTTTGTCTTCGTTGCTGAAGACTTTCTCTGATTTCATGGAATTCGTAGAATCGGAGAAAGAGATTACCTGGATTTTTGAGGCAAATAATAAATTAAAATCGAAATTGATTACTTACTTTTCCCTGATTTACATTCGGCAATGGAACTGTGCTTTTGGAGTTGTCGTTTGATGTGTTTAGGATGAATCTTGTGGGCTGTTCGGTTGGAAGAGCGATAGATAGATGAAAGCAGCAAACGAGGATCAGAATTTTTGCACTGATAATCGATTTTATCCTGGTAGCGCGTCGCATTGTGATCCTACAATTTTAAATCATTGTTAGTAATTGTTCCAGATGACTTTATAATAAAAATACATTCTAAACTGCGAAGGAACATTTAAACGACCACGATTAAGTAACAATATCGAGGTACAATCCTTGTCAATTCTACTTGAAAGATCATTTAATTATTTTCGTATGTAAACAACAAGATATTTCATTGAAAATTTAATATTTTACTTCAAATCTGTGTCAAAAGAATTTTAATGCAATGTGTTTAAATATCAATGGCATAAAAACAGCGAGATTACATTCGGCAGTGTTTATCTGATAAATTGTTTCTTAATTCTCTCTGAAAATTGACAAAAATTGAGCCACTTTGTGCAAAGTCCTCGATTCTGTTCCTCGATGACATGACGTCACAAACTTCAACGCGGGACCAATGTTTTGTAAAGAAGTGCACTCTTATTATCGACGGGCCTCACTTTTTGCAAAGAAAAACAGCTCGTTTTGTGGAAAAGAAGGAGCAATAAATGCAAATCGATGAAGACGTTCCTTCTTCTGAAGTTACTCAACGACTAACGGCTTCAGTTGGCAGTAAGCTCGACATAGTCTTACGACATTCACTTACTTTCTCTTTCGATTTACCTGAGAATGTTCGTGATATCACGTACGCTTCGAACGAGGCGCGCGTCGCTCTCTTATCGATATCACAATGTAAAAGTAAATGGCTCCGTGATTCGGATGTTAATGGAGAGATGACCTAAAGAATTGTTATGATTTATTTACGCAGAAAAGTAATATAATGCACTTTTGAGCGAAAGGAAGAGAAATAGCGAAAGGGAGGGTGGAAAAATTATAGATTAATGTGGTAACTTAGAATTATCCTTGAAGATTGCATGAAGGATGTTGCTCTCATTGTGTCAATGGGGATGAGGATCGGCTGCCTTGAAATGTAAAGAGAGGGTTAATTGAAAGAACTGTAGAGACGTATATATAGATAAAAAGGAATATTAATCTTATGTAGGGAGAAAAAACGAAGAAAAAGACAGACAGAGGGAGAAGTATTAAGAGGAGAATAAGATAATTCAGGATATTTTTTGAAGATTAGAGGGAGAAGCTTCCCCTCGTCGCGGCTGGTCTATGGGGTTGCGAAAAATCTTGAGGTGTTAAGGCAGAGTTGATTGAAGAGACTGTCAAGATTTATTTATAGAAAAAAGTTGCACGTTAGATTTCTCATCTATAAAGAAGAAGGGGTAAAGGGGGAGAAAATCAGAGGGAGAGAGAAAGTAGTATTGGTATAGTGCCAGTTAGTACACCAATATCTTAAATAACAATATATTCTTCTATGATGCAACATAACGAAGTAACTCAGGATATTTTTTGAAGATTATAGGAAGAAGTTTACCTTCTCGCCACGCTTTCCCTTTGGGGGTGATAACCAGCTACCCTAAATCCAAGGAGAAAGTCCTATCTCTTGTGCATCGCGGAGTATAGTACACAATAAAATTTATGAACTCAGTTGTTATTAGGAGAACAATAGATTGTTTTTGGTAATTCTATTTCATTTATTCTTATCCTGTTAACTGCGCACTTTTCTGTCTGAATAAAATACACGCTCGAATATTTTCGCTACTAAATTATAGTCCACACAATTTCCGGCAGGTATCGTTAGTCATAATTTTACGTATTGTTCGTTATAAATGGTTTTTCACATTTTTTTAACCTTGCTCGTGGTATTACGTTTAAATGGAACTAGATAAGAATATCGTTTGCCGCAGAAATTATACCATTTACTAGGTTAAATAATCGCACCAATTTTAGTGAAAAGGGAAGAGGACGATTTTAAATTTCGTGCGGTTTGCAGTGTCGACGTTACACGCGCAGAAAATGTAAATTCGTTGCATACGATTATCGAATAATGCCATTCTTTTTTCCAAAGTCATAGAATTATATTTATAATCTGTAATTAATGTGCATCTATTGTCGTCTCATTTGTGGCACAATGTGCCGAACGATGGAGCTTTTCGTGAATGTTAGAGTCTTTCCTGAAACTCGAAAAAGAGATGCGTCTGAGACACAATAAATTTATTAGAATTTATTTGTGCTCCAAATACAATCAACTTTGATTAAATAATATCGATGCATGACGTAGAAGGTTATGGTGGTAAAATTATAAGGTTTGTTGGTAACACGAAAAATTTACATTTCGCCTTGGCAGGTGGATTTCGCAGCCGCTTACCGATTCACAGTTAACGTTGTTAATTAATATTAATCTTCGCAAACGAAGCACTTCCAACGAATGCAGTTGGTATTTGTACATTAAGCTTAAACCTTACTAAGCCTCCAACTGTTGTTTCTCATTTACAATAAATCTATTATACGTTGTGTCAATCCAACCACATCGGAAATCAGCCCGTTAGCGAACTCAAGAGGTCCCTGTAAAAATATAAAAATTACATTACCATTAGAAAATTTCAGAGAGAGTCAAAATGTTCTACATATGTGAAGATAAAAATATTTTTCTGTTACTTTACAACGAATACTACGTACCTTCAATAGAGCCGCGAGGAGACTCTCGACAAGATTCGTTACGTACGATAATAAATTGGAAATAACGTTAATAAGTCCGGAGATCGGTGAAATTATAAGGTTAAGCAAGAAATTAATAACAGTTCCAACTGGGCCAAGTGTATATTGTAGCCCACCTTCGATTCTATCGATGAGTCCAGTGTTCTCATTGTCTTGTTTATCATCGGCGGATCTGTTCTGTGTATGGGACTCACCATTTCCATTAATTTTGCTTTGTTGTGCAGATCCTCCTTTTCCGCCTTCTTCATGTCCGCCCTCTCCTCCTTCTTTGCCACCTTGGTGGCTTTCTTCCCATTGTTCATGTTCGGCCTCCCCTCCTCCTTGGCCACCTTGGTGGTTTCCTTCAGCATGTTCATGTCCGCCCTCTCCTCCTCCTTGGCCACCTTGGTGGTTTCCTTCACCATGTTCCTGTCCGCCGTGTTCTCCTCCTTGGCCACCTGGGTGGTTTCCTTCAGCATGTTCATGTTCGCCCTCTCCTCCTCCTTGGCCAGCTGGGTGGTTTTCTTCCCATTGTTCATGTTCGGTCTCCCCTCCTCCTTGGCCACCTTGGTGGTTTCCTTCACCATGTTCCTGTCCGCCCTGTCCTCCTCCTTGGCCACCTTGGTGGTTTCCTTCACCATGTTCCTGTCCGCCCTGTCCTCCTCCTTGGCCACCTGGGTGGTTTCCTTGACCATGTTCCTGTCCGCCCTGTCCTCCTCCTTGGCCACCTTGGTGGTTTCCTTCACCATGTTCCTGTCCGCCCTGTCCTCCTCCTTGGCCACCTGGGTGGTTTCCTTCACCATGTTCCTGTCCGCCCTGTCCTCCTCCTTGGCCACCTGGGTGGTTTCCTTCACCATGTTCCTGTCCGCCCTGTCCTCCTCCTTGGCCACCTTGGTGGTTTTCTTCACCTACTTTTCCGCCTCCACCGTTTGGTCCATTTCCACCTGTAGTCATAATTTCATATGGAGCTTTGTTCAGATAAAACCTTTATCTATTCGAGAAATTTAAAATTCAAATCTGTACAAAGGATTTCATTGATGTACTCTTCAGTTTCTAACGTCTCGTAGCACATTGTGACTTTCGATTTAACACTAGAACTACCAAACCAGTCAAAGTGACTGGTACACAATTTTTTTCAAAAATTCTCCAACTTTATAGGAGAGTCATACTACAGATATTCTACATACATCTCATAAAACATAAATTACCAAATCGAAAATCTTTTCCCCCTTTTAATTCTGCTTGTTTCAATATTTAATATATTACTTATTTAATATATTTGAATATAAGAAATTTAACGCCGGTAGTTCTAGTGTTAACAAACTCATCCAGGTACCACTTCTCGCTTTATCTTATTTTTGCAATAACCATAGTTATCAGTGTTTCATTTACCTTCTTCGGAAGACTTGCCGCCAGTGGAGCTATCGGAATCACTACTGTCTACAACGGCCTGTAACGGACTGCTTCCGCTGCTACCTGACTCTCCACTGTCAAGTGCGAAATAATCGAACGACGACAATGAACGTCCATCGATTCCTGTCAAAAGCAACAACGGGTAACATATATTATCTTCAATTCTGCATTAGTAATTATTCTTCAATCCTAATTCAATAATCCTGCTCTATAATGTCTACCTTCTCCTAGAGTTTTCTCCTGTACCATTCGTGTCGTCTTTGACACCTCTTTGTTAACACTTTGAGCGCGATTGATATTTCGATACTTTATTAAATGCAAGTTTTTTTAAAGCCGAAACCTTAAAGACACAGTTGGATATATAAAGCAGAGCTTTACCTTTTCAATGCTAATATTTAAATATTGAATGTATTAGGAAATTCATAAATATGACATTTTTAACACTAGATTTGCGGAAGCCGTCAAATTGACGGGTTCCTACTTGTTTTATAAACATTTCTCAAATTTACAGAGAAGATGTACAGTAAATATTTCACTTGTATTTCATAATACAATATTTACTTAACGAATTGTGATCTTTGGCACTTGATCCCTCTTTCTCTAAATTCTTTATTTAATATATTGCAATCTAACAGATTTCACGCCCGTAAATCTAGTGTTAATGTCATATCATTGAATTCAATAGCGTCGGTTCTTGGTGACTGTTATGGTGTTCAACGTGTTAACTTCTATCGACGTAACTAAATGGAGAGCATTGCTAGTCACAGAATTTATTTTTACTCGATTACAATGAAAGAAGAATGAATGTTTCTTCTACAATCGTAAAATGCTCCTTTCGGTGAATACCTCTGGAAATTCAGAGCGCACAGGTAGCAAGAGCGATCCTCCTTTTTTTTTAAATATTCACTAAGCAAGATTAACGAACACTAACTGTTTATATTACAAGTTATCGTCTTGTCAACTTTACCTTTCAAAACAGCTACCACGAAAAGGAAGATGAAGAACGGGTACAGCCTCATTTTGAATATTCTTCGACGATCTTCCACTCAAACTTTGCGAGGCAAACGAAGCGACCGTTTCGGAAATTCTGTTGCTCTTCCCCATTGTTTATACTTACCTCCCTTTTTATGCAGTTATCTGTCGTTTGGAATGTTTAAACTATCAGCCGTAAGTGGTGTGTAATGACGATAGTTTTCGTGACGTATACATATATCGACGTTCGTAATCAACTTGCAGTGTTCTTTTTGCACGGTATTTGCATTTTTCGACCTCGCTCGAAGTATAGCTTTCTAATGGGGATATTTAGAAGTATTGTTCGTTGAACGAATTTCGCTGAAGTAACATAATTAGCCGGATGATTGCTGCAATTATCGCGAAAAGTCCTCAATGTCGATATTCTTAAGGCTGGTTAATGTAAATCGTGGCATTGCAAAAGGTTGAATTCAACGGCAGGTATTTCTTCTGGGATCTTCAAGGAATTATAGAAAATAACGATGCGATTCTTCTCATTTTTTATGTTTATTTTGTAAAATGTGAAAGATCAAATGTCGTAATTCTATTTTTCCCGCAGTATTTTTTTATTGAAGATATTTTTCTAGTATCTCTAAATAAATCGAACGAAGTGTCGATAGATTTTGTGTTAAGATAAAACAAGGGGAAGGTAGATTGTCGAAGATAACGTACAACAAGGGAAAAATAAGCTTTTCCATTTCTTTGGAGAATTTCATGCAATTTTTATATAAAACACCGCGAATCCTTTATTGCGAGCAGTTCATTTCTACGTGATTATATAAAATATTTATTATATGTAAAAGATGGTGGCGATTACAGTGGTACAAAATATTTGACAGTAATTAGAAACTATCATCCGGAATTATTCCTTAATAGTTGATTAACGGCTGTGAGGGTTGAATGTGGAATCTGAAAAAGAGTGATAAAAATATTGTTAATTAAAAACGAATTGTGCCATTTTGTAACAGCAATATAGTATAATTAATTTCTACTGAAACATTAATTAACAGTGGAAACATTTTGTATGTAAAACTGCACTAAACAGATCACCGAATCGTTGCAAGTCAGAAGATAAATTTTTATTCAGGTGTCATTTAACTTACGTTAAAGACATCATCGAAGAATCCATTATCACCGTTGCGTTGTCCCGTCGGCATGTCTCTCGCTACTTGCGGAGGAATGTTGAAACTATCACTTTGTCGACGAGAAACTGTATGAGCATTTTCTACGGAAGAGCTGACAGCATCTGCATTTGTTATGTACACTTGTTTCCTGGGGAAAATCGCCCTCAATCGTTTTCTCAAGCCCAATCGTTTGTGTCCAACTTGCGTTTCTTCTAGATGATTAGCTGTAGAAGAAATTTGCCAGTATTAATAATTTCCTAATAGTATTTCACAAGTCCTTTTTGCAACTGCATGGTAGGAAAATTCTAGGACGTATTTTCAGTTGAAATAGAAGATGGAAATAAAAAATTTAGTAAAGATAATACCATCTTGCACGATCTCATTCGCTTCGCTCGACAAAGGAGGAGCTGAAGGAGCTTCCTGTGCAAGTTCGATCTTCCTGTTCTGTTCATTGTTCGAATTGGCTTCTGAATTAAAACCTGAACGTTGGTTTGCCTGCTGCAGATAAACATTAGTGAATTGATGTTGAGTTCATCTAGTTCATGGTAATGTTTATATTTTAAAAAAATGAACAACTAACCACTCTATTTTCAGGCACATCGCGCCTGCTCTGTGATTCGCCTCTCGATTCCTGTTAAGAAACGCGTAATTTTAGATGAACCCATAATTAAATTGTAGACAATAGTATATTTTTAAATTTATTATAAATAATAAACGCTAATAAACCAAAGTATTTATCGGGGCATCTTCATCAAATTATGCACCCCGATGTTTTTTAATCGTCTTTTAACTTACCTGTCTCACAATTCCCTTCTTTTGTCCCGATCGCATGATGATTTGAATATTCGAATGACCTCTGTCAGGGCTTCCATTTTGATTTCCATCCCCCGAATTCCCACTGGGCCTCGAATTTGCAGGGATACTCGAACTTGAGATGCCAGTTGCAGCTGCATCGCTACCTGCAGTCGGATCACCCACTGCTGCACCCACTCCATGGTTTCCGGTTGTAGCACCGGCATAAAGTCCTCCGTTCAAGGGAGCCGATCTTCCATTTCCGCCCAAAGATCCGCCCAGACCTGCAGCGGCTTCCGGTCTCCCGTTTCCGAGACCTGCTCGGGCGTAGAGACCTCCTCCTATTCAAATTTATGTTATCAGAATCGTTTCTCTATCTTTCATATTTTTCCATTAAACGGAACATTTGTTGTGAGAAATTTAAATTCGTCAAAATCGACTTCCACGTATCAGAAAATGAACCAAGAGCTAATTCTTTTTGAAATGCCATTTTTATCTTCGTCTTTTAATACATTTATGCGGGGTATAATTATTTATAGACGCTAGAATTATTTGGTTAACCAGACAAGTGGAAATCCGTTTTAAAGAATTCTTCTTCGCATGCAGAGGGGACTTTGATATTGATGACAGTTGATTCAGTGGATTAAGAAGGTGTGCCATCAATTTAGGGGCGCAAAAAAATATAAAAAATGGATAGAAAATTCCACTGACCGGTAGACGCATCGTCACCACCAAGAAGACCACCGAGTCCTGCGGCGGCATGGGCACCCCATGGTGTTCCGGCGCTAGCGTGCAAACCACCACCGGTTCGAGAACCATCTAGAAGGCCGCCGAGACCAGCTTCGGCATGGTAACCAGCGAAATTGAATCGGACTCCGCCATTTTTAAGCTGAATGAACGGAATCTGCAGAAGAACATCGTGTAATATTGCACGGAGCTTGGGAAACTGGAAAAGGAAGCGTTTCAAAGCAGAGACAGCAGTCGAGATTTTGTGAAAAATAATACTTTTAACATAACTCATTGAAATCTACGATTCTCCTGGTACAAACGACGATAATAAGAAATAAAAGAATGCAATTTCGAGGGGGAAGGAGAAGCATCTATCAAAATACGGCCCACGATGTACCGCCTAATTTCGAACCTCATTAGCCTCCCACTATGGCTTCTTGATGCACTTAATATTCATTACAATGAAAGTAATTCTTTAAACTGCAATTGAATGCAAGCTTAAAAGTGCGCGAATGTCACTTCAAGAACATCTTTATGACCGTTTTTTAGCACCGTGTTAACTGTAATTTTGCTGATTGGTGGAAAATGGATAGGCAGATAGAAAAAAAATGTGAATGATAATATTTCTTACGCAGGTAGACTTATTACTTCGAGTGATTCACGCGTATCGACATCAAGTAATATCTTTCTCTTCCGTTTCTTCATTAAATTCCACCAAATGAAAGCGATTTACGATGAAAATTCGTCGACTTTTCTTTCCAAAATTCACACAAACGCGAGCTGAATAATGCTACTAATTACATTGACAATTCTGCTCGAAATTCGCACTTGCAAGAAAAATGTACCAACTCTTAATTTTCGGGGAACGATATCCAAACGGTGCTTTCTCTCGTTAGAAACTCGTTAATAGATCAACGTTACCTAATGTCTGACCTGAGGTTTTCCTCTCGCGACTTTTTCCACGCTAACAGATTTCTCGCGCTGTTCGTTTCCTGCTTTTATGCGAAACGGGAAAATCGTCGGGAAACACGAAGTAAACTACGAAACGAACAAGTTGTTTTGCGATATCGAGAATTTGTATCGCGAAAGGAAATGAGAGAAAAGTCGTTGCTCAAATATGCAAAATGGATGTTTCAGTGGAAAGTATTTGCATCGATGGAAATCTCAATTGCAGTCTGACAAACATCAAATTTGTTGGTCGACGTTTGTCGACGTTAACTTCTTTGTTTATCGGGGACCATGTTATTTTACGAATTTACGATGTCCGAATACAAACGACGAGATTACGCGCGTTTGGAGTTGCAAAGATAAAGTTTATATAGCACCGTCATTGGAATTCAATGAATGCTCTGAAAATTATTCCGTCAAAATGTCTGATTTATGTGCATACGAAATGAAGCTGTTGTCTAACCCGGAGGAAAAATAACACTGTGTCAGACACGATTCAATTTACAAATACAGTGGTTCATTATCAATTAAATTAACATATCGAATTGTACGTGCATGTACAACGGTTATCTCTCAACAAATTGCATTTAACATAAAATTTGAATTTTCTAATATGTTATTTAAAATCGTCGCTAAACATCGGCAATAAATGTTCCTCGAAACAACTTCAAAATTGTAAATTTACAAATTAACATTTTGTACCGTGACTTCTAGATTTTTTCAATTGAAAGACCGTTCTACAGTTTACTTTCCTCGTACACTCACGGCATACTTATCCCACTGCTTCTGAACTACGACGAATTCACCAATCCAGGCACAGAAATTACAATAAACAATGTACAATTCACCATAAACCATTCCCAAATCCAAGATACATCTCCGGCTTCACGGCAAACACCATCCACGACGCTAATCGTCCGTTCTCCAAACTTGGTTCTCCATGGAGAACGCTACGGCGCACGCAGAAAACTCACCCCAAGGAAGTTCTGTCCATCGTCCTTCTCCTGTGGCATGCCGCTGGCAAGGAGAATAAATCCAGCAAATAAAATCACAACCTCGCGACACGACATCTTTCTGTCTACTGTGGCTACGATAGAAGCTGACTGCCGTGGCGTTGTTCGACAGTGATTTCTATAACAACCTCCACGGCATCTCCGTGACTCACCTGGTGGGAAGGGGCAATCCCTCTAGAGATCCACGGGGAAACGTCTTGCACCAATCGCCGCCACGGCACGAATGCGATTTTAATCGGCGAATTGCGCGCTAAAAGCAGCCAGTAAACAGACGGGATGCACTCAGATTACGAGGGTCAAGGTCGACGACGTTATTTAATGTCAGTCGTTTTATACCCGACGACATTTGTGGTTCCTAAGTTCGTTTCCTCGTTCACTTTTTCTCTTCTTTGGCTCATCTGAACCTTTAACGGTAGAATTTTTGCCTCATTTTTTATTGGACTTCTTTCGCTTAATATATTTGTATGATATGAACAAGTATAGTGGAATAATTGACAGTAGTTCTGGTATTAAGTTTTCTCTTTTTAAGCTATGCTGATTGAATTATCTTTCTGCCTGACATTTAAAATGGAAATCTGTATCGTTGGATATTTTGTTTTTGACGAAGGCAACGAGGATACTTCGAATTCTCGACATTTTTGGTGGATTTTTGTGATGTATTACATCATAGCCTGGATGATTCGAAATGTAGTAGCTGAAGTTAAATTGGTAGAACAAAATTAGGCACAAGAAGAAATTGTTTTTTTTATAGAGTATTTTAAGAAATATTGAGAGGCTGGATGTCAGGGGTCATCCAAATTTGTAATCCTTAAAGAGAGGTGAATTGAGAGAAAAATAAAAAAATTGTTTTGAGATTGCAATTCGTAGTACAATCTTAACAAACTGTAATTATATCACTAAACCAACACATTAGCACTCCATTAAATTTTTTTCCTACGGCACACACGCCATCGACTTTTTCTCCTTTCACAAAAAGTACTTCTGCAATAGTAAAAAAAATTCTACATTCGTGGAATAAAATTACGTTGAACAGATTACACATTAACACTCAAGATGACGTAATCATTCTTCAGATTTCGAAGTCAGGGTTACCGTCATTGCTTTTACTTAAAACAGACATCATTTATTTGCATTTCTTTGCCTTCAAAATACGTCTATCGAAAATAATACCATTATTTCTAGCACATTGAAAAATTCGTTTACTTTTTCCACTCCTCTTCCACAAATAGCATTGGCAATTAAGTAAAAATTACAATAAGCAATCAAAGTGAAAGAGGATGTCACAATATTCTCGTAAATACATTTCTTTTTGCCTTCAGCTGTATTTTACCGGCGCTTAGTTATTTCAAAATTCATCGAGCAATAGATAAACCGCATTTCAGACTTCATAAACAGTGCGTGAAAGTTTTGCGTGCACAGAAGAGAAGTTACGAAAACCGCGTTTATAACATGGAACGTTAATGGCATGATTTCGGTGGAAGTGAAAATGAGTTGCGCACGTAACTTATCAATGATATACATACTTTATCGTTTCAGGGTTTCTCTTTTGGTCCTTGATTCCACGAAATTCGTAGATATTAAAAATATCCCTGTTCATCCTTGAAAGCATAAAAAAGAAAGCTGCGGAAACCGCAGAAAATGTTTCTTCCAGGATGGGCGATATCAAAGACATAACAAAGGTGGTTGCGCAATGATCGGAGTCTCTTCTCGACGATAATAAAATTAATTAATACACAAAACACTTTAAAATCGCGTGGAAATTAATTTACGACATGGAATCTTTTTACGTATTATTTATTCTTATCTTTATTGATCATCCTGATTAGCCTTCTGGCTACGATATTCTAAGAGCTGTAAGACAGCGTACTTCATTTTCTTTGCAATCTTTTTGCTATTTTTATTTCTTTGATCGATTTGTTTTTGTGAACATAAATTAATTTGTGATTCAAGCAATTTTTCAAATGAATTGTTGCTGTGCAATTAACAGTTTAAGACATGCAATCTGTGGGAATTCATGCTGCATGCAATATGTAATTGTTTAAAGTTCGTTGAACCTTACAGTTCAAGTACAACGATTGTTCATAGCCCTCTGAGAAATCTGAATTTTCTTGCGTGGAAGTTTTCCGCGCGAACAACGAGCGAATCGCAAGATAACTGCATATCACGTCGTTTCCTTCGAACTGTTTGCAACTTAATGAACCGGTGTGAATCATTTAACTTATTGTTAACTGGCTTCATATTCTTCACGTTTCCACGGAGACATCACAATGGAATATTTTAATAAAACTTGCTTAAAGGTAGCTAATTATACGATAAGATCGAAGATTTATAAATATGTTAAATCGAATGACGGAAAATTAAGATTAATGCGACGGGGGAAGAATAAAACTTTCAGTATTTACCGTGCGGTTTTCCGTTTATTTCAGATCAAGTTACAGGCAAACCGAACATCGCGCAATTTGTTATTTTCAGAAGGTATTTTCGAACAGGAAATTTCACCTTTAAGATAGGAATGATTTGGTGGGAGCAACTTGACTGTTATTCGTGGAATAAAAGGACAAATATTATGCTAAATTGCAAAGAAACTTTTAAAAAACAACTCAGATTTAAATTTCAAATGCATTAATATTAAACGTACTCTTAACACTGGAACGTACTCGCACTGAAAATTAGTTTTTGAATTTTTTCTGCCAAGTTAAATCAATTTCGTGAAATATTCACCCACTGATAATTTACTTTTTTCAAATAATAACTAACTACTGTTATTGAAAGATATTTAATTAATGTTCACTGTCGCATTCCAAATTCGAAATAAATTCCATAGAAACTTAATTATAACGGAAAGCTACGTTGAATATAAAATTTAAATTCAACATCGATTATGATAAATTCAAAATTTACTGTCCAACATCCTCACAACTATTTTTTACTTAATACAAAACGAAAAGTTTCTATAGCAAAAACTAACTCGCATTTAATCGGCAGAAAGCCAAGCAAAAAAAAGAAACATCGGTGGAAATCCCCATAACATGGGATGGCCTTTAAACTCGAAAAAAAATGGACATGTTTATATTCTACATGCATTTAAACCAGTTCTTCAGAAGCCTCGAAAGGATTTTCATGACGTTTGTACAAACGTAGAACGAGATCGCGAAGCGAACGAGTTTTTTCATCGGATGATTCAGTCGCCGCAACCTTTCCGCATTAATTGCACCACGTCTTCTTCCTGACGACACAACACGTAAATATATCTTCATGAATTTCCATCCTCTTTCATCTTCCAAGAAACAGACATACATCCGATCAATTGGTCCAGGAAGAAAAACAAATCTCCACCTTACATCCATTTATTTTATTCGCATGGTAAACAAAGTGATTACTTAATGACTCTCGTGGAAACTGTACTTTTTCACATACGGCAACTAATGACGTGCATGACCTTGTTACTATTGAAATCCTTCTATGCTATTGAAGAACAGAGGATAATTAATTCCAGCTCAACTGACAACAAATGATGCACTTCCGTGTAACAAAGATTTGTATCGCTCATTTAATGCACTAATCCCTTAACACGTTGAATGCCAGTTGTGTTTCCGCAGTTACATCGTTTTTGTTGAAAAGAAAATTTTGTTTTATTATAATCACATTATTGTAGAGTGACAATATTAGATGTAAAAGCAGTTATCTATTCAGTAGTACTTTATTTATTTTATGTAAGTACTTTAATACTGAATAGATTAATTTTGTGAATTGGTTTAAAAGTCACAATATATATCGCTGCATTTAACATCAATTACCGGTCATCCTCATGGCATTCAACGTGTTAATTGACCTTCAAAATTAATAAACATATTTTCATCCAGCCTGGAAACTCCATCTAACCTGGAATTTTTATCTGGCCGAGAAACCCGAAGGTTAATAATACTGGTCCTTTGTCACAAACTCCATAGAAATTCACTGATAACACAACGAGGGAAATTTGATAACGTTATCTCACAGTTCCTTTCACTCTTGATTACTTTCAATAGAAAGATATCCTGTCGCTTCTCGGCGCGATCTTGTTCTCCAGCGGCGGGTCGCCCTGGTACCGCGATCTACTTCCGGTCCTCGTGACAGGAGCTATCTTATTCCGTATTCTGGGGTCGTCTTTCGAGTAATTAGGAGGCCGACCGTTTTTTGGGGCAATTTTGTTTTGTACCTTGTCCGAATTAGTGGTACCGAGGAAGTTTCCTAATCCTGTCGCGATTCCTTGCCAGGAAAAGGAGCCGCCTTCGTCGACGTCCTCGTGAACAGCGTAAGAACTCTGCTGTCCGTTAATTACGCTTCCCAGGATGCCTGGAATGCCTGAAGGAAAGAACGTTTCGAACTTTCACTGGCTAATGATGGCTGCACAATTTGTCGGCTGTTTTATAAATGTAAAAGGTGCATACAAAACTGACGGTATAAAAGTGACGAAAGGAATGTTTGTATGTCGTAAAATTTTTAAGAGATGATGCTACTAATTTTTTATTTAAAGTGTTACTCGAATATTTAATTTCTTTGACTTTCAGATAATACCGAGTGCTGTCATTGTTGACGTTGCAATCGCAAAGAATCGACATGGAATACGATACTTTATTTTTTTATTCAAGGAACTTTAATGATTTCTAATCTTTGTACTCTCAAGTGACGTGCGATCTATATAAGTAAACACGACACCAACGTAAATGAGGAGAATAAGAAGAAGAAGTTGCAAGAGCAGCTATTACGTAGCCAAGTTTTGGTCCTTGCACCTCTGCTGCCTTTTTTTCCCCGGCCTTTCTGTTCTTCTCTGAAGCGCACGTAACAGATCGATTCGGGTCGCTTTTTACGACGCTCTTGTAATTATGCATCCGATCCTTTCATTTTGTCGTGCATAATTCCTCGCCGCAAGAAAAGATCCAGGAAGACCGGTAAAAACCTGTTTTCGTTACGGCGCAACGGCACCCATATTATATTTACCCTGACCACCATGGCCACCGTGAGTTCCTTGGCTACCATGGCTTCCCTGGCCACCATGACTTCCTTGACTACCATGAATTCCACCGAGAATTCCACCATGATTTCCGCCTAGTCCACCGTGAATTCCACCGAGACCACCATGACCTCCACCGTGTCCACCGAGAATTCCATGATTTCCCAGCAATCCATGGTGTCCCACCAGAAGACTCGACAGAGCATTCAGACCAAATGGATCACTGTGATGATGTCTGACGGTCCTTTTTAATTGTTTCTGCCGCAAACGTTGTTCCTGAATCTGTTCTCTGTGCAATCTCTGGCGTTCCTTTTGCGCGATTATTCTTTCTCTCCTTTCCTGCCGATTCTGTTGAATTTGATCGGCATTCTGTCGTCTCTGTGCCGTGGTGGACTTCACGAGATTGCCGACCGCCTCGAGGGTTGCAATGGGGATCTGAAATTTTGATAATCGACGGAGACCAATGGCGTGTCAGTGACAGATGTGATGCATAGGCTTTCGAATTATTGAAGATTCTATGATATAGTAAAATACGGTGCAATAAATGCGAAAGGGGCTGTTGAAGTCTTATCCATCAGGGGGGACGACAGTTTGCTTTGGTACCGGTATCATTTAAAATTGGTACCAGTACCATTTAACATTTGCACTTTTTAATATTAATACAATGTCACAGAAAATATTGCAAAAATAATATTACACCCAATTCTGTTTTTACACGGTCTTTTTTTACACGGTTTTGATTTAACACGGTCTAGAAAAACAAATGATTCCGTTTTTACACGATTTCATTGGATTTAGCACGACTGAAAAATCTAAAATATTCTTAAAATAAATTTTTTAACAAATTTATTTTAACTATTTTTTACAGGGCTGAAGGATATGAAACTAATCCCTTTTTTTCTATGTATGTGCTTCATGTCTTTTTTTACACGGTTTTGTCTGGAACGTATCTACCGTGTAAAAACAGAATTAGGTGTATAGTGTTATTTTTCATAATCTTTCAACTATGTAGAAGAAGTGTTAGATGTACTCTCTTGAATCTAATGCAAACAGCATTAGATTCGATCTAATTTATTCTTCTTCGACTTCCTCCTATCTATTGTACCATATCATTATGTATTACTGACGATTTCCATACTTGAAATACAGTGTCAATGGCCTGAGTGTTCTGCGGTGTAAAAGTTTGCGCTGCTGCCGCGGTTTGTCTAATTGCCGTAATTGGAATCTGGAAATAAATTTCTCTTTTACTTTCAAATTTCAAAGTTCTTCTTCGAAATATAAAATAATTTTGACCCTTTGCCCAACAACAACGAGTAACACTCGTGATGCGGTTGATGAAACAGGAAATTTTGAAGCTTCTCAAAAATTATCAAGCTGAGAATATAAATGGAACACGATAATATTATTTCTATTTTATTAATATTGCGTTGGATTATAAAATATATCAGCAATCACTAACATATTTTTATTTTGGCAATTTAATTTTCCATTGTTGCGGAGGAATTCACAAAAGTAATCATAGGGCAAGTAATTTCAAATCCAAGGTGCGATACTCACGTTAAAAATATTATCTATCACCTGACCACCTTGCTCCGGCTGATTCTCACGTTTTTGTCTGTCGAGTGTCGTCTAGAAAACAAAATAAAAGCGTTATATTTCTATTTCTTCATTCACCTGCCAATTTGCATGCGAATGCGTGTAGTGCTTGTTTCAGAAGTCTTTTAAACCGCCTCGAGCTGAAGATTTAATACATCCCACGTTTAAGATGTCATCGAGCGATTATGTTCCTTTGAAGGAACCTAAGAACGATGACGCGCGCGTCTACACTTCGACAATTTGAATGTTCGCCTTCCACGGCAGCTTTCACTTCTCTACGTTTAACGTTTAACAGATAATTTTCAGTTTAACGCCGATTAATTCAAAGGTCATCGTGCCTTATATGCCTCTACGAAGACACATAACTCTTTGCAATTTTTTACGCTGACCTTTCCTCCTGAAACTTTTCACAATTTTCTGAACATTCCTTCAGACTCGCAAAATTCCCGGCGTAAAGGCTCTGTCTTTGCCTGCAATTTAACCCCTTGCGTGATGCGTTAAGTGGAATAGGAAATTTCCACTTTTGCAAAACCTATCGAATTGAATGTAATTATGAGCCGCGACACAATGTAATTATTTCTATAATATCAATATTACGTTAAATTGTATGATAGATGAAGAATCACTGATCAATTTTTATTTTGACAATTTAATTCAGAATTATTGTGGAGAAAGTGGCAGAAGAAGTCGTGCGTCAAGGGGTTAATCTGAGAAATTCTCAAATATTTATAAGCAAATTTTACGCTTTTTTTTCTATATATTTCTGTAAACTTTAAATTTCTAAATACGTCTAAATATTTCTTTCACTTCTTATTTCAATATGAATCATCCTGTCAAACATCCCCCCTTAAATCGCCTTACAAACTTTAAAATCGG
The DNA here is from genome assembly GCA_963989415.1 of Cerceris ruficornis. Taxonomy (NCBI): domain Eukaryota; kingdom Metazoa; phylum Arthropoda; class Insecta; order Hymenoptera; family Crabronidae; genus Cerceris; species Cerceris ruficornis. The sequence goes on along the minus strand of OZ022521.1, from coordinate 22,327,302 downwards.
TAAAATCACAGCGAATTAAAATTAATAAAGTTAATACCACATTGCAATATTTCTTTGCTATCTTATTACGAAACTAAAGAAGTCAAACCGATAGGAAAAAATGCAATTTACCCCTCGCGCAAGGGAAGAAGACACGAGGCAAACGGCGACGAGAAGTCCAAGCATCCTCGCGAATCCTCGGGAGCAGCTCGGTAATCTTGATCCGCGAACTGCAGGGCAGATCGGCGATCGTGCGATCTATAAGGGTGCCTCGGTAATCCCACGCCAAAGATCGACCAATCACTGTGCAGAATCTCGATGGGTGACGTAGTTTTCTTTCGACGACCGGTGCTTTCTATTTCACGTAATCTGCGTGCACGCACAATCCGTTCCCCTCCCTTTGTCGTCTTTCACCGCTTTATTATTATTACACCTTCTTCTTTTTTCATCATATATGTAACAACGTGGGTGGAGGCACTGACATTGCATAAGAAATTGTGAAAATAAGGAGAGAGAGACGTGAGAAATAGGCGATGCAATTGGGCGAACCTTTTTAGGAACTTTGCTCGTACAGGTGGAATATTATCAGAAAGGTTTCCCTGAAAATTTCGAATGTCTCGCGTGTTTGCGAGAAATTGCGAGATTGATAGGTTGTTTTTTGGTTTTGTTGGAATTCTGAGATAAAGCAGGTTGGTTTTTGCAATCTGTGAGTGAGAAGAGCGTTTTATATTGGAGAGAAAGAATGACAGTTTGATAGCTAAAATTGGTACCGGTTTGGAAGATGTATGGTGCCAAGCTGATTTCACAATTTGGTGACCAACAACTTTTTAGAATTATGTCTATACGTATCTGCGAAGAGATTGAGAAATAATAATTGTGTCCGAGCTGTCTCATTGATATTTGTCCAGCCTGAAGAATAAGATTTTGCCTTCTGTTTGCATCGAAAATCACCACGTTCATTGATCAATGAAATTTTATAGTAGTTTTTTAAAAGAAAATTTTATCACATTTGAAAACCACAGAACCTTTATTACAAGCAACTCGCAAGCTGATTTAAACGTCCATCTATCCCAACGAAAGAAGAAGATTAATTACCTAAATGCACTTCGACTTCCTCCTTTCTCAGATCGTTTCTCCGCGTTTCATTATCATTATGTTCAAGGTGCATGCATTAATATTAACGATGCTTGTCGAAGGTGCAAAATAAAAGGAATACCAAGCAACAAAGTTACACCTCGCGCCAATATTTTTCCCGAAACAATTTCGCACATTGTTCATCGGCCACTAGAATTCGAGTTGCTTTCTAGTTTATCGCAATCCCAATTTGCCCGTTCGTTTCCAACTTCTTTCGACCTCATTTGCCGAACGATTATCAGATTTTTTCACGACCTACCACTGCCGTGTTACATAAACACCGGAGAAGCGGTCGTTCAAAATGATGTAACACCATCGAAAGTAGTTTCACGGGATGATTAAATTAAAAATACAGTCGAAATAAACATCGGTTTTTTCGTCAGTCCTATTTACCTAATTTTACGACCTTTTTCAAAATCGAAGGAATAACAGGAAACATTTACAGACCCTGCTCATAACAGAGTTCTCCGTAGGTAAAAATTCAGTCTTTTGCACAGAACTGTGCACAATGCACCTACGATAAATTCGCGATAATTCGCAAATCTGACGAAAAGTTCTCTCAATAAGCCGCCGGATTGTCCTGTAGGTATCTTCCTACCTGTCTTCCAAGATCTTGTCGAAATTGTCTGCTCGATACTTCCGATTGCTGAAATTATGTTACATTACAAAAAAATATATAAAATATTATTGCCATTTAAACGTGGAAAAATTCATTGTATCAGTGCTTCCTGAAAGTATGATTTTTCTAGAGAAAAATAGCAAGAAACAGCTCACATTTAATGCATCTCTCCATTCGATGTTGAACAACCTGACCAAGCCTTGAATATTCCTGCGAAGTAAAGATTGCAATCCACTTCTCGTTATCCGAAAAGGTGCCTCTGTTGTCGTTGTCGTCGGTGCCATCGTTGCTGTCTCCGTTGCATTGATTCTCGTCGAATTATCAGAAACGTTTGTCCGATTGGCAGTCATTGCTCTGCCAGCCACTGTCAACGAGGCCCCTGTCATTGTGCTCTGCGTTGCTGAATCCGGTGCGATGCCTTCGTTGATGATTTCGCCGATTTGCCTGATCGCTGAACGCGTATCGTTGAATGTCTGGAGTAGATTAAGATATTGGATTAATTTCGATGTGGGGATATTCGTTATTTAATCATGCTGCGCTACAAAATTCGATTTTACGTTTAAGATTTTGGAAAACCACTTTCTTTTAGGAATTTCGCTGCACTCTTATTTTTATAAACTTGTCAGTATGATTTTATGGGTGAAAGCAATTTAGTTCTATCAAGGAAAGATTTAAATATACACCCAATTCTGTTTTTACACGGTCTTTTTTTATACGGTTTTGATTTAACACGGTCTACAAAAAAATTGATTCCGTTTTTACACGATTTCATTCGATTTAGCATGATTAAAAAATCTAAAATATACTTAAAATAAATTTTTTAATACATTTATTTTAACTATTTTTAACAGGGTTGAAGGATATGGAACTAATCCCCTTTTTCTATGTATGTACTTCATGTCTTTTCTTACGCGGTTTTGTCTGGAACGTATCTACCGTGTAAAAATAGAATTAGGTGTACTAATAAATAGGAAAATATATATTTTTAGTAATTTTCTTTCATTATCTTGCGAATTATAATTTAACCCCTTAGACAGTAAGAATGAAGCAGGAGCACACTGATATTTGATATTTCTTTCGATAGTGTCGATAGCAATGGACAGTTATATTATAATTTTTCTTTATTTAATTTTGAAGTTAACCCTTGCAAAAATAACACCTTTGCCACTTTTCAGCATCACTCACTTCGAAAGTAATTCTTGCAAGTGTCCAAAAGAACCCTGGCCTCTGTTTTCGGACCTGTCTGACGACTCTCCTCGTCTCCTCAGGAATAATTTTATCCTCGATCGTATTCGACTCGATATCCTCGTCTATCGAATCATCCTTCAGAATCCTGTCGAGGATGTTCATCTTCTCAATAATCTCCTCTTCGTTCTTCTCGTTTCTCTCTTCATTTCGATATTTCACCTCGAAATTTCCATTTTCACCTTTGAAACCCTCCCTCTCGCCATCATCCCTTACAAATTCTTGAGGATTATAGTAGAATTTTTGCGCCTGATGTCTCGTTTCTTGCAACTGTTGCGTGTCAGGATAATACTTCATCGACTGCCAAGGATTTTGCGAGTAAGTTTGTTGATAATTGTATCCTTCGATGGGCGACGACCTTGGAACGTAAGGAAGGATTGTTTCTTCAGGGAGAATTTTGGGATTCGATGGAAATCGAGGATCCAGGGGATAATAACGTTCGTAATTTGGAGGATAGGGAATTTGAGGATTGCTCAGAAGGGGATCGACGGAAAAGAGGAGCAGCAGAAAGGCTGAGAGTAGATTTAACGACGACGCCAGCATCTGAAAAAAAAACTTATTAGTTAATTATAAAATACAGATACTAAATCGTCTAGAAAATACTTTGAACAAAAGTGCGAAAGATGTATGTAAAACGTTAGAGTAGAAAATCAGAAGTGGAAAATTTTAAAATTCTTGTTTATTGAGATGAACTCTACTCGTGGAACATTACTATCGTCAATGACTTATTTTCTGTGCCGCAAGAAAACTCAAAAATTGAAGAAACTATTAAAAGAGGGAGTTACAGATATTTTAAAAATGCCAATAGATTAGCAAACAAACCTTATTGTTAAATATATAAATAAATACGAACGACTCCACTCAATCGCGAGTCTCCGAGCACAATCAGAGAGTAAATCAAATTTGACACCATTCTCAAATCACCGACGACACCGAGGAATCGTCGAATTGCGCAAATCAGCAATGGAGAACAGGTGATCTGCGAATAGCGAGAAAGTAGCAAAAGTCGTGTTCCATAAAACGAAATCTTGGAGGACTCTGAGAACTCTCAAGGGAAGTTCGGGAACTGATACACTCCGATTTTGATAAAACTCTGCACAAATATTAATTAGACATGTCTGAGAACGTAGCTGTTCTTCGTTCGTCCCCGTTTTCAGCTTTGAAGGGCCCCTTTTCCGAACCACCCTTTCTATATACGTCCTTGTAAGTCATAAACAACAAAAGATATCAAAAGGCAATTACAATAAAAGTTATACCGTTCCTTGAGATCTACAAATCTGCATGTAAATTTGTTCAACCATTTTCTGATATCTTTTGTTATTTACGACTTATAAGCACGTGTGTAGAAAGGGTGGTTCGGACAAAGGGGTTGATATCTCCCTCAAAGTTGAAAAAGGGCACAAAGGAATTGCAGCTAGCTTCTTAGAAAAGTCTAAGAAATATTTATGCAAAGTTTCATAAAAATCGGAGTGTATCAATTCCCGAACTTCCCTTGTTAGACTACTTTCATAATCACCGTCACGTACATCAAATGCAAGTCGTTCGTAACCGATTTACGATACCGATCAGTCGCGATGTTTAGCACAGTTCGAACGGGACTGATTCACTTTTTTTTTTCTAGAGCCAAACCGGGTCTCCGTTTCGAGATCCATTTCGACTCGTACGTGACGAAACGGAACGTGCAATGAATTCCTCGGGTTGTTCTTTCGAGGTTCTTTCGAAACCGGCGATCGATCGTGGGATCCGTTATTCGGCCATTGAGTAACACTTAACACCGGTGTCTATCGTTCGAGTGTTACGTAACTTCGATATTAAACGTTCGACTCTTTCACTGGCTCGTAAGAGCTTTCGTTTTTATAAATTTTATTACTTAAAGTAAATTATTTAGTACTTGCAGCAGAAATCGGTAGCTTCATTTATCGAAAAATAACATAGAAGGAAAAAAGTACAACGTGTGACTATAATCATTATTTACATTGATTTTCGCGTCGTGAATTTGATTTATTTTTAACACAGACTCTTTATATTCAGTGTTATGTCAAACACCATTGGCAATAAAATGTTTATCGGTAACTATGGCGATTATTTGCACTGATTTTCAGAAATAAAACGATTAAGTCGAAATCAAAACGCGTCTTTGACTGTTCAACATCTTGTAAACAATCTTCTTCTTTATATTCTATGCTAAACATCATTAAAAATTATACGTAAGAAGCATAACATTTGCGAAATTGACATCGCATTGCCGATCATAAAACTTAATACACGGCAAACGTCAAGATCGTTACGAGCTCTCGTGTCATAACGCTTATGAAACGGTGCAGTTTTATTCCTCTCGCAAAATTATGTTGCAAAGCCATTTGCGCAGATCATTTCACTCAACGAACCGATCCTTTTCCAATCGAGTTGATCTATCGGGCAACATGTTTTCACCTACTTCTTCCTGTTTAATGTAAAACACCGTAAAAAAACTCAGATTCTCTCCATACTTTCGCACGCATGTCATCTCCACGAAACAATTATCAATTATTAAACTTGCAACTAACAACGATCCTCGTTCGATTCATATTTTTCCACTAATTAACATCCTACAATTTTCTCTGCCCGTCAAACAACGCAATCGCAAAGAAACCACTGGGAGGACTTTCTACTTTCACGATTTATTGCGCGAACATTTTCATCGATCGGAAAAATGTGCTAATCCGCGAAAGAATTCCACGTATTGTAACACTACCGATAGTAATTATCGGTTTAACGCACTCCTTAACTTTCTCTTTTACACGAGACACAATTAACTCATCGATTTTCACTTGGACGATTTTATCTCGATTTTAATATCGAACCGAGACAATTCCTCGAACGATGCGGAAGATTGTAGAACATCGAACTGTTTTCACTGTTATCAGCTGTCCTTCCAGCGTCATAGACGAAACTTAAAACAAGATGGACATCACACGGCAGTCTTTCGTTCGAACGATCGCGATTTTATCAGTGAGATCGAAATTACGGGGGTTTTAACGACGCTGCTTGAAAAGTGACCGTCTTACTCGGCGATCAGTGGACACGACACTTAGCGTTTGATCGTTTCCAGGTGCTGGCTCAGCCAGAACCACGTGGACCGACGATTGTGCAGAGCATCTTTCACTTTCACTCCCGGCTGCCTCGATGACCACGTGTTTCCGCGTAAGAAACGTAATTCGACGGCGGATGCGTCATACTGCGCTCTTTTTGCCTCGTTTCGATTACGTCTGTGCACTCTTCCGTGTCGGGTTGCGGAAACTGATGATGGAAATTTGTTGTGCGATTTGCAAATTATGTATTTTTCTGTGTTCTTACATTTTTCGACTGGAACTCCTGCGATCATTTTGTCTAGGATCTACTGTCTTAGGTGTTAAATAGGTTCCAAACCACCGGGGCTATGACATAGTGAATAATAAAATGGAACAAATTTTCTAGAGGCGGTGGGAAATTTGAAATTTGACCCATTGATTAGGGGACCAAGCCTTTACCTCCGCGCCCATCATGGTTTCCGGTAAATGTTGCGATTATTTTGCCTACGATCTACTGTCGTAGGTAGGTTCTAAACCACAGAGGCTATGACATATTGAATAATAAATTAGAACAAATTTTCTAAAGATGATAGGGAATTTGAACTCTGACCCACTGATTAGGGTACCAAGCCTGTACCTCCTTGCCCCTTATGGTTTCCGGTAAATATTGTGACCATTCTTCCTGGGATCTACTGTCTTAGGTAGGTTCTAAACCACCGAAGCTATAAGATATTGAATAATAAATTGGAACAAATTTTCTATAAATGATAGGGAATTTGAACTCTGGCCCACTGATTAGGGGACCAGTCTTTACCTCCTTGCATGGTTTCCGGTAAATGTTGCGATCATTTTGCCTAGAATCTCCTGCCTTAGACGGCCTCCAAATCACCCGGTTTAAGATATATTAAATAATAATTTAGGAAAAATTTCCCAGAGCTACAGAATTCGACCTTGAATCCCCTGGTTTCTTAAAAAATTAGTGTAATCTCGACAGGGGTTGAAATTTTGACAAAATTATCAATCCTCCCTCTGCCGTGTATATCATTTTCCGGTTTTTCTTTCTCGCAAAGAAAAGAACCTTCAACTTATAAACTGCAACACCTTTCTGCACACATGACGCGCTCTAATTGCCAAATAACCTTTTCGCCGATTGTTTCGCAGCGAAAGGGAAACACGAATGAAGAGCTATCCACTGTTTTCACGATCGAACCCGCCAAAATCCCATCGCGCGCGATCTCCGCGAAACGTGGATTTCTCTATTGCGAAAATCAAATGTTTATCGTATGCAGTTGCCATAACAGGAGACGACGGTCCACTTTCCCTCGAAATTATCCCTCGGAGAGTTCAAAGCAAGCATCAATCTTGCATTTGACACAAATGAAACGCCTCTTTTTACATCGGCAAAAAAAAATGACAATGACGCAGATCAGAAAACTGGGTCGCAATTTCGAAATATCTGCTCCATTTCTAATATCCGCCTTGATTGGACCTTTAGCCGGTTCTTTCAACCTTTTTTTCTCTGACATACGCCTCTGGTGCGAGCCGTTACGTTACGCAATAGGTGTGTCCACCTGTTGTGGGTCAGTGATTCTCATCGTCTAAGAAGCTGATAATTGTTTTAGATGGATTAATGATCGTTGATGCTTAATTACGTGCAAGAATCTTCTTTGAACTATGCGACCGAAGATATGAAATGAAACTGTGACGGTAACTCTTGAGGAATGGAAGAAAAAGTCCCATAGAAAGTTGATTGTTGATTTAACATTGGGGAAAATTGAATTTCAATCATTTTGGAGAATTTTTTGTGTAGAATATAATAATAGCTTCGAAGCTTATTTAAAATTGTAGATTTTTGGGAGGAATATCATTGAAATCGGCTGTAAAAAATTAAGGAAACGGATGTTTAAAAAAATTATTTTGAAGTTAATCTACCATTTTGGGAATATTTTAAAGAATTTATCAATATCGTAGAATTTTTAGAGAAAAGATTTACTGTATAATTCGAGAAGATGCGAGGAAGACCACTGGCTTTTTTCTTTTCATCCCACAACCAGTCTTAAATCGTCCTCTCGATTTTCGGGTATATTGACCTCAGAAACACGTTTCTCAGAGGTCTTTCACTTTCGGTCTTCCCTCCAGAAAATTTTCATTAATTATTAATCTTCCATCGCACCCACGTTATTCTACGAGGAAAATCCGACTTCTCTGACTTTATTTGACAGTCTCTTTTATTTGTCACACGACAATACCTATTGTGTAAGATCTGCTTCGCCGAATGTTATGCAACTTCGTATTATCTCACAGTTTGGAATTTCTGATTATTCGAAAAATCGCAGAAAAAGATTTTGCAGCAAACTATCAATATTTTGTGGTTAAGGAAAAATACGAATCTCATGGAATTTTGAAATGCAGTTGGTATCGATAGAAAAAAATTGCCAAAAAGGTTGTGAAAGCTTCAAAAGAAACATATTTGACTCACATTCCGAGGAGAAGAATCGACGAGAAATACGCGAGAACTCGAAGGCGCCGAACGCAAACTGAACGTCTCGTTTCGATATTCCGTGGCGATACGTGCAGCTGCAAAAGAAGCAAAAATTCAAGGTACAATTATCCTACGTTTCGTCATCGATCCGTCAATCATTTTGCATCGCGAGATCATATTTTCCTCGTTAAACATCGACAGATACGACGTTTCCGTATTCCGATATCCTTTGATCGCGGTGGGTCATTACGAAATCACCGATTTCTCGGTAAAATTTCAGATTTCCGACGATTCGATGCAAGTTTCACTTTTGCAAAATTTGGAGGACGCAACGCGCGCAGGCGGATCATTTTTACGTAAGAATCTCCACGAATATTATTCAGATATCGTGACATAACTCTTCTAACTTAAATATTTCTCATTTAAAAAACAAACTTACAAAATAAAAATACCCATTTCTGCATTTACATTAAACATCCAAACACAATTCTTCACAAGTTACAAAGAATCCCAATGCCAGTAACAACTTCCACCCCGAAATTTCTCAATTTTCCATCCTCCCCCAAATTGGCAGTCCCAAAGAACCCAGTTTAAAAAATTCCCAAAAAATTATCCCAAATCTATCGAACTCAACCAAACACATTTCCATCATACCTCGAAAAATTGCAGCTAGCAATCACCACCCAAAGTTTATTAATTGCACTACGTTTCCCACAATTCCCCGGGTGCTTTTCGTCCCCTTAAGTCGGCGAGTGCGTCGGCTGAGGATCCAAGAAAGAGTGCATCTTGTCAGGCGGCAGAACCGGCACTAACGAGATGAGTCTCTCCTCCTTGCGATGTCTCGAATCAGCCTCGAAGGTCGTCGGCATTTTTACGAAAGATCTTACGCGATGGCCTGACTGGCAAACGGAACAGATTTACGAAATTCCAGAAGGAGGGAGTCTCATGCATCCCTCGCTCCTCCCCGAAAGAAGTCATCGAGGGAAATTCCTCGGTTGGCGTGTGCCACGTGTTTGGAATGATTCTTTCGGGAATTCTTGAGCAACGAAGAGTTGAGCAACGTTTGTTCGATGACGTGCGACTTGGATGGGTTCTCAAAGGACGTTTGACTTTGGTGATAAGATAGAGAAGAGATCTTTAGTCTTTCTTGATCTGTATTTAAATTCGGTAATGAAAGGTGTACCTTTATTTTATATATTTTGGAAAGAAAATAGATGAAATTGAGTTGCAATTCAGAATTGGAATTCTGTTATCATCGCAATGCGGGAAATTTGAATTGCAGATGTGAATCAGCGTTGCGCCTGTTGAATGATGAATCAGGTGACTTCTGTGATTGAGGAGAAGACATTTTCTAGGCGATTCTGTGTATTTTTCTTTTGAAGTCACAATTTATACATTTTTGAGTCGTCGCTATTGGTAGCAATATTGTGGGCGCAGGTGGAATTACTTTGTTTTTTAATATCAAAAAGTAATCGCGTGTAATTTCCTCCGTTGTGAACAACAGAGGCGGCATAGCTTACTTAACAATCGACAGAATTAGGCTGCGCAATTAATTCTTTTTACACCAATAAATTGATTTAATGAAACGATCGCTAATCTTGCTAATTTTCCCATCGCAATTTATTCGAGGCAACCGGTTCGCAGATCTGTACAGAGTACGCCCTATTTTTTCTCCTAGATAAAAGTCCAAGGAAATACGCGAAGTGTCGACATTCTCTTCTGCATAATGTATTTTTCACGTTGTATTTAGCCCCTCTTTGAACTCATGCGATTACCTCGAAGAAAATCATCAGTGACCGACTTTTGGCCGATGCAAATGGCAACTGCTCCTCGACATTGTAAATAAAGAACGAGCGATGCTCTTTGCTACTGTTTTGTGCTTTCTAAATTATTCCAGATCGAAGGTCAGCACTCTCTTGGCGTTGGCCTGCATTACGTACTTTTTTTTATTCTTCTTGCTATCAATATTTATGCCTCTCGTCCCTGAAAAATCACTTGCATCTCTCTTCGGGCTATAATTTCTCGAAGCACATCCATAGCGCTGCAAATTACAGAATTCTGTGAAATATGAGCTGTTAACGATGCGATGGATAATAGAAAAGTAATATTTCATATCGACTGTGAGAGCATATTTTTTATATGGCCATTTAAAAGTTACAGCGTTGCTGAAGAAATGTTGTGGTTCAGAATTTACCGAAGATAATTTATGTCTTCTTTTTTGCTTTGTATTCTTTCAACTGCTGTAATCTTTTCTCTTTTGAGACATTTTTGGGTGGCTTCTGAACCATCAAGACTAGAATATACCCCGTTCTTACTCATTTGCTGAACCCAAAAAAGTAGCCGTTAAAAGAAATCCATGTCGAATGCTGTTAAACATTTTCCAACAGTTTTTAAATATTTTACAAATAGAACAAAATATTTCAGCGAAGTTATGTAAAAAAGTTTACCTGAAATTATAGTTGACGTGTAATTACCTACGTCGTCGAAGGTGATAATTAAAAGGAAACACTTCCCGTCGACGCCAAAATGGTACCAAAATGGCAACTGCCATGGAACTACCGAATAATGCTTTCCACATTTAAAACTCCCGGGAACATATCCGGGAAATTTCGCTGGCGTAATGCAAAAACAATACAACGCGAGTAAACTTGTAACTATTACGAATACGAGAGCGTAATATCACGCGAATTTCCTATCGGCCGATCGAGCAATGCGGAAATCGTCCGGGAATATTTTACGCTTCCTTCGCGCTCGAGCAGGAAGCATTCGCGACTCTCGATTTCAGACGAATTTCTCCCACTTTTCCATTTCCCATTTGTCTGTCGTTTTTAACCCGCGGCTCCTCCTTCGAGTGATGCTTTCACCGGACACGACAACGAGGAACTTCCACGAAGAAAGGTCGACAATTCGTATTTCTAATAAATACGTGTCCTTTCTAATTTAAAAAAAAAATCGCAATATAAGTTACGCCTCGGATTTCAGATAAACAGATTAAGATGTTTTGCCGTAGTTTAATTTATTTGTGTGATATCAGGTTGCTAAGAAAGTTTCGTCGTTTCTGAAATCACACCGACGATTTATCGTTGTCAATTATAATTATGGTAATATACAGGGTGATCCACGAGACACTGTAGCACTTTAAAATATAATTACCTTTTCTATTAATTTTTATGAATTTCCTAACTTCGCTATTAATTCTTTCAAGTTAGAAACAGATTTAAGAAGCCTATAATCATCCACACTAAATAAAAATAATTTTAATAAATAAAAGTGTTATTTATTCTTAAATAGTCTAGTGACCTTTGACCCCACCGTATCTACACTCTGATAAATAGTTACATAAGTATTTTTAAGACAATAGTAATAAAAAGAAGAGCTTTTGTAGAACTTTAAAATATAATTACCTTTTCTATTAATTTTTATGAATTTCTTAACTTCGCTATTAATTCTTTCAAGTCAGAAACAGATTGGTGTACATTTAAAGCCTATAATCATCCACACTAAATAAAAATAATTTTAATAGATAAAAGTGCTATTTATTTTTAAATAGACTAGTGACCTTTGACCCCAGCGTTTTTACAGGGCGTGTCCCTTAGAACGAACAGTGCATCAAGAAAACAATCAGCTCTGATAAGTAGTCAGATAAGTGTTTTTAAGATAATAATAATAAAAAGGAAATCTTTCCTCCCTTTCATTCAACGGATACAATCCTTATCAGCTGTTGGATCACCATAATTCAAACGTTCCTCGTTCGGTAATAGCAATATAGCAATTATCACTGTTATATACCCGTTGTTTTTCGCAAACCCAACAGAACGCGCGAATATTACACACTTAGCTCGTTCCTGTCGAGATCCTTGCGGATTTCTGGTTGCGTAAATATCGCAAGTGGAAGTAATTGCCGGACAATTTCCTGATGCGATTTTTCCGAAAAGCGGCCTCCTGGCGAAATCACCGTGTCTCGAGCTTATCTAGAAAGTGCCTCTCCAATAGAACCACAGTTGTTGAATTTATGAGATAAATCATACGTTAAACTGCAACATGAGGAAGTTCGTTTCGCATTATTTTCATCGATGCATTCGTGCAAAGTGTCATTAATCCTGTACGGCCACTAAGAGACAATGAGGCTAGATTGAAATATCTTTTCTGTCGTCGAATCAGCTTATTTCTAGGATAAACGACTCTCTTCTAGGCTTCCACGAGCGAATGGATATTTATATGTTTATGCAACAGCCGGGACAATCGCATCGGTAGATCAACTGCGTTACACAACGCTGGAGAGTTCGGCGAAGAGATATTCTTGAGAGAAATTTTCCTCGTGCCGATGTGAAATGCGTTCAGGCAGGTGGGAGATTAATTTTCTTGATCGGCGCTGGATATTGGAAAAACTGTTTATTGATTGGAAAATATCACTTTAACGAGTCTAGAAAGTCGGGTGAATTATTGTACTATGTTCGAGTATTAACCTTCCGGCTTTATAAGTTTTTAGTTAATCAGGAGTTCGTAACTTCGATTTGCTTCTTTCGTGCGTTTCTGTGATGAGACTTCTTACAATTAGATTTGTTTGACGGAAGGAGACATTGTAAAAGATTCCTATTTTGTGGATTATTTGAAGATTATCAAATTATGATAGCCTCTGATTTCGAATTTAGGTACCATAGCAGTGAAACGCTCAAAAAATACAAATTAGGAAAAAGCTCCCAATTATTAATTATTCTCTTATTAATTATTCTCAATTATTCGATCGAATAAAGTATCATATTCAAATAATATTTAGTGTTCGAATAAAGATAGAATTTTACAACAACGTTAACAGCGTTGGTTAGAAATAAAATAAAAGAGTGTCAGCTAACGTTTTAAAAAAGTCTCGATGTCGCACTGAAGCAATTACTTCAAATTTACGTATGGAACTTCACCGACGTTTATCGCCACGCGAAAAGTAATTTTCAGGTGCGAAAGGTTAATCATCGACTTCTCGAACGTGCAATTGTATGGCAACGTGTTAGGAAACAACGTTTCGACGAGTCGTTTAACAGGATAATGGTCGTTGCAATTCGTTCAAAAGACTCGTCGTATAATCGAGCAATTCATCGCTTTGCGTATTAATAATTCGTTAAATAGCCATCCTAAAATTCCCTAAATTAACAAATTACAAACCTCACTGAACTTTAACACGCATCTTCAACCTTTGAAAAAATAAACAAATGCATTGCAATCGCAGAAACTCACCACAATGTGAGTCATTGATTCTCCTTATCCTAAGAATTACTAGCAGAAGTCGATATTAGGAAAATTAACAAAAATTTTAATCACCGTATCAAATGATACTTAACAAAATTACACTGAAATGTCATCTATCTAATCAACTTCAATAAGAATCTATTTCTCGATCGTAATTTTACCAGAATCGACTTCTCCCAGCAACATAAATCTATAAAAAAAAACTCCGACGTTATTTTAACTAATCGACTGCTACTCGGATCGATTCTATGATCCATTTGAAAAAATTCCCTGAATCTCATTGAGCCGTCCAACTGGAAAATCCTCGAAGGAATTCTTCTACTGAATAGTATCCGATGGCAAGCCCTTGATTGCGAAAGCTCCTCTGAAGAATGGCTTGAAAAGCTCTAAGAAAGTCTGTGTTCTGCGGGCTGAATTCTGCAAAGTGCAAAAACGATCGGTCTTCGCATTAAACTCTCACTTTCGCCGTACAAGCAAGTAGTATCTTAAGCTACGTAAGCAAAGAAAATTCTTTTTCAAAGCTTTAAAATCAATCACAGATGTAATACTTTCTTAAAGGTCATCTCGATCGATAAACAAGCAATGGAACTTACAAGAATGACGCTACTCAGGACTTTGCTGACATTGGTAATTAGCGTGAAACCAGCACCAAAAGCAGGCGCCGGAATATCCAAGGACACTCTGTTCCTGTCGAACTCGGGGATATCCTCCGTGGTGGTCGGTATATTTCCCTGTGCAGACAAAACAACCGGTCAGAGTTTGCCTTTCACAATCCTTATCCTCCGCCATGTTTGTCCCTTGGTAAAAATGCACGCGCGCATAAACGCGATTAAACGCACACAGGCCTATGGAGTTTTTGCGACGTGTTTTATGCTCGTTCTATTTTTAACGGCGTATTTTGCAACATAGAAACGACTATGTCAACGCAATTAAGGATCATAAGAGTTTAATATCGCACGGAGTGAACGCGCTTGAAGGAACATTTGCTCGAGTAATATTAAATGTGTTATAAAACTTAGGAAATTCTTTTTGCCGACTTTTGCTCTATTTATGCAAATGCACAAAAAAGAATGAAATCACGCAATCCGCTGATACTTCGGTATCAACGATTAATTCATTTATTATCGTGCGCGAAATCTGAAAGGAAAATGGGGAGAGGACGCAGGATCTCCATGACGCTTTTAAAAGAACAATCGAGGCTGGCAAATACACAAAGAAAACGATCGTGCATTTATTTGACATTATCATCATAATCATCAACATTTTCATAGTCCCTTCTTATATAATTATTAATATCGATAGTATCCTTAATCTTTCTTAAAACCGTTCAGATGCGCTATTTACATCATTTACACAGTTGCTAATGTTCGCGTGCCATTTGTCACGCTTCTCTCATTTTTTCTTTCTCTCCAAGTATTACTAAATTATTTACAACAATTCACGATGGCAAATCGGTCTTCCTTCTAAGGTATTGTGTCACTGTGTGCGCGCGAGCGTGTGTGTGTATGTGTGCGTTATGTGTTCGCTCAATGGCTCATTAATCGGCAATAAATCGGCGATAAATCGACGATAAATCGGCAGTAAATCGGCAACGATTTAACCCGGAAGTTGACGAGAGACAGAGGGTGGACAGGGTGCGAATGTATCTCCATGGTTAAGTCGTTCTCGTATGACGTTTAGATTCTACTCTCGGGGAGGGCATGTCGCGGGGGTGAGGTGGTAGCATGGGGGTTGTTGTACCGGTCGTTCCTGCCATTTTATCGGCCCAGCTAGAAAGAAAAATCCACATCGTATAGCTTTCTCGGCTTTGTTTCGCTTTTTCTCGGTTTACTTCGAGGATCTTCTCACGAAAGCGCAGCCCTCCGCTGGATGAACCGGAAGTTGGACGGCGGGACCAACGGCCCGGCAGCTTCCGTCAATTGCCAACCCCATGGCCCGCTCTATGCGACCGCTTTTTTTTTAAGCCTTTTAGTATGACGCTTGCGGTGGCGGGTAATCGTACTGTTTTCGCACAACAGGTAAGTCGTTTTAATGCGCCAGTTCTTCAACTGGTTATCGATTGTTTGGTAGTTGTTATTTTTGTTGTTATCGATAATAGCTATCGTGCAGAGAAGAGTTTCATGCGGAGAAAATCTTCTGTGGACGTGCGGTAGCCGATTTGGCAGGAGCGGTTTCATGCTTCGTAGGGTTAAATTTATTTGTTACGGGGGTGTTAATTACTTTCGTGCGTTCAGAGTTCCTTGGATTTTGCAAGATGCAAGGAGCGGCTCTTTTAGGATTAATCGAATTTGAGTGAAAGTTTCTTTCGACTATTACGATTTGTTTGCAATTTTTTACTGTTAATTGCTACTTCTTTGTGTTTGGAGGATGTCTATGTAAAATTTCAATTTTGCAATATAATATTGTGCCACATTTTTAATTCGAACTTTAATAATTCTGTGGGATTCTATTAGAACAATTTGAATTTTCAATTTCGATTAATCATTTGAAGAAGAGTCAGTAACTTTCAGCCTTCACCGCTAATTTTGAACGATCCTGTATTCGAGTGTTAATAGGCGGGATAAAGATCGAATGTGAGTGTTAAAATTGCAAAAAAGAGCAAACTAAAGCGATCCTATCGCGTTGCCGAGTGGATTTCATGCTCGAAACAAAACAACAAGACGAGAGTACATTGTGAAAGGCGTGAAAGGAGAAGACAGAAGAAATTTCTGTTCTCGATCGCCGTCTGGCAATTAGAAAATTATCTACGGCCGCACTTTGCGAGAGGAACTCGATCGTCGAGGAAAAAGTTACGTAACAAGCGCAAGCTAAACGTCGAATGAGACATTGCGTGTGTCTCTTTATCGTCTGCGAATCTGAAACACATGTTTGCTGCAACTTTGAACCGACGTTAATATTCAGTTTCGTGAAAGCGAATTTTTTTAAAAATTTCCCCGTTCAAATCTATTATTGCAAGCCACTCTGGTTGTTTCGTTTTTACAGGGAGACAAGGGAGAAGCCGAGAGAACAAGTTGCGAAATTTGCATGCACGCTATTAACCCTTCGCATTCGTATTTGCCAGTCTCGTGATTTGCAACTGTTCGCGTTTCAATCTGCAAACGGTGAACGTAATAATACAGAGCGAATATTAATTCGAACATTCACAGCGTCACGATAACAATTATCTCTCCGCACTTTCCACGCTAATAATTCATTACCGGCGATTATAATTACAGTTCAAGCGCAAATAGTAATTACGGTCTCACGTGTCAAGTGTTGCCGGTGATTATGAAAGATGTCAAAGTGAAAAATTTGGTAAATTGAACTTCTCAATTATTTCATATTGCGTCAACGTAAATTGCAATATCGCAAAACTACTTTGCAGAAATGACACAGAAATTGAGCCACTTAATCACATAGAACTCAACGCACAATACAAAAATAAATTCTAAACACCTCTAAATAAAAATCAACTGATTTCACATCACTGTCATAATTACCGGCGGAAATAATTTTCGAAAGAACAATTTTTGAAAACATCACCGATAAGGGATAATTGCCAAAATTCAAATCACTCGACATGCGCCACGTGCAAGGGATTAATCATGCTCGCATGCCGGAAGCCCTGAAAAATCAAAGGTGTCAGTATTCAAGATATCAACGATACCACAGAACAGTTTCATTCTCCTTCCTGAAAGAAAAGTGCATCAGAGACAATCACAAGCGAAGAAGAGAACGTGCGAGCTAAGAGAAGATGCAAACTAGAGAAGATTCGTCGAATAGATATGGATTATGATCCTACCCCTCCTCCGATATTCGCGAATGCTCCAAGGTTGAGGCCTCCAGCGGCACCGCCGGTGTGATCACCTCCGCTAGGGCCACTTCCGCCGGAAGTACCGCCACTGATGCCTCCAACCGCGTTGCTGCTTTGACTCAGAGCTGGCAGAGTACTGATAGCGGTGCTCAAGATTCCGGATAACAGATTGGCGTTTACTCCTTTCGTGGCTGATAACGTGACTCCTGGATTTTGGAAGGTTCGAAAGTTGCATTATTGATATTAATCTTGTTCTGGAGAACGTTTAGCAAAATATTAATTTTACCTGAATTTTATATTACACTGGACTTTATTTAAAAGTATTTTTAAGAGAACCTGTCATTTCGCCGGTTAATAACGATAATATCATTTCGACAGAACTCCAAGAGATTGTCAATTTAATGTAGGAAACAACGCAAAAAATAGTCGTTAGTTAATAACACAGAAATTTAGTTATTTTCATTTCATTCGACGGGTAATGACTGCTCAACCTTCCGGATAACTAATTGACTGACATTCTTCAGCGGCTTTTACCGAGGTCTTTTATTTTATAAGCTTAAAGATGATGTTATCAGTGTTAAAATAAGTTACGAACGGGTCAAGGACAGAAAGCGACATTTTGTGGAGAGTCTTTTGAAGAATCAAATAGAAAGTTAACGCGGAGCGTTAGATTCCTGGAATAGTTGCTACATCGATTTTATAATTAGGAGGATGTCCGTGCATGTTGGAAAGTTATGGGTAAAACTGATGCAAGACACATCTTCGATTGGGCTTCCGATAGTCTGTGGTTCCAATGGGTATTTCGCTTTGGGATCGTGCGTGGATTTCATTACGTTCTTTCATTGCGTTATGGTGTCCAGCATAGAATTTTAGTAGGGAAAGAAGAATTTACAAATTGTATCAGAGAAAATACCGAACCAATGGTAAAAATATGAATTTAAATATTTAATTGATCCATCATCTTCTTCACTTTAAAAATATCTACAGAATTTAGGACAATAATATGGAGAAAAAAGTCTAATAAAAAGACAACAGAATTAATACCTCATCAATCTTATCCGACTCCTTCACAGAACATTTTTAATCAGAATCTCACAATCGTTTACCTCAACAATAATGCAACTCTAATTTACAACAATTTTCATACCTGCACCAGTGGAGCCCGAACTTCCGCTGGCTCCAGCAGCAAGTCCATTGGCAACTCCGCTGGAAATGGAGCTTAAGGGAGCCAATTTCGAGACCAAAGCTCCCGTGAATCCGGACTTGGCACCGGAAAGGAAAGTCGTCGCACTGTTAATTACAGGGCCGATGCTTCCGGATGCGGCTTGAATCTTCTGGGAGACTAGTTTGCTGATAAACTGCCCTGTAGCTGATTGACTGTTGTCGATCCCGAAGGCGGCATTTTTGATCTTATTTGACTCGTCGAGCACAGACAACGCTTTCGTTTTGGAGTCGAGGAAGGAGTCGAGTTTCTGATTGAATATTTGTGAAATTTTAAAAGACTATTGCATCCGTTTCTAGAGATCAGACTTTGAGGAATTATAAAGATAAAGATATTATTGAGATCTCAGAAACGAGTACAAACACTAGTAGTTTTATTAGTATTTTAATAGTTTAATATTTTAATAAAACTGAAGACGTGGATTTTGATTAATTAACTTGATTGAAAGTAACTGGTGAACTTTTAATTTGGTAGATATTTTGGTGTATATTAAAAATTCAAGCAATTCTTACGCCAAAGACGAAATTAATGATTCCATTGGTCACTCCCAATTTGAGGACTCCGATCTTCCTTTTGTCGCGATCGGCCCTGTCGCCATTAGCCGCCTGATCGTCATCCATTTCGAAGAGGTACACCTATTAACATTCCAGGAAAAACACGTCTTACAGATTTCCTATCAGATTTGTCTACTTTTGCTTCATTGACTATTGTTCTTACGTAATCGCTGACAGAGGGAATTAATGTTATCGAGTTTAACCATATGATCGTAATTAAGTGTTCGGAGAAAGGAGAGAATGGAAAAAGAAGACGAAGAACACCCGAGACTTTTTCCCTCCGCGTTCCAATGCACTGTTATTTCCTCGTTTTTTTCAAAGAAAAAAATGGAATTATTGTATCACAGGTCAATATATATTATTTCCTATAATTTTACCATTCCTTGCGCCAAGGTTTCGTTTCTTTTTATACAAAATCTACCAACCCAGTCAAAAATAATGTTTTTTTTCTGATTTTCAATTAAATAATTCTGCCGTTTTCCCGTCAAATAACACCTACCATTTCATTTGTACTTCGAAACATCATTAAAAATTATAATTAAGTTTTAATATTCCACGGGCAACACGAAACTTTAATTAGTTGCAAAACCGGGTTCCCTAACTCCGCGATTTCATAACACAGATAATTCATCCTGCATCCAGTTTCTCAGTCCAGAGAATTATTTCATTCGATGCAACTTTGAAATTCTATTACCAACTTTACAAAACCGTTACGAATCTTTGTTATTACACCGACGATAAACAGCATGTAATTATAAATAATCAAATAAAGCCAAAAACGTTCGATTTCATTGCACAAATCGAGGAACCACGTGTACCAAAGAGCAATCAAGTTCCACGTGTGCATCCGGCTTCGCGTGTTTGAGTTCGTAAAGCCAATAAACCACTTTCACTCTTGACTCGTTCCCCAGGATCGTGATTCTCTCTTTCTCCTTTCAATTTACCAACTATATATCTCTCCTTCTCCTTCTCTTTCTTTCTCTTTCACTTATGTCTACGTAGCATCATCCTCTAAGCGGCATACTTTAAACACTTGAAAACGCATGCCTCATGAATTCTTCAGGAAACTGAAAAACCAATCGGCGATGACGTTCAAAGTTAAACCGATGAAAATTTCCCTCGGATGCGCGTAAATATCGTATATGGGAAGGTCCGGATAATAAAATTTTGGAACGGGCACTTTCACTCTCACGAGTCTTCCGGACGATCGAAGAGTTTTGTCAACCAAAGGTGCTCCCGACGATTATACGTTCGTCGGATCTGTTTGGAATTTTTATCGGCGAGTTTTGTCGCCTCGAGTGCAATTAAAGAAGAAGAAACTCATCGTTAGCGTGGCGGGGATGACCAAAAATGAGACGGGTGCTTCTTTGGCATTTAAATGACTTCGTTGGCGTTGCTCATTCGAAAGCGCTGGTTGCAGCGTGGATTCGATTTTGAAACGGTTCTATTTTTGTTACTGGTATTTCGTCTTTAATTCTGGGAGGTATTTTTAAGCGTTGGAAGTGTTTCATGTTTGATTGATATTTAATACTCATAAAGTAACTTTGAAATTCTTGAATGAAAGAGGCAAAAATTGAAAGGTGCCTAAAGTGTTTCCAGAAATCCGTAATTTTGCAAGTATATTATTTGCATGGAGATTAAAAGATTCAATGAAAGATGTACTATAAAAATATGTCGATAACATTAAGCGAAATAAACATAAGCTTTGAATATTCAAAATTGAAGGAACTGTTGACTAAAATTTTTACTGCAAAAATAAATATTCTCTCTCCCTCAAGGTCCCCTGTAATTCAACATCACAATTAACACGTATGATAATTGCAAGAAATCCGACGCAATTATTACTGCACATTTATGACATTCGCGCCAACTCGTTCCAATTATGCAACGTAATATTATTCCCGGGTGATTTAAAACACAACAGACGCAAAAGAACGTAAAAGTTTCAACCAATCCGACCACCTGCACCGGCATAATTACTAAAAAAAAAAAGTGGATACTTACTTCGTTTAATGGGCTGAGATCCTCGCCTTCCGCTTCTCTTTTAACGATAGGACTGCAAGCGACATAACTTGCGACCAACGAGAGGCCAAAGAGCACGTAAGTTATCCTCATTTTGATTTTCTTCCTTTTCTCTTCCTAAGCTTCAAATTGTCTGCACGAAACAAAAAGAAAACGGGGCATTAAATAAAACTTCCTTCAAATGTAAATGATCTAAAAAAAACACAACTGTCGAATTCGTGCCACCGCACGCGTAGATAATGTAACGCTCGAAAGCCGATTTAAAATGTCAAGTGAAAGGATGGCCGAGGGCGAACTTGATTAGCCGAAAAAATAATTGACGCCTGTTCCAAGGAACGTGCAAAAAAATTGAATTTGATGAATTGTCCGAAAGGGGAAATTTAAGGATTGTCCGAAAGAAAATTAAGGAAATTTAATCGCTGGGTCGATTTGTAAAGTGATTTTTAGATTGTTCAACACGTCGCAGGAATCTCGCAAATCGCATAATCTGATGTGAACTCGCAAATGGGAACGACTTGCGAAAGCGAGAGAACGAAGTGGCATTGAAAGATAAACTGACAGAACGAAGTGGACGTCGAAGTTGTTGAAACAATGAGGACCTAATCGGCTTATGAAATATCAAATTTGAATGTTGACAGAGCTTCGAAAGGACCTTCAAGCCTTCCCGCCCTTCGGTTAGAACAATTAGCCTACGTAAATACAGTATAATATATAAAATCACAATTATACCAGCTAATCTATAAAACTAACTGTAATACGTAGCTTAAAAAAATAAAGTAACACAAATTCGCTAATCCCCTCACAATTCTACCCCCCATTCCCACAAACCTAATTATCCATCGCCTCAAAATCAAACCCCAACTCACAATCCTCAAACAAACCTGTCCACAAAACCAATACCTTCAACAACCCAACAAAGCCTCCAATCTCATCCAAAACCCGATATAAAAACTCAAAAACCCCTCGTCCCGTCACAAACCGAACTCCCTCGACAACCACTGACGTCCACATTGAAAATTCCGCACGGAAAAGAAACTCGATAAACGTCAACGACCAAGCACGTGGTATTCGCGGGCAAAAAGAAACTTCAAAGTGTTACTGATAAGTACGTGTTAAACTTACGATCGTTGGGAGTACCGGCGCCGAGTGCGTGCGAGAGTGCGTGAGATGTTTACCTGACGGAGCGCGAGGCTCGTTTGAGGACCACGGCGAAGGAGATGCCGAAGTCTTAGCAAGCCGAAGGGGAACGAAGGCGAGCATGTGTGCCCCTTCGAGAATCGAGAGAATCGAGCTTCGAGAATCGCGGCGGCGGCAAACGCGCGGCCCTCGGCGAACGGCAGGTGGGGCACGTTCGATTTACTCCGCGAATCCCACGCAGCCTCGGCTACCTCGGATCTCGCGAAAATCAGCGGATTCGCCGGACTAATCCGCGGTAAGGGAGTTGTTACGCGATGAGGATCGGTTACATCCTGGGAGGAAGTTGCGAAAGGATGCAACGATGGCGGTGGAAATGGTGAACGGTGGGACATTGTTGCTTCTGGGTAAATGGGTTTGACGGTGGAGGGAGAAGTGGATTTTTTTTTTTTCCTTGAGAATTGGAACGTGGAATGAGATGAGTCCGAGGTGGAATTGACGAGTAGGGTGTGGCTGTGGAGGAAATTGTGGGGTTTTTGTGGTGGGGTTGAGGAGGTGGAGGTGAATGAGGTGGAGCTTGATGGGGATACTCAGAATGTTGAATGAGAGTGGTGTGGATTTTGGATTTGAGAGACAGAGGTTTGGAATTCTTTTCTTTGAATGTAATAAACTAAAGGATAATTAGCAAGTTAATGTTTGGTAGCTAGGTAGGCAGTTGAGAATTACTATGTTTAGAAAGATCAACGGTTAAATTGGATTTAAATGTCGAACTCGGTAAACATAACGTTTATACTCACAAAATAAATTGAAGTCGCTTTACTACGGTACAAAAGGAATTATGAACCAGTTTTGAACAATTTGGTTACTCTAAACGAAACGGATCACCAGTCGCCTCCAGCGTTTTTGCGTTCTACTTTCAGCACAGTTTTTACTTTCGACTCCTACGACACAATTTAATATAATTATCACTTTAACATACGTACAATGCTAGCGTCTCGCTTTGCGATTCTCAGATGAAACGGAATGAAAGAAGTCCTGGAAGAAACGATACGACGTAGGAAGGTCCACGACTGTTGCTTCGATGATCGGTCAGGGTTTCGTGATCCCCATTATATAGGAATCGCTTTTAAAGCTTCGCGGGTTGCATTCGGGACCCGCTTTCTCGGGTCAGTTTTATCGTCTATCGTGTCGAATGATCGTAACACGTATTATGCAACGGATAGTTTCACCGAATTGGACTATTCACCTTTGTCGTTTTGCTAGAATATTATACGTAACATGAGACGTGACAAAACTGACGAGTGAACCTTAATAAACCGCCGAGGAGTCAACCAGGTGTAATTAATTAAAATGAGATGGAATTGGTTTCTTTGGCGGGGTTTTACGAGGATATCTGATAAACGGAATATTCTGAAATCCATGCCGGTTGTAAAGCTGATTTATGAGGAGATAGTTTTCGCCATCGATATTTTAATTGATATAATAATCGATGTTGATTGGAAGTGACATAAAAAAAGAATATTTTTCGGAGTCATTGAAAATAGAAAATTATCCGAATTTATTCCCAAATTCTTTCCGGCCTTTTCGTTCCACTTTTGGTAAAAAAATTCTCCGTATTTCAACATTTCTCATTTACAAAACTTCAAACGAAGTTCCTTCGACTCCTTTCGATTCGGAGTTTCATGCACGACACTAATTTGTTCAAAATAGACAGGATAATCATGTGAAATAAATGCAAATTTCATTCTCTCCGTTTTTGAAACACAGTTTCTTCACTTTCATTCAAAGTTATCCAACTCGCAAAGCAGCCACGGCTGTTGCGAGACATCGATGCAAATTCACGTCTCCATTCCTCTTCTTACATTCGATCTCAGTTTTACAATTTTTCTCGGATACTTTAATATTTCCTGCTCGCAAAAAACAGCAAGGAAATTCGCTGAACGACGATCGCGAAAGCGCTATCAGAAATTCACAGCACGAACTCAACGATAGAAAGGATCAAGGACGCGTTTCCCGTGTTGGTTCTAGAATGCACTTGGAACGACGTGTACGACGGTTGCGTGCTCTTTATAGTATAAATTTCTACGTGCACGCATTATTTTATTGAGCATCTTCTTCATTTCGGTGGATTAGCTAATCATCAACGGTGATGTCCGTCTAAAATGCACTTAGATCGCGGTGAATGACGGTAGCGTGCTCTTTATAGTATAAAATTCTACGTGCACGCATTATTTTATTGAGCATCTTCTTCATTTCGGTGAAATGGCTAATCAGCGACGGTAGTATTCGTCTAAAATGCACTTGGACCGAGGTGTACAACAGTAACGTGCTCTTTGTAATATAAAATTCTACGTGCAGGCATTATTTTATTGAGCATCTTCTTCATTTCGGTGAAATGGTTAACCCCTTGCACTACAATAACGAGTTGCACTCTTGGCGTGGTAAATTGGATAGGAAATTTTCAAGTTTGGTAAAAGCCATGAAATTGGAAACAGCAGTGAGACGCGACACGATAACATTATTTCTATAATATTAATATTACGTTAAATTATTCGATATACTAAGAATCATCGATCAATTTTTATTTTAGCAATTAAATTCTGAATTATTGCAGAGGCAGTTGCAAAATAAATCGTAGGTTAAGGGGTTAAACAGCAACGGTAGTATTTTTCTAAAATGCACTTAGACCGAACTGTACGACGATAGTGCAGTAAAAAATTGGAAAAGAATGAAAAGATGTGCGGTATAAAAGTCTACGTGCATGCAATATTTTATTGAGCATCTGCATTTCGAGAAATTGCCAAAATTAAAAATAAATCACTTAGTCCACAGTCATAATGAGTGGCATAAATAATTTACGAAGTCGAAGAATAACCGACTATTTCGAGAGCGATGGGTTCGGGCGGAATTTTCAGGATGCTCGCAAACTAAATATATGAGAATTATGTAAATTATGGATTTCGAGAAATATGTCACGTATACTAAAACCAGTCGATGCTGGATGAACGTGTTACGAAAATGACCGTTTGGCGGTCAGAAAGGTGATTTTATTTGATAGGACCATCATTAGAATGAATTCAACGTGACGACCGAATTAGAATTCTAAGTTAGCCTCTAGCAAGGGAAGTTCGGGAACTGATACACTCCGATTTTGATGAAACTTTGCACAAACATTTGTTAGACATATCTCAGAAGATAGCTGGAATTCCTTCGTGCCCGTTTTCAACTTTAAGGGAGATATCAAGGGAGGACCCTGTTTAAGGGAGGTCCTGTCGGTCTCCTACCTATCCTGTCCCTGTCCTGCTCGTCCTGCCCCTGTCCTACCCAAAGTGTTTTCCCAAAAACAATATCGGAGAAAAGTAACGTCGATTTGAGTAAAGTCACAGTTTTGTGACGCCGGCCGATAACTTTCAGTCATCTTGAAGGTTATTTGAAGGTCAAATTTGAGCTTGCAAGCTCACTTGTGATGGCTCAAACTAAAAGCTCAATCAGAAACCCGACTAAATTCCAAATTTTCCTCCGTCAAAATGAGCTTTTGAGCTATGAGCACGCAGGTCTTGAGCTTTTGAGCCAAATTCCGAGATTTTCGCAAAATTTCGTCAAAATCCGAGTGAGCTTTTAGTTTGAGCAACCACACTTGAGCTTGCAAGCACAGTTTTTGACCTTCAAATGACCTTCAAGATTATATGAGCGACGTTAATTTTCTCAGAAATTGTTGTTGAACAAACAATTTTGGTATGACAGAGGCAGGGCAGACAGGACAGACAAGCAGACAGGAGAGAGGAGACGGACAGGACAGGCAGGAGAGAGGCAGGACAGACAAGGAACTGGCAGGACAGACAGGAGACAGGCAGGACAAATAGGAGACAGACAGGACCTACCTTAAGGAGGGGCCTCCCTCGATACCTCCCTTAAAGTTAAAACGGGCACGAACAAATTATAGCGATCTTGTTAGGGGGTCTAATAAATCTGTATGCAACGTTTCATCAAAATCAGAGTGTATCTGCCCTCAAACTTCCCTTGTAAGATGAAATTCTTCTATTGTATTCGAACTCTTAATGTGTTAAAAAGTACCTAACAAACTGAGCAACGTTAGACTGAATAAAAACTCCTTTAACTATAATTTAACTATCAAAATAATTCAACTATTATAATTAGGGCTACGAAGCACTGATTTAAAAGAATATCTCCGAATATGATTAATTTTTACGCGACACAATATTTCAAACAATGCAAATTCGTCGCCGTTCTTCCTCTAACTTCCTCTAAGAAAGTGGGTGGAACTTAAACCGCAACATTCGAAATTTAAGCGGGCAAGTCGTAAAGGAAGCACAAAATATCCGATGATAATTGAGTAAACGATGAGGAAGTACTTATTTCGATTTAACGCAAAGGATGCGAAGGATCGGAACGCATTTCCGCGATTGTTCCGCTCATCTTCGCGTGCTCGTCGATTCTCAAGTAGTAACGGACATTGTCTGGCCAGACTGCTCGTCCGATTACTCTCGCGAGAAGTGGTGCCACACAGCGCCCGGATGCGTAAACGCACGCGGTATTTTAAAACCGCGAAGAGATATCGGCTAACTTTCCAACATCGGAAAGATCGATGAAAAAAGAAAAGTCGGGAAAGAGAGAAAAAGAGTGACGTTCGAAAATGAAACAGTAAATGGGAAAGGTGGAGAATTGGGAGAGGGTAAGAGAACGGGAAGGTTGTAAAAGGTTGTAAGAGAAGGGTGAGATGAATTACCAATTAAAATTGTCGATAAAGCAAGGAAAGTGGGAGAAACATAGACAGAAAAGAGAAATGGAGCAAAAGCAAAAGAAAACAGACAAGGAGAAGGAAGTGGGAAAGAGAGAGAACAGAAAATTGGCTGCAAAGCGCAGAAAGGAAAATAGAGGGTGATAAAAAGTTGATAAAAGATGAGGGGGCGTATAAAATTGAACAAAGAAGAGACGAAGAAGATTAGGGAGAAGACACGCTTAACGAATTCAACGGAGAAGATGCAGGAAACGCAGAACTGTGCAACCAAATAGCTGGAAATGAAAAAGAGAAGACAGTGCGGCAAAAAGGAAGAAAAATATCGATACAGAGAGAGCAAGCCCGACAATCTTCCGACAGAAGGGGAAAATGAAAAGAACGAAATCCGCTCGCAAACCCGGAAGACTCGATCTTACATAAAATCTTACGTCCTTCACGTATCTCTCGCTCCGTACGAGAGCCGATGGTTTTGCTCCTGAAAACCGGAGGACGTCGATGCTTATCGATTCGTCAAACTGTGTTTATGGCGTTTCACCAATTAAGCGTTACCATTTCGATGAATGGCGAACGTAAGAGAAGACCGATCGTCGCCGCAAAACGAAAGGATTGCGCAATGGGCGAAGCCGAAAAGAAAGCAGACGCCGAACTCTCATCATTTCGCTGGAACGATTCGTCGCGAGTTGGCGTACATCGGACGATTCCGCTGATCGTTTCTTCGGCGAATCGCCAATTTTTGTAGTTCGATCGGTAATTTTGAACGTGTTCCTTCTCTGTCTCAACCTCGTCGTTATTCTTCCATTGTTAATCTAACTATTAATTGAAACAAATGAGCTCTTCTTCCAATAAACTCTCATATTTTTAAATATTATTGAAAAAGTTGAATAAACAGTACAATTTTTCTGAAAATCGATACATCGGGTAATACTGTGCAAAAATGTGGTCGGTCGTTCTGTACTCAAACGAGCAGTTTTTAAAGGAATAGCACGACCAACTGCAAATGTCTGGTTCTACTAGATTCGCGCGAGTTTTCTGCAGTTAAAAAATCAATACGAGGAAGTGTGCTTCAATGGGAAAAAGAGACCGATAAAAGTGCAGATAATTTGCAATCGTCAAACGTGAGAGCTATAAAACCGATACAGTTGACATTTCCCGTAGAAAGTTGCAAAATCTCAAGTGGACCGACGGTAAACTCGCGAAGGGGTTAAATCGCTTGTCGAGGGACAAGCGGATTGCAAATATTTGCAGCGCTCTTTCAAGCGATTCTCGAAGATCGAAATAAAAGTCGCGTATTTACTTACCTTCTCTCGACCCTCTCGAAATTCGCGAGTAGATTTTCGCACTTTGAAAACCGCTTTAAAGTTTCAACATTCCTACTGTAACTTCTTGCCGTTTTTCTACTTTCAATCACGATAATTTACGTAATTACCACTGTTATTTAATAAAACGTACGTGTCTTAATCGTGACGTTTATTATCGAGAAACTTGTATCGTCAAAAAAGAAATCATCGTTGAAAGAATAGCATTGATAATTAGAATCCCCGCTGATTATAAAACGCTCAGGGGACTTAGAAAAACAGCAAGAAATTCCCGATCAGTCTTACCAACTTGTCGATCGGAAAAGATCGAGCAATGTCTTAATTTCTCACGTCACTCTTTCTCGAGGGACTCTCAACTTTCGCCGGCAGCAAACCACACGTCGAAAGATTCTCCTTCTCACCGCACAACACTATCTTTTCACCTCCCCTTTCCCTCCTTATTATCTCGGCTTCATTTACGACTTCAAGCATTCGCAGAAGGAGACACCACAGTTTCAAAACTCACCGTAAAGTCGTGAAGTATCGAAATTCACGAGAGAATAAACTCCAAACACTTCGGAAGGTAACACGCGTCGTAACTCGATGACGGAATAAAGCCGAAGAGTCGGCCGGCGAGGAACGCGAGAAGGAAAGTCGTCACGGGGAAATTGGCCGAACGAAACGCGCGCTACTGCGGCGTGCCAACGCAGGTAGGCGAAATTTATGGCGTAATTTCAGCCTCGCGTGACTCCTACGAACGATTCCATGTTTTTTCATCGACGAGAAGTTGACGCGAGACTTTGACGAGACTCCTAATCAGCGGAATGATTAATACCTTCGGATAGGGTACCCTCTGGTTGGAAGATCTAGCGGGCTGTTTCCTTAGGAAAAGTGTGTCTTTCATGGAGCTGGAGGTGTTTAGTTGTTATGCAAGATTATTTGGGTATTTTCGGTGGAGTTTGTTTGGCAAGATTATTTGGGTATTTTTGGTGGTGTCAGTAAGTCTTGATTAAGTCTAGATAAAGTTTTAATTAATGAGGCTGATGGTGGAGAATTATTGTGGGTGCGGAGTTGAAGGGTTGAATTGGAAATTATGGGGCTGAGTTCAAATCTCCATGCCCTTGGGGGAGTTTTTCTTGGAAAGTATTTAACCAGTTAACTATGTTCGACGAGTATACACGTCAATCCAAAGCTCTGTTGCCGTAACCTTTTTAACACGGAATTGTAAATTTTTTATCGAATAAATATGTAATCCTTCCACGTTTTGTTTTGCTTTTTTCGTAAAATTTATAACAAGAGCATTTCCTCTGCGTTCGACGTGTATACAAGTCATTGCTTCATTTTAATTTCGCATCTCGTGAGAGATTTTTAAAATTAAACTCCACAGTTAACTGGTAGCTTGCGTTATTGGAACAGTTGCAGCCGAAATAATACAAAAAGGAAAGTAGAAGAAAAAATAGAAGAAAGTATTAATGAGAAATAGTTGCAATTAGATGAAAATAACTGGAAGAAAGTGAACGGCAGAAGGTCAGGCACTGCTAATAGTATTCTATTAGTAGTTGCATTATTCGAAGTATATTTGATACTCGAAGGATTCCCAAAGGAATGCGATTTTATCACGATGCTCAGATTTTCAGCATTACTTCGACGGAATTCGCGTTAAGTTCATGCACGTATTGTGTTACCTGGGAGTTTCATCTAATTAGTAAAACATTCTCATTCTACAATCAAAATTAAATCTATTCTAATCGACACTTTTACAGCGATCAATTAAGAAACCGTTTGAATGCATCATGCGCGTCGATTAGCACGTATTAGCGAGAGTCTTCTCTTCTTCACTCTCACTTTCGTTTGCACGATCACCGCAAACCTATCTAAAATCTTCAAAGACAATCTCTTATTTCCACGTCAATTAAACGCGGAAAAAACCTTTTTTTATGCTCGCTCATACCACACACACGACGCTGTTACTCTATCTTGTTAAATTGCGTTTCTTCAGCGACATCCGCAGATACTCCACATTCTTCGGCGCATCGAATGCGGCGATCGGCACGCTCGAAAAGTAAGTCGCTTTCACGAACTCACGCGGCCTAAAGTCTGCGTGACGTGTTTCTAAAGCCGCATCTCCATTACGTCGATCGTTAAACTCGATCTATCAAAGTCGATCTCGAAGCCTCGATTGAAGTTCTGCCGATACAGTCTGGCAGTTTCCGCTCGCACTACATTTGAAGCCAGTGGCGCAGCATTTTTCTATTTTTAAGAATCCTTATTTTCTTTTGAATCATTTACTTTTCGAAAATACTCGCCTCTTGTAAAAATAAACGTACTCCAGCTTATACAATATTGACTCGCAATATTTCCAATCACAATATGTTATTATTATAAACATAAAAATTCTCCGTGGACTATAGTATATTTTCTGGACAATTAGTCTTAACGCTATTTTTACCGCTCTTTCGCATAAAGCCACTTTTGAAAAAATGTTTCAAATCATGTCTTTGCATTTGGATATAAGTCGCTGTAGAAATAATTGTTAAAAAAAATGAAAATAATTACTTTACAAAGTAAAACCGGAGATAAACGTGACACGAAGTCCTATGGTGGTTCAGAGCCCACGTAGAATTGTTGGTTCTAGGTGAAATGACCACAGCGGTCATTAACAACAATAATGTGATCTGGTTCGCCAGAATGTCCATCAAAGAGGCGGCTTAAAAGTCGCACAAACTCGCCGTTTCTTCCTAAACGATCGACTGGAACGACTTTACGTAACTCGAACGCCCGTGGCCGTTTACCAAAACGAACTCACCTTTCTGGCGAGCAACTCAATGTTCACTTTCGACCCACCATTGAATCCCAAACGTGTTACCCGAATAAACGTATATTGTCTTTACTTTCTCCCGTTTCCTTCGTCAGAGAGATACATGCTTCCTGCATCCACCTGGTTCCACCTTGTGCCGACTGCAGGACGGATGCAATTTACGTCAGCAGCACGCATATATGTTTTCACAGTTGCAACGGCAACCATAACAGGCGATTACGACATCGCTTATAGCTCGTTCTTCTCTCTGTGCAAAGAGAAATGTTAAGTTTGATGGTAAATTTGATGGTCGATGTTAAAATATAACTGGGTTTGATGAGAGCTATGTAGGGTAAGGATGTAAAGGCAGGAACTATTAATTAGTGGGGCCGAATTCAGATTCTCTCTCCTGTAGGTCTTAACTTAAATTACCGTAGCAGTTAGCAGTAAAACTACCGGCGTTATATCTGTTACATTTACATATAACGATTAAGTACTTTGGTAAAAGAGAAATCAAGAGGAGAACGGGATGATCAATTAAGTAATTTAGATTTTAGGAGACAGAAGTGGAATAATTAATTTATGGCTGCCCGGTCAATTTGGAGAATTATTCGAAAAAATTGGGAAACGGTCGTTTCGATCGCCTTGGAAGTTTTAGTGTTAAAATTGAAACAGTTAAAAATATCAAAAAAAAAAAGAAAGAAGTCTGATTAATCGAGCTGGAAGTTTACGAAATGAGATTGCAAGTACGCCGACGATATTTTATATTTTTTTTTCATGGAAGAAGAATAATTACTAGATATTAATAATTTAAAAAAGTAATTGTCCTTTAAAAGCCGCTAATAACTTTGAACTATCCATTACGAAATTGATATATTACAAGTTAAACGATCCATCTTTTTGCGAATGTAACGCCGATATAGATTAATGCCGCGTTAGCAAGAATTCGCATCATTAGTACTAATTAGCACGATAGATTGTTCTAAATGTAATTTCACAGTCCAGCAACGATTACCGATCGTTCGTTCTCCCATGTAAATCACTGCAACGCGTTTCTTCTGCGCGATCTACATCTCGCTCGGCTGCGAATCGCATCGCACCGGTGAAAGATTTCGCGATAATTACTACGAAAGATCAGCGCGTGGAATAAGTCAATTTTGCACGTCGTAATTGCGCGTAATTACGCGGTGCATACATCTATTCTGGTCTTTCTCTCTTTTGCTTGAATCAGAGTGCACCGGGTAGCGCATGTGTGTGCAAATGTATCATTGTTTCTGTTGTCTCTCCCTTTCTCTCTCCCTGCCACGCCATTTGTTTCTCACTGTCGGTCTCTTTCTCTCTCCCTGTCACTCCATTTGTTTCTCACTGTTTCTCTAATTTTCTCTGCCTTTCTATTCTTGTTTTTCTCTATCTACTTCTCACTCTGTTTGTCTCTGCCTCTATTTGCATCCCTCTCTGCCTCCCTATTTCTCTATTTCTTTGTCTGGGGAATTCTGTCTATCGCTCTTTCCCTCTTTCTCTCTCTGCCTCCCTATTTCTCTATATCGTTGTCTCTCTAATTCCCTCTATTTCTCTCCCTCACTGCCCCTGTACTTCTCTCTGTTTGTCTCTCCCTCTCTTTGCTCCCCTATTTTTCTATTTCTCTCTGTCACCCTCTGAATTTCTCTGTATTCCTCTGTGTCTCTCTATCTATCCACCTATTTCTCTCTCCCTCTGAATTTCACAATTTCTACCACATGCAACCACCGCCATACAGGTTTTGCAGAGGTCGATAGCGGACGTGATACTATTTCCACTGATATCGACGGTAATTGCGGTAAGAGTTATTAATTTCGCGAGATGAAAACCTTCGACTTTGTCAGTCACGACGTAAATGCTCAGAAACTTACGCAATTCTCCATCATAGTAGAGTTATTAATCGTCACCATTTTCAAGTAAATTCAACCAAAATGGATATCGTTCTCGTAACTTCGGCAAAACAGAAAGGTATCAGTTTAAACGGTGAAAGTATGCAGAACATCGTGATGTTTGATCCGGTAAAAACGACGTAATGATTTTTGGGTAGGGTTTAGTGACCTATAAAATTACAATAAACGCACGTAATTTCTGAACGATGTGAGTTTTTATCAATACGCAATAAAAATTCGGGCGAAACTCTTCGTAATTATTCGAAGAATGTTTCCTCGTACAACCTTCTCTTTACATAACATTCATTTCAAAGAAAGTGCAGTTATAATTTTTTTTTTATCTTCGTAAAACTTCCGACATCGACCAGTATCGTTTTAACTCTTGATTGAATTAAGTATCTGCCATTATGCAACTTATTGTTTATACAGGTTGCTTCAAAAATATTTTTCAGCTTTCAGGAATTATTCTACACCTCTTTATCGACACAGATTTAAAGAAAAAAACGTTGTACAAGAAAATCCTTCTTTTCTGAACGTACCATGTTACAAAGTAGCACTCATAATCCATGCAGAATTGCATAAATCGTTTGCCAGTGGTTAAACCAGTTTACAATTTATAAAAACTCGTAATTTTTCAAATCCTGCCAACTGTATCACCGATGGGGTTTCCTGTCTGGGAATTGTAAGAAGCTCGTTGAATACATCGTATAGTGAAACATAGAAAGCGATCTTCGCGAAGACGATCGGGCAAAGGTCCATCGGATCGCTCTTTTACGTAACTCCGACATCCGTGTGAAACTTCCGGATGCGGTGACTGGAGGTCCAAGATGTTACCGCTTCTCGTTGCTCATGGTTTGCCCTTTTGCAAGGAGAATTCTAAGAACTTCCTGAGAAAATGGACACTGCAACTGTGACGGAATCAATTGTGATATAACTGCGGTCAGAGCCGAGGATTCTACGTACTGCTAATGCTGTAATTGCATTTGAAATTAATATGAAAGTTGTAAATATATTAAGTGTCTGATTTGAACTAATAGTTTTCCTGGAAAATGTTTAGAGATTTTACAAAGAAGTGGATTTCTGTAGCAAAAAACTCTTAATTATTATTAAAGTTTGATAAAAATAGCTGGCATATTGTTACCAATATCAGAGTACAGTGCCTGTAAATTTAAAAGACAGAGTTTCAGCCTGATAGGCTTGAGTTTGAAGTCTCACAATGTCTGGCAAAAGTTTTGGTAGTAATGGTATTCTCGGTGGTCCTGAAGAAACCAAAATCTGTAATTTTGGGAAAAACGACCGCTTAAATTTCAATCGAAACATTACAGAATAAATGTGCAGTCAACATGTTCCTATAGCAATTACAGTAACATAAATCATCAACTGTTAGATTAACGATTGAAATGAAAACGTTAAGTGACGAAAAGGAGTAAAATTAATTCTTCTAATAAATGAGTTTCTTCAGTAACACAGCCGACGTAAGGCGCCGGTCGAAACGGTAGAAAAAATTCATGCAAAAACACGACACGCTGCTTTATTTCCAACTGAGAGATTGTATCAGCCTTCTTTATTCGTTTTTACCTGTAGAAAGGCGAAAACCTTGCAACTCAGAATGCATCTCGAACGTTATTCAGGCTGTCGCGCGAAAATAGGGGGGTAAGTGCATTAACCCGGCAACGACTTTGTTGCACGTGCTTTCCCGCCTTAAATGCGCAAACATTTATAATTACACGAGAAAATAATCATTTCGTGCTTAAAGATCGAAAGAACATCCCGAATGGGATTCGCTTTCTCCACGATTCTTCCCCTAATTATCTTCCTTCTTTCTTATCTATTGCTCAAAGAAAAATTCCCTGCTGGTGGCGAATTTCTTCCGTGTTAAAAAATCTGCGAATCGGTTCCGTAAGTAATGAGATTCCGTTGCTATTGTGTAATTACATTTTATGCTGCAATGTTTTGTGTCATTTTGCACATCTGTCTTAATCGGTTGAGTCTTCTTTACAGTAGGCCAGTAAATCTTCGTCTTAAAGAATAATATACAAAGAAGCAATGTAACTTAAAGAATTATTTAAACTGAATAAATGTACATACCATGCGGAAAATAATACTCTGATATTCAAAAATCTTGGAATTTTATGAATTTTCGGACAACCCTTTCAGGATCGTGAAAACATCGTGGCTTTTTCAAAAGCTTCAATATCTTCGACCTAAGGTCACGCTCAAGATTGTACCCAAGGGCACACGTATCCCTTGGTGCAGAAAGAGTTAAAAAAATGTAAAAAGTTAAACAAAAATTAAGGAATTAAAGGATCAGGGATATAGTCTCGATTAGATTTACATTAGGTTTAACGTACAGTTTTGAGCGGCTTTCAAGCCATCAAGGCTCTGCTACATTAAATGTTAACTTAGAAAAAATTTGCCGAAGATAATGAGAACCTAAACTCCGTTCCCCTAATTAGAAGTCCAACCCTTTAACTCTATAGGCACAGTAGCACCAAAGTACTTAAATAAAAAAAAAGATACAATCCAAACTCAAAGTAGTTCGTCAAGATAAAGTCAACTACCATTACAAACTTCACATTCTCAATGCTCCATTATGAATTCCTATCGACCAAGTAAACATGCAATTACAGCACCCTAACATTCAAACGAATCCACGAACATTTCTTCTTTCTTGATCTGGGGAAAAAAGGGGGACGGATGAACAACGACACAGTTCGCTGTTAACTTCGTTACAGATCGTTTAAACTAGATCAGATTTTTTCCCTGCTCTATGGACACCTCGGAAATTCTAGACCACGGTGATCCACTGAGCGATTCTCGTGGAAGAAAGAAGTATTCTCTCGATCGTCGCGATTCCGAGCATTCGCGATGCAGGTCAGGATCTTCGTAGCCCAGTTATTGCTGCGTGACTACCGACGTTTATTATACGACGACCCAGCGACTAATTACCGACCCGCTATGAAATTAACTTCGTAATGACGAAAGCCTCTTCTCCGAGGCTTCTTACGTATTCCAGAAGTCTTTAGTATATTATCTCTGTGACTTCTCGGAGCGACAGTAGAAAAATTGCCCATTAATGGTGGGAATAATTTTGTGATTTTTGACGAGGTTGAAGAAAGTTGGGAGTTTTAATTAAATTTCTGTGGGATTGTAATTATTTCGGAATTTTTGAGAAGGAGATGATTCGGAGTGTTCACCTTTTTGGAGTACTGAGGGTTTCTTGATCGTCACTGTTCAGAGGTAGTGGAACAGAGCATGGACTTGTTTAACCCCTTGACCTATAATAACGAGTGACACTCGTGATGCGGTTGATGGAATAGGAAATTTGCAAGCTTCTCAAAAATGATATAATTGAAAATCTCAGTGGAACACAACGCAATAGAATTATTTCTATGTTATTAATATTGCGTTAAATTGTAAGATATTTTATATAAGATATTTTAGCTATTTAATTCTGAATTATTGCACGCACAGTCGCAAAAGGAATTGTAGGTCAAGGGGTTAATATTAGTGCAAGTACTTGATAGCGCATTGAGCAATAATTATTGTAAAATGAATATTTTTATGTCTGATATTTATAGAATGGATCTTCCAAGGAACTTTCAGTTTCTAAGTTGCATGCCTCGTTGAAAGGACTATTCGTCTGTAGATTAAATAATTAAACTATTCAGTTTTTTGGAAACTATCTTAAAATAAACTACAATATTTCATTTAAAACTTATTTCAGATTCATGAATGAATTTTTCTTTTGTCCCATCTTCTCCTAAAAAGGAAAACTCCTAAAAACGAAGTATTTATTATCGATAAAAGCAGATTCAATGAAATGCCGTTCTTATTTATTCAGGGTCGTAAGTTATCGATGTTTCAGGTATAACAACTTTTTCAGAATAACTTCATTTGTGCATGACTCGACGACGGGATATTTGCAAAGCTCTTTGCCACGTAATGCAATCGTGACTGTAATCAGTGTTTGTTCTTCATCTTCTTCTTCTTCTTTTTCTTTGCGTCCACGTGTCAGTGATCTCCGGCAGATCGCTCTAAATTGCAAAATGTAAAGAGTTACGAAACGATAGAACCCAGCCATAGATCATCTTGCGATCAACGCATTGCCGTACAAGTACTTCTTAATTTACTTTTATTAGCGAGTGAGATTAAATCAGTGTTCTATACGCGTTTTGTAAGTTTAACACGTAACCACTTTCTAATAAAAATTTCGTGCTGAAGAATGATATACTTTTAAATAGAAACCAAAGTTTAAATAATCGTCTAACACTAATTTCTCAGGAAAAGAATGAAATCCTTTTAAATTGAAATTGAATCGAAGATCATATTTTGATAGAAATTTTGTACAAAAAGAATGAAATCTTAAATGGAGTAGCTGGATATCCTGACAGAGAATTCTCAGAGAAAAGTTGACTGCTTTAAAATTAAATTTTACTTCTTCTCTACACGAAATCGCTTTTTTTACGGCCAGCGTTTCTAAATGTAAATTTATGTGACATCTTGTGAGACGTATCAGCGAAATAGAAAGGAACTGTGCTGCATAAACGAAAGGATGCCGTAAAACGCACCGATAGGAATTTCGCAAGTAGGACTCCGAGGGTCGCGATTCGACCCGACGATGGCGAAAAAAAGTTTCGCTTTCTTTGACAGTTGAAAGTGAATGGCACTCGTGACCAAGTTTCAATCTTGAGTTGCATATATTAAGAAAGAAAAAAGGACCCCGATTAGCTGCTTCGACTTTGACGCAGTCGTTACGGATGATTGTGTTTTACGTGTCTTCTTGACATTTCGCAATTATTCAGGTATAATGGACTCATTAAGAGTGGAATAAGCGGGAAATTTCTTAATATCATAGTTTTTCTCACTAAGTGTTTAACTGTCGTTTGTTTCAATCATCGAGATTGAAATAGGAATACCTTCAAGTACTAATCGTTGAGAGGATGTTACGAGACTATATTATTATCATGGCTGCCATAATTTCATGATTATTCTAAACTCAAAATACTTGTAATTAATAACATACGTGGTATTACCAACTATTTAATTAAAATGTAACGATGCAGGACTAAGAATTCAGATTCTGCAGCCACAGACCTAAATTCGACGCACCATAATTATAATTAAGAACCCTCCTAAACCTACATTCTAATCAAAACAAACATACATTATCAAAGTCAAATGTCTCAATAACAAACCATCCGATTTTTTAACAAATCACAGATATAACACAACAATTTCCGCATTTCCACTATTACCATTTTGAGCAAATTACAAGACTTCCCACGTTTTCGATAATTTCTAATATATGGGACGTAAAAACCCCCATACGAGCTCGGTTACCATTAAAATACCTGGTCCATACCACTGTAAGACGTAATTACGAGGAAAGAGAAGGAAAAGTGGGAGTTAAAACGAAGTTTCCTAGGTCCTCAATCACGTAGCAGTAAATCGTTCGTTATCGCTGCTACCAGCGGCCACTGGTACCGCCATGACTTTCACGGTTCGATAACTATATTGCCAAGTGTACGACTATATTCTACGCCCAGGTAACACGAGACGGTTGTAAGAATCGCGTAGGTGGCCTACATCGAGGATAAAACGGAAGAACACGATCTTCCGGATAAATGCGTAGGAGAATTCATAGGTCAGCCGGTGAACGTGCTTTCACCTTCGATTATGGGCAAACGGATCATCGGGCAACCCTGTGAATGTCACCTTGATTGAAACGCAACATTTATTCTTGTTGTTAACTATTAAGAGTCAAAATTTAAATATTTTTTAATTGTTGAAATTTTGTTTCATTAATTGATGCGATTTTTTAGAAGTTGGTGTTTCAGATTTGCGGATAAAGCGATCATCGAATGACCCTGCGATTGTCATTGGGATGAAGGAGTATTAATTTCTTTTTATTACAGATGGAAATAGAAAAATTTTTTCTTTGTAAATATTAGTCTTTAACTGAGGCAATTCTTTAATTGCTGTAGTTTCCCTTTTGAGGATGTCTTCGTTTCGATTTTATATTCACCGAGGTTAAAAATAATTAGCACAAGAAAATAATGAAGAAAACTCATTTTCCCGAGTCTTCTACACGCACTGTTTGGTTATTGCAATTGGTTTCTACATAGTCGTTGTTTTTCCTCGCCTAAAAAACTCGCGGATATAGAAAAATGCAATAGCAACGTTGATATCCGTCGAGGATAAAAATACATTAGCCTATCGGAAGAAATGGGGAAAAAGATGTTTTCAAAGTCTGCACGCACTCTTCCAACATTGCAATCTTCTTAATTGGACTTTTTCCACGGTTTAAAAACCAGTGCGTTCGATAAAAAAGAAATAATACCTCTTATCTTACAATTAGCCGTTCTATTCGTAACAAATAAAAATGCATCGCAATGAAGTAAATAGTTTCCGAAAGTGGGATCTTTTTTGCACCTTTGAATCGCTGAGGTTTGAAGATACGCGAAGATAACGGAGTTGCGAAGCCGAGCAGTTTCTTTTAACTAACTCTTATCTCACAATAAATATTTAAAATGCTTCTTGGAATAAGAAACACTCGAAGTTCGACTTGCCGTTTATAAAGCGACGAAGAATCGACGATGACACGAAAAATATTCGCTTTTGCCGGGATTATGACATTCAGCTTTTTCTCGCGAATTATTTCTCGCTTCTAGTTCGTGGTATGTCGTAAATTAAGCAACATCTCGAAGTGAAATCGCACTATCCTAAAAGATGCATCGATTAATCGATTCTGTAATGTTATCGTGACGCAATATAAATAGCTCGTTAAATACGATTATGAAATTCTCGAAAGATTTCTCTATTTAAATCCGCAACTAAGATTTTTTCTTCTAGTTCTCATAAATGTATAAAAAAATGTAAATAATAAATTCGTCGATTACGTTCTGCGATCGATTGTATATGCTCTCGAATTTTGTCTCACGACGTTTCTTTTAATCCATTTGCATCACGAAACGAAATATTCAGTAAAAAATGGCTGCACTGCAACACTCAGCTCGATTTGCATTAATTATGGATACCTTTGCTAAGAATTATTCATATATTAGTAAACGTTATACTTTGTACTTCAATGCAAATCTCACGGCTACTTCTTTTAACGCGTTTGCATCAGTAAAATTCTTTGCAAATTTTTTAAGAATTTTCTAGTCACTAACATATGTTATACTTTTTTAATGTTTCATTATTTAATCTTCCATTATAATCGGTTAGTCTCAATCATTAATCCGTCTCTGTTATTAAATAGGGAAATGTAAATATGCTAACCACAGCTAATTACGTATAATTCATTAAATCACACATTAATCGTCCCAGTGACACTGACCCATCGTTAAAATTATAGCTGTAATACGAATAAATTACTCGAACACAAACGATTTCTCATTATCGTTAAACATAATTGCACAATGTGCGATTCTATTCTCGTCTCCTCAAAGAAACGTTTATATACGTCGGATAATATCGCATCGTCATTTCTCGATGTTTAATTAATGCGTCTGCATTCATCGCAACAACAACAAGATACTTTTAAACCGACTTGAAGAAGAAAAACCTAATCAATCTTCCCGCGCATACTTTACAAACGCAAACGAAGAACTTCAATTTCTCATTTTAATTGCATCCACTCAATTATCACTTCTACTTCGACAGACTCATAAAAATAACTAAAAATGAACAAAACTGACGTTCGTTGCTTCAGATCGATTGCATAAATCACGTATCGAAGAAACGGCAATTTTCTCTCAACGCTCTATTTGTCATCGCGAGTTCTCTCGATAAGAACGAGAATTATCGAAATTCCAAACGATCACAGAGCCGAAAACACATAATTCCGCGATTATCTTCGTGAATTCGCGCAAGCATCGAATATCATTTTCGCGATAACGAGAGGCGCGCTTGTAAGAATAGATAAGACATCCGGTGAGAGTCGATCGATGACCGATTCTCTCTTCCTTTTTCATCGTCTCCCTATCGTTCTACCTTTTTCCTTTCAAACGATTCAACAATTGTTACGTCATCCGTGAAATTACGTCTATCCGCTTCGAGAGCGGAACGTCCCGAGTTATTTTATCCTTTTTACGAATCACGTAACATCGCGATCTCGTAACGCGACACGCACGCCGATCTGTTCTCGAACACGCATGCTTTCTGCTCGGTTATCATTTATTGTTGCTATTACTATTGTTAGATGCAGGAATACCTTCGAGTGTTCTGCGATGATTTTGTCATCATGGAATTATTGGTGGGGAATTGTGCTTGATTGGTTTTGTATAATTTCAATTTGTGGACGATGCAGTTCAGATTTTAGGATGATAGGTGTTTTGTATTTGGAGTTAAGTGATGTAATTGTTTTGCTTAAGACATTTTGGTGGGTTTTGAAGCACTTTGGCTGTGATATATTAAAATCTAATTGGGAAAAATATGGGAAAGGTGATGAGGAGTTGAAGATGGGTTCAATCATTCGGAATTTCAGCCTTAAGTACATAACCATCATGGTTACTTAACACTGGAACTACCGGCGTTAAATCTATTGTAGTCTATCATATTAAATAAGTACTTTGAAAAAAGAGGAATCGAGAGGCGGAAAAGATGATCGATTCGGTGATTTATGTTCTTTGACATGGACGTAGAATATTTATTCTATGAGTTTTCTATAAACTTGGAGAATTTTTGGGAAAAAATTGTGTACCGGTTATTTTGACCGGTTGGTAGTTCTAGTGTTAATTTCAGGATTCAGAGGAGGAGGGGGAAGAGTTAACAGTTGGGAAATCTTATTTTCTTGGGGATGAGGGTGAAGGAATTTTTAATTGTCTAAGATTCTGTCGTCTGTCGAGCTTATATCTTTCTATATGAATTTTTTTCATGTTCATGTCGACGTCTATGATTATTTAACTAAGAAAATTATGTTGTATAAGAAAAATTGTACAGAACCTTGAAGTATGTATGTATTATTGAAGAATTCGAGACTTCCTTCGCTTATTTAAAATCATATCCCTTTTTCTTCCTATTGGCATTGAAAGAATAGCAATTATTCTCCATTTGCAGAATAAGTACTTCGTTGAGCTGTTTCCAACATTATCGTAAAACCAGGAACGAAGAAGTCAAAGTTTCAGGGATATAAATAGCCGATAGAAAAAATTCTAGAACGACAAACCATTTCTTCTTCCGTGCAGAAAATAGCTGGACGGAAAACATCATAATTAGCAAACGGAAATAAAAAACATTCAATAAATACGGAATTTCCTGTCAGCTAATAAATTTCCCACCCGGAATCACTTTCAACGCAAACTTTCATTCAAATAACCTTCTATTCCCCAATTAATCGCAAATAATCTTATATCTCCTGCTTTTATACATTTCAAGTTCCTCAAAACGATAAAGAAAAAAATAAAAATCCTATTACACCCTATAAAATTAAATCTGCTCTCAAATCATTCGAAAATAATCGAAAATCCACTATTCTTCATTTCTCCCCGCAAACTTCCAGCTCTCCTAAAAGGTCCAAGAATAAACAAAATTATAATTTCCTTTCATTTCGAAATTATTCGAAAGGAATCTCAAATCTACTGTTTTCAAATCTTTCAGCACGTTTTAAGCTCATCGAAACAACCCAAAAATTAAAATACCCATCCCATGAAAAATTCTCAGGATCAACAAACATAAAACACATTATACCATCGTTGCTCGATGATTCGTTCGAAAATGACAAGATCGTTCGTGCTAATGTGCTTATTACGTGGGCCTGTATACATTTCCAACGCGTAAGAACACGTAACAGTTAAGAAAATCAGCTTCGTCCCGGTCGGGAGCATTTCGTTGACTCTCGCATGCTGCTTCCGCGTGCTGCACGACACGTGCAGATCTAGGAAGCAATTCTGCAAGAATAGATCCAGGCCTCGCCGAGCGGAAAGTGGCTGGACGAGTAGGCGACCGTTTTGTCTCTCGTGCAATTATGTAAATTTTTTTTATGTAAGCCATGACACAAGGGAGATACATATTTTAACGATCTCTCGTACTCGCTTGGTTCGGCGAAGAGGAAAAAGTTGGGCACGGAGGCACGAAATGGACTTGTAGTTTTGATTGCAAGGATTTCTTTTAGTTGGGAACTTGTTTTTAAGATTATGTTAAGATATGCATTTATGTTGACTTTGGATTTATTTGGAGGCACTCTATTGCACCTCATAATTATTTCTGGTAATTTATTTTGCCGTGAAATGTGAAAATAATTTTAGAATAAATATCTGGGGCTGGGTCGTCTACTGTGGGGTAGAAGTTTTTTTGTATGAATGTAATTTTTCAATTGGAATGGTCATTTTAAATAATACTTACTGTTTTAGGCGTGCTCCGGATTAATTATGCTGCGCATTATTTTTGGGAGAATTTATATTCTGTTTGGATTTATTTCGAGGGACTCTATTGCACTTTACAATTATCCTACTAATTTATTTTGCTGTGAAATGTGAAAATAATTGTACAAAAAGTAGCTGGGATTGAACCAGCTGCAATTAGCAAATATACATTTTTTTAATTGCTATCATCATTTTTCTTAGGATCGAACGTTTTTAGGAGTGTTCTGAACCATCGAAATTGTTTCAATTGAGAGTGTATGAAGTTCACAGTAAATTTAACAATTAAGGAGACCTGCAAATTTTGACAACATTTCAGATTGTAAAACTAAAATGTTAACTCAGACTCAGCGAATTGTCTAACAATTGTCAAAGAGCAAACCCTCCTGTGATCTGCGTCGACTGAACGACGATCGAGAAATTAATCATACGTTCGATTACAATTATATGAAACAAAAACGTCCGATTAGAACGGCAAATCGAATCAGGTCGAATCGAAAGTATCCGGCCGTTACTTGCTCTCTATCCTTGAATCATTGATTATCGCAAAATTGTGATGCATAATTACCTGTATGCCCACATGGTTTTCGAGTCATTGCACGCTCGCAGCTGCAACGTTACGCAGAACTTATCGTTGCACGTTGACCTGCGTCTATGACACGAATGCAAAAATAATTACGGGAGAAAAAGATCGTAGTTGTAACAATTCGCACTGATTCATCGGTTCTTTTTTTCCAGCCACCTCCTGTCTTTCGCAACGCGATTGCGCTCATGAATGGAATAATCGATATTCTCTGTTATTGAGCAGAATAGAAAGTGATCGATGGAGAATCCTTTAATTTTGGGAATTCCAAAAAGA
Source organism: Cerceris ruficornis (assembly GCA_963989415.1). Classification (NCBI taxonomy): domain Eukaryota; kingdom Metazoa; phylum Arthropoda; class Insecta; order Hymenoptera; family Crabronidae; genus Cerceris; species Cerceris ruficornis. The sequence continues at coordinate 22,282,846 of OZ022521.1, read as the reverse complement.
AATTAATCTCTCACGATGCCTGAACTTATTGTTCTTCAGGTCCAAGAGACACAGTAAGACATTGCTGAATGGAACAATCGATATTCTCTGTTATTGAGTAGAATAGGAAGTGATCGATGGAAAATTCTTTAATTTTGGGAATTCCAAAAAGAAATTAATCTTCCACGATGCCTGAATTTATTGCTCTTCAGTTCCAAGCGATGCGGTAACAAAATCGCATATCTGAATGAAACAATCACTTGATATATTCTAGTAGAATGGAGTCAATTGGAAACTGATCGATGGATAATTCTGAATTTTATAAATTCCATGAAAAACAACGTTATTTTGTTGCTGCACCAAAATTCCAGTTATCCAAACAATCCAATCTAGAAGACTTCAGACTGCACAACCCATAGTTTCCTCTTTTACGACCAATAAAAGCATTCCAAACGCGTTAATAATGCATTAGCTTAAACAAGTTTTACAACTGGATTTACTTAAAAATACAGCTCGTTCTCTGTGCAGTAGATTTCTTATGTCCGATTCAATTCCTCTCGCAGAATATTCAATACATTCTGACATTTCTCATCGGCATTCAACCAAAGTCACCGTTACATTTCTCTTTCAGGTAGCTGACAAATAAAAGATCTTCAGATCGTGCAATTTTCCCTCGTCACTTAAAATCTCTGTTGTCTCTTCGGTGGCCGAGTCGTTCGCGTGAACTGTGCAGTCATGGGGGCTGCGGTGGATGGTGAACCATAACCATTTGTCGGTCTCCCGTAAGTATTCGGTGGTGGCCCGTAAGAGGGTGTCGGATCCTTCGAGGACGCTCCCAGGATACCGGTTAAAGCACTTATCAAGGAGGATGTCACTTTCAGACCAGCATTTACGACTTCCTTTATGGACGAGCCGATCAGAGCGAATGGATTCACGCTGTTTGCCGGCACGGCGCTCTGAAATATGGAGAAACGTGTGTCAACTTCATAATTATGGGGTTCCACTCTAATTTAATTTCAGAAGAGCCACCAAAGAATATCGGTACTCGTCTTAGAAGAAATCGAACAGGTTCCCTTAAAATGAACTACTAATATCGTAGCATAGAAACTTAATTGAACGCGTGTAATTAAAAACAAATGATTAACTTTGTTAAATATATATAAATATAAAAACACAAAACTCATTAACATAAAATAACTCTAAAATAACGCTCACTCTCAGAAAAGCTCTCTCCACTCACTCTTTGTATTTCGCTCTCTCGACTCTCAGCTCAACTGCCACCCTTCTAAAATTCACACTTCCATCCACTAAACATTTATGCTACCCCTTGCATTCGTCATTCTCCAAATCACGCACTTTAAACATTCACTTTCGCTGGTATACAAATCATCGACACTCCCTAATTCTAAAAATTAATAGTATCTATTAATACAAAAATTCTGTTTCTACATAATGTTTTGTGAAGTATTTCTTTACTAGTAAGAATAGTTATGAATGCTGTGGAGGCGTAAGGAAGAAATTAACTTGTATTTCACCAGGCTGCGTTTAGCAGTGACACTGTCGGTTGGAGTGATAAGGGTGAATAAGGTGATCTTTTTAATTCTATTTTGGAACACTTGATATTTAAAATTTTAAACAGATAAAACAGGTAATAAATTCCTGGAGTAGGATATGGAGAACATTACTCACAGGACCGTAGCCACCGTATCCCCCATAACTTGTAGGTGCAACGGCAGAATCTTTGTGACCACTCAGACCAGCACTTGTACCTGCTATTAATCCCGTAACCACTGCTTTCACCAACGTTGATAAATCAATTCCCAAGTCGCCATTGACGAGGCCCTAAAACGCAGGATTATTCGATAACTCCAGACATCATATTTACTTCTATTCGATTAAATATACTTTAAAAAATATCTAGATAGAAGATACAATATTATCAGTAAAAATACAAAAATTGAAAAAATTTGAAAAAAGGATTGTAGGGTACTTATAGGAAAATGTAAGAACACGTACTTTGGTAAGACTAGAAGCCACCCCCGCAATTAAGTTGGAAGCTGGCGACATTTTCCCATATCCTGTTGGCTGAAATTGTAGAAAATATATTAGTATTCAAATTAGATCGAAGTAATTATCGTATTGTAACGATATTAATAAAATTACCTGACTCAAAGGACCAATTACAGCTTGAACAATCGAGCCTGAAGAGGAGCCACCTGCCTCAGGAGTCTGAAATTCGTGATAGCTTTGCGATCTTTAAAGCTAAGTTTATAACTGTGAAAATTTAAGGTGCAATTGGGTCTTACGTTGCTAAGTTGACGACTCAAGGGCCCGATTAAGGGACCGACGAGAGGTCCGATAAGGGGGGCGACGAGTTGAATGAGAGGCCCTAAAACAGCGCCGGAATCGCCCTGTCCGTCTTTACCCTGAAACAGTTCTCCTTATTTTCTTTTATTTTATTTTCACCCTCCGCGATTTTGCCGATTAACGAATTAATGCAATTATGAATATTGTGGGAATCCACTGCAGAACACATTTGCTTCTTTAATTTAAAAAAAAGAAGAAGATGTAAGTAGTAATGTTACAATTTAAATTTAAAATATAATCAATTACTATTTATCTGTAGTGCCTTAAATTTAAAATAATAGTTCTACTATTTTAATTTTAATTTGACTATCTAGTATATAGTGAAATGACTATTTCAATGTCAGAAATAACTCACTTCGATGATGTTCAGCAAAATGGGCACAAGAACTCCAGCTATGTCGACGCCCTCCTCGTAGTCATCGCCCTGAGAATAAAAAAATGATGTTTGGAATGTTCTATTTAGCAGTTTCTTGCGAAATTCAAAGAGAACACACCTCCGAGAGCCCCTCGAGAATCGGAATAGCAGCTTGGAGTAACTCGCTGATGTCCGTATCGGATTCTGGCTGCAGAAAGAGGCAAGAAATTAAAGAGAAAGTCTTCCATCGATTTTTCGAGGAAATTTTCGATATTCTTACGTCGCTGAGATCGTCGAGAATCGGCGCCACTAAAGGAAGTAAGTCGAGCAGTGCTTGAATCGAGCCGCCCATTTCTTCTTCGTCGTCGTCCTAAAAATTACTCGATTTTTATATAAACATAAAAAAAAATAAGTACTATTCTTTAGAATTCCATCGATCCTTTATTTTTCCAATTATTTGAGACATTGTTCAATTTTGGTACCATTAGATTCCTAACTTTAATTATAAGTAATTAAATATAGAATGATAAATAAAATACCAATGTTACCTTGATAAAAGGAAAAAATAATATCCCATTAATACAGGTTTGTCATTCATATTAATCTACTCGCTTAAAAGTTATATTATTATCAATATCGACAAAGAACCTATCAAAAAATATATTAAATAACATTACCTCGTTTCAAACGTAATCAGGAACTATCAAGTGACTCGAATAATCGTTAACATAAAATCGTACCTCTAATTCTTGCGCCTCTGATGTTCCATTTCGTTTTTCCTCTGGCGGTGGCTGCAACAAATCCGAGCAAACTTCGTTCCCATAACAAATCAGTGAGAAATAAAAATAACAAAGCACACTCAAGAAAAACGCAACGACAAAAAGTCAGACTTCCCGCGAAACAAAACCCACTTAGCAGCAACGATCGCAAAAATCGCAGTCGCACTTCCCCGATAATTTTTCATGCTTTGCTAAGCATCGAAGGAATTATTATTCCTCTCCTACTGACACACATAACCGCACGCACTTCCATTACGTAACATCTCCTGTCAGCCCGGCGAAAAAGGAAGTAGAAAGGACGATCGAAAGAGAAACAGACATTTCCCGTAGATTCACGCTTGAGCAACGATCACCGAACGATCATCTCCGATTCCGAGTGTGGCATGCATAATCGATCAGACAAGATCATAGATGATGTCGACGACCCCTAAATTCGCCGTGCAAAACAACAACGAATTTCGCTTTCTCGAGATCCATCCAATTAGCATCTATCCCTGCAGCTATACTAAATATATAAGCGCAAGCTTCACAATTCTTTCTTCAAAATTCTCCGTTACGCCACCGGCTGTTTCTACACGTCCTTCCATGTCATATTTATCATTAAAAATCCAATCGAGTGAAACTTTCTTGGAAATCTAAATTTCGATCGACCCGAATTCACGAACGGCCATAATCATTTCGCATGGTCGACATTAAAGACCGAGCACCGTCAACGACTCGGAGTCGTCGTAGCATCGAATCTGTTACTTTCACCGTGTTGTTCCTCTCGAAACTTACCTTCAGATTTGTGAGATCAACCTGTTGCTGACTGGTGCCTTTGAACGACTTAATTGGAGAGGCGTTTATTCCTGCGGTGCTGTTCCTTCGAATTATACCCAACATCCTCAGCAATTCACCAAGAGTCGATGACTGTCTCTTCCTGGTTTTCTCCTTCCTCGAGCGTTGCTTCTTCGGACTCTCCTTCTTCCTATCATCCTCTTTCTTCTTTTCATCCCTCTGTACAGCTTCATCGAACAATTCTCTCTCTCCGTCATCCACGTCGTCGAAGACAACGTTGATCCGTCCGGACTCATTGGCAAGAGTGTAATTCTTTTCGAAGTAAGGAGGGAATTCATCCGGAGGATCTCTAGGAGGGACGAAGGAATATCTATCCTTCTCTGTCGTAGTCTCGAACACTTCTTCTCTCGTGATGGTAATCACCGCCTCGAATGGAAGGGTTAAAATCGGCTTAACACCGTTCGAAACGTTTCCCCGTGTTGTTTGTTCGTTGCTCTTAATTCTTGACGATCTCGCCGGGTTTTCGATCTTCCTTGAACCGTAACGATTACCGGAGAAGGGAATTTCGAGGTTGCCGGATGTGTTTCTCTCCACCCCGTCGAAGAAATATCTCGTTGCGTAGAGATCGTTGGAGAAATTTAAGTTATCCAAGGTCCTCGCTGGAAGGGGAAGGTACATTCCTGACGGGGGTGCTGTTATGACGTTTGTATTTCGAAAGACGTCGTCGTCGGTAGCGTCGAAGGTCGGCCTTGTACCGAAATCGGGATACTGAGGAAGGAATTGCTGTTGATCGTCCCTCGTTCGAAGGGAATTAGCTAATTGGAAAGGAGTTTTCTTGAAGTCCTGCTGATGAATCTGTGAGCTCGGATGATCGAAGTTTCCGATAGAGGTGAAAGGGTTGCCGTTGGTTTCTTTGATTCTGGAGAAATGTCCTGGGAAATCCTGCGAGCTTTTAATCTCCTTGGCGATGGTCTTCGATGGTACGGGATTTTCTTTGATGGTTTGCTTCTGTCTCGTTGAGTTTGGCAAGAGTTTCGTGGAGTTTTTGATACTCTCGAGCTTCGACGGAGGATCTTTCACGGACGTTAAGGTGATATTGATCTTGGAAGCCATCAGACCCATCACGTATCTTGCCCATGCGACTAAATCCTCTTTTGTCGCGATCTTCAGGGGTAACTGAATCTCCAGGACCCTCGGCACCGTAGAAAATCCATTTCTTGCAGTGCCTGAAACCTCTTGGGGAGACCGTTTCGATGGAGGTAATGGTAACGAGATTGCAAGGTCTGACATTAGGAGGACGAAGAAGAAATAAGACCTCCAGGGTATCCTTGGATGAAAGAGAATCATTTTTGAGGTGTACTTTATCCAGAATTCGAAGAAATTCTTTCAGAAGTTATAACTCGACGAGGATCGCTTCTTGCTTCGATGAATTCCTTCTCGATTGTTTAACTGAATTTAACATCAAGTTCCCTCGGTCGATTGTCATTTCAGCTAATTGTATTTTATGCTAATTCATTCGATCAATTCGAGGATTATTCCAATTTCAATGGTGGTCATTCAAAATTCACTGTTTTCATTCACATGACTTTATAGAACTTTAACATATCACAGGAAACCTTTCACAGGAAGTGAATTAAGTTTCTAAGATTTGAAGAAATTGTAGGCACCCTTTCACTTTATATGCAGCTTCAAATATCGACTTGACAATAGGAAAAATTCGCGAACGTAGAACTCGAGTTTAGAGGAACAACTGAGAAACCCCATGAAAAAATGGTTGCTTTATAGTCGACGGTTAATCAGTGGTCCGAGTCTTTCCTGATCGTGGAAGCATGCACTTTTCCATGCACCGACCACCCCGGTCCAACTACGTATTGGCATATATCTAATGATACCTTGCAGTCGTTCGTAAGTGAATGCATTCACTTCCGTTGTTGCGTCTGTCCACCGTTCGAGGGTTGCAATTTTCTAACAGAAGGGATAACATTGTTTCCGCGCGTCGACAGGCCTCCTTTCGTAAGAAAACGACGGGTTCATCTTGAAATTACGACACGGAAAACGCACTGTGCATTCTGCTTCGACAATGCAGTAGAAATTTTATTATTATTTTTTTTCCCCAATTTCTATTTTGGTAGTATCGAAAAGTACGATAATTTTGTAATTAGATGTTCTTGGTGCCCTTTTGTGATTTTTTATACCACCGATAAAAATTAATAGTAAATTCTAATATAGTATTTCTAATAAAACTTTTTGTTGCAGCCGATTTTCTTTATAATATTTTTTCAAAGCTCGAAAAGTATCACAGTAAAGTAGAAAATAATATTCGCCAACTAAAAGTCAGCGAGCTTCGTCAAAAAATCGGAAGTAAATATCGCAATTGGAGCAATTACTCGCCAATTACAGCCCTGATCTTAAACTTGAAATTCCAAGACGATAATAACATTCAACACCATTCAAGATCGTGCTGAACGATCGCTCATATCTGCGAGATTGGCTCGAAGCAATGACGCATAGAATGTTCGCCCCCGCTATTGAAAGTTTCTACGCTAATTTCCTATCGCTCGTTATTCTTGCCAGCTATCGGCACCTCTATCTTCCACTTCGTCGGTTAAACGAGTTTCCTGTCTCTACTGTTTTCTGTAAGCGAACGATTAACCAAAAGGGTGTAAAAATAACCGACGCTTCGTCTAACGGCCGTTTCTTTGGGCTTAATGGACGTTTTTTTTAGATGTTGGAGGATAAAAATTACGAGCTCATAAAGCGTAAAAATGGTGGAGCAACAACGGCTGTAATAAAGCTATTAGCTGAATCGTGAGTTGAACTAATGTTTCGCGAGGAAAGGCGAAAGAAGGTTACTCGACTCTGAGGCAGTTAATGTTACGCAGGAAGTACGTCTTTGAGGAATTCCCAGCAGTTGGAAGTTTCTTCCTGTGTTTCTTTCTTTGTTTTTTCGGCTGTACTAAGCGCAATTTTAACATTAGATCTGCAAAGTAACCCGAAACCACTAATTGTGAACTCTTTTGGAAAACTGTGTATAGTTAGCGGGATTCTTCTGATTTTATATTTTTTTTTACCAAATATAGATTACTGAATCGAACAATTTTCTTATTTGCTTCGGTTCTTTTCCTTAAATATCTCTATTTTATTTTATTAAGATATCTACTCCAAATATTCTACAGTTCCACTATTAAATTCAGATACTTTTCGGGTCATTGATTAAAATTTACAACTTAAATACAACTCTGGTATTCCGATATCTAATAATATTCTCCCTCAATGACGCAAGACCCAAAGATCCGATCAAAAATATCGCCATCACTGTGTCAAACCAAAAACAAATTTAAAATCTCCATTCAAAACACCCACGTAGTACTCCATAAATCCATTCAAATTTCTTTTTATTGCCAAACCCAACATTCAAAATGTGCCATAAAAATCTCCAACTTCCTATGTACGAGCCTGCATCATCCGAAAGACATTCGCATTTTAAATGCAAACCTCGTCGCCACGTTCGCAACGTCAGCGCAAAAATACCTTTGAAATTTCGCCTTTTTTATATGGCCAGAATTGAGTCTCGTCAGAAGCCATTGATTACATTCCATCGGGAGAATCTAAGGTCGGCTCGTCTTCGAACAGGTTTCACAATCGCAGATCGAGTACGACGATCACCGTTAGATCGGTTTACTGACCAACCTTAAGCCAGTTTACATTGCCGGGCAAAGACGATTTACGGTAGAGATCCTTGCAAGGTCGACCGGACTGGATGGAGTCTCGATCGAAGTCGATTCAGTACGAGAAATTCGATGTAATCGCAATTTCATGCTGGCATTTTTTGTTTGCTGATGGCATACAAAATGACTTATTTTCCGATGACTCGAAAGTCATTTAAAACATTCTAAGCAAAATGATCAGAGCAGTTAAAGGTGAAAAGTACAAAAGAAAAGAAGCTACTTTCCGCGAGGTGATTTTTTTCAGTTTTAGATGATTCGATCATTTAGCTTGGGACCTACTATTTTAGATGGAATTTAAATATTTAATGATACTTTGTGGAAAAACTTCTGTGAGGTGGTGAATAATTTGAAGCTAGACCACTAATTACAATTAGGTGTACGAGCCTTTAATTTTGCACTTAACTCAACTGCCATTTTTCACTTTTGCAATTATTTATATCTAAACAAAACGCCTCTTCATACGTAAAGGCATTTTTTCTAACCCGTGAAAACGTATAAACATATATTTTTGTATTCTTTAAGAGATGAATCTCACAATTTCACGATGCAATTTTTAATTGAAGTTAGAGCGATTAATAATAATCTTGGGTTATTTCACGGAATAATTGAGCGTTATTAAAAGTGCAAATTGAAGACGATATAAAAAGGGGAAATAAGCGATATCAAAGATGAAAGTATCATCGCAACGGCAGTCGTTTGATCCTCGTTATACGCCGAGTAATTGCAAATTGTACGCTTAGAACGATGTTCCTGAAGCATCGACTTCTATTTCTGCATTTCACCGTTTCATCGATATTTCGCGCATATTATTAAGAATATATCTCGCGAATCTTTACGACTTTCCAGCGAATATTACCCATCGTTGTGCATTAGCATACGTTTATGTAATTATCCTACTGGCGCAAGGATTTCGTCCAGGTTTAATTGTGTCAAAGCGAGATCGGTAAGTGATGCAAAAGATCGCTGTTTTCTAGGTAAATATAGGCCTGTTACGTAACGACTCGTAGATTTTTTTACGAGCATGAGAAGATGGTAATTGCGGACATTTTTTTCTTATTACGAAAGGATTGTAAATGAGGGACATAATGCGACTGGTTAAAAATTCTGAATGATGTGTGATGCATGTGCTTCGGTACTTACTTCTACGATTGTGAAAAACTGCTGAAACGAGCTTCAAAAATCAGTTACCGTGTTTAATTGATTTTTCGTTAATGAAAATTGCCTGATACTCCATACAAATTTGTTAAAATTAGGTGTCTTAATTAATCGATGTTCCATAGGTAATATATTTCTAATTTGTTGTACAATTTTGCATCGGTGAATTTTCTCGAATGCTTCGAACCGATAAGATTTATTTTTTTTGAAAATTAGCTGTAACATTTAATCAATGAAGCTTATCTAAAACTTAACACAGATTCATTCAAAATCAGTTGTCGCAATTAGCCAGTAACCGCTTAATGATATTTATTTAATTCTTCGTAGCCTTGTTAATTTATCCTAAACCGATTACTTTCCTCGAATCCTCTTTCTTACGTCCTCACGTTTTTGCAATTAAACCTGCAATTTTGCGGACTCGCGAAAAGGAAATCTCAATGCAAGTTTCTAAAGCGTACGTCAAAGACATTCTCCCGATGACGAAACGATAATAGATCAAAACGAAACTTCCAAACGATTTCTTCGACTTCGGAAACTCGTTGCATTTATTACCAAAAAAAGAACGACGCAGGTATGAAAATTGGCAAGCTGCGAACGTAACGAACGTTCGACGAATCTGCTGTAAAAGTACGACAAAAAAAAACAGACGCAGGATCTCGTTTTATGGTTGCGGTAAGAAATTTCACGCGCTTCTTCGTACGTCATTCGTATGGAGCACCAAGAAACCGAATACCCTTTCACTTTTTCCCCTTTCGCGCGACATCGTGTTATGACATCCCACGAAATCACGCACAGTGGCATAATTAATTTTATTATACCGTAAATGATAATTACCAACAGTCAGGGAATTTTAATTCGCAGTTGAAACGAGAGCGACGTAACGTTCGTAAATTTTCACGTATCCCTGAATTCTACGTCCTCCAAATTCATTGCGGCGAAACAAAAAATATGAAGGTGGAAGACGAATAGAAATTTTCCAGTTTCCGTCTCTAATTCCGTCAATTATTAGACTTTATTTCATTTCTTGATTCATCGAATGAAATAATGGAGATTTGAAGAAAAGGGGAAGATATGGATGGACGTAGAATCGATGGGTTTTCTGCATATCAATTTTCAGTGAGTAATTTTCATTCTAAAAGAGGGGAAAAAATTATGTTGATTCTATATTTGCAAATATTAGCGATAGGGGATGATTATTTTCTAAATAACATTTGATGTCGACACTTTAATGCATTCAATTGTGTAAATTTCAAATGTTACAATGACATGTACGAAAAGAAATTGAATTGTCAAAAACAATTAAAATTTCGGTAAACAAATACGGTTACATCGTCAACGAAACTTCAAACTATCATTTTCCTTCCTCCGAACATATAAATTTTACAATATGCAATAAAAGGTGCGATAATAAATTTAGTCATTAACAATTGTTATTTCAGTGGCCAAATATGGCTACATCCTCGAGAAAAATTGAACCAAATACTTTTGTTTCTTTGATCGTATAAATGTCGCAATATTCCAGTGACATGTGCAAAGAAATAGAGTTATCAAAAACAAGTAAAATTTCAATCATTTTCCTTCCTCCAAGCATATCAATTTTACAATATCCAATAAAAGGTGCGATAATGAATTTAGTCATTAACAATTGCTACTTAAGCGACGAAATACGGTTACATCATCGAGAAAATTTCAACCGAATACTTTCGTTTCATCGATGGTATGAATTTCACAATGCCGCAATAAAAAGTGCGCAAATAAACTGACATATCCAAAACAACATCAACAATCAACGACCAAATACGGTCATACACCGCAAAATTTTCGTCCGACACTTTCGTTTCTGCGAACCCGTAAATTCCCGAATGCTACAATAAAACGTACGAAAATAAATCGCAGTGAAAGGATCGACACGTGCAGCCTGCATTAAATGGACACGGAAGCAATGAGAAAGAAGTACAAAGCGCATTATAACTGCGCCATGGTGTGAGTGACCTCGCGTCCTTCCAAGATCAGGCACCGTAGAACGACTTCTTGAAACGATCTATTAAAAGATAATCAACGGATAATTGATCGTTACACTTCGCGAATCTGTACGAGTAATCAACTATAAAGACAATGTTGCAGAAATATCTGCAACGATATCAACTCAAATTGCCCATTGACGTAGACAATACTCAGATCTCTGTGACGTCTTTGAGAATATAACTAATGGCTCTTAACGAGAGTGATAATTATTGTAGTGACTGATACTGAAAAAAATTATAGGATTAAAGCTATAAAACGGAAATTGTATAAATCGATGGTGGTGGAAGCAGAGGGAAAAACTGGTTGGCGCGGAATTCGCGAGAACTTGTTGGTGTGTTCGTCGGCTCTTAGTCAACGTCCACCTTTCATTCGCGAGAGGATTGTAACGTCGTGCGAACGTCTTTGACGCAAGCCTCGGACACGTGCCTTGAGATTTCCTATCTGGAGAAGTCAATTAAAAAGCGGTTTTAATTGCAAAATGAACAGTTGGAAGATATGGCAGAGTTTGGGGAAACTTGAGATTTTAGTTTGATGGCTTTGTACCTGATTGTTTTTATGTTAGCATTCTACGGCGATGGTTTTATAGAATTATGAAGAGGAATGTCTCGTTAATTATGGAATAATTATGAGATATTAACGAAGGAATGGCGATAATAGTGTCTCCGTCTGGCGATCGTCAACGAAAGCCGTAGAGTTAATCGAGGCCTCGGTTCTCCGGTTCTTCGAGTTGTTCATTGCTGTCGGTAAAATCGTCATCGACGATCGAAAGGATCGAAGGAACGAAAGAAAGTTGCTTTCGCTGGGTTTTCGAAAAAAACTGGTTTCGACGACTTTGGTTTTTCGATCGCATGTCGATTCGGGCAGCCAGTTTTCTTTTGACGCGCCAAGTTCTTTTCGCATCCAGTTTCTTATTTGGTTGTCCTGTTATCATTTCACCGAAAATTGAATTTAGAGTTCAGAAATATTTTGGAAAAAATGGACCAAAATTGACTGCAAGGAGGGAGCTGTATTCTCTCGTTTGCTATTTGCGACTTTAAAAGTCTATCCTCATTTTCTCGACGCTCTGCTTAGGAGTCCTTCAAGATTATAATGTAATATTCTATGTCTAGAATTAAGTTTATTAATTGCAAATAAAATTCCAAAATATATTAGACTTCCTAATGATCTTTACTACAGTACATAAACCCGCTCTTACTTTTTCTTCTTCTCCCTAAAAGAATCTCCACTTTTCTTTACTAAAATGACAAAGTCACGTTAAAGAAAAACCTCAATTTATACCGTCATATAAAATAATTCATTTAGAGACTCGCATAAATACGCTAAGAGCTGAAGGAAACAAAGAGATCCACAAAAGAAAATCGCATACAGCGAGATATTTAACAACGCACACGCGTATGCAATTCCCTGCAACGAGCAACGATCGGTTTCACTTTTACGCGACGCAATAAATAATGGCAAACCTCCTATCGTTCTGCAACAATCAGCAACTCGTCCCCATCAAAACGCGATTTTATTCTCAGTGTAAACACAAAAAAGATATTCTTCAAAGGAAAAATATTCGCACTAATACTGAATAGAACGTCTCCGTGAAATTTTAGCAAATTCGATGCACGAATTCTTGCTAATTTCACGCAAATCGTGCGATAGCAAGGTCAATAAAATTCGAGACACACTGACGATCCCCTATTTTCGCAATATCGTTGCCATTCGATCTGCGAATGTCCGATTTGAGGGTGCAATTAATTACGAGAACATTTGCAGATCTTAATGATTGCCCGGTGCACGGAGTAATAAATATTTGTTAACAAAAAGAAACATTAACGTCGAGAGATGTAAAAACTAGTTCGACAAGGCGTGCAGTAGTTTTAGCGGTTAATTGGTACTTCTGCTTTAATCAGCGATCTCATTGTGCTCGTTCTAATCTATCGTTTCGCGAGCAAACTAGCAAGAAATCCACCTGAAATCGAATGCAGAATCGATTTATATAACGCACGGTCATTGCTGGATTAAAAATGAATATACGTTGTTTTAAGCTAGCGCTACAATTTCAACATTCCGTTCGCACGTGTAGGAAGAAAACAGAGTTAAGCGCGAAGAAAATAGATTTAAACGCGGAGAAAATACAGCGAGTAACTATCGTCGCGTTTTTACGAAGCATTCTATAAATCTCAATTAACGTCTCCTGTTTATTTACACTGTTTCTGTCAACGAAAAAACGAAGGCTTTGCGAGATATAAATATAAGTGACCTTTTCATTTTTCCCTTTTTTTTCCGTTAATCTATCCGGCCTTTGATAATTAGTACTACACCCTTTTAAACGTTTTACTTCCTAACGCATTCTCAATTAGCGGCAGCCTTGTTTCGCATCGTCCGACGAGTTGTTTGTTACATCGACAATTATATGTACAAATGTCGATGAAGTAGCGTGATGTAATTCTTCCGTGACCAGGAAGACGAGGAGGAATGCCGAGGAAAAAAGAAGCGAAAAGAAGTTGCACGTTTTATTAGTGAGCTGCGCGATCTTTTAATCTTTCTTTCTTTCTTTCTCTCCTTCTAGCTTCTAATAAAACTTATGTAACTCTCCATTGACTTACTTTCCACGACGAGAAGAGGAGATCGCGCTGTGATATTCATTTTCATAGATTCGTTGCACGTGCCTTTATATAAATCCACCGGCGTAATGAAATTGCCAGGAAATGATGAACAAAAACCCTTTTTTATTTGTATTTTCTTGATTTAACTGCTGCGAATAGGGCCTACGATTTCAGGTGGGTTCTGAGAACACTGAAGCTATGATGTATTAAATGATGATTCAGAAAAAAAAACCCAGAGCTGAGGATTTGAGTTCCATTAATTACGAGTCGGAGTCTCTACCTCCATACAAACCGTAGCTCCCAAATCCTTTGTTCTGCAAATGAATTTTCGAGAACAATACACATTATCAAGCATTTCATTCAATTCTGCGCCACTTCTTCCATCCAGTTTGATTTGAATCTTCGGAATTCTCATTTCTTTCTTCTTCTGCATTTTCCAGCACCAACTCTTCTGATCGGTTACCGCAGAATCTTAAATTTTCTGAGATTTTCTATGATATCAATGATACATGCTATGAAATACATCAATCATTCCATTTTTAACAAATTGAATGCCATGGCGGTCACCGGTGACCGGCGCTCTTGAATTCAATGTTTCACATGACTTTGAAACTGCAATATTTACGGATTTTCTAATTCATTCAATATTTAAATACAGTAAAACCCTGTGTAACACGGTAATTCTACAATGCGACACAAAATTCGATCTACGTCCCTGTACAATGCGATCGAAAATCATTAAGTCAAATTCAAAATAAAACTGCAACTCTGATCACTTCTCTATTTTCGAATTAAAGAAAATTGAATAGACAATTATAAAAATGAAACATAACGCAGAATCTATCTTCCACGTTATATGAGATTTTACTGTATTGGCATGGAAATGGAAACGCCCTGCTGTGTGTCTTTAAGGTTTCTACTTCGTAAAGATGCGATTTTAATACAAAAACTTTTACTTCAATAAAAGTGATAGAACTAGCAAAACACCGGTGGCGTTCGACGTGTTAATCTTCTAAAAAGATCAGCCAGCCTTTTCAAATATTATAATCACACGCTTTTGTATTCGTACAACAGTTCCTGCCCGATTTCGATGCCGTGAATCATCGGTGAATGTTCCTGTTCCCGTGGACCGGTCCCAGGGACAAAGTCGTGTCACGTGACACTTTCTCCAGGATCCTTTTCCGGTACCTGAGTGCTCCATTGAGAGGAGAGGGATCCCACGAAGACGCAAGAAGAAAGAGTGATTGCGAAACACGTATTTTGGCAGGGCGATTAAATTTGGCTCGAAGTTACGAAAGATCGTCGAGTGCCTTTCAACGGGAATTGGATGTATTTTTTTATTTCTCTGCTTTGCTTCAATTTAAAGTTTTCCTTTCCGCTCTTCGAAGTCTCTGTTAAGTAGCGCGATTAACGTGGTATTTGTTGAAAAATGAAATGGTAATTATTATCACGGCGGTGTGAATTTGTTGATAGGTGATTTTGCTACTTTGACAAGTTGTTGGACGAGTTGCTTTGAAAAGTAGAAGACTGCGATAAAGTTATAACATTGATATTTTTATAATTACTCTGCAATTAAAATTATTATTATTCTTTGAGTGTACTTTATCATGGAATAATAATGTAGCATAGGAAGTTTTTGGAACTTTGCGATTTGCACCGTTGATCTTGAATATGAGAGTTCGTTTATATTTTGCGTTTATTTCCGCGTCAAGTAGCAAGTTCCATTTGGAAAGTTCGATTGTGGAAGATAATAAAATAAATTTATACGTTTATGACTGTCTTAATTATGTCTTAATTATACTTTCCTGCGGTTCAAACTGATATTTTTCCTCGGATGTACTTTATTACCGTAACATCGCGTGGAGGGACATGAATGAAGACACTCTGATTCAATGCAAATGAAGAGGAATTTTGAGAATACAGAGTGGATTATGAAATACGAGCTATTAATCCTTATTACGTAATAAAAGACGAGTTTCCGTCGAAGTACGCTACCCCATTTTGTAATGTTTCACTCGCCGAAAACGGATTACGTTACGAAGACTCGTCAAATTATGCATTTTCGATGTTAAGGATAATAAAGAATTTCGTGAATTATTAAATCCTCTTGACCCGCATATCCACGATGATCTTCTCGTTACAAACGTTGACCTTTCGCAGTTTAATGTGACTCTCGTGTCCGTAGCAGATTAATTTAACCGACCGAAAACGTTCAGAGGAAACGGATTTCACCTTCCTGCATAATTTATTCAACGTCCCATTAAGCGTTTTATTATGCGCCTTTATTAATATTAATCCGACATTCTTTATGCGCCGAAAGTACTATCCGACGAGCTCGTTCGAGAATTTAAATATAAAATTTAGACATTTTCAGTGTTCGACGTTTCGAGAAAGAGCTATTGCCTGTACGTGACGCTCCTCTTTTCACTGACGACTTTTGTGACGGTGTTCCATTAGAAGACGAGCAGAAGAGACGACTTTGAAGTCCACATTGATTCTAAATCGCAAAATTAACGTAGAAATAATTATACGTAGAAATATTATAATTTAACACTAACAAGGAAACGTCCAGAGGCGGGAATCACCGATTTTTATTAAACTCAAGAATAATGTAGTTGCGATAAAAATATTTTATACCTATTTTTTCATCGGCAATCGAATAAGGGATGAAAACTGCCCCTAACGTTGGGATTTTAGAGTTTATTGCGGTGATTATCTTGTAAACTATTAAAGATAGAGTAAAGTTATTTAATACATTCAAACATATCGAATTAAGCGCCAAATAACTCTGCCATTAACCCAAATCCAAAAGAGAAAGATAAATAAAAAATGCAATCTAAAAATCATAAAGAGACATAACGAAGTAGAACGCATAAATATTCAAGGACTTTTTGCATCGATCGGTGACACTTTCGAGTCGAAATACTAGTGCAGAAATAATTTTGCAGAGTAATCGCCCCGGCGAATTCTCGATTACCATACAATGGAGATTATCGTGTCGGTTTAGCAATGGCGCATTAAAATCTAAGTCGAAAGTGGCCCCAATATAGAGAAATACAAGCAAAACGGAAAAAAAAGTGACTCAATCCGGCGTTTTGTAAGAATAAATCAACGAAAAACCTTGGCCTCCTCGTAAGCGACGATCGGAATGGCAACGAGAGACCCTTATATTTCATTACCCTTTCACGTTAGACATTGCAACTCGTATTCTTTCGGCAATGCTTTGTCGAAGGAGCATCATAAATCTCGACGGATTGAGCAAAAATCCTGTAGGGGATTTCGAGCTGTTGGAAAATCTGTTTCGATAGTTGAGAGACTAATAAAGCGATTTCCCGAGAAAACAGTGCAGCGTGGTAAGGTTAATAGTTGCATCAACGTTTCACTTATCTCCCGATCTTTTCCCAGATTCGCGATTACGGTTTTCACGAGTACAAAGATGCTTGTTCTTCTTGATGAGTCGACTAATTTACGCGTTTAAAGTTTCACCATTCGCAATTTGTTCGGCGATGAGGGAAACAAAGAATTCATTTTGTAGACTAAACGAAAAGTGTAGATATTAAAGAATAAAGATTCTAAGAAATATCTAAAGAGATCATTGATTTGACTTCATGAAGAGATAACAGATACACCTATCGAAGAATAAAAGTTTGAAAAAATATATAAATATTTATATCTTCAACTAATTTCAGAGTTTGAGTACCCAAGAATTATGTTACTTTATGGACTTTCTTTCACCAACGGATACAAATATCAAAACATACAAGTTTCAAGAGATAATATAAATGCATACATCTTTAAAGGAACTCCTATAAAGTCATGAATAAAGCCAATCATCCAAAGAAACGAACTTTTTCATCGCAAAGGGAAACACAGCTCGATAGAAATTAAACCGTAATAAACTAAATATGCACACTCGAACTATAATTACCCTGAAGAAAAACGGTGAAAAAAGGATCAAGCTAATGTGTTAAAAACGTTCATTCCAGCCCAACAGGATCCGTCATTTTTTTCTCCTTCAGCGTCACGTGTCACCGCTTCGTAACACCTGTGATTTCTCGCGGAGAACACGAGCAAAAAGAAAAAGAAAAATCTATCTACATCGGTGGCGTCTAGTCGGACTCATTGCGATATCGTATCGCGACTCTCTCGATCTTCGTTTATTTCGAGCGGCTCGATTTCCTCGGGTAAACCGGTAACGGAACAACCGGAGAGTTAGCCCGATCTTTCGTTTTCACGTTGCTCGCCATTCGACGTTACGTGGCGTATGAAGTTACGCGAACATCGGTGTTGCTGCTTGTATTATGATGTCTCTGTCTTCCTGCTGGTCGATGGCTGCTTTTACGATAAATAATCGAACACGTTTCCTCGTTACGTTCGGTGTAACGGATTATATAAACGATCGGTAGCTGGTAATCGGGGTTCGCGAGAATTACGGTGGAGTTTGGGGAAGATTCTGGGTGTTTAGGAATTTGAATTGCAGGTTTTAGGATGAGAAGACGACTTGAATTCGTATTTGTCAGTGTATCGAGATTTTTCAAACGTAGTGGACGGTAATCGTGGAGTTTGGAGGAGAATTTGATTGTCAGGGAATCTGATTTAAAGAATTGTGAATTGCTATTATATAGGAAATCCCATGAACTCTCACATTGATGTGTATTCTAATGTAATAAGTCTGCATACGAAGTCCTATTCTACTGACATCAGTTGTTCGTTTTAACCCTTGCAACACTACTGGGATATTTTATATCCCAAACATTATCATATAATTTTCTTGTTATTATTGTACAATTTATTTCCATATGTTATTTTGTTTATATGACAATATTTACTGCAAAATATCCCAGCAGTAACATACTCCTAGGATCTATGCTATCCCAGCTGAAAATCTGAAAACCCCTGAAATAAAAAAAAATATATTTCATTCTCAGTCGTATTTTTATTCCATTTCCTGTGTCCAAAATATACACTGCTAAAAATTAGTCATTTTCTGAAGAAATAAAATTCAGTGTTGAAAGGGTTAAAGGAGATTCTGGGTGTTTACGAATTTCAGTTTTCAGGATGAGAATGTGACTTGGATTCGTATTACAATAAATTCTCATTTATTGATTCGTATCGAGATTTTTCGAAAGTAGTAGCTGGTAATTGCAAAATTGGGGGAGCAATTTGTGTATCAGCGAATCTGAATTTGAGAATTGCGGGCTTCTACTATTTAGGAACATCATCGAGAAGATCTGACGTTTAGGTTATCCTGATGTATTAAGTCTGTATAAAAAGTCCTATTCTACTGATATCAGTTATTCAGTGGTGTAATAGAATGGTTTCTAAAGATTCTCAGATGCTTCGTTCTGTCTGCAGGTGTTTACAGTCTTACTAGTAGATTATGGTACCCCATGGAGCATATCTCACATTGAAGACAAACTCTGTTTACAAACTTCCGTTCGATTGAACAATCTCATTCAGAGACAATGTAGAATCATTTCTGAGGAGCTCGAATCCTTTATATTAATTACAGGTGTTTACGTTGTGACAGGTTTGAAAAATACTCCATCAGTCATTCACCCGCGTCTTTTCTCATTATTCCAAAGTCACAGTAGCCTTTCAAAGTATTACCTTCATTCACAGTGACACTTTGCGTACAATAAAAGCAATTCACCTTCCTTTTCATTGACTAAACTGTAATCATCCATCTCTATAATTACACCTGGATACTTTTATGAATACTTTTGCAACTCCAACTTCCTATTTCCTATTCGCGTAGCTTAGATCGAGCGCCTAACGAAACGTTCGACAACGCCAAAAATTCGTTCCAGTTACGGGTTAAATGGAGTACAATAAAAAGTTCCGAGCCGAAAGGACGGTTCCCCGTTTGGCACACGAAAGAACGAGGAGTAAGAAGATAATTAAAGGCGCGTGGAATGTGCCTGTGAAAGATTATCCGTCCGCAGGATCGATGAAAGCGGAATTAAATCGCGCATGAAAGTAGAGGTTGCGTAACGTTGAAAGTTCTTCCGAGAATATTTTTGACAAAACTGCAGCGAGTCGGGAGGCGTTTCTCGGTGCGTCGTAGTTTTGTATTTCTATTTCAAATGCTATGGTAGCTTTGCGTAGAATCAACGGTTCCAGGTGGGTTCGTAATCACTGAGGCTATCATACATTAAATAATTTATAAACAATTTGAACTCGGGCCCACAAACAAAATAAATGTTGTCAGTGTTCCAATTGCTCCTTGCTATTATCATCTCTGAAACTATGTGATCGTTTTGCACGTATGATCAAACTTTCATTATAAATAGCTAAGAAACTATCGAATGCCTGACTCCGTGATAACTATTCATAATTAGAAAGACCTACTCTACGACTATGCAAAGTTTGAATTAAATTGGTATGTGAAAATTGTTGCAGTCTCTGTGGTAATAGGAAATCCGACCACTATTGGAGCTCCACAACGTTAAGGTCATTTCACCTAGAAGCTGCCTCTAAATAGATCGGTCCTTGATAACTTTCGGTCTCCGATATATTAATTAACCATTTAAGATAAATCTGCCGGAGCTGATGGCTGTTGCGGCTTCACAGGGAGCCGTTGAACCGAGAATTTCATTCGATTTATCGTGACCGAGGTCTTTGCCTACTTGAGTGAGTACCGATTGCGTCACTGGTGTGGAATAATGTAATAGTTACTCGTCTCCATGATTTCTATCGTGTTTCTGGACAATTGACGAGCGGAAACGTCAAAATTGAAAGAAACGGACAGCCAGAGATACCTAATCACCAATCTAATGGGGAAACGAGAAGAAGATAAAATATGGATAGATCGAGAGACACAGAAAATAAGAAAGGGTTAAGGGAAACTCTAAAAGCAGACACAGAGTGAAGGGCACAGGAATCGAGAGTAAAAATATGGGCAAAAAACCTGGAGGAAAGATGAACTGGAGCGAAAGAAGTGAAGGCAAGGACCTGAGATGCGTAGATGCGGAAAGCAAAGGAAGCCGAGGGGTTAAATCCACCGCAGATCAGACGAATTGATAAATGAAATAAATTAGCAGAAAGGCAGAAGAATAAATGGACCTACGTGCAAATGATTGAAAAAAGGTAAAAATCAGAGGTTGGTAAATACAGGGACACGGGAAAATTGAAGACAGACAAAGTGATAGGGATACTTTGAAAGACGAGCTAAACACTTCGTGCTCGTTCCAACCTGAAATTAGACGCTGTTGACAGATGCGACATGGAAAACCGACGGAGAACAGTGATCACGATGTTTCTCGAATATCTTCAACACGCAATGCCGTGATTTCGCAAGCTTCGTTATTCGTGCGAATTACGTGTTTCGCTTGCGCGATTTGAACCGATGATTCACCTTCCTTTAGCTCCTTTATTACGTTACAAATCTCAAATGCCGAGGGTTCGAATTAAGTCGTCCGGAAGAAGTGTTTCAAGGACTGCCTTTCAACCCCCCTGCGTGAAACTTCTCCGTTGTAAAAAAAACTTCCTTTTCCATTGAATATTCAAACGACTCTAGATTGACTAACTGTACGTTTTACAAATAAAGAAAACGAAAAAAATTAGAAGCAATTAGAAGAATTGGAAAATATTAAATGTACGTTTTATTTACGCCACTTCACAGATAAATTGCTTTCGTAGAAGCGATGAAATTTCAGTAGAAATTGAAATGAAATGAAAATGCATATCATGCGAGCAAAGTGATTCGTAAATTGCACTTACATCCCACGTTTATGACAACTAATTATTAATTCAACACTCTGCGAATTCCTTATTTGCAAAGTGCAAGGCAAGAGGGAACTTTGTCTAGATTGCTTATTTTTTCTAAATATATTATATACTATAAAATATAATTAACGTAAAAATCATCTGGTGATATAAAGTCCTATTGAAAATGGAGTAATTCGCAAAATTGCACTTGCAACCGTATACTTACAACTAATTATTACTCAACCGTTTCATAATCAAACAATATACCAATCTGCCATCTCCATTTATTTTTATTGTCGATGCACTTTTTCGATCGTAACACTTTTCCACCTGTAATTAACACCGGGCAGAAGATAGACGAATTAACCTCATTATCGGACATTAATTAAGTGTAATCTTTCCTAGTGCGTAATACCTTAACGAGGACACTTTACACGGTTACATCGGAGTCATTGTTACATCACGAGTTCATCGATGAAGAAGAAACCGGCGTAAATGGACCTCGTATTGCCCTTTGAACTTTACAGTCTGATTGTGCAAAAATAATTAACGCTCTATTCAGAAATGACTATTTAACTCTCCGCGTAAATAGTGTATCCCCACTTCTCCTACCGTTTATGAAAATTCAAAGGAAGCTGTCGCAACGGAGGAAAAATAATTCTTTTTCCCCCAACCCTGGTTTCATTTTATTTAAGTATGTAAATTAGCGATAATTAGAAAGACCGGCAGTAGCGGAGCAAAGGTGAATTGCAAAATGAAAAATCGTGCCGTTCGATCGGACCGATCGGTTCGGTTGATCTCGGGATCGGACGTTATTGGGAAACGCGGTGACAGGTGAGGCATACTTGAAATTTAGCATCGCTAACGCAACATTCACTTTCGAGAGTTACTAAATTTTTGGCAGCAAGGCGACGAATAATCGACGTCCGGAGGATAATGTTTCTCGCGCTCAATGGAACGTGACGATTCTTTTTTTTTTTTTCCTTCGGCTTGCAATTAGCCACGCGTGCTATGTGTCCAGCGCTATTATTCGCTTTTATTATATTGTCTTTATCCTTGTACTATGTTCCGCGGAAATACAGAAGGTGGACATTGATGTGACATGATCGAATAAATTATAATTCCTATCTAAAGTCTACCAATTCTAACTAAATTCTACCTAAACTCAAACCTCGTTAACCCAATGTCTCTGTTTGCCCTGATATTTGTGCTAAATTGAAATCTACTCTTAGTACAAGTCTTATGTTCTAATATTAGGACACTTTTGCTTCATCTTCTGTTACAGAATCCGAAGAATTTGCGGTTCAAAGTTATCTATAATATAAGAAAAGTACTTGTGTTATTCTAAAATAAAGCGATCTCCAGAAATTTAATATAAATCTGGAAAACTCACCGTTAAATAATCATCTTCACATGGACCACGATATGATGTCTTATCTCTGGAATAATAATTTTTAAAAACTGTTACCCTTTCGATCTATCGTCACTGGTGTTGCAATTGCCAATTGTGCTTTGCAAGATCAAATTGCCCGCTTAATATTTGCAAATCGGGAAGACTTTACGTGTTGAGCAGCCGGAGCATAATGTATTATCGCCTGAAGGGGTAAAAATAGCGAGATGTAACCAGCGGAATTTTCACCGGCTAAAAGGCACGTAAGAAGGTCGGTGAAACAGAGAACGAAACAGAAATCTTTTCCAGAGAAAGCACGTCCAACGTGTTAGCGAGATAAATCCGCGATTTGCGCGGCCATTCGTCGCGGGCTCGTTACGTGTTACGAATAATTAACGACGGACGGTCGTTCTTTTAACGGATTTCCCGTATAACATGCGCTCAATTAACGTTTACGTCTCTTTCTTTCTTTATTTCTCTTCGAGGAGGCATTGCATATATTACGTCGCAACCTGAGCGATAACTGAGATAATGGTGTTTTCTCTTTGGCGTTCTCTCGCTTCTGATATTAATCCCTCGCGATTTTTTTGACGATTACGGATACGCTAATTGAGCATTGTATTGGAGAAATTGGATCAGTTCGCTTGTATTGTATACTTTTAAGTAGAATTGATGACATGAAAATGGCTGGATAATGAATGCTTTGGATTTTCCAACTTGCGAGGTTTCAACTTTTCAGTTTTTTAATTCGGGAGTCTATTAACGTTTGTGGTTTCTAATTTGTGGGATTTCAACTTGTCAATTTACGAATTTGCGAGTTTTTAGTTATAAAGGTTCCCCTGAAGGGCGAAGGGTTGATGGAAGGCAGTATTTCAAAATCGAAACGCACTCATCGAAGTTCGTCGATGGAATGATCAACTCGCTCCGCTGGCGCCATTTGTTTATATACTTTCGTCGGCTCCCTTTATACGCAAAAGAAGGGGAAAATGGCGAGCAGTGGCGAATACGAAAATGAAATAAAGAACAACATCCCCTTGGCGATCTATATTTCAGAATATTACTTCCGGTGGTATGGTGACAGAACTTTAAATCAACCTGATATGGATTTTTTTCATCTTTTACGCCAACAGTTTGATAAATGTTGAGCATAATTTAATAAACGATGTCGCGTTATTCAAGATTATTTCTTCAATTTACTCTCAATTAATCGAACCTAATTCGATAGTATTCTCTAAAATATTCTCACTTATCTCCATTTACAAACATCGAATGACATTTCCTTCAAGAAAATCCATCAAAATTTCCAATACCAAATTCGTCTACATCGATTATCACAAAAGCCTACTCTCTCAATCATAAACTATGAAAGGCCCCATAAAACTCGCTCTACTTCCACGTTCATCAATCCTTCGACAAAAACTCGCCGCCCGAAACGAAATTTCTCTCTGAATAAAAAAGGAAAAAAAACATCCTTCAAAATTTCTACCTCCAAACAAACCCCAATCACCGTACGACATCCTCAAATTTCTTCCCCCCTAAAAAACGAAAGTACCCGGTAAATTCCCGTGCCGCTCAAATTTCCTTTTAATCGTCCCATTAACATACTCTTAATTACCGGGCTTAATTGCCAATAATCGTGTAAAAACGAGGACACAGAGGATCGCAACGACCGCGGCGCTTCCGTTAATCCTGGCGGATCGCGTGGATCTCCTTCCCATCCGGTCCCCGGTGGCGACTCTCGATCGCGCTCGATCCCTTCTTCAGGATCTCCGTTCGGAGAGGAGAGAAAGAGAAGCAGAGAGGAGACAGAGTCTTAACTGCAGTGTGGAGGTGGTGCCAGGCCCCTCCTTCTAATAAAAGCCGCTCACTAAGCTCCGTTACACGGACAGTCAACAGAAAAGCCGAAGAGAGCAAGCAGCAGGAGCTGTCGAGAGCTCCTTTTAAAACGTTTGGGTCCTCGTTGTTCTTAAAACGAAAAAAATAAAACAAACAAACAAACACAAAACGCACCGAGTTTCGGGAAGTTCTTAAAACCGTGTGTAGACGTGCGGTGAGTTTTCACGGATTCTCTATTGTCGCTAGACACCCGTGTACTTCCGGTTACAGTGATTAGGACGAGATAATTGACGGATAAGAAAGTAGACACGTGAGACGGATAGGTGATAAGTGAGGAGAAAACTTCGAGGTATCGGTAATGGTGGTATTTTAACGGTATTCCAAAGACGTTCGAATCGTTCGAGTTTGGTTTTTTCCTCGCGATGACGATTCGTCGGACGGTTTCGTGATCTTTGTTCGACTGCGTAGATTCAGGAATTTTCGATCTTGTCGCTGGGAGTTTTGGAGGAGTGCCCCGACCGGTAATTTCCGTAGAGTTCGGTTTTATGATGAATCGTGGGAGATCGAGAGGAGAGTGATGAAGAAGAAACCGAGTGAAAATCCTCGTGAAGTGTTTCTCGATGGAACGACCAGCTCGAGGAGAAAATTGAAACTCGCTGTCCGGCCAACTCTCGTTCGCTTGGCTATGCGCTATGGGGAAAATCAGTCGCTCGATGAGACGTGCCGTTTAGAAAACATTCGTGACGTTACATGGTGTAGGACACACGTGTTTCTATTGACTTTTACGTTTGTATTCGTCGAGCTGCCAAAATTTGCAAACTTTCTCGAAATAATGTAACATTGCAAGCATACATCTTCGTTTCAAACATCAGCATTCTTTTTTCATAATTTTTTCGTCGAGCAAAATAGACGATATTTTCATAGTTTTGACAAATATTGTAAATTCTGTAAATATGGAATTTGAGATTGCGGTTTTACGGAGAATTTTGAAAGAAACGAATTTCTTGACGCGAATACTAGACTTTCATTCGGAGATTTATCGCGCGGGTTAGCGGGGCTGCTAAAGATGATTAAACTTCACTATTATTTACGTACGATCGTTGGGACAATGGCGAATAATTGAGAAAGTTTGCCAGCACTTGACCTCGAGGTGTGCAATATTGCACCATCGGAGGAGACCCCGGCTAGGAGTTATGCGTGCTGAATCCATATTGCTATTGAACACCATTGTATTCCGGGGCTTTCGTTGCAGCAATTAGCCGTATGCTCGTTTAGAAGCAACGCTAAGTGCCGACGAACATTTCAATTCTTATTTTAACTTCGAACCATTACGTAAGACTTAAATCTGTCGTTTGCTATTTTTCTTCACACATTCTTTTTTTTAAATCTTCTCCACTCGAAATCCTAGAGTTTCTCGTTTATTGGCATTTTTTCCTCCTTCTTTGTAGACTCAAAAATTCTACCTTCGCGAATCGATGATTTTACGCGGTTCTTCGCGTACCGACAGTCATGCAAATTGTATAACAAATTAATTGCAAAGTATCCGTTTCGAGGGAAGCCGCTTTAAAGATGCCAACGGCATTCACGACTTTCATTCGATCGAAAGTGATAGTTTCGAACGGATCTGTGCTCGAGAAAGGAGAGCCATTCCTCCCCTCTCCGCGATCATCGCTCGAGCTCCTTCACCTTCGCCTTTTTCGCGTCCTTTCGAGCCTCCGCTTCCGGTCCACGTTAACGGATTCCACGGCGATGTCGCGGATATCGCGATAAATAGAAATGGAAATTCCGGAGGGCACGCTTTCAAATTCCTCTTCCATTATTGACACAACAATATTCGACAATAATCAGCGAATAGTTTCATTGCTTTGTGTAAACGATATATTATTACCTAACGATATATTCTTTCGTGTAATAACACGTTACTGCCGCTTTCTAATTGCATTATAAACAGCCAGGCACTTTTGCGAAAATCTTATTACCATTTTTACACTCTATTTAGTATTCTAAATTGGACGAAATGAACGAATGCCTTTGCGGAAAGTGATGTTCGTTTTGCTGTTTATAAGCGGGCAAATGTAGTGTTTGTAAACTTGATTGAACATATTAAATGTCACTTGCGAAATGAGCTGTAGAAATAAAAAAGGAATTATAATGTTGTGAGGAGCTATTAGCTTTTATATGGTGCCGATGTAACGTCCTTAGCTAGGAATTAACATTCTTAATAAGAAACTTCAGAGAAGAGAAGACACCGGTCCATCTCTCAGTAAAGATTTCTTGAAATATAATTTTAATTCTTTTAAAATAGCGTGTCCAAAAGTATCAAACGTAGATCCAGACATAGCATCGTTATTGTATAATCATACCACGCGCATTAACGATCTTGTTTCTTTTGCAGATAAAATCTACAAAAAATGAGGTGTACACTTGTCGTCCTGGCGTTCGCGCTCTGCATAGCGATAGCTCGCTCGCATCCGCTTCCGGAAGAAGAACGCCTTCGATCGGAGGTGAGTTATCCGGGAAACTCAACGTTATTTATCCACTTTTTCCTCGTGCCAGGGACTCGTGTCGATAATAAGGTTGCCCGTGCCGACAATAAAACTCAGGAGTTATTTAGTACCGCCTTGGAATTATAGATATACTTTTGATCATCGTTTTTTGCAACGTTCGACTTCCTCCAGCTTCGAAGACACGCGTGGACGTCCTCTCTCGCGAGGACGTCGATTTGTCGTCCGTCGAACAAAACATCCTACAAATTGTACCTCGTCTGATTACGTAGCAGCTATTACGATTACTTTCTCCGTGCTGTCATTGAATTGCGTTATGTATTTTTCGATAGCAGCTTCCACTAATTAGTCGCTCGGCTTCTTCTCTTCGTTGCAAGTACATCCCTCGCTGTGTGGAAGCTTTTTGCGGTGTAATTGCGACATATAGTTGGTCAATAGTTACTTCATACCTGGTCCATGCTGATATTTGTGTTGCAAATGTAAAATTTTGTTATAGTATTTCATTTAAAAGTGGAAAATTGAGCCGCAATTTTAAAGTGCGGATGCAAGCATTTTATAATTTGTATTTTATGAGGGAAAGGGAATATTTTTGCAAGCATTGCTCGAAAAGATGAATATTTTTCAGCAGATGGGAAGTTAAACTTGAATCTCAAGAATTCTGTTCACGGAATTTCCTCTTTCGCTGTTTACCATCGGCAATGTGCGATAAAGGAAATCTGTTGGATCTTCTCGCCATTAGAGATTTGTGCATACATTATCTGTTTAGAAAACATTATTCTTCACTGTCATTAGTATTACTTAGCGCAATGAAAGAAAAACTTCACTAACAGAAGGCGCGGACAACAATTCCTCTAAACTTTTCTAAATAAACGGCACTCAGGCAGTTAAAAAATCAGAAAACTTGCAACCAAACATCATCCACATCTTCAACAGCGCGTATCGCAACGTTCCCACAAAGGAAGCCATTAACGTGTTCCAATATTCCTAAACAAATCGAAACAATATTTCTCGCGAAAAACGAAGGCAATTTGCAACCAAATATCATCAACAGAGAAAGTACTAAACAAAATTCACCGCATATCGCATCCCTTCCACAAAGCCAGCCGATCGGCGTGTACCGATACTCCATAAACCGGAGAAAGTCCTCGAACGAGTGGCAAAATTCGTGGCAAGCCGTGACGAGTCCGTTGATCGCTCGAATATTATCGAATCCGTGAACGAGATAGCCGGGCAATTCGACTAGAACGAGTCGATCGTTCGACCGAGTCGACGGATTCGGTGATCGGCAATGACGTTTCACTTTCGACGGACTTCTTTCGCCCGGAGCGATTCTGCAACGAAAAAGAGAAGGGAAAAAAAAAGTTCAAGAGTCAGCGAGAAGAGAAGCCGT
Organism: Cerceris ruficornis; assembly: GCA_963989415.1. Taxonomy (NCBI): domain Eukaryota; kingdom Metazoa; phylum Arthropoda; class Insecta; order Hymenoptera; family Crabronidae; genus Cerceris; species Cerceris ruficornis. Next base: position 22,254,257 of record OZ022521.1, on the reverse strand, counting down.
GATCGCTGTAGCGCGCCTTGAATTTCACGGTTGCGCGAAGGCGAAAACGTGATCGGCGATATTTGCGGTTCCAATATTTTTTTCTCGCGATTAAACGGCTGTTTGAACAAGTTCGCCGCTGTCGCGGAAAGTTTCCACGGGTTTTGTGGGACGTTCGTTGATTTGCTTGATCGATGGGTTTGGAATGGATGCGATGGAGTTGTTTGTTATGGATTCGACGTTGTTAATCTTCTCTGTGCCGTCTGACAAAATATGTCAGAGAAGATGAGAGAGGGTGGAGTTAATTGCTGTGCTCAGCTGTAACAATTATGTTGCCTTTTTCTAACGAAAACAGCTTCTCTCGTCGAATCTTAGATAGAGTATATACAATCAGATAGAACTTTGCGTCTGTGATTTTAACACTAGAACTACCAGCGTTAAATCTATCATATTTCAAAATATTAATTAAGTACTTTGAAAAAGGAGGAATCAAGAGACGGAAAAGATACTCGATTTGGTGATTTATGTTTTTTAAGATGGACATAGAATATTTATTCTAAGACTCTTCTATAAACTTGGAGAATTTTTGGAAAGAATTGTGTACCAGTCATTTTGACTGGTTTGGTTGTTCTAGTGTTAACTAACTAAATTACACATTTTCTCTGCGCGGTTTAAATGCCCTGACAATAGAGACACTTCAAATTTGGAAATTCTAATTTTTAGAAGATTAACTTTAGCACGGATCTACAAACAGAGATCTTAAATTGCACAAATTCCAACGTACACAGATCAAAGAGGAACTCCAGCTTTGCGAATTCCAAAATTGTACGTTTAATCTTCCTACCGAATTCGTGGATAATTTTCTTCAGACAGAAGCCGAATAACAAGAATAGAAACGCAATAAATATTCGTGAAAAAAAGTAAACATACGTGACGCAAAACGTTATACCCGGAATCGGCGCGCGGAGAATACAGAATTGGCGGAAAGAAAGAGTTTCGGCGTAGGAAAAGTTGGACAAGCCCGACGGAAAGGAGGGAATCGTCGGTCGTTACGATAAAATATACGATCCAACAAAATCCCAGGACGTCCGACCGGCTCTCCTCTTTGGTCCGACACTTTCACTGGCCGCGAACAGCCGCGAACACCGGCGAACTCGTCGGACACTTTCTTCGATCGGTGCCCAATGGAAAGCGCGTAAGAGAACACGCACGTGCGCCTGTCTTTTAACTTCCCTCTCTCTTTCTCATTTCCTCCTTCAATCTCTGTGTTCTTTTTCTCTACCTTTCTCTTTCTCTTACCTTCATCCGCGGTTCTATCGTTTCACCTGTCTTTGACGTCCGCGTATTAAATCTTTTATCTATCTGCTTTAGACCCGGGTCTCTACAGTGTTGGAAGTTTATACTGACTCTCATTATTCGTTCTGTTGCCATTTTGGTGATTTCAATCTAATTCTGCCGTTTCTTTGATAGTTTTAGCCCCTTGCACTACTCGATAGTTTTGATACCTTGAGAGTTTTAGGCACTCGCGATGCGCTAGATGGAATAGGAAATTTTGAAGCTTCAAAAAGTGATCAAATTGAAAATATCAGTGGGACACCACGCGATAAATTTATTTCTATGTCATTAATATTCCGTTAAGTTCCAAGATATATCAGGAATCACCGGCTAATTTTTATTTTAGCAATTCAATTTTCAATTACTGCGTAGGCAAGCACAAAATAATTCGTAGCGCAATGGGTTAGTCCACGCGTATTGTCCCCATGACGGTTTCACTCTCTTTCTACCATTTTATGTCTCTCCCTATCTTTCTTATGCTACTGTTCCTGCCATTGGCAGACTGCCATTTGTCTCCAAGTTGTACCATCTACCTGTTTAATTCTCTGTCTCTCTATCCACCTTCTTTCCTCCTTAGTTTCTCTATTTCGCCGTGAATATGGAGGTAGAAATAATTCGCGCAAGTAAGCCACGAGAAAGCAATTGAAGCAGCGCAGACGCAAGCCTAATAGAAACACTTTCCGATTATACAACGCAACAAAAACCCCGGCGTTCCATAATCGCAAGCCGACTTACGAATTATTATCGAATACCAAACACTATCAGACGTAACATTGCCAATGTGCAAGCTACCAAAAGGAATGTAAGAGATCAGGAGTGCAGGTTCGCACTAATTGCTCGTAATAGCTCAAAGTCCTCTCCCCTTATCGACGTCGATATCGGCAGTCGCGTTTAAACGATCGTTAGAAAGTCAATCTTCTGGAGAACCGACTGACGAATTCATTTCGATCCTCGGTTTAAATCCGAGGAACTTGGCGGCCGCTAACGAGTAGAATTCCCGATAAAATCTTCCGTGGAAAATCAGCGTGGAACGATTCGAGAATCGCGCGAGTCTATCGTGCGAATGTCAGCGAGGTTTGAGGGAAAGTGAACCAAAGTGATCGGGTTGAGCAACGCTCGAATCCGCCGTCAGGTTGCCGACGTGATTTCGATCGGTTCGCCAGAGATTTTGTCCGCGCTATTGCAAAACTCGATGCTGGAACGGCGACACGTACAATGAAATCGGATGAAATTATAATTTTATGCACGGTTCCACGCGAATCCCCGTATGGACGTTACAAAATCGTCCGGGTCTTTTTCTCCAAGTTCTCCAATGCTTTCTAAGAGTTTCGTCGTCTCACGGACGTCGTTTCTTTGCCGGCGAATTTATTTTTAAGGCGTTAGCTTTCGATCGATCGCAGATTATAATGAATAGCGCTGGTTCAGTGGCGAGCTCTCGATTGCCGAGGACAATAAGATTTTTCTGAGACTTTTTCGCGATTGAGGTTTTACCATCGTATCGTGCAAACGTTGCGAATCGTCGAGAACACGAAGCCTGTTTTCAGGCTGACGCTAAACAGGCAAATTGCACGGTCGACGGTCTCCTTATTCGTCGATGACCTGTGTCGGTGTCCTTTTCAAAGCGGTTGTCGTAAACCTTGGCTGATTTAATCTACGAACGGTTGAGTTTCTGGATGTTTGAGGATAATTGAAGCGAATTACAATCAGCGCGTTGCATTTAAGTGAAATTCACCGGAAAATAGCCGCGGTATAGCGGAAGAAGTCAAAATAATTTCAATCACTTGACGCGGTAGAAAAATCGTTTGAAAGTATGGCAGAAAATTCTTGAGGAAATAAGGAGAACGTTAATTCCTGTAACGATGAAGGTTACATTTGAAAAAATTCTATTAAATAGGCTCTGAAAAATCCCTAGATGGAAAAACGGGGAAATTTCGAAGGTTCTGAAAGCATGGGGCACAAAGAGAGACTTTTTTCAGGCACTCGATCGACTGGTGATGGTCGAAGCCGACAACGAAACTGCCCTAAGGAGCAAAAGGACGATCGGTATCCTGCGAGAACTATTCCCGGAATTTTCTCAGGTGAGAGACCCTGTCGCGCAGTCAAAGGGCAATCAAATCCTGCAGAGGGCCAGGATCAAGTAACCCTTTGTAGTAATATCATAAACGGAAAATTCTCCTCATCGCGAAAGAACGTTTTGAACGCGACGAGAAGCTTCCAAGAATCGTTTTCATCGGTACTTCCGATCTGACCTCAGGAAGGGTGAAGGTTCCATTGCGTTAATTATCATCATCGTGCTTCGACCTGAGAATTTAATCGATCGAGAAGAAGGTCGGCTTGTCGAAGCAGAAATTTTCCTTGACGAGTGAATCGTTGCGTTTGTTGCGTCATAGTTGCAACGAACAGGTGTATTGCAACTCGATCGAGCGGAAATGTCGTGCAATGTCCAGAGAAACGGATTACAACGACGTTCCGAAAGAAGACATAATTCGTTTCATCGTCGTTCGCTGTCCGAATGAATCGTCTGTTTCCTCAGAAGCATCGGTTTCTTTTTTCTTCTATCAATTAATTACAACAAATTATCAATTTCGCAAGCATGAAATCAGCGAATCACATATCTGCGAATCCATCGCGGAATATTCTCATCTGAACTGCAAAACCACGAAAAAGAAATTCACCAGCATTTCATCGCACAGGGTCTCCTTCGACCTCGATATCCATTTTATCGTACAAAACACAGCATCTTCACCGATTCAGCATCTTCGCAATCGAAGATCCATCGAGCGTCATAACATCCCCAAAAAAACCGGCACAAACCGCCGCATCTCGATACCACAATATACATTAACTGGCTGTTCCAACATCGCCAAAGAATAATACCGGTGAACTGGACGGTATCAAAGTTCACGTCGATCTCGATCGTCGCTTCTCCGAAGCTCCTCGAACGTCCCTCGAAACTTCGAGGAGAAAACGGTGGGACCTATTCGGGCCCGTTCGAACGAGCGAGCTAAGACCTCTTGTTTTCTAGATGATCGAACAAAAGGTGAACTCTATAGTCGCTGAATTCCTCCGGGTCCTCGGACCAGTCTTGCTGCGCAATTTCCTTGGGAATGCTCAGACAGGTGGAACGTCGTCGAACAACGCTGGCGGAACGACGGTGACGGTAGCCTCGCCTTTTGGCAACGACGACGACGACAACGACGGCCAGACTGCCTCCAGGTCAGGCGTCAACGTCGGTTCCAGGGTCTCGATATCCTTGCCGACTTTTCCACCGGACGAGGACACCGAGCAACCGACGACGACGGAAGACTCGTCGATGACGACGATGATGACGACTACGGTAACCTCAAGCGAGACGACCGTCTCGAGCACCGAGGGCAAGGACGGAACAACAATGACGGACAACGACATTCCCACGTCGGCCGACGACGCGTAGTCGACGGCTTGGTAAACACATTGGAGTGAAACGAACCCGAAGAATCTGTAATCGCCGCAAGGACAATCACCGCGCAATTGCGACTGCTGCGGAGCCTCAAGCTCTCTATTGCTATCTGTCTCTTTATGTCTTCTCCTTTTGTGTCTGTACGGCTGCTAACTGTTTCACGTGCTGGCTCTATCGCTGCGTGTTTCTCCGTTTGGATGCCTGTTTTCTGTCTCTGTGTTTCGATCCTCCTGTTGACGGAATTGCTCTACTGTTCGATGTTGATTGTCGTTGCTCTTTGTCATTCTTCCGGTATTTTTCATGCTTCAGATTCCTCCTTAGTGATGTTGCTTTTACGTGTTCGTATGGAAAGTTGAGAAAGATTGGAGTTCGTTGTTATACAGTCCTGGCGGTTGAACCGTAGATTTGCTTCTACATTTTTTTAAAGCCGGATTGGATTATTGTAATGATCTATTATTCAAGTATTAACGACATCGAGCCAAGATCTCGGTTTCACGACCCCGAAAATCCATTTTGATTTTCTGCGGTCTCGGGTTCAGTCGTTTTCTGTGGTTTCACGGCGGTTTTTCGCGAAACGTGCCTCGCCACACCCTTTGGAGCAACGTTCGCTGTTTCTTTGATGGTTCGATGGTCAATGGTGAAGGACCTTGCAAGGCGATGGGAATTTTCACGGTGAAAGTTCAGCCCCGAATCGTCGACCGCAACTTGAACGAGTGGGAGGACGTGTGCGATGGAAAAGAACGTTGAAATCCCATGGAATTTCGAGATACTGTGACACAGTCTATCGATATCGACGTTGATCGAATGATAAAAGACTTCTGTGGATTCGAATTCGCAGACTTGTCGACGATTTTTGCAAAATTCATCAGGTTTTATAATCGGGATGTGCAATGCAGGAAATACTAACAGCTTTTACATGTAAAACGATGCAAAATCGAAACTTGCCGATTCCAGTTTTCAGATTTCAGATAAACTCTTCAGGTTTTAAAGTCAGGATGCAAAGTCCAGGAAATACTAACAGCTTTTACATGCAAAACGATGCAAAATCGAAGTATGTGAATTCCAATATTCAGATTTGAGTTAAACTCTTGAGGTTTTAAAACGAAGATGTGAAATCCAGGAAATACTGATTGCCTTTGCAACCGGTAACGCGAAGTCGAGGCGACCGTCACGAAATGAATTTTATATTTACAACTTAGCCATCCTTGGCCTACAAAGTCACGTGAAAGATCGAGTATCGCGTTTTGCACACTTGGCTCGTTCGATCCGAAACGATTCCGCTTCGATAAACGTAAAAGTGAAACCTTGGCGCGAAATCGTTTAATTCGTCCAATTGCATAATTCAATAATTGTCTTGTTTATTACGTACAGCTTTACACTTGCGTTTATTCGTTTGCTTGATTCCTGCGATCTTTGCGAATACGATTAAAACGATGACGAGACATCGCAAGATCGCACATCCATGCGCTTCTTTCTCCTCATCTTCTAATCTGCAATGCGTACAGTCTCCCTTTTTTCCCATCTCGAGAACACTTGATCGCCATGGAATTGCAAGAGAATTTCTTCCCTCGGACGAGTTCTATCGACGTAACGAAATCAAAGTCCACCATAGCATGAATAATACATCGCGAAACATCCATTAAACGTCGACCTAAACACAGTTCCGAGTCCTCGATCCGATCCCGATGACCCAGATGATCGAACAGAGCGCGAGATTTTTACGCAAGACCCTTGGACGTCGGGAAGGAAGATTCCAAAGAATTATCCTTGAATTCGTAGAACCGGAGGAAATGGTAGCTTACTCGTCATTTTATTAATCATTGTAAATTAACTTCTTCAGACTGCAACTTGAAATCCCAGATTTATCGAATTTTCGGATTGATTCGTTGATTCAGTGAGACATTATAATCTTTCTATTATTTAATTTTCTATTGTATCTGATAACGATTGATAACAGAACATGCTGACATTCATGACAGCGATATAGTTTAGATCAATTTTAATTTGAGGACTCTGCAATCACTGTTACTCTGAAATTGTAGAGTTAGAGGTTTATAGTGCTGGTGTTCAAAACACAGGCACACTTAGTACACCTTATTTGACGAAATAACTTAATTAAGTCAATTCTAATATCCTTCTCCCCATTATCTTTCTAATCTCGCATTTTACAATCATTTTTAATTCTATTAAACTTCCTCTGCTCAATGCTAGAGTGGATGAAAACCTAAATCCACCAACTCCAAACCGCTATGCCCAAGTTCAACCTTCTACCCTCAATAACATTTTTCCTAAATTGTTATTTGATACATCATAAGTCCCTGGTTCTACACTCACCCAAAATACCACGGTTTTAAGCAGGAACAACCACAAAAATAACCTAGTACCTAAATCCAAAAATACAAAGCAACTTTGCTTCCTCTGTTTCGACGACTTAAAAAATTCTCTGGCGATCAAAGTATCCCCCCACGCGTTGAAGCGTCCACGAATGAAACCTTTTGCTCGCAGGACGTGAATCCAGAAGCGGAGGACAGGGTGAACGAGGTCGCAGCGGAATCGCAGAACAACGAGGTCAGGGTGCAATTTGCGGATGAACAGAGCAACGACGCCGTGGCGCCGGAACTGACGCCGTTGGACGAGGTCGAGACGAACGACGACGAGAATAGAAACAAAAGATTCCTCAACTTCGGGTTCGGAGGCGGAGCGAGTACCGGAAGTGGCGCTGGATCGGGCAATTTCATCTTCGACATTATCAGGGTGAGTTGATTCGACCGATTTACGACAATGTTCTCTTCGACGATGAGTTTAAAGGGGATGAAAAGTGGAGGAAGAATTCTGACATTGTGGCAGAGAGTTGTAGAGGGTGTTGCTGTTGTTTCAACCCCCTTACTGTTTAGGGGAGTGATCGAAAGGTGATTAATTTATTCGACGTTATCAGGGTGAGTCGAATCGAGCGAATATTATTTCCGATGGAATTATGGTTTTGGAGATGATGAAAAGTGGAGGTATCCTGTTGACGAGTATGTTCAAGTTTCAAAAATTAATATTTATTTATTATTCCAACCTCCCAACTGTCTGATACGATAGTTCACAGCTGAATAATTTAATCTTCCCTGTTACAAGGCCGAATTAATTTGCATAAACATTTATCCATTTTAAAAATCGTGGAAACTATCCAAAAACCTTCAAACCTCCCACTATGCAATTCTCCAATGCTACACGTTACTTCTTTTCACAAAGTTAAAAGAAAACCTGCAAAACCGAATTTAGAACTCGAACAAACCGCTAAGTAACTACGAAACTATCAAAACCAAAACGAATTAAAGTAGCCAGAACTCGTTAAACAGCTGAGCGGAAATCGTCGATCGTCGTGCGCAAGCATAGAGTTGAACAACGTTCGTTCGACCTTTGATAGCTGTCGCGAATAAAGGGAAAAGGAAAACGGAAAAATCTAAGTTTGCGTCACTGATACAAGAACCGATAATGATACGGCGGTACCAGGGATCGTATAATATTCCGGTAAACGGTCGGTGTAATGGGGAGACAGCAAGGGCGTCTACTCGAGACGCTGGTGAAAGTCTTCAAGTCGAATTGCCATCGCTCGAGCTATGTCGCTTGGTTACTATTCCAAGGTTTCCGACCTAGTCGTGACCTGACCTCGTCATGAATTACCAAATCTACGATCGTTTTGTCGTTGAAGAGCTTAGTGTCCATGAAAAAGTGATAAACATTCGCTTCTACCCAATTTCTACATTGCAAAGCGAGCGAAACAATTATCGAAAGTTTGAAAGATGTCGACTCTCTTTTCATTTCTTTTAAATATTTTCCAATTTAGTTTCGTCAGTTTGATATTTTTTTCCCTGTAGGCTGTAGGATTTGCGACAGAAAATTAAAAAAAAAAATATCATTATGTTTCCGGGAAAGATATTGCGAAATTGGTACACTAAACTGGTCTATCTACGAGATGCCCGATCCTTTTGCAATCTTGAAAAAGCATGAGGCAACCGCACGTGCCGGATCGTCGACTTCCGTCGCTCTATTGCCGTCGCTCTATTGCCGAGCAAAATTAAAATGTCACGCTAAATTTAATCAGCACCGTGCAGCAATTGCGAACGATCCAGTAGTTCCCTTGCGTCACGACTGACCCGAGTCGTTATTAACTCTGACACGTCGCGGACGTATGGGACTCCATGAAAACCGCTAATTACTCCTGATAATTATTATTTTCACGAATCTCCAATACCGTCCAACATTCACGTCAGAAATCACTTCACTTCTCTGTAGCTCCAGTTTTGTCGTGCGACTAAAGGTTCATTTTTTATTAATTGTCAAAACATTAATTTACACGGTTAAGACAAAAAATTGTGATAATTCCACGACAATGAATTTAACTCGATCTCTCAGCACTGCATTCCACCAAATTTCGTGACATTCAAGAATTAAATTACAACGGTTCTCAAAGTAACGAAATTGATTAGCAAGAAGAGAAACCCAGACGTATCCGCTGTTACCTCAAAGTCACAATGGTCCCCATAAGATAAAAAATCTTCAAAAAATCTCTTCAAACAGTCTAATCAACCCACAATCGAATCATCCTCCACTTTTCACCCTCCCCGCAGAACCACCCCGCGAACCGTCGACATTTCAACCCAGCCGCCAAGGACTCCATCAAGCTCACCATCTGGAATTGTCGAAAAGCTCTACTATCGAACCTGTCTCCTGTTGCATCTAAAAGCCCGATTTTCTAGCCCCATTTCAGGAAACAAGGAGCTTCCTCCGAGTTAACTCGAGCATCGGAATGAGCGCAAAGACGCAGAGAGCTTAAAGCGAAACGTCAGCCGAATTCGATGAAGAGCCTCGAATCGGATGAGACGAGGCGCGCTTAAAAAGGCGCGGGAAGCTTTCGAACTGTCCGAGAGGAGCGGATCGAAGTAAACGAAAGCCTGTTTTCGTCTCTGTTCTCGTTTAGCAAGCGGCCGACGGGGCGGCAAGAGCGGCGGGGACGGTGTACCGTGTCGTGGCAGGTACGCAGAGCCTCGGGCTCGGCTTAAGCGCCTCTCGGGACTTGGGCCCGGTTTCCCAAGATGCCGCCCCTGCTGCCGCTCCAGCTGGTTCCTCGACGACGACGGGGGCATCCTCGACGACCGCACCGGCCGCGTCAGGAGCCGGCAGTCTACCACCGGTACGACAATCCTTCCGTGCAACGCCGAAACGGGATACTCGAGTTATTGCACTCTCTGGCTTTTTATGTCGATGAACGGAGAGGGTGAGGCACGAGGGTCTGAGCCGCTCTTTTCGAAATTGGGGGTGGCGCGATGGGAACGGGGAGTTTAGAGAGATTTGGAAATGAAGTTTTAGGGGTGGTTTTTGATCGTGTAGAGACGTTGGGATGATTATGTTGGAGAACTTTTAACCTGTTGCGGTTGTAGGTATTTGAGGGAGGCTTTGGGGAGTTTAGATGTTCAATTGGGGTAAAAACCGGTTATCGGAGATTAGAGAAGGATCGGTAGTCTACGTTGGATTGGAGGTGTTAAATTTCAGTTTGATAGGGTCGTGTGTCTAAGCTGGGTCTGCGAGTGGGTTGTCTGTGGTTAGTGGTACTTTGAAATGAAAATGAATACAGGTTGGTAGTGACCTTCGGGGAAGAGACCTTGAATTGGAATTAATTCAGGGTAATTTGAATAATTAGCAGTGACCGCAATGGGTTAAATATCAAAGGGGAGTTTGAAAGCTGTCGAGATGATAGCTGCTTTCGAAATTGAGCGGACAAAGGAGAGGGGTGCTCTCGAAATTGGACTACCTCGGGTTTTCATTGTGCTCCGTTTATCGACTGTCTTTCTCTCTTCTTCTGCCTGTCTCTATATCTTTCTCTCTGTAACCGATCTAGTTTCCTCTGTCATTTCTTAATAAGGTTGAGGGTTCTTTGTGGAGCTTTTTGCAAGTACTTCTTTCGCGATTAATTCTCGCGCGATTGTTTCATATGCAATTCATCCAACAATTTAATTATGAACTTTTGCAACGCGATTATCGCACTATTTAAAAGAAGATTTCTAAAAATAGCAGCAATATTTGCGCACGTAAACTAATCAGAATACTATCACCATTATCGATTGATAAATATAAAATTTGAATTTTAAAAAATTGCAGTTATAGTAAGACTATTTAAATAAATCATTCTTCCAATTTTCAACTCTCGTATTACTAAAAAAAGGCTACAACGATTGCACCATTTCAAACGCGAAACTTCAATGACTTCAATTCTCCTGGGGTCTTTAATCACCCGATATCCTTTCAAATTTCGCCAACAGCAAGAAAGAAGTACTTTGCACAAGCCATGAATTATACGAATGACACTTTTACGATCCGTTGCACCGGATCCTTGTATCGCGAAATAACCGTTGCACCCTGCGTATGACTTGCATGTTGCAATCCTCACCTGGGCTCGCACGTGCCTAACAATCGTCACGCACGTTTATTCGATCCTTCATTTACCTTCTCGTCGTTTATTTAACCCCCTTGGTAACGCGTGCCAACCTCGAACACGTTTATTCTCTCATGGTGTTCGTTTCCCGTCATTTTTATTCGCGTGTTTGCTCGCAGATTTCCTGCCTGTCCGTCGTCTTTCCTTTTGTCTCGCTGGTTGCATATGGAGATCTCGATTGTTTTAAAGTTCATACTTTGTACATTACTCGTTTGAGAGACGAAACGTGCAAAGCAGATTTCTTTGCTGTATTTAAATTACTTTTAGTATTTGCGTATACAACGGTCCCTCGATTTGCACGGTACTCGAATTACACGATTTCGCTTTTACACGATTTTTAAATCACAGAAAAAATTTTTTTTTGGTCTTATTCTGATAGTTTTGCATTATGCCATTTATCAGTATCATATTGATCGTTTTACACGGTTTCGTTTTGCACCATTTTTCCAAGAACGTATCTGCCATGTAAATCGAGGGATGAGTGTAATTAGATTTTATTGCATTGTATATCAGTTGTGTGCAAGGGATTATTTTTTTATATTTGGTAACATGAGAAGAAATTTTGAACTTGGAAAGTATAGAAAAGGACTTTAACACTAAACCTACCATGGCGGTCAAATGACCGCTTTCTGCTTTTTTCTAAAAATTCCCGAAATTGATTGGGCAGCCATTCGGTAAATATTTGAGGTCTATCGTATAAAAGAACAATTACTTAACTGATCATCTTTTGCACCTCTTCAAATCTCTTTTTCCAAAGTACTTATCTCGTATATTTCAATATAACAGATATAAAGCCGGTAGGTTTAGGTTGAAGAAGCGTTGATTGTACTGCTTCGTACACGAACCGAGAACAAATATTTTAATTTCTATTCGGTTAATATATATTGCTAGATCAATATGTATATTTGCCAAACAACGAGCTCTCGATATGCACTTTCTGCGATGTGGACTAACGTCTATCTTAACATGTTAACCTCTTCAGGGACAGATTTATTGAACCAAAGAAAAAAGAGAATTTTTGAAAGTTCCTAAACAGCCCACGAACTAGAAAATAGTGCCATCCTCTATGATCTGTTAGTATGAAGAAAATAATCAACATAACATAAAATCAGTAATGATAGAAACCAAGGCACATAAATTATCATTACTTCAATTTAAAAATATTACAAATCTACGACTGCAAAAAGCTTATGTTAATATATACTCAGATAAAAGTAAAATCATAGAATAAAACCACTATCTGTGATTACCTTATTTAAAGAACGGATCATAGGGGGTTGAAGGTACCCTTATTCTTGGTCCCGGAAGCGGTTAAAATCTTATCTCGCGCCATTGTCTCTTCCCGTAACGCTGTCTCTCTCTTTCTCTCTCTTTCTATTCGAAACCTCTGCTCTCTTTCCACGATAAACCGAGCCCTTTAACAATAATCCCTTTCCACTCGTTCCACCCGGCCAACGGTCCCGACGCAACGCCGACAACCACCGACTTAAAGACTTTTGGCGAACCGACTGGCTGTTATGGACATCCCGGCCGATTCTACTTGGAATCTCAACGGGCAGCCATTGATCGATTGCCGATTCTCTCGTTGTTGTGATTTCGTACTCGTCCATTGCACCGTATTTCTAGCGATTGTAGTTTATTGTAGTTAAATCGTCACCGTGTAACGCGTGCCAGCAGGCGAATCGGTAGGAAACTTTGAAATATCTGCAATCTTTACTTCTCTCGAATATTCGAATAATAATTTCATCGATGCAAGTTCCACTATTTATAAATTTCTATTCTTTCTTTTATAATAGTCCGAATCGTCTGCTAAATGCACGTTTCATTACTGTAGTGGAAGTTTGGTGAACATTCGGGGCAAAAGTGACGTGCGCTTCGGACGTCGACGTTCGGCAGAACAACGTGATCCTCCGTTCGACCTCGATTCTCGATCGAGAACAATGATCAACCATTCCAAGCGCACGTCACCCGACTCGATTCAGTATTTTATTGTTCTCTGGGTTCCTGGCAATTGTATGTTTCTAGTTTTTGGTGCACACGTAGGCTGTCCACGTGCGCGAAGCGTCGATACTCGTCCAGTGGATGCCGAGTCGCTGTTCTTCGAGAACGTACATATTTACATAGTGCAAAGTGGTATCATGGCCTTAAAGAAACAGCAGGTTTCTTTGAACAGTTTCTATGAACATTTACTAAGATAACAAGGTTGCATTATCACTTCAAAGGACACGGTATCCACTGCAGGAGAGGCTGGAACGACTCTGGGTATTGGGTCAACATTTGAGCTTAAAATCAATGATAAAATTCTACCTCCTTCTTCCACTTGATTCTCTATCTTCTAAGAAAAGACATTATTCTCCACTTTTATCAAATTCAACTCTCCCCATATCAAATTCTAAACCAATCAGCTCAAATAAGAAGATACTTCTCATTGCCGATCCAATGTCCAGAGTCTTCTCAAAGTAGCGCCGTCTACGGACAATCAGAAATGACGTCTCATTAGACATCATTTTCTCAAAGACATCGATTCGACGTCCCTCAAATCGAACCGATCGCCGTGAAAGCGTATCCTGGGCAGCCTATAAATATCTTCGATTATCACGAGCCGAAGGAGCGCACGTAAGGATCGTAGTAGCAAGATCGATGGATCGCAAAACGTAGCCGCAAGTAGGATTAAGGATGTAAAAGCACCGTAGTGTCGGGAGCGCTGAAGCTGGACGTGGAGCTGAAAACACACACCTATACACTGCAACTATCGCCTGTATAGTTGTTCTTTGAAAGGCCAGATAGAAAAGAAAAAGCAAACGAGCGACGAGTGTGTCCGTCATCGGGCCTTTTTCTTTTGTGCTCTTCCCGAGAAATAAAAGTACGGCCGGTCCTCGAATTCAGGAGTAAGTTGGTGTACGTGATTATTTGCAGCTCGTCACAGGGGCCGGAAGTAGCGGAAATTCATCGGGGAGCGTGACGGCCGGAAAGACCGACGATGTACAGGAAGCGGTACCAGGTCCTGTAACCAGGCTCTTCGTCATCGCTAACAGAGGAATCTCGAATCTCGTTCAAGATCTTATTCTTGTGAGTTGATACCTTTTTTCTTAACCCCTCGCCTTACTATTTAATTTTGAAATTTTCCACGTTAACATTATCATTTAATTTTGCATTAAAATGGATGGATTTAACCCCTTAGCTTACAATAACGTGTGACACACGTGAGGCGATAAATGCAATACGAAATTTTGAAGTTTTCCAATAACTATTAAATTGAAAATATCAGTCGATCACGAGACGGTAAAATTATTTCTATAATATTCATATTGCAGTTAGTTGTGCCAAATGTCAAAGATCAGAGAGAAATTTTTATTTCTCGAATTAATTCTGGGGTATTACGCACGCTGTCAAAATAGAAATCGTAAGGGAAGGGGTTAAAATGATTGGGTTACATCTATTAGTTTACTATGGAAAGATAAAAAAAGGAAGTTTATTAAAGAGAATTGCAAGATATAGGATGGCAAATTTAAAGGCACTGAATACTGATGAGTGCAACAGTCATATTCCACTTAAGAGGTTAATTGATAAGTTAATTGGTCATTTATTAATTCTATCGTAATTTACCCGTTTCATGAATTTTGTTGCATTTGAAATTTAATGGATGGTACAGTGGGAAATTTGAAGCTTTTTAATTTTATCATCTGTTGTTTTTTAATTTTATCGTCTGTCTGTCTCCGTTTCGAGGCCTTTTTAGCTTTAAATTGCGAAGGTCTTGCACGAAGTAAAAGAAGTTTAGATTCGGTTCGGTGGGCCTTACGATATTGCGTTTACTTCAGCGGCACAAATAATTACCGAGCTGTAGACAGTGCAAAGTAATCGCCGTCAATTAACCATACGATAATTCACGGTTGAATCAAGGCGCAACGAGAAAATAGTTACTTAACGTCCAGATAAATCAGTATTATTCTCAGCACACTGCGCTACATCTTTCTTGCAGACTTTATGAATGAAAAATAGATCTTACAAGCGATCGAAAATTTATAACAGCTTCTATAGATGTTGAGTGAACAGCCGAAGAAAAAGATCGAAGTCTAATTATCCAGGAATTCAAAATACCCGCAAAAAGATATCGTAAAGTAACAAATATAATCGTATTGTTCGAATATCTGCAAAAGAAATACTCTTCGTTCTCTGTTTTCACGAGAGCTATAATATAATTTCTTAATTGAAAAATTAACGGAATGAAGCAGCGAGGTTTTAGCCGCAAGATAATTTGTACTCGACAAAGAGAAATTAGACGAAAATGGTAAAATTTTAACGAAGGTTTGAGCAATCAGGAAAGGTGTCTTAGAACCGGTTTTCAGTTTCAAATTTAAATCGCACAGCCATGATTGCGTTCTACGATAATGTGCGTCTGAATGGAGAACGATCGAAGTGAAACCCCGAGGGTAAAAAAGAAGTAATCGGTAACGCACTCGAGATTGAGTAACCATCGATAGGCTCGATCGGGAGAAAGAGATAAAGGATTATTATGCCGTTCGATATTGCCGCTGGAATTCAACTAAAATACGATCGTCAGAGGTAAAAGTGGCGCCGTTCTAATTGCTAAGTGATTTCAAAATTCTTCGAACGGATTGGTCTTATTACTACTACTTCCTCTTTCCTTTCGCTAACTTGCACGATTGATTGTTCGAACTTTACCGATTCATTTGTCTTGAAACCTTTGTGTCAACTTTTCCACCGTAATTCCACGTTAGCGAAACTAGAATACTTGCAGATATTATTATAAAATTAGTTAACTTACCTAAGAAAAAATACGCTTTGACTATGAGTTGTAACATTTTACAATGAACGTTGAGAAATAATATCATCGAGGAATTCTCCGTTAGATTTTCCCGCGTTATTGGTATCAAAATTGAAACACCAGTAGGACAAACTCCTTTCACCTGACTTTCTATTCGGAATAAAGTTGACGCGCTAAGTTCACCCGCGGACTGAACCTACCGTGTCGACAGTCACGTATCGATGTATCGTCGAGGAAAAGCATCGCGGGGTATCGGTACACCGGAAGTGAAGCCGGCGAAGAATCACTTTCACGTGGCAATGACAGTGTAACGGCATCGTCAAAAAAGATAAGAAATAATGAAGAGGCTGAAATTTTTTGAAACTCTCCCGATCTACGATTCATACAAATTTTCCTGATTAGGTTCGATCAGTTCTGAGAGAAATTAAAATATGAAGGAGCTAATAAAATAAAAAATTCGCTGAAGCATTCTTGATTAGGTTCGGATTACACTTGAATTTGATCTTGATCAGGTCTCAATTAGGTCGCGGTTAGGTCAAAGACAAATTAAAATTCGAAGAAGCTTATAGAATTGGAAATTCAAAAAGGAATTCTGCGGTTGATCTGAAGTAATTCAGGTTTCCGTTCGTCAAATAAATTTAAAAATTCGCTGAAGCATTCTCAGTCAGGCCTGAGTTAGGTCTAGGCTAACTTAAAACCCGAGAAGGCTACCCAGATCAAAAATCCGCCGAGGGATTCAGTCCAAAGTCGCGCGGGTATGTCGGCAGTGTCGTTCCAGATATAAAACCGGGCGATTATGCAATTGCCCCCGTCGGGATCGATGGAAAGCAAAAATGTAAGCGACTTTCTCTATGAAATAGCTCGTCCATTTGCCGTGCCGCCTTATGCAAGCGGCTGCTACCTCGCTCCTGGCACGCGATATTGCCAGGGGTATGCCTCACTGGCTTTTCGATCCCGCCAAAAATCGGACGAGGTCGATTTTAGATCCGCAAGACAATCGTGCGCGATTGCCAAATTTATATAACGCAATACACATCTGGCAAAAAATTAAGACAGTTTAGCTGAAATCGGCATTATTAACCCCTTGTCGTAGAATGACGAGTGACACTCGTGAATCGGTAAATGGAACTGTCAATTTTGAAGTGTTGCAAAAATTATTAAATAAAAAATATCAGTGGGTCGCGATAAAATTAAATTAATTCTATGCTACTTGATATTGCGTTGAGTCATAAGCTACGTCAGCAATCAGGGATAGATTATTTCAGCGATTAATTCACAGTTAGTGCGCATTCAGTCACAACAGAAATGGTACGGCAAGGGGTTAACCGATTTGCATCCGTAAGCGGAGTATTCCACGGATGACCATCGTCATTCTTCCACCAGCCGCGGAATATTCCGCCCGGTACAATGTTAAACTACTGCCGGCAGAAATACTCGGTACAATGTGTCTTCTGCCGTATTTAGAGCTATGAAGCAAATGGGTTAATTTTAGAATATTGCTCCATTTGTCGTTAACGATTTTATATTTCCCTTTGCGTGGATAATCTTTTATTAGAACTGAGAAAATCAACGCATCAGTGGCTTTCTTTTACCAAGAAATTGAATAGATAGAAATAATTGAGTAGAATTAAATAGATACAATTCGAAATAACCGTCATAGAATGATTGATGATCTACACAATCAACGAGAAGGAAAAATATGAGAATGGTAATTTTTCCAACAGCTTTGACAGTAACGATTCAAGAATGCTTATTATGACACACTTCAGCAATCAAAGTCCTCTCAATCGCTCTTGTCGATGATCAAAGACGAGTCAAATCACTTCAAACGACACGTCAAACACGGAGAAGTGGAAAATCTACCGCGAAGTCTTTTGTTTTATTGTCTTTCCTACTATGTAATCTCGCGATAGACGCACGTATCAACGATAACCGCTCTTCCGCATTTCTATTGTCGAGAAATCCATCGCGCTGTTTCCTCGGTAATACGTTAAAAATGTTCGTTGACCAAAGCTCGGGATCGAGCATCCGAAGAATTGCGCCTCGTGTTCAGGCAGCGTGCCATTGCGAGGAAAGTGAAACCGTTTAACGAAAGAAACGGGGGAACACCGTGCGAGCAATTAATTCCGCGGAACCTCTTAATTACGCCTCCAACCTGTCACTCGAGACGGTGCTCGCACTCTCTATGAATTCCAAATGAAAAGTCTCGCCGTATCTTCTCACGCTGATTTCCAAGGATATCCTGTTGATTTTGCGCGACACGGTGAATTGCGAAATGGAATGAGTGCTCGGAATTGAACCGACTTTTCTTTAAATCCCGTAAATTGAAAACGAAGAGGATATGCAGATTTGAGGAAGAGGAGTTCAATGGAAATGTTTATGGAAATTGATAGGGAGTTGGTGGTAAATGAATTCGTATTAATGAACATTCCGAGGAGATGGGAATAGTAAAAGTACGTGTGAAATCTGATAGGGAGGTAGAGATATTTATGTAGATTGGAGTTTGATAAAATTCAAAGGAAGAAAGTAGCAAAAAACATGTGCGAAAATTGATAAGAAATTAGAGATACGTAAATCGGTCAGTTTTAAAGATTTGAATCAGCAAGAAGTAATAAAAATGGTAGTAAAATTGAGAGGATGGTGAAGATACCTTTTTAAATCGATTTGAAAAATAGAGATTCAAGTTGCAGAAGATTATCAAAGCAAGATGGTGAAAATGCATGGAAAAAACAACGTAGGAAACCGCAGAAATCTTCCCTCTTTGTTTTCCCCGTCTCGTATCGCGTATAATTGCGTTTATTGCGCACAATCTTCGTCGAAACGCTCGTTTAACGTGTTGAATACCGTGGCAAGTACCGGTATTTGCCTGGTATTCCGTCTTGCAGTTTGAAATCCTGATATTTATCATCAACTTTAATGCACGAAAATATTCTACGTGATATTTAGGAATTAAGCGTAATCGCATACGTTGAAGAGTATAATGATTTCGTTAATGAAGTAATTTATAAATACGTCTCGATAATCCAACGATCCGAGCCACGCGAGTTCGTCGAACAAGAAACGTTCATCGACTCGAAAGCGTTCACGGTCCGCACGTTTCATGGAATTCATTGGACTCGCGGTTAAAATATCCTCGTATACTCTGATTTCTACGCGCAAAAAAGCTCCTACGTTGAAAAACGTGATTTCCAACGTTAAAAGCGACATTGATCGGAATTATTTTCAAATGGAAAATGAAATTTGAGCTGAGCGATCGGTATTTCTAGTTTAATCTTGTTCCGATGAAGCTATCACTGTAGCTGGATGTCCTCCATCAGCGATACTGAATCGACCAATTAGTCTAATTAAATCATTCTGGCTCCATATCCTCGGCAAACGTCCAACCGCAATTAATTAGTCTATTGGTAACGATTTGTCGAGCAATCGTAGATTGAAATCCTCTATCAACTTGATTCGATGAAAGCTCATTATCCTCAACTTGTGATAACGCATCATACTGATATACCAATCTGTAGAAATTTTCATAAAAGTTCTCTTCTTGTATAGTTTCTAGTTTTAATTCTAATAATCATTCCCCCTAAGTCATATAATTTAAAATTAATATCTTCAGATTCCGAATCACCCAGACTGCGATACATAAATTCAAAAAAAATCTCCAAGATGTGACGAGCATTTGAATTCCAGCCCAGTATAATTGTCTATAATTGTAATCCAACCCTTTATCTCCATGGCCACAATAATCCTCAAACTTTTTCATCAAATGACTTGGCTTCCGGGTTGCAGCCGCGTTGGAGATTGGAGTGAATCCGACATTTTCAATTGTACAGCTGCCCAATTAACACTAAACCTACCATGGCGGTCAAATGACCGCTTTCTGATTTTTTTCTAAAAATTCCCCCAATTGATTGGGCAGCCATTCAGTAAATATTTTAGGTCCATCGTATAAAACAAACCTAACTTAACCGACCATCTTTTTCACCTCTTCAAATCTCATTTTCCAAAGTACTTATTTCGAATATTTCAATATAACAGATATACAGCCTGTAGGTTTATTGTTAAAAACTATTGGCGTGCTTACCGTTCCGCATAAGTGAGAAAAGGTATAAATTATGTCCCTCTCTGATGCTCTCTTCAGCGTCAGAGTTCCTACGAAACCTTAACAAAGCCAACTGCAATGTTGGCGAAACGTTAGATTCACTCCAATCTCCGAAACGGCTCCAAACCGGAAGCCCAGTCATTTGATTACCAATTTGACCGCGAAAGTCCCAAAAGTATTATTCTTCTTTTTCAATCGTCCCCAAAATTGTGATTTTAATGGTCTTTCCAATTTTCAGCGCCTGGCCGCCACGAGCGAGCGCATCGTCAACTTCAAGGCGAGATTGATCACCTCCATCATCTAGGATCTAACTCGAGGAATAGAATGAAGTACAAGAAAAAGTAGAAGAAGAAGATGAAGCAGAAGAAGAATATTCCGCCGGTCCCGAATCGTGGGCCGGGCGGAAGCCATTGCCGAGCCGCAATTGTCAGAGGAACACGGGTACGACGTTGGCAACGAAATTACACCCTCCTCGAGGGGATGTTGCCCCCTTGTCCCCGAGATCCACTCTATCTCGTCGGTGGAAGAAGTCTCGAACTAAGGACACTTCGCAAAAGCATCCTCCACCTGTTACTTCCTGCCAGAAAAGAACCATCGAAATTCCGCAAGATCGTGATTCCAAGACCCCGCGTTTTCTCTGTCCTACCGCCTATCTCGTACTTTCTTTTAAGAGCTTTCCATCGATTTCCCGTCGATTCTCCATTCCCTTCTCTATCATTCTCTCGAGATTACTCTCGTCGGATATCCTCCTTCAACTGTTCTTTCGTAGTCGATTAATTAATAATGTTCAGCGTCGAGCGAGCGATCGCCGATCGTGATCGGTGACTCTTGCAAAAGTGTGCTTTACACGGACACCGAGATCCTCGATTTTACGGGCAACTGGCTGATCGGATGTTACAGACTTTTCTGCCGTTGATATCTTTGTAATTTTAGTCCTTCGACCGATTAATGTTTACTTGAAAATATAGAAAATTAGAACAAACTTGAAGGTTAATGTTGAAGGGTAATTTTCATATACTTTTTTAAAAAAAGGCGCGACGTTCGAACTTTCTTTCGCACATTGCAGAAACCTGTAAAGTTCTCTATAATACATGCTAATTTGAAAGATTTGCGATGAGTTCCATCTAAATAATTTCTCAGTAACTTCAGTCGAAAGTGTAAAACACGTTTTCTTCGATCTCGAGGATCGTCTTCCGCGTTGAGAAGGACACTTTTCGCAGTGTCTCGGAAAAAATCGAGCAGAATGTCGTGTAAACTTGTACATAGCCCTCCCGAGAACACGCAACAGTGCCAGGCATTGATTGTTTTTTTTTTATCAATTCCCATAAGTCCTATTCGATTTGCAGACCCCATATTTCTCCTCTCTGTTCCTTGTGATTCCAAACGGCTGTTCGACGACTGCGGTGAAACCGTGCGAACGGTGTGAAAAGTTTATCGTGAGTGAATCTTCGCGGATTTTTTTTTTTGTTTGAGAGATTTTTTCAAGAAACATTCCTCGTCCGATTTACGTAAATTATTGGCTTTCGTCGAAGACCGTTCACCGCACTCGACGTTTAAAGGGATTTTTATTCTCTTCTTAGATCTTCCTGGATGATGCGAAGTTCTAAAAAGGGGATTGATCAATGTTGATGAAGTAATTCTACAAATCGAACGTATTATCTCTCTATGTAAATCGTCCCTGTTGTTTTGTAGTGTAAATAAATAAATATTATATTGTCATAAGGAACTTCGTTAATTTGTATTGTGTTGCCATACACCTCCATGGTACAATAAATTAGAAGCCTGTCGATTTTCTGTATTAATTTTCCAGGCAAACGATTTGCAACTTTGAAAATATACTTGAGAGAAGCAGATAAAAGAATTATCGCTTCTGGGTAAATTAATTGACCGCTGCCACTTTCAAATTTAATGTATCTTTGTGAATCAATCATTGATTCTTCGATCGACCGAAATAATTTCTCGTATTTCATTTCTTTATATTAGAATTAGAGAAAAATATGAAAAATTCCCGCAGAAAGTAGCAACAGTCTAGCGGTATCACGCTGAACACAGTCATCAGCGGTATCGATTCGAAGACCTCTAATTATCACCGGATCCTTACCCGTAATTTTAGCAAAAATACATTACGACCCTCTAACTATCCTCACAATAAATATCTCCCTTTCAAGCAACCATTATCCAATAGCAATGGCAATACTCGCCAACAGCGCATCTATTTTTTCAATCCCATGCCACATTCAATAAACCACTAACTAATTGACAAAATGAACTCGCAAACATTCTCCATTCTCTCTTCCATTATTCTCTTCGACCTTTTCGCTACTTTTAGGCCAATCTTCACAAAATAACGCTCTTAACATTCATCCCGAAATTTCGCGCTTTTCAAAAATACGACTTGGAGTAAAAACCGACAAAATTTCCCTGCTCCCTCCACCCCTTCGAGGCAAAAACATCGCGCAGCCATTTGCGAAAATTCACTTCTCGTTATTCGTTAATCTACCGGACAATTCGTCCGAATGTACGTCGAAGGAATTGTTGACTTCGAACGAGAATATTTCGTCCTCGCACGAAGCCCATCGATGCAGCTATGGGGGTGAAACCAAGGGTGGTTCGTCCTCATCGGGCACGTTCACGTAGATGGGATCGCCTAGATGTACTGTGCCATTGGGACTCCTCAGACCAAGATGGGCCCCCATAACTGGACTGTCGCCGGTGTAAGGCCGAAGGGCTGGGTCTGTTATTTGCCTGTAACTAGAAATTTCAAGGCGACGTTCAGTTTTGTGTGCGAAATGATTGTCAAGATCGGACAATAACATTTCATGAGAAGCTTGAATTTCGCGAGTTGCCCCACAAATTCTTCTGTGCCTGCCTCCGCAGTAATTGAAAATTTAATTGCTAAAATAAAAATTTGTCTGGGATTCCTGATATATCTTAGAACTTAACGGAATATTAATAACTTAGGAATAATTTTATCGTGTGGTGTTCCACTGACATTTTCAATTTCACAATTTTCGAGAAGCTTCAAAATTTTCTATTCCATCTATCGCATCACGAGTGCCACTCGTGATTGTAATACAAAGGGTTAAAAATCTGTGTTAATGTTAATTGGATTAAATAGTTAAAAGATTTCGATCGGATGATTAACGAGGATAGCTTCAGAATCGGACAAGCTGTGTAGAAATAAAATTGAAGAGGAATAATTGAGGGAAGCAAGGTACAATATAAAATAATATTGTTCTTTAGCGAATGACATAATGAAAAATGTTTAAATATGAAGTAAATCGATAGAAGGCATCAATGGCTTCGGAGCTCGATGGTGGCAGCGGCAGAAATCTTTAGTTTTATAACTAAAAGTGGTAAAAAACTTTGCTCGATGCGATATAAAGAAAGCAGGAGCCTTCTTATCATTCTTAATCGCTGTAGTGACTTGCATTTGATAATGGTTAATCAAACGCTTATTACTTTAACGTTCTAAACAATTGCATCAGCGGTCTGAACTTTCTTTATAAAGTTATTAATCTTTCAAGATGCTCTGGACATTATTTAGTCTTTTTTCCATCTACGAAGTGACACTTCCATTGTCGTTAGCTTCGAGATTATTTATAGAATTAATGCAAGACAATGAAAATCAAAAAAATGAGTAAATTTCAAGGTAAGAAGAATAAGAAATAATAAAAATATTTGCTGTACCTCCTTAGCGTCTTCAAAGGCTCCACTTTCGGGCTCTTCGTCCCCGTTTCTGGGTCGACCGTGGTGAAAATACACCTTGTACAGGGTTTCACGTTTCTAAATATCACGTCGCCGATTTTCACCCAATCCCAGGTATCTTCTTCGTAAGCAGTTGCACCTTTGACCACGAAATTCGGTCGAAAATGCTGAGGCGTCACCGGTTCGTCGATCCGACCGTTGAGCTCCGCTATCGAAACTTCGTTTATCAAACTATAACTCGTCGCATCCGGATAAGCTCCCTGTATTTTAATCAGAAAAATTCACCAATCTTTACATGTGTTTTGATTGCCATTCAACCGTCGAAATGAACGGATATTGCATCAGAAATATCTTGGCGATTTTTTAGAACTTTAGCACCGCGATTTTCTGACGAAAAGTGGAGTTCCAAAGTGTAATACTATCGATATCTAATCTACTTTGGTTCCTCAGTCTCGACTTTCTGTCCTCGATATATTGCTATGTCGTTTCAAAAATTCTCCGCCACGTTGCAGAATATTAATCAACGTTTAAATAAAAAGAAGCGCCTGGAAAGATAATAAATGAATACATCGGCTGATATTCAAACAGTTATCAAAGTGAAAGGATTCAAAGTATCAAGCAGAATACCACCAACAAGAAAAATCAGGATCCTTTCTAATCATCTCGCCATGCCATAAACAAAAATCATCTTTTCATGATTTAAAAAATTCTGCATCACGTTGCAGAGTATTAATCTGCATTTAAATAAAAGGAAGCACCTAGGAAGAAATTAATAAATGAATACATCGGCTGATATCGAAACAGTTATCAAAGTGAAAGGATTGAATGTATCAAGTAGAATATACATCGACAAGAAAAATCAAGATCTTTTCAAATTCTCTCGCCGTGGCACAAAGAAACTTCATCTTTTACGACTATCCGTTCTACTTGAAGTGCAAATTCACCGTAATATCGATAAAAACCGTAAATACCGCAAACACCTACAGTGTCATCCTCGCTCGTCAGAGGGAAAGGCTTGTTTTTCGTCCTGACATCGCGCATCGGACGATCTAACGGATAGTAAACGAGTCTCAATCCAGTGTCTTCTTGAAGAAGAAAACGTGAAAGCCATCTTGCTGGCTCTTCGCCGCAATCGCAAGCCGGCACTGCCTGGCCCCAAATTGCTGCACGGAAACCCTTTCCGCGAAGACGCGCAAGGTCAACGGAAACGGACATCATCCCCGGGGCAGAGAGAGTCAGAACGGAGCCGGAGATACTCGGTGATACCTGAAAGAGAGCATTACGTTGGGTTTGATTTGGAGGAGATTTCTTAAACCCTTGCCGTACGATTTTTTTTGGGTCTGCCTCTGCAATAATTCAGAATTAAATTGGTAAAATAAAAATTGATCAGTGATTCTTGATATATGAGCCATTCACTTCTCTAATCGATTAACTCCATAAAACCTAAAGTGGAGAAACGCGATGAAATAGTATACACTCCTTTTCAAAATTCCTTCCAAAATATAAATACAAATAAGTATTGTAGAATATAATGGGTGAAGTAAAAAGTTCTGAGCGTTTTTTCTCTTTATTTTGATGATAAAATTAACAAACTTAGAATTGTTGGAATTAAATCAAATAAGCGCCGTTTTGTTCAATAACTTTTTCCCATTTTGAAGGCAATTTCATAATTCCGCGATTGAAGAAGTCTTCGTCCCTATTGTTAAAAAACTCGACCAGCTCACTTTCACAAGCCTCTCTTGAGGCCAGTTTTTTGCCATCAAGAAAATGTTGTAAATGTCTAAAAAGGTGATAATCGCTTGGTGCCAGGTCTGGGCTATACGGCGGGTGCGATATAACCTCCCATCCAAACTCTCGGAGCTTCTGGCGTGTCGTTAAAGATGTGTGCGGCCTGGCGTTGTCTTGATGGAAGACAACACCCTTCCGATTGGACAATTCTGGTCGCTTCTCGTTGATCGCCTGCTTCAATCTGGTCAGTTGTTCACAATATAGGCCCGAATTGAGTGACTGGCCCGATGGGAGCAGCTCATAGTGCAGGATTCCCTTCCAATCCCACCAAACACATAGCAAAACCTTCTTGGTCGTTAATCCGGGCTTGGCGATCGTTTGGGCCGTCTCACCGCGCTTGGACCACGATCTTTTTCACCTGTCATTCTCGTATGTGACCCATTTTTCATCGCCAGTCACCATCCGCTTCAAAAATGGGTCCATTTCGTGACGCTTCAGCAAAGAATCGCAGGCATCAACTCGCTCCAAAAGGTTCTTTTGCGTCAGTTCGTGTGGCACCCATATATCGAGCTTCTTTTTGAGACCAGCCTTATGCAAATGGTTCCAAACGGTTTTCTGGCTAATCTTCAGTTCCTGGGCAATGGAATAAGTGCTCGCATGCCGGTCTGACTCGACGATTTCCATGATTTTATCGACATTTTCAACGATAGGCCTACCAGAGCGTGTCTCATCTTCGACGTCCATATTACCAGAACGGAAGCGTTGGAACCACCGCTTTGCTGTTGCATTCGATACTGTTTTGGGTCCATAAACAGCACAAATTTTTTTGGCTGCCTGCTCGGCTTTTTCCCCTTGATCGTAGTGGTATTGTAGAATGTATCGAATCTTCTCTTTCGTTACCTCCATTTTGATACGCTCTAACAAACAACTGGCTTCACAAAACAAAAAACTGTCAGAGAACTTTTTTTAAAGCGTTATGTTGCCTTTAAGTCACAGTATAGAATGACATGATGCAACTTATACATTGTGAGATATGGCTCACTAAAGCCATCTAACAAAAAACGCTCAAAACTTTTTACTTCACCCATTATAATAGCATGTAGCTTTTCTTTAACGAAGTATAAAATGAATAAGGTGAAATAGCCTTGGAATTAATTAGATTGACTTCTGAATTAATTATTTATTATTCGATGGCCAAACAAACTTTGTAATTTAATGGTGTTAATCGTTCTTATTACGAAAATTTATTCTAAGCATACAAAGTTAGGATTCAATCAAGTGCTTTGAGTCTTAAATGTAACAAAATTCAAAAAGTGGAGTTAATCACTTAGATCTCCCTGATATTTTCAATTTGATAGGTTTTGCAAAACTTGAAAAATCGAATTCAGCGTATCACGAGTGTCATTGATTATTGTACGGCAAGGGGTTGAGAATGTTATGTTGTTTAGGAGACACTTTCTCTAATAATTTACATGATTGAGAGAAGTATAGTAAGGAAGTATTTCTGTAGTGGTATTCACAGTTGCACTTACAAAATTAATCATTTTGGGTATAGGGTGAGTACGTTTTAGGTAGCGTACCTCTTATCTCTTAAGACACTACCTTTCACTCGTGGAATTCTGATGGAAATGAAGATGGATTTACATAGGACAATATTATAAATATTATCGTGAATAAAGGAAATATTATTGTGTAAGTGTAGAAAATATTGTACGGAAGAATTTCAGATCTACCCTCGTTGACGGTGAGTGAGGCTACGACATGGCGAAAGAAAGAGAAACTTCTAATTACATCCTACTTCCAAACAAGAAAGTCGCACAATGGCTTGCAATTTTCGCATGCTAAACGCATCTACAGTTTCTCAATTAGTACTATCTATAAATCGGCATGCTAACGGCGGCGTCGTGAGTTATCGATATTTGGCGTCACTTCGCAGTTGCATGCGTCAAACGCCAAGTAAGTTGCAATCTAAAAACCATAAAGTCACCGAGTGGAAACTCTAGGCGCGAGAACGAAACAAGTTTGGCATTCGTGTTTGTCATTCTTATAAACGTACACATAGATGACAAAATGATCGCATATCTTCAGAATAGATTGGTCTACCGGATTAATTAATTATTCGCGAAATACATTTCATTATTTTTCAAAATCTCATGGAAGAATGAATTTTCTAAAAGTATCCCTCGCTGTAAACATAACTCGTCTATCAGTCTAAAAATAGTAAGCGTCAACAGTGAGAACAATTAGTAGCAATATTTAATATCGAATAGTAACAAATAATAACAGAAAATATTAGAAAAATATCAGTGAACAAACTTCCATACCTGCACCATCTTCGGCAACTGTCTGCCAGTGATAAAATTCCCATCGAGATCGATCACCATAAGAGTTCGATCCCTCAACCACCCAGATTTCAACCCCAAGGGGGTGCATTCCAAGGCGTTAACTCGAACAGGTCCAAGCGATTTAACCGGAAATGCAAGGAGGTCGCTGAGTTCGCCGACTTTTCGCCATTTCGAGGGCAACTGATACTTTTCTTTCCTGGTCCACCACCACCATAGAAAGAAAACTGCCGTTCCAGCGCCGACTGCAGCCGCAGAAACGTACGTCAATCGCGTTCTGTCTGTTGACAGAGAAATTGCAGTGGATTTGCAAATTACCGTTGATATTCCATGTTTAACGCATATCAGTGTTTAGACGGAGAGCAAAGGAAGAGCAGCGGCTGGTGAAATTAGGCATGACAGACACGCGATCTTTATGCCCAATGATTTTAGTAAATTACAAATTAGTATAATATACCGATACAGGGTGAAAATGAATGTTTTTGCGATAACGTGCAATAAATTGGATGAAAAGAGTAAAAACAAAGAGAAATTGTAATTTTACGAGTTGAGTTTCGACGTGTGATGCAGTGAGAATTTTAAACGAATGGCGTTTATGTCTTATCGGTGTTGAATTATATTGTAACTTTTTGATCAACGAATTTTACGCCCATTGAGCAGAGTAAGAGGGTAGACATAAATTGCCTTGAGTCATTGAATTTTTAAGAGTATTCATTTGTAACCTACTTATTACCTCACGTTAAATCTAGTTTACCGGGCGTACTTAGTTATTAACTTTCGCAACAACCAACAATTAAGCGAACAATCTCGCGGCTTCTCTCAAACAAGGGCGAACTCATTAACCTTCTATCCCACGATACGAAAAAATTCTACGTATGTATTCATCGTGGTGTCGGCGCAAAGATTAGTTTGTCTGTCAATTACCTTCCGATGCTTTAATTAGGTAATTAAGATTAACAATTCCTAACAAGGAATTTCCTTAAAAATTAAAATATTTTTAAATATTAAAAATGCAGGTAATTAATTACTTTGATACATAGAAAAAAATGTCTGTTGATAGATCTGAAAAAATTACTAAAACCATCAATCTACCGTTAATCAGAAAAACATGAGGTTCACTTCTTATTTAATAGAGAAAACTTTGATAACACAAGTTCTCTGTATTCGTGTATTCAGTTCCGTTACTCATCTCGGAAATAATAGTACGCAGAAGATCAACCAGACGAAGGTTATTTGCAATGCAAATAACGAACAAAACAGTGCGTGCTCGCCAAGAGATCGAAATCGGAGACAGCGAGATTCTTGTTCCTGAACGCTGCACACGAGGCTTTCGTCGTTACCTAAACTCGCGACAAACAGAGCGTAAACCTATTTTTTTTGTACCGGCGTTCCTTCGATATGTTTGCCTGGATGAACGTAAACCGTCGCGCGAAGACATTCCAAAGACTATAAAAACTTCGCGGGTAGATATTAGCGAAACGCGAGACATTCTCTGTCTATGGTGAATGCTAAGATAGCTGGACTTCTGACGAGCTGCGGTTTCGATTCTCTCGCTGATACTTAGAAAATGTTTCCCACTTTATCATCTTCGAAAGTAATCTATAAGAACATGTATCCTATAAAATTGTCATGCCTAAAGACAGTAGAGAGAATTATAAAAAGCACTTTATTCGAAAGCGAAATGTTGGTAGAATAAGTCTCGCAGCCTCAAAGAAATTTTAATTCTCTGGACATAATTTTTTCACCGTCCCACGTGCGGCACATCGTCGATAAAGTCGGTATTTAAATGGAGAATCTAAAAGGAAATAAATCAAGGATATAAAAACAGCACGATCGAGTAATCGTTGCATGCAAAATCGAATAATTTCGATTCAAAGTTTCCAGCGTGCGCACGATTTGCATAGAACGGTTGCAAATTAACGACTCGGAATTCCGGCAAATGGAAGGTCACTCGGCCAACAAACGGGAAGACACTTTTCGAGGAGCAGTCTGAAACGTCGATGATTAGTGCACACCGGTTAACGGTAGCTGACCGGTTTTCGCCGATCGAGACAGAGGACCCGATACGATCAGGCGATCGGCGAAGGAAAGGAAGAGAAAAACGACGGTGCAGAAAAAGTGCAGCGGACTTTAGCTCGATTGAAGAGAAATCAAAGGAAGTGGATGATGGAACGAACACGGGGTCAAGTGTGCATGTTGCCTTGGACGTTGCGAATTAAAAATCCTGTTTTACGAGAAGGAAGTCTGAATAAATTATCCTGCAAGAAATATGGAAAATACTCTTTGATGGGAATATCCTAAAATATCGTAGATACGAAATATCACAGAGTCCTGGAAATATATTTTAAACAATTCTAAATGTGGAGAAATAAAATGAAATTTAAATTAAAGTTCTTTTCGTTATGGAAGTATTTGAACATTTTATTATTGTTAATCAGGTGGTAGAGGAATCTTCTATTTTTTAATTGATACTGTACTCCTAGATCAGTTATAATACTCAAATTCAATAATCTTGTATGCTACATGGTATATAATGTAGCGTGACCTTGAGACGGTCTGAGATTGAGAAAAATCAGCCACTGAAAAGACTCTACAAATCACCTACAAATTCTACATAAACCATTTCCTTTGACGCAACTCTTAAGACATCTTACATAATATCAAATTAATCACTGTCATCCGTATTCATTCTCTATCGGCAATCGAGCACGTCAACTCCCACGTTGATCGCCTACAACCGACACTCTATTCCAATATTAAAATGAATTTAACCAAAGACACCACTATTGCAATTATTTCTATTCCATCCCTGGCAAATAAAATTTAAACAAACTTAATAATTCCAAATCTGCAAACTTCCTATTCCCACTTTACAGCAGTTACATCGGACGCAAAAATTCCACGACATTCGCGAAGCGGTCAACCTGTTAATTGAAATTATCACAGAAAGAAATTTATTAGAAAAGGTTGATATTTTATTCCCACAGGCATCCAGTGAAATCGTGCAGGGGTGAATTCGAGATGGCGACAAAACCCCGGTGGAATCAATACCATGAGAACCGGGCGTTGCTCCCCAGCAGTGGAGTGCCATGTGTATGACTAACTCCAGAGGGTCTAAAAGACTTTTTAATTTTAGACGTACGACGACACGTTTACAAGAACACTATACAGCCCGCAAAAACACGCAGAAACAAGATTGCAGATTGCTCGAAAGAGGAAAATCACGGAGAGCTGCAAGAAACGGAATATAGAATGTGAAGTCTTTGCTTTAAACGCGTGTTGATAGCCTTATCTATCGCTGAGCCATGCGCGTGTTCTCCTGAAAGGAACGCGTTTTTTCACAAACCTGAGAGTTCGTCAAGTTCACTGTGAAAATTCTTGGCAAAAAAACTATTTGTATATTATAACAACTAGCACAATATCAAACTCCAATTTTGCACTAATATTTATCCTAAAATTCTCTAAAACTAGAGTCCTTCTTTAAAAAAAAACACTTCACCGATAGATTCAATTCTCCCGCACATTGCAAAGTAAGTCGGTAATTCGTAAATACTGAATCTTGCGACAAAAGAAAGACAGATTCATGGTCTCCTTCGTCGATGGCAGTATATTTACCAATAATCATCGTGAAGGTCAGTTAAACGAAGAAGATCCGTGTACAGTGCCGATCGTAGTCACCGGTCGAGACTTCGAGACGATCGTCTTCGGCCGGTCGACGACGAACTGAAATTCCGTCGCTGTCTTCGGTTCGCACGAGATCTCGACTCTTCGATTGGTCGAAGACACCGTTATCTGTCGTCCGCGATACGTTTCCCCTGTGTCCCCTTTGCAAACTCGCGGTTTTCCTACGCCGAGTAAGAGCACAGTACACTATCTCCCTTCTCCATTGTAGTAAGCGCGTTCACGATGCGTTCGCCACGTGTGCGGAGCCATCGAACTGCCTGGAGATGGAGACCCTGAAAACTGGCACGCAAACTTTCGCGATTCGGCATGCGCGAATCCGACGAATCGCTATTTTCGATTCCTGTCGTCTGGTGGGGAAAGGATCTTTTGGATGCTCAGGCTTTTGAATTTCAAGTGTTGAGTTTTCGAAAGATTTCGGCTTTCATTGAGAAGGTGTTGCGAAGTTGGAACAGTTTTTTTTTTATTGAAATGAAGATTTTGAAATTTAGTAAGATACCTTCGTGTACTGAGACGTTTGAGCAGAAGAGGATAACGTGGATGCTTTAAAGGAGAAGTTTACTGGTTTGGTACAGTTTGATGGAAACTTTAGTAACGAAGGTGGAGTAAAATATGAAGATTTACCCGAAAATATTGAAAGAAGTGAAGGATAAAGCAAGTGTTCTTAAATATTACGATTTATAGATGTATCGCGTAAATGTATAGCCGGATGTAGTGTATCTCGAGATTATTTTGTGCTTACTTTGGATGTCCGACAAGAGATTATACTATCTCGAACGATAAGCACAGAAAAATGATGTTTCCTGGGGAAAAAATTGGAGCGTTGGGCGGTGCTCTTTCAAATAAACCGCCGTGATCACTGCGCATGTAATTGCGCAGGTGAGCCACAACCTCAACCATGATCATCTGTTATAAGCTGGTGATTCTGAAGCTCTTGTTCGATGCGGGAAGAGTGTTTTGACACTTAATTCTTTTGCGTATTGACAGTTCGGTGATCGATCGTGTCGTGTACAGATGAAAGTTCACGTGAAAGAGTAGCATCGGTTTTGCTGTCGCGGATAGCGTCAAAACGGTGGACGATCAGTTCATAAAAATATCCCGACTTTCTTTGTGGTAGGTCGTGCAATTTTGAATCTCCATTTCGATCTTTGTCATTCCGGAGCATTTTAATTAATACGTTGGTCTGTTCAACCATTTTTTTTAATGCTAATAATGCATGTAAAGAAAATAAATGATCTCGATAGAGGTTAGAAAGGAATGACGCATCGATCTGTTTTTTGTGATTAATTCCAATGATCTTTATATAATTTCTTCATGTCGTAATTAATGCTTGTTCCCTGAAATTCTGTATGATTAAAAATAAACCTGTTTTCCTATATGTAAAAGAATCTGTATTGTTTACAACGTTTCTCGATATGATAACGGATAACTGAGGTTAATTGCAAATAAAGTGTTATCGCTCGCTGCAAAGGCACTTGTTGCTAATACTTTACGATCGTAATTTTCTACATAAAAGATGGAGTGAAAGTAATGTCCTGTTAATCCTTTCATTTTGTTTCAGCAATCAACATGCCAATCTTATACAGCGTGGTGGCTCGTGGGCCAGTAGTGCTTGCCAAGCATGCGGCCTGTGCTGGGAATTTTGAGGAGGTCACGGAAAAAATATTACCAAAAATTCCACCTAAAAATGATAAATTAACATACTCGCAAGGGCCTTACCTTTTTCACTACATCTGTGAGGATTCTATCATTTATATGTGCATCACAGACGATGTGAGCAAACAGAAGAATCAAAGACTACCCTTAAATGTATACCTTGATGTTAAATATCTCTTTTTCTTAGAAATTCCAAAGATCAAGAGCATTTTTGTATCTTACCGAAGTTAAAAGAATATTTTTGGCTGTTTACGGCCAAGGAGCACAAACTGCAGTGGCATACTCGATGAACACGGAATTCAGTAGAGTTTTAGCTAATGAAATGGTACGGAAAACTACTAAACTCTTTTTCCATTACATGTTTTAGATTGAAATGTAATTAATTATTCTCTGTCCAGAAATACTACAGCGAATTTAACAAAGATCTCGATGTGCTGTCCAAAGTACACGGGGAATTAGATGAACTGAAGGATATTATGGTACAGAACATTGATAATGTGGTGATGCGTGGAGAACGATTAAAATTGCTTGTAACTAAAACAGATAATTTATCTGCCAGTGTAAGTGGTTAATATATGGCACGCTTCGTAGAATTACTCAGGATTGTACACATCTATCCTATATTCACGACTTTTTCAGTCCACTACGTTTAGGAACAAGAGCAGAAATTTGGCTCGTTCTTTGTTTTGGAAGAACGTTAAAATCTATGTTATAATCGGCATAATTGTCGTGGTAAGTACCATCGTTACGCGCAATTTGAACGCACGATGTCAGCCAAGAGATAACGACGCGTAATCTTATTAATTTTCTAGGTTGTTCTGTATGTTATCGTGTCCATATCTTGCGGAGGATTGGCCTGGCAGAAATGCGTTGGGAATTAAAACTATCGTTGAACATACGGTGCTACAATGCGAAGATTTATTTTCATAAGATTATCGATATCTGCACGACGATCGGCAGATATTTTTCAATTATATTCCGAATTGCCTGTAAGGCGAAACTCGGGGAATGATTTTCGATAGCGCTGGTTTTTTAATGAAAATACTTAGGTATAACGAAAGAAGGTGTATCTATAGCTTTATAAATACGTGTAACGCTTATATTATTTCTGTTACGTTATCGAAAATTTCTTAATAATCGTTTATACTTTCCTCACAAGTACAATAGCAACATTACCAATGTATATACATATGCATACACATATAGCCGTACGTTCCACAGGCATATATGAAATAAAACAATTCTAATACACTGATTCGTCGCTTTATTCTTCGCCGGCGTTAATTCTGTCAAACGCAACAAGTGAAGCGAAAGGCGACGTAGAAATTTCATTAAACTGAAAGCTCGAACGTATAGGATTCCATTTGCAATCTCAATGCAATTACTGCTATAATTTACCAAACACCCAGACCCTTCCGCGCCATTAACCGCATTACCGTTTTTCCACGCGGAAGCTCCCCGAGTAAACTGACCGTTGCACTTGTTTTTCTCTCGGCAACGTTCAGCGCATGCTCGCCAATGTAATTTCCCTTCAAGGGCTGGCGTTTACACAGCCCCAAGCCTCTCGTACGAGCTTTTCAAAAATTCATTTACCCCCGCAAACTTTTGCACCGTCGCCAAAAACGTTCGTTCGCCCGAAACTCGCTCTGCACGAACGAACGTTCACTTTCTGCCAAAACAAACAGGGCGTTATTCTACGTTATATACTGCAAATTTCCACTCTCGATTTCGTCGGAGCAGTGAAAGTTTCTACAACCGGTAATTACAATATTTGACCGTGGTTTTAGGACGCAAACTGAAAATTGATCGCCGCTTCTACAGTGTCTATTGACACTCGGTATTGTCTGAATCTACTTTGACCTTTGGGAACACGCGCCAGTGAATGCTTCGTTTGCAATGTCAGACAAGCCTGTTTAAGAATTACGCACTGTTTGTTCGTAGGCCAACCTGCATTAGCGTTTTGCAACTTAATTTTTATATGGATTATCGAATAGGATGTCAAAATTCCGCTTTAAATTTTTCAGCATAGGCGTAGTAAACATAAATTTAAGTACGACATAGAATTATGCATTGAATAGATACACAAAAATGCGTAACACCTTTTCTACCGCCTGTCTCATTTAAAAACCAGGCAATTTTTTCTATACACTACCATCTCACGTACGAGTAACGATGATATCTGTATTAAATTCAACGTTACTTAGTACAATATATTTTAAAAAATCTTTTTTCTTACGGCAATAGTCAACCTGTTAAAATATAATCGACTGTATAAATATTCCTACGTATCTGTCATCACCAAAATTCCTCCACCTCTAATCCCATCGAGCCAACCAAATCTCAACACC
Source organism: Cerceris ruficornis (assembly GCA_963989415.1). Lineage (NCBI taxonomy): Eukaryota > Metazoa > Arthropoda > Insecta > Hymenoptera > Crabronidae > Cerceris > Cerceris ruficornis. Next base: position 22,218,681 of record OZ022521.1, on the reverse strand, counting down.
CAAAACTACCCCAATCGACAACTTCCAAACCCCAAAGAAATCCATCCACTCATAATCCATACCTTACCAATCGTCATTTAATATGCCAAAGAAACATGCAGGTCTGCCGACGAGAAAGCTACGTTCCTGAGTGGTGTCGGTGCGTCGTCGCGCGACGGCTTTGACGTGGACGGCAAAGGGCGTCGGGGGGGATAGCGGCGTCGCAGGCGCTGTCGTCGCGACGCCCGGGCCATCGCAGCAGCCACCCGGCGGCACGGGCAGGATGTCGATGCCTCGCGTGGCGCGCCCTTCGGGGGCTGCCGAACTGTCTCCGTGGCTGGTGGCTGGCCGGGACGTTTGATCGTCCGCCGTTTCCCTCTGACCGCCTACGAGAGCACGTTGTCCGTTGCAAGGTCACTCAACAAGTTTCACCCCTTTACCTTCCGCGGTGTTTGTCGGACGAGGTCGAGCGAGAATTCGATCTACGCGGAATCGAGCCGTAATCGTACGGAGGACAAGAACGTCCACCGAGAGCGCGGCCTCCCGGAAGGGGAGCGCGCGTGCACTGCTCCGGGTGCACCTGCATCCCGTATGCACTCCGGGGAGCGCGTCAACGGTGCACGGTGGAGTGTGCGCTAGCGAGTGTGCGTGACAGCTTAGCTGCGTGTGTTTACAACCTGTGGGTGATATCTCGTGTGTTGCCGCTTGTATTGCTGCTGCTGCTTTGGTAGACGTCCTCTCGGTCGCGAGTCCGGGAATGTTTTGAAGCGAGCCATGGAATCCCGAAGGTTCCCGGCAGCCGAAGGTAGCTGACGGAACGTCGCTCGGATGTCCTCGGGTGCCACCGAGGGACTAGCCGGCTCGATGAAAGTGAAAACAGAATTGACCGTGCCGCGACGGGGGGACGAGAGAGAGTACGTCGCGCGTAGGACGTTCAAGGATGCATGGTGAAATTCTACGGACGAACGTTGCTTGGATGTCTCGTAAGTGACGTTTTTTTTTCGTATCGTATTGTACTTTCTTTATCGAGGATGTGGGCTGTGACTGTTCCGGGGAGAATGGAGAGATGGCATTTAGGAGGTATGGGATTTCAGGGTGTATTTTTTTGGGTGCACGAGAGGAAACGATTCGGAGTATGAAGTTTGGTGGATTGTTTTTTATTCGTTGATCGAACGACGAGTCGAGCTAACGATGGGAATGAGAATCGTTATCGTAATTTTACTTCCGTCTCGATGGCGATTAACGACGTCTGATTATTCGCGCTGGTTCTACGCCCGTCGCGTGCACGATTAGGCGCATTCTCGTGTCGCGTTTTGGCTTTGCCATTAAATTGCAACGTCGATGGAAAAAGCTAACGAATTGCCGGCGAGCATGAACGCGCGCGAGGGAAATATTCCGCCTTTCCCGGCACGCGATTACAACGACGGGAAAATCGTTGCCGAGAATTTCTGGGAAAACCGCGACCACGTAGCACAACATTGCTCGTACTGCCGGGTATAGAGCCCTCGTATCGATCTTGAAATATTTTCCCGAATTTCCGCGTAACATCGGGATTAACTTTGCCACTGAATCCCGTCGAAATTTTTACAAATTAAAGCCAATAACGCGGAACCAGGAAAAACGCGATTCTGCGCCTCCGGGAAAATGGAGAAGCATGGAAAACCGATGAAAATACAGTGGCTTGAAAAGCCAGAATTTTTCTTTATCCTACACAAAACAATAATTAAATAAAATAGCAAACCATTTTTTGCAACAATGCAGCAAAGTCCAATAGTATATTCGCGGCATTCGAAAACAATATTTCCCTCAAACTTTCCCGAAAATCTTTGTTCTATCCCTAGAATTACAAAATATTCCAACCATCCCCCTAGAAAGCATGAAAACCCGACAAAATATTCGCAGCATCCAAAGAGAATTTTTCCCCTCAGACTTACCAAGAATCTTCGTTTTACTCCACCCTTAAAATTGTAGAAAACTCTATCCGCCCTTCCCGCTAGAATGCATCGATGCCCAAGAGAACATCCGCAGCATCCAAAGATACCGTGCTTCTTCTTTCGCTTTTTCCTGCGTGCTAAAAAATGCAGCAGCGTCTTACCCTATGCCGTTTCTCGTCCAACCCCCGTAGTATTGCCCTAACTTGCACGGGGAGTCGGTTGATGGAGAAATATCCGATGCCACGTACGCGAGCCATAAAACGTTCGAAGAACGGGAGGGTCCAACCCGTCGAATGGCGCCCTGAACGATCCCGAACAGGAAGAATGTTCATCGACGTTGAAACTTTGTTATTTCGACGAACTAACGTCATTCTGAACCACGGCTGAATATCGCGAACAAAGACATTTGTGCTGCTAATTGCGATAGTCGAGCATTTTTCTTCTTCGTTTTGAGATATTCCGAATTTTTTAATAGTTTTAAGGTAGCTCGTTGAATTAAAGATGAAAAAAGATTAGGAAATTGATTTCGGGTCTGGCCTCGTTTCTCTGTTAAAATTGCGATGGTATTTTCGTGCTCGACGGGGATGAAACTTTATCCGCCGGATATCGGATGAAAGGATTTAAATTATTTTCGTAATTTCCGAGACGAACGATTCGTCTATTGGATTTGAAATTGGGTCAAACGTTCGGCTAAAATTGCACCAAGTATTTTTGCCGTTTTAAGGGAGAATGTTTCATCGATTTAATTTCAAGTCGGGTCAGATATTTTCCCAAAGTTGCGCACATTAGTTTCGAGCATTCAGAGAGAACAGTTTTATATACGCGATTTTATATCGAGGTATTTATTTGCGCACTCCGCCAAATTAGTTAGGGTTTGCCCCCAAAGGAATTCTCTTCCTACAATATTCATCCATCCCCGTCGGATCTCATAACTGCAAAAAGTATCGAAAAGAGTCGATTCTCCATCGAAATAATTCCACTTCACCCCAACACCAGCAATAGTCCAATCATCGACCGTCAAAGAGGAAAGCCAACGACCACAAACTTCAAATCCACTTCCAACCCCCTCGATTCAAATACCTTTCTCTCACCTCCTCGACTTACCTGCCAAAGAATCACCATAAATTTCCATTCCCATCGATTCCCCGTGCTTCCGAAGCCTCGTCAAACTATGAAAAACAATTCCCCACCGTCCAAGTATCCCATCCAAACGAATTATCCCTAAAACCTCGCGAAGAGCGGTCAGCGTGAAAAACGTCCGGCTCTTTGCGCAACTTTCAGTCCCCCCTTCGGCAACCCGCGAAATCAACGGGATAAGCGTAAAACCATCGGTAAATTTCGCACCCTTTTATCTTTCCCCTTTGCGCATTTATTTCATCAACCCCCGAAAATTCGGTACAGTGCAGCAAACTCTGGCGTTGCGTTAATAAGCGAACCGCCGGTGCTCGTTCCCTGCGGTATCCTGTGCAAACTCACGTCAGAAGGTAAAATATCCTGTTACCGTGGCAAAGTTAACGGCCGGTCGGCATTAAGCTCATCAAGGTCTTGGAAACTACTCGAGGCAGAACGGTTAAGTACATAAGTCTCTCGCGAGATACACCTTAAGTCATCCTGACGTTTGCTCGCTCGTTCTTCTCGCCTTTAAGCGAGAATAGTTTAATTAAGTTCAACCGAGGGGTGGAGGGATTCGAAAGGTGGTAGCTCGACGGTGCCGCGAAGGTGTGCGACCGGAGGAGAGAAAAAAAAGCTGACGTTTCTTCGAAGTTTTAATTAAAGTTAGCCCGAAGTCACGGATAAGACAATTAAGTTGGAGACAAACGGGAGGTCCGATTGAATTTCCTACCTTCGGTAATTAGTTTCGACGTTATAGAGTCTGTGCTTCTCTGGCACACCGTCTCCCTTTTGTGTATCATACTTTGCCATTGATATTTTCGCAGTGTCTATATCTCCTCCTGGCTTTCCGTCTTCCATTATTTTCGCATTTCAGTGTCTCTCTATCTTCCTTTATTTCATTTTGCGCCATCCCACTCTCCTTCTCTCTCTCTGAATCCTCTTACTTTCACAGTATTAATTTGCTTTTCTCCTTCTCCGTTTGACTTTCTCGCTGTCTCTCATTCCCTGTCTCATTTTCTTTCCGCTTCGCTCCCGCTATCAATCTCTACCTTTCCCTCTTTCTATTAGATTTTCCTCGCTATCTCTTATATCCTCTCGCCATTTCTCTCCACGTCTCTCCCATCCTCTTTCTTACCTTCTCGCAACACCTAACTTACCACCTCGCCCCTTGATCCTCTCTTCCAATCTCTCTCGTTCCATCCAGCATCCCTGGTCCCGAAGCCTTCGGTAATTACGGTTACCGAAGTCTGCGAAATTGCCAACTGCCAAGGGTGCTGGAATTTCGCGCGAAACGTATTTCCAACCCGGTAATCGGGGTCTGACGTCGATGATGCGGCGAAATTCGCGGACGAGGGGAATTCCGCTCGTCCACAGTTCGGTAGATTAAAAAAAAAGGGACCGTCACACGCCGGGATTTTGTCCTGAAACATTGAAAAGTCTCGTACGTCGTTCGGTTAGTTTTATTAATTAACGGACGTACAAAAATTGATAACGAGATGAAATTCCTCGGTCGAAAAGGATGTCTGGTAATTGGCGATAACGATAACGAGCGTTATTACCTTCGTCTAGACATTCAAAGATGATATTCGCAATGGACATTGTATTTGTTTAATAGTGCCTCGCGTTGCTGCAAATTTTTTCCATGTTTTTTTTTTTTCGACGTAGTGTTATTAATTAACGAAAGCAGAGAATTGACAACGAAACGAAATACCTCGTCGGGTGCGCGCTGTCGTTCGATAATTGGCTATTATACCGTCGGCGTGGTGAAATTCACGGATAAAGGGCATTATTTTCGCGCAGGACTTAGGGGATGAAACGTAGATATCGTCGTACCGTCTGAAACTAGAGGCTTTGTAACGATATTACAAACTTCACCCTCCCGATTCATAGATTTTATTAATTACCGTTAACCGAACGCGTGGAAATCGATGACAATATCGAATTCCTCCCGCTGGGTGGCGTAGCTCGTCGGCTTTAATTAGAGCTTTAATTATCGCCCGAAGAAACTTACCCGGATCGTTTGTTATCATGAATTTCAATGTTCCACCGCGCGCCCATTCTCTGCGTTGAAAATTGATCAATCAAGATAAAATTCTTCCTCGCGTCTATCGTTTACTCAAAATTCTAATTATCAGTTCACCCAACCTTCTCCAAGAATTTCAAAAACTCACGAAACAACCGAAAGAATTATCTTCAACCATCCCCGACATGTTGATAATCTTCAAAACGTCCACGAACAAAACGACGGAGTCGAGCGCGGACGCGTTGATACGCGTAAATCCTCGGTCATTCATGCTCTCACGTACAACCACTCGTCCGTTCTCCTTTCAGTAGGGCATTTTTATTTCACGCCGACGTCGACGACGATGACGACGACGACGACGTCGCCGGTTGTTTTTTCCCTGACGGCGTTGTGCTCGGCCGCGAAGAGAAACCGAGAGAGTCAGAGGCACAGAGGAAGGCGAGGGTGAAAGAAGCGCAGGAAGGAAGGAGGGGAGGGACGATCAGTCATTCAAGGACGATTCTTTCAGCCTGCAAACTCACTGGATTGTGTGTGCAGGGGCCACCCTCTTTAGAATTCCCCGTCCGTGGAGCAAGAAGCTCGTAAAAGACAAAGGGGGGTCGGTAGCAGAGGGATAGAAAAGCCGAGGGGGTGACGGAGGTGAAGCGAGGAAGAGGAGAGGAAGCAGAGGGAAGAGGAAGTGGAAGAGGAAGAGGCAAGTCGGCCGAGAGAACGACGGTAGAAGGTGGAAAGGAGATAAGGAAGATGGGCGAGAGTTCGCCGGATCTGAGCCTTCGGCTTCGCCGAGGCAGCTCCGACTCCAGGGATTCCTTCTATATGGACTTTGCTCAGGTATTCCATGAGCATTCACCCCACCTATCGGCACGTCGATAATCCCCGATAATATCTCGCGAATAACTGTCATCGCTCGCGCGACTGTAAATTTTCGAATTGTTCGAATCACTCGGAGATAGTGGTCCACCGGCGAGAATGGGGATTATTGATTCAATTTTGGGAAGAGCGCACGAGCTTTGGGGGAGGCGGGAAAATAGTCGAGAATGTTCCGATGAATTTTACCGATGAAGACCCTTTTTTCGATTGGGATTGTTGTTGATTACTGTTATGGGTATTACTATGTTTACAAAAAAATTCTGGCGAGGTGACGTGACACCTTGCAGTTTGAATAATTTGTACTTCTTCTATACTATTTGTTTGAAATTCATTTTACAGTATTCTCCATCACTAGACATTCATTTTTAACGATGACGGATATTAACTCCTTGCCCTTCTTTTTCCTTTCTTTTGCGACTGAGCGCGTAATATCTCAGTTTCAATTGCTGAAATAAAAATGTATTGTGCATTTCTGATATTCCATACGATCGAACGCAATATTAATGGTGCAGAATTAATTTCATAATCTCTGAACTCACAGATATTTTCAATTTAACAGTTCTTGGAGAATTTCAAAATTTCCTATTCCATTTACCGTACCACGAGTGTCACACGTGATTACAGAGCAAGGGATAAACAAATTTAGACTAAATTCTTAAAATCTACAGTATCAAAATAACGAACAACCCCACGAAAACGCAATCTAAACAACGCTCAAAGTTTCACAACCCCTAAAATGATACAGCAGCCAGATTTTTCCCTAATGCTACGTCGATTCCCCTTCAAAAATGTCCCACAGGCAAATTTCCCTAATCAAGCAATTAACGACAGATCCTAATTGATATCCAGGGCATCGATTCGGACATCGAGGAGGTGGCACGCCCAGGTGACACGAATTCGGATCCGATGATGGAGAACCATCTCGATGAGAACGGAGGGAACGAGCTGCCACCGATCGAGGACATCACGACGATCCCTGAAGAGGCATCCGAGGAACTTCGAGAAGAAGAGGAAGCCGCGGCTTTGGAGGCTGCCCAACGAACACCCGACGGCCCCATAATTAACACGGAAGCAGAGAAACCCACGGCGCCGCCGCAGCTTTCCACCCTTGCGCCGCTCGAGTGAGTAAAGAAAAATCCAGGCTTGCATTTATGTATTTCGCTTTTCTGCCTTTTGCGCTAAAGCTGGAAATATATCACGGGAAGAGGGTGTTGTTTTAGGGTTTGAATAAAATTGTATGGTTAATGCGTCGAGCGTTTAAGTGGTCTTGATAAGAGTACGGTTTGTGGGGATTTTGAAATGGATTTGGGATTGTAACAGAAGCTGAGTATTTTGGATTTGAGTGGGTAACGATCTGCATTACGCTGAGGAAGTGGGAATAATTCAGATTTGACTGACACAGCTCTCGATATGTTAATCGATGAGGATGTTAGCCTAGTTTGCTCGAGGGCTTCGAAATTGTGCTGCTTCGTGATTCGATCTAGTACCGTCGCTCTTCATTAACAGCGCACTTTTTTAATTACCGCTATGTAATCACTTTTTATCGACAGGTTATGAACTTATTAATACAATTTTTCTTCCAATCCCGGCAACCTTTCTTCCCGACTTCATCTACCATTGTATTTCCTCAATTAACACTAGAACTACCAAAACCAGTCAAAATGACTGGTACATAATTTTTTCCAAAAATTCTCCAAATTAATAGGAGAGTCATAGAATAGATATTCTACATCCTTCTTATAAAACATAAATCGCCGAATCGTTCATCTTTTCCAGCTCTTAATTCCCGATTTTTTAAAATACTTATTTATTATTTTTAAATATGATAGATTAAACGCCGGTAGTTCTAGTGTTAAAAATTCCGTATCGTAATTTACCGCAACATAATATTTCTCCACAGTCAGATTATCGCACGCTTATTAAAAATTTACTTTAAATCTTTCATCCAAATCTATTCCCACCGACCGCCACTTTACATTTATAAAAGCCGTCGAATTGAATATTCTCAAATAATCGAACTTTCCGGACGGCAAAGTGGTTGCTAAAAGAGATCACGCCCCCGGATATCAAAGAGAGTCGACAGTAGGATAAAAAGTAATGTTTAAATTCGAAAGATCAGCGCGAACGAACAGCGATATTCCACCGGGGTTAATAGCACCGGTAGGGGTGGAAGCTTCTTCCCCCTTCTCTTCAACCCCCTCCTCTACCCCGTAATATTCCCGGCCATTAACGATCCCCATACGTCTCGCTCAGACGAGGCCTCTTCACTTGCCACGAGAGCTCAAGGAAAAAAAAGGAGGCGAGGTTAAGTAGGTAAACAAAATAAGCGTACGTATCGTGACGGGGTTAGAAAAAAAAATAAATATTCACGGGCGCAAAACGCACACCTGCGCATACACACGCGCACGAGAGAAACCCCTCGGCCGGATTCGCTCGAGATCGCGCGTAATTACTCGCTCCGAATTTACGAGAAAACGTAAACTAGGTGTACGAGAAGTGCCGGAGTACGTTGATGGAAAAGTCGGTGGAAAAAGCGATGGGAATTTTTAACGGGATTACATCGAACTTTGAACGACGACTTGGAGCACTCCTGCCGTCTGACAGGAGCATCGAGAGAAGGGATGAGAGACTTCTTGGAAGGGGATTTTCTTTTGACGATTCTGGGACGTGGAAAATTTTTCTGGATTTAATCACGCGGGTTCCTTCGAACGAAAGGGAATTGCCGACGGAAATTGCGGTGGCTCAGATTGTGGAAATGTTAGAAATCATCTGCGATTAGAATCATGGCTTAATTGTAATTGCTGATATTATATATTGAGTCGGGGAAAAAGTTACTTTGTATTTTAGCGCAAAAGTGAAACAGGTTTTCGCCCAGAAATCACAGAAACTTTCCAGGGACGATTATGGCTTTCCATAAAAAACGACAAAAGGTGATTAACGCTAGAACTACCAAACCAGTCAAAATGACTGGTACACAATTTTTTCCCAAAAATTCTCCAAGATTATAGGAGAGTAATAGAATAGATCGATTTACCGAATCGATCATCTTTTCCACCTCTGAATTCCCCTTTTTTCAAAGTACTTATTTAATATATTTAAATATAACAGATTTAACGCCGGTAGTTCTAGTGTTAAACAAAAGAGCACGTATTTTATCTAATAAAGCTCTTTGAAAATATGAGAAACTTCTTTCACATTTGCGCTAAAATTACGAAGTAACTTTTTCCCCGACCCAATAAGATAACATTTGTCCTCCAATTCTCCTTGAAAATGCAACAACCCCTACCAGAAACGAACCAAAAAATTCCTAATCCTAGAATCTGAAAAAACAGAAGCTTCAACATCCCCCGAAACATCGACCATTCTCACCCGCCTTCCATCAACTTCAGCAAGACGACTTTCAATAAGAACAATCCTCTCGTTTGCATCGTTTATCGTACAAAACGGCGCGACGTAAATTACAGCTCCCGACGTCAAAACGAGCGGGTTTTCTCCTCTTCTCCTCTCTTCTCCTCGTTCGACTGACCGCCGCCACTATTCACGGGCATGGAACATTAGTCACTGTCCATGATTAACGCGCATTTCCCTCGGTTCCTCTTCCCGTGCCGAGGACCGGCATCCCAGCATCAGTTCCTGCACCATCGACGCGATTGAACTTGATCGTGAAAAATCGCTTCGCACTCCACTTCCGCTCTCGCTCGATCGTTTCCCTCGAGCTGCGGCTATATCCGCTTATCGCGCGACTCGACGAGACGCCCCTCTTTGGCCGACCACCGGAGATGACTATTAATTGCGTATTAATTACGCACGCTGGACGAGCAGACGATTAATCGAACCTCCACGGCAATAATAGGGAATATTGTAGAATCGGTTTCTACCATGGGACATTAGCAGTTTTAACACTAGAACTATCAAACCAGTAAAAATGACTGGTACGCACTTTTTTCCTAAAATTCTCCAAAATTATAGGAGAGTCATAGAGTAGATATTCTACATCCATCTCATAAAACATGAATTACTGAATGGATCATCTTTTCCACCTCTGAATTCCCCTTTTTTCAAAGTACTTATTTAATATATTTAAATATAACAAATTTAACGCCGGCAGTTCTAGTTCTAACGATGCCGGCGATAATAGGTTGGAGGCTGTTGAAACGATCGTAATTGATAATGGATGGGCGGAATGATGGGGTTGTTCTTTTGGAAATTATCCATGGTGATGCGTCGTGGTTGCGGGAATGGTGTTGGTTTTTGGGTGTTGTTAATTGGGTGGAAAATGGGTGATTGATAGTTCCGCCGAGTATTGGAGGTATGGTTGAAAATGTGGGGATTTATGTTTTCATTGCTGTGGTTGATAGTAGCTGATACTTTGCTGTTGAATTGTTTTTAATCACAGGTATTCTGGTTCTTTGTGTGGAGCTCCGGGCAAAGAAGATTAAGGTGGGCTTGAAATTGTCAAGAGGGGATATGGTGGGTATGGAGCTAAAGGCTCGGACTGCCAATTAGTGAGCTGGAGTTTAAATCCTCAGGGAGGCTTTTCCTAAATTATCATTTAATATATCGTTGCCTCGGTGGTTCGAATTTCCTTCTAAAATTGTAGCTTCCAGGCACAATAACCGCAGTGGTTAAAGCCGGAAATACGAAGCAGTAACGATCAAGAAATTAACAATTTCCAAAGCTTCCTCTCACCGAGTGTCTGCACTAAAACAAATCACAAATTCTCCCGAAATTAATCCGACCGTTTAACCCGTAAAGTTTAAGGTTTTTTGACGGTCTAAGACTTTTTTGATTATTGAGGAATAATCATTTACTTGGCGATGAAAAGTCACCTTTTCATCAAAAACTCAGAGTGTTAATATATACAAGTTACAAATTACTATTTGTGTAGTCATATTTCAATTGTTCAACTCTAACCGCGTATACACGACCCGATAAACTATGATCAGATTTTTTCTCAGCCCGCATATATGCGTCCATGGTCCTCAAAGGGTTAAAATCAAAAATATCAATATCAAATTCACCATTCTAATTTCCTTAACACTAGATTTACGGAAGCCGTCAAATTGATGGGTGCCAGTTGTCTTATAAACATTTCTCAAATTTACAGAGACGCTGTACAGTAGATATTTCACGTGTATTTTATAATACAATAATGACTTAACGAATTACCATCTTTGCCACTTCATCCCTCTCTTTCCAAAGCCCTTACTTAATATATTGCAGTTTAAGAGATTTCACGCCCGTAAATCTAGTGTTAAAATCAAAGTCACCGAAATTCCAAAAAAAGGAACAATACATTCAAAACACCGAAACTCCCGCGGAAAATAAAAATCCCTCACCGTCCCTTTTCCTCCCGCTAATTTGTTTTCCGATGCGTGGGCGAACACAGCGATTAATCGTCGCCCGAGGAGCAATTTCCAGCGACATTGCGCCGTCGTCCGCGGACGGGGCAAGCTCCATTCGGCGAACCGGATTACTTCCGGCGGATATCGAACATGAATTTCGCGAATGCGCGTCCGAGGAACGGCGCCGGAGTTAATATCGTCCTGTCGGTTCGTTCAGCAACACGAACGACCTTCGTTCGCCGTCTCTTTCGCTTCCGACCATGCCTCTTCTCCTGATCCTCTCCCCTGCTTTCCTTCTCCACAGTTTCGTCCCCGGTTTGCGCCGCAATTCCCGCCAAGCATCCTCCTTCTCGCTGGTCCAACTCGGAGGGCAGCTTATACCGTCGATTTGCATGTAGATTCGATCAAGGTAGACGCACGACCGAGCCTCTGGAAGGATAAGTTTGTCCATGGGTGGAAAAGGAGCGACGGTGTTTTTTTCTTCCTTCTTCCCTGAAAGTAGAATTTCGCGGAGGAAATTTGGAATTCTGTCTCGCGGTGGATTCGTCTGCTGGCGGATGAGATTGGGATGGGGAAGGGTGGAAAAAGTAGACGAGGTTCATGGATATATTTCGTTTACGTAATTTCTGGTTTCGACGTCTGTGAGCGGTTCGTTTGTGATGTACGATTATTAGATGAAGATGTTGAGAATTTGATATAAGTAGGAGAAATTTAGTAGATTCGTGTTTCTAATTTATAGAAATGTTTGAAGGGAAGTGGTAGAAGAGTGAGCACTATCTACTTACTGCCTTCAGAACATTTTACCGCTCGCACTGTTCTCTATTCTCTACGTCAAAGACTCCGGATCCTCTCAATCATCGATACAACCTCTCCTTAGAAATTCTCCTCAAAAATCTCCCTTCAACCCCAACAGAATACCACTCGCCAAACGAAAATCTCACCCTCATCCCTTTGGTCCTCAACGATTCCAAGATCCAGACAAAAGAGGGTTGCCAAGCGATGGTACGAAATCCTCGGCCCCCCGCTTGCGTTACGCCACTGCGAATTTGATAGGGCTAACGAGCTCGATATCAAACGGCCGCATATCCAGAGATGATAGAGAGTGGGACGGAAAAGAGGGACACAGAGAAGGAGCAAGATATACGAGAGTGCCACGGAGTCGTGATCCGTCACTAGCGGGGCCTCAGTTTGTAATGTGGGGTCCGTGAGTGCCGTGACACGAGCCGGAGGGCCGTGATTGTGTCATCCGTTTGTGAGTTCAGCAGCCGACATTCCGTCGAGACGGCCGAGGAAACCGCGCGAGCCAAGGTCACGGGTATGCTCATCAAGGAGACGTCCCTCAGGTACCACGATTCCATTCTGATACCCTTCGAGGATCCATTCTTTCTTCACCGACGATGGTCGCTGAATTTTAAGCGGTTCTTGAAAGAGAGTGCACTTGCGCGGTCTCCAGACAATGGCGAAGTTTTTGTTAAAGAAGGAATACATAGTTTTTAACTCTGCGGTTTGAATTTTTCTTCGGTTTTTTTGTCCGATTGTGAATCATTTTGTGGAATTATCTGTAGGTGGTTAGTCGGTTTTTATTCGGAGGTGGTAATAAGTATCTGTGAGAGAGACAGAACACTTTGTGGTCTGTCTATGCTGTCTTGACCTGATACTGGTTTATTGAGAGATAGAAACATGTGGTTTTGAGTAGTTGACAATAGGAGAAACCAATGGATGGTAATTTATGTTTGATAAGAAGAAAATAGCCCGAATAAGTTTAGCTAACATTGTGTTTTGTCTAGCGGCTACCGTCTGCCGAAGAACTGCGGACCGCAAAGTGTTCAGTGTAGAAAAGTATGTCGAGTACGGCTATCTATGGGGGTATAAAAACTTAGAGCATTAAGACGACCAGGTCATACTTGATATCCTAGTAGAATAAAAATACCGGAACGTTGAAACGCAGCCAGAAAGTTCGCGACAACCCCGAAACTTCAGACCGTCGATGTCTCGCGATAATAGCGGTTGTCGGAAAAGCGTAAAAGTCGATAGGACCGGCAAGGAAGAAACATTTAGCGGTTATTTCCTCGGAGCTTCGGCGGCAGGAAACGATTAAAAAAAGCTCGTACAATAGCAGGCCGTAAGAACGAACGACACGAAAAGAAAGGAAGGAAAGCACGACGTAAATTCCTGAGGGATATCCCGAAGGGGTGGCGGAGAAGCGAGGCTTCGACCGAAACAAGGGAAACCTGGGAGTCGGGTCCTCGAGCCACGGATACACTCGCCCCACAATGAGGGAACGGTACTCAGCCACTGAATCAACCCCTCAGTGCCCTCTTACTCCACCCCTTTGCTGCCCCTCTCCTCGTCCAGCAACACCCTCTTCTGCTTCTTCAACGCACTACGTGATTATTTCAAAAAGCTCGAAGGCACGAGATGAGCTCCCATCGCCGCCCTCCTCTGCCATCCCTCTCGACTTCTCTCTTTTTTTTTCCTTCTCTCTTACCCTCCTTTACTCTATATTTTTCTCTTTCTCCCACGTTTTCTCTCTTTCCCTCCCTCTCCATGCTTTCTTCCACTTCCTCTCCTTTCTTTTTCCCTCCCTTTCGGTGGTTCACTCTTTCTCTTTTCCACGTCCACGCGGAAGGGTGGTGCGTGCACGACTATCCGCCCTGGTATCTCGTGAAAAGGACGAAACTTCTTCGGCCCTTCTACGTTGCCGTGGTTGTCGTAAGGGCTCGCGGCGACTCGTAGGGGTAGGTCGCTTTTGCGTCGCGCCTCGTTTACCTCCTTAAATACGCGCAACGCTGGATACCATTGACGGGATATTTTTAATATTTTTCGCGCGAGGGTCGATTCCCTTTCACGCTCCTTTCGAGTGGAATTTTTTAAATGCGCGCCTCGATGGATTGTTTAGTTGAGTACCTACGGGGGCGAACTATGACTCGTAGTTTGGGGGTGCGTTAGCATTAGATGATCATGAGGGAATATTTTGAGAAGCTCTGCCCTAATTTGCAATATTTCCAAATTTTCTTCACGATTTATATAAGATGATTAGAAACAATCCAATAATATTAGAGGTAGGAATTTGAGAATCAATTATTTCGTTATTAAAAAAAGACTGGTAAAATTTTATAGAAGAATGAGAATCTCACCCTTCACGATGGTGCGATTTCATTGAAAAGTATGACTATTGCCAGTAACAGGACATCAAAGAAAATAATGTGCATGAAAGGACCTCAGGTTTTCACTCTATCCGATTACACCCTCACCCTTTCACCCTCTTCCTTCCACCAACACGCATCGTCTTCGCACCCCCTGAAAATTTCAAAAATCACGTTACAATCCAACCAAAGATTCCTTGATTCCCATCGTCTCTATCGTGCAATAAAAAGAAACGATTTCCCCGACGTTTCTCTCAACCTATCTTCAAACGGCCGGAAGGACGAAACGAGGGTGACTTCCGCGAGGATCGAGACGTCGATTCGACGCAATTTCACTCCACCGAGATTTATTTACGTTCTCTTCTGCAGCTCTGTACTTTGTACGATCAGACTGACCCTTCGGAGGGTGGATAACTGTCGTCGTAAATTCAATGCTAATACCGGCTCGCTCCGAGGGGGTTGAACGGGGTAAAACTCGAAGGCCTGTCCGTTCTGAAACACGAAACGCTGTAAGCGTATTTCGTGTGCCAATTCGAAAGGATACTTTGGGATCGTTATTAGATAAACGTGCGGTGCTAGAAAGTCGACGTTACGTCGTTTAATGACACCCACGAAATGATCGGCACTAGTAGGTCTCTTCCTGCGGCCAGTGTCAATGCGATGTATCAAATGTTACGACATCGCGTTGACCTTAAATTAAGCCTGACAAGTGCTCCGTGTGAGTTCCTACTTGAACTTTTATATCTGCCGTGCAAAATTTATAACATTCTTGCGGTTAAGCCAGTCAGTAGAATTAATATCGGACGGTACTGAGTTCCACGTTGTGTCAATTACTGTAAATTGGCATAACGCGATAAATCATGCACAAAATTTATAAACGGTTGTTGGTCCTTTAACGGTAGACCTGCCAAGACAGTTAAAATGAAGGTTTTTTGATTTCTTTGCAAGAAATTTCATATTTCTTAAGATTCCATTTCTCTGAGTTTCTCTAATCTGTCGAATTAATCGCTGGGAACTCTGGCGTTAATTAATTCAGAGGTTCAAGAAAACACAATATATTAAATATAATTATTGTGAAATTTGTAAATCTGTATCCATCTTCATTTTATCTTAATATTCTAAAAAAATAGGGAGATAAAACATATTGGTATAGTAAGACGAAATTAATAAATTGAGATCACGAAGTCATTAGCTGTTCGACCTGAGACCGATGAATTTTCCTCTATCACGGCAGTGTAAAATGAACTTATCAACGTCTCAGAGTCAAATTTCCGAATAATTATCCCTCGGAGGGAATTTTCAGGGAGGGGAAATTCTCCAATCGCGACGGCACGAAATTGTTTCACTCTGGGTCCTCTTTGAGCCGGCTAACTGTGCTGTAACTAAAGTCTCTCGTGGAAATTCTCCGTCGCGAAACTAACGGTAACGTTTCCCGACAAAGTTTTCCCAGCCATTTGTTACTGCACTTTAACGAGTTCTGATTGCCGCCACTCTTCGGCGTAACGGCAGCCAGTTCCACGGCTTTGAATTTGCCTGTAAATGCATTACGCCTGTCTTCCAGCCCGGATTGAACCAAACACATAACAAATTCCTCCGTGTTGAAATTGTCAGGGAAAATTGAGAATTACGTTAGCAGCGGTATCGCTTGGTAAATATCCCGTACAAATCCGTCAATCCTGTAGTTCAATATGTGAAATGTACTTGATTTGAGTTTCTCTGAACCAAAGAAACAGGAAACATATTAGAGTTTAATATTTTCATCATTCTTTCGGGCTCTACCGTCATCGGGGCACACCCTTTTCAATATTTAAAAACATCCTTACTTTCAGAAATTAAAATGACTAAATACTACCGTGTCAAGGTATCCTAACTCCTAATTTAAGAAATTTGAATTGCTATACTGCATAACAGAGAAATTCGGTCTCAACAAAGTTACATAAAAGTTCTTAAAATTAATTAAAAATCGGCTAAACCTCTTACACTCACACTCTTTTCAATCTGTAAAAACATCCTTACTTTCAGAAATTAGAATGTCTAAATACTACCGTGTCAAGTTATCCTAACTCCTAATGTAAGAAATTTGAATTGCTATACTGCATAACAGAGAAATTCGGTCTCCACAAAGTTACATAAAAGTTCTTAAAATTAATTAAAAATCGGCTAAACCTCCAATCTTAAAATTTAGAATTCCCATGTTGAATAACAACTCAATTCGAACTCCACAAACCTACACGAAAGCTACAAAAAATAACCAAAATTAACCTGCCACATCAAACATTCGAAATCCAGGCTCAAAAATCCCCCGAATCAAAAGCGAACCAAATCTCCCGCGCTTTTTCAAGTGCCATAAGCAAACGAATTATTCTATTGCGGCAATCTAGGTACCCCGTCGAGAGTAGCACGCAATTATCTCTCTAATAGCACCGATATCGAGAAATCGATAAGCCAACGACAGGTTTAGAAATAATGAGGAAACATGTTCTGTTCAGCTGGCCAGGATTGCCGGCCGCGTTACCGTCGCCGGCGTCGCCGTCCGCGGTAATAGTTTCGCCGGAAACGCTGTCCAGGCATAGCAGCAGCTCACCCTCGAGGCCTCATCGGCCACCCCAGTTCGCCTTGGCGTTGCCATGTTCCTCGCAGCCGATTTCCGCGGTCTGTTACCCGGCACCGACCTTCCTAGACACCACCGAGGACAGGAAATGGAAGAAGCTTGGATGGTGAGTGCAAGAAGTTAAGGTCCACGCGGTTACGCGACGCCGTAGGCTTTGGGATTTGGAGTTTCAACGAGACTCCGGGGATGGCGTTGATAATATCCTCGTGGATGTAGGACGATAAATCATGGCTGAGGTGAAAATGAAAGTTTCGAGAGGTTCCCTGGTCTCCGTGGAGTTGGAGGGTGCTCGGGAGTTTGCGTTATCGAACGCACTCGTGGACATTGATCGTTGATGGTTTTTGGGTAGTTGCTGCGAAAGAGCGATGAAATATCGCTGATTTTTAGAAGAGTATTCCAATTTCAGTCGATTGATTTGCATTCTATTTTAGTACTATAGATTTTCAGTGTGGGGAGACGAATTTTTTGTAATATTTGTATTTTAATAAAATTGCCTGAGAACGACTGTTACTGCGGAGACGATATTGGGTCTCGGTAGCCAAATTCTGTTTCTCAATTAATTTAATAAGGAAGAAGGCAATGATTGCAGAACGTACCCATTAATTTCGAGCGGTACATCGAAAGCTTAGATTCTATCGCAGTTAGTATCAAATTCTCCCGAGCACGTTCGCTCCACTTTATGTAAGTTCGTATGTACGTAGATACATTGACGATTCAACGAGATCGGATCTTGACTCGTTTTCATTCTCGATGATTTAAAGCGAAGCGATGGCGGGGATGAGGTGGAAGTGGGCTGAGAGGGAATGCCGGTCACCACGGAAATTTCACGTGATCCTACGGGTTATCCTGACCGACGTCTGTACCGCAATTACCGGCACTTTATGAATCAAACACACGCGCATGACCGGCCACACGATTACCCGTAATTGAGCCAATTCTTACGGGGGTGGATGTATTTGCTGACAATGGTGTCTCCGCTGCCCGTTGCGCGATGTTTCGCTTTGTTTCGCCGTTTCCACGCTTTCGATTATCCATTTTCCCAGTTGTTAATTCACTGTTTTAAATACTCGTGGAACATTGTTCTCTAGGACTCTAAGGATGGAATATTCTCTTCATTTTTGTCTCGAAAGATTCTCCTGAATTTTAATTCGTTTGAGAATAAAAAATTCAACAAAGTCTATATTGAAAAATTTATGTAATTTTTCATTTTAGAGACGCAAAGTCACTGGTTGCAAGAAACTGTGGGGAGTTATTTGATCGGAGCTCTCTTCATTTTTCTGTAGAACAGTTATCGGGAGTTTGACTCTATAACGGCAGCAATTATTCCATCCACCGCGAATAAAGATTTCGTCGCATCAATAAAAAAGGTCTCTGCCCGACAAAGCTCGCCGTGAAAGATTTAAGATTTCACTCGTCGTTTCCTATGTTTTCAAAGCCCTTCCGTCATACTCCGTCGGTCTCTCCATTCGCAGAACAATGGAACAATAGTTTTTTTGTACTGGCCTATTTCTGAATACCCACCCTAATGACACCGCTCTTTGCTCGCTTTCATCTTGCTTTTCCCGAGCTTCAACATTTTTGCAACGCTGCGGTGCCATTAAAGAAAAAACGCAAAAAAAGGGGAAAGAAACAAAAAAAACGTTAAAACGTGCCTTTAAACGAAATATTCCTAACGACTTTACTTTCTCATCACGTATCATCGTCGAACCGTTATCAATGAGATGAGAACGTTTACTTCAATAGCACAGAAAATACGGCGGGAGATTTAAATTCACCGGAGTGGAATTTCATGCGAAATAAGAAAACGTTCCTTCGGAACGCAATGGAAAGTAGAGATCCATTTCCTCGAGAAAATTTAATCCACATAGATGCACCTTCGATTCGGTCTCAATTTCCGTTTCTCACGCAGCGACGCTCTGGCGACGACGTTTAGCGCCCTGTACGGGAAACTCCTGGTCGTGATGGGAATCGCCTTTCCCATGGCGGAAGTAATATCCACCTACATACCTCCGTCGTTCTACGAAGTCTTTTACCTTTACCTCTACTTCGGCAGCATGATCTTTCTCGTCTACATGTATGCCACGTTGCTCCACGATGGCAAACCGAAGTCAAGTAAGTTTGGCAAAGTTACGATAATTATTTTACATACGAATTAAAGGCTATGGTACCGCGAGTCTTTAAAGTCTCGGTCAAAGTGCTTATAAAGCTCGTATTTAACTTAATTTCTATGAAATTAAAATTATATTTCTGTCCTCAAAATCAATACTTATATAAGGAAATAATGAAAACAGTGTTCATAAAGTTGATACTGAAGGACATGGTACCAATTTTACCCTTGATGCGCGCGCAACATGGCTAACTGAATGCTAAAGCTCGCAAAAACAGAGAAGTTCTTGTAAAACTAGTATTTCATTTAATTTCTATGAAATTAAAGTTATATTGCTATCCTCAAAAGCAACACTATATAATGAAATAAATAATGAGGCACGGGGTAAGGGGATATTCCTCCATCTGACTCAGTTATTTGTATTTCTTTTTTTCATAAAATCTCTTCCACTTAAATTCTATGAAATGTTATAAAGCTGACCTGTGGCTTTTTGCAATTTAATTAACATCCCGCGCGTGAACGCGCCAAACCCGCCAACCTTGCCATGCACCTTCCCGATATTCGCGCGAACTTTCGATTCCAGTCCCTCGAAATCGATCTCGTTAAGAGGCGCGTTAATCTAAACCGATCGATTATCATAAATTTGCATGATCAGAGAAGCGAAAGGAGGTGTGCGACCTGGACTCCTCGAGATCGTCGAGCGGCGCCGGAGGCGATAGCGACGCAGCCGATGCTGCCTGTCCGCACGTGACGGCGCTTCGACCGGCTCAGCATTACGGGAGCTTTTACCTTCGAATGGGCGCCGTGGCGTTTGGAATCGGCTCGATGATTTATTCCGGCCTGGAATTCGGGCAGTACTTCGAACTTGAGAGGAACACCAAGTGCCACAATATCATGCTGGCGCTTACGCCTGCCACCAGGATGGCCTTCATCTTCATTCAGATGTACTTTATATTTCTGAACAACGAGGTGAGTGGACTTTCTGCCTGGCTCTCTGTCCTCCTATCACTTTATCCCTCTATTGCTCTATCGTTCTATTACTCCGTCGCTCTATCGCTCTATCGCTCTATTGCTCTATCGCTCTGTCGCTCTATTACTCTATCGCTCTATTACTCTATCGCTCTATCACTCTATGACCCTATCACTCTGTTACGCCATCACTCCGTCACCCAGTCACCCTGTCACTCTGTCACTCTGTCACTCTGTCACTCTGTCACTCTGTCACTCTGTCACTCTGTCACTCTGTCACTCTGTCACTCTGTCACTCTGTCACTCTGTCACTCTATCACTCTGTCACTCTATCACCCTATCACTCTATTACCCTATCTCTCTACATCTCTATCACTGTATTACTCTATAATTCTATCATTCTATCACCCTATCTTTCTACATCTCTACAACTGTATCACTCTATCACTCTACATCTCTATCTCTCTATCACTCTATCATTCTACATCTCCATCGCTCTATCACTCTATCACTCTATCACTCTATCACTCTATCACTCTATCTCTCTATCTCTCTATCACACTATCACTCTACAGCTCTATCTCTCTATCACTCTATCACTCTATCTCTCTATCTCTCTATCACACTATCACTCTACAGCTCTATCTCTCTATCACTCTATCACTCTACATCTCTATCTCTCGATCACTCTATCACTCTACATCTCTATCTCTCTATCACTCTACCTCTGTACCACAGCACCCCTCTATCTCTCTACCTCTGTATACCTTTCTTCCTCTATCCCTCCCTTCCTCCGTCTTCTATGTCTCTAATTCTCTATATTTTAGTCCTTGTTTTCCTCCTTTACTCCACGAATTCCGCCAAAAGGGCTGATTTTGGAATGATCGTGTAATCGATCCAACGGTTATACGAGTTCTTAAGCGTTCGAGTGGCAAGCGCGATCGCGCTCCTTCTGTTACTCGTTTAAAAGTGCCAGCATGCGACGCGGTGGGCCACTAATGATGCACTTGACTTCTCAATTAGACTTTATTACACTGGAGATTTTCGCTTTTGATTCCCTCGGACGGAGAAGAAAAGTCATACGCGTCGCGAGTGAAGGAGGTAAACCCTCGAGGAAACGGAAGACGCCACTGCGCTGACAGACGAAGGGTGGATTTCCCCACTTTCGTTCAATTTCGCACAGCATTCTTCTCTGATACCCTAGCCTTTCAGCTCCTGCATGTGTTACTTTTACAATTCCATAAAATATTCAAAGCAATACGTTTTTAGATGACAAAGTATAATGGTTACAATCGTCTTTTACGTTCAGAAGCTGGGTTACGAATTATTTATGGGAGCTTTGAGTGAAGTTAGAGACTCCCACCCATAAAAATCTGCAGGTCCTCGCTAAAATTACCGTATTAAATAAAAACGAAATACAGAACGGCAACAAATTATCTCCTTTTCCCAAAAAACTGCAAATTTCACCAACCACCCCCTCGAACTCTCTCTTTCTCTGAGTTCGATGCCACGTGGCAAAAGGTTACGAACCAGGAATTTCTTGGAGATAGCAAAAAACCATCGCTTTTACTTACTAGGTGAAAGGGAATAAAAATAGCAGCGCTATCGATTTCGAGTAAATCGGTGCAATGCACGTAATATAAAAAGGGTACGCGGGTCGCACAAGCCGTTAACGGGAAGCGTCGATGCAGGTCGAGAAGTTGGAGTAGGTGGTTAATGAAACGGAAGGGTGAACAACCCCGAGGCTAATAGTACTACACGTGTTATCTTCTGCACAGAGTCTCAGCGTGCATTAATCCTCCTTTGCTTCCAGCAAATGAAAGTCTATCGTCATCGTGTGGTCGCGCGTTTCGGCCTGATGCACATGATTGGCACGAATCTCTCGGTCTGGCTGAACGTCCTCGTTCAGGAAACGAAGCATGAAATTCTCACGTTTTACAATCCGGAAAACAATTCCCTGAGAATCTCCCATAGACTTGGTATGTATATTTATTCCTATTGCGAAAGAGTGAAAATGACGAAAGAAAGTCCAATGTAACGATTCCATCGACTTTGCCAGGAGCGAAGGGTAATCTCCATCTCGGAGGTCACAGCCACTTTCATCACGGAGAACACGTGAGACTACCGAGAGGCCTGAAAGGACCTCATCACATGTTCGAGTGTCGAAGGACGAATATAATGGGCTCGCTGGTACAAGACGCCAGCCCGTTCCTTTTCCCCTGCACCATAGAGTACAGCCTCATCTGCGCTGCTATTTTGTACGTCATGTGGAAGAACATATCCAAGGCCGCGTTTACTCAGCCCAAAACACCGCCGGGATCTCGGCATCATGCGCACGCTTACAGGTACGGTCGACCCTAACTTTCTGCCGCAGGAGGGTTCTAAAGTTCCTCGTCAGAGGATACCCCTCGGTCCGACGACCCTTGCGATTCCACGTCTTCCACGTCGGCTCGCCTCTAGAGCTCGAGATCGAGATAACTTTCGTTTCAAGAGTTCAGTTAAACTAATAATCTAATAGATCTTAATAGAAAAGTAACGAAACTAAAAAGACCCCCCTCCGTCCCACAGGAGATCGCCCCATCACTACAGCGTCGACTGCGCCCGTGCCCACAAGGGTCTCTTCGTCGGTATCCTCATCCTGGTGTTGACGATAATCTCCCTGATCCTCTTCTTCGTCCTGATATCCCGTCCGGAATTGGTCAGCTTCGCGGTCACCGAGGTGAACATCTGCGAATTAACCCTCTACGGTATGTCGACCCTCGCAACTCTCATAGGGATGTTTCAAATGCGGAAGCTCCGCTACGACGGAAGTCGGAATCTCGAGCTGGACAACATCCTCCTGGTAGCAGCGCAGACCGGGATGTTCATTTATTCCACCTTCACGATCATCGGTGCACAATTCACCCTCGCGAAGCACACGATCCTCGTTCTCGTCACTGCACTCGCGAGCGTCGTGCAGACTACTTTCCAAACGATCTTCATCCTCGACGCTTCTCGACGGTCCGTCGTGACGGCGAAGCAGATACGTCGGAAACCTGGTCGAGAGATCGTGACGTTCCTTCTCGTCACGAATCTTGCCATGTGGGCGATCAACACACTGGAGAAGTCGAGAGCCGAGTCGCATCCTGTGCAGCTGCACTTTTACGGTCTCTGGGCGTGGACGATCATCACCCACGTCTCGATGCCGCTGGCGATTTTTTATCGATTCCATAGCACCGTGTGCCTCTGCGAGGTGTGGAAGAGGGCGTACAAGGTCAAACCGACCTACATGTGACGCAAGGGTTCCCGCGAGGTCGTCTGCAAAACCGCGCCCCCTCAGCGGCCGAGAACTCTGCCGGCCAGGCTCGACGCCATCGCGGAAAACGATCCAGCTTATTTCATGTGATCGCGATCGGATCAGAGCCGATGATAGAGCGATAGAATTCGCTCGTGAGAATGCACAATTTTTCATCGGGGAAAGTCGTGGGAGGTAGCGAGAGAAAGGTCACGGTGGGGCAGGCTGTAATCTTTGGTTCACAGTTGCTTCGATTCTAATCTTCCTTCATTGTCTTAGCATCTACGAATAGATCTAGAATTCTGGAAATAATTTACAAATTCTCAGGTATTTATAGAATTCTAGATTTATCTCTGCTGTGATCCTAAAGTTGCCCATTTAGAATTCGATACGTCTAGACTTATCTCTGGATCATTCAGAAGAGACAAATAAGTCTGGAACTCCGTAAATCCAGACTTATTTACAGAACATTACATTTATCTCTAGATAACTCCAAAGCAACAAATAAGACTGGAATTCCATAAATCTAGACTTATTTAGAGAACATTACATTTATCTCTAGATAATTCCAAAGCAACAAATAAGACTGGAATTCCGTAAATCTAGACTTATTTGCAGAACATTAGAATTATCTCTAGAATTCACGAAATAAATCTAAAAACCTTAGTGAAAAGTTGTCGTCGCCACGTTGCGTAATTGAAATAGCCACCTTGAATACGATGTATCGACCAGTCGATTGACTCCACGGGCAACGCCGAAAGAAGTCCCCGATCTAACAATAAAGTGGACCGGCATCGAAGGTCACCGTGAACCAAGAGCGCGTCCCCACCGTGCGACATTCATCGCTTGCATAATACATCGCAAGATTGAGGCTGATGAAACGAATCTCGCGTGTTGGCTCCAGCGAGACGGATCGTCCTTGAACGAAGACCCTGAAGTGCGTGGCGCTATCGTCGAGGTACTTCGAGGACAGTTTCAAGGTCGTATTGGTAGCCGCCCAGATGACGGAGGCTGTGTCTGTTCACTGATTAATTCTACTTGGAAGGCGACACACGAAATTCTCTGATCCGTGATCCTGCGAGGTGCGATGGTAAAATGAAACGAGCGACGCCGTAATAATTGGAGTTAATTGGGAATATGATGGCGAAGGGGATGGAGCCTTGAACTTGCGACAAGTTCGAGGTCATCTTCTTGATAATCTCTGGAGAATTTTTTCGGATGTAATACAGTGCAGGTGGTTCGAAATCCACTAAAAAATGACGATGTTTGGCAAAATGAGCGTAAGGTTAAGTGGAGGGGCGCGGTTTTTATTCCTGATATTAACCTCGATAAATGTAAGTCCACTTAAAAGTATGTGGATGAATCGAAGAAATTAGGAACATTGAAAAAGCCATACCGTAATTAACAAGAGTCGATGCACTGGAGAACAGTGGAAGGAAGTCTGCGAGGCAGAGGTATCGAAATTTCTACAATTATTGCAAGAAATCGAACGATCGATAAGTTCGTTTGCACAGCAAACATGTAAATAGTTTGTCCGAGACGAAACAGAAGCCAGTAGAACGAAGATCGCGAGAAGATCGTACGATTTAGAGGACTGACCTTCGTGGACGTTCGACGGCACGAATCTTCACGAAGCAGAATCTTTTATACCGATTTAGAAGGTAGACGGTTAGACTAGAATCCTCGAAGTAACGGACGTTCCTTCGATTTCTTCGGGAACAATGAGATTCTGTTCGATATGTAAACGATAGACTTTCTACCGATCGAAGTAGCGAGTGCAAGAATGAAAGAGCGAACGAGCGAAAGTGAAAGAGTGTGAAAAAACGAGCAAGAGAGAAAGAGAGGAAGGAAGAGTGATCTTTTTATCGAAAGACTGAAAACAAAATCTAGAATGGAACGATAAGGAAGTGAAAGAACGATTTCCGATCCAGTCGATGATCCGAGTCCTCGTTAGACCCCCCTTTTTTCGATCCTGGACGATCTGACGATCGATCCTTCGATGTTTACTCGAATACTCTCACGGACATCCGTCTTCCACGTAGTACAAACTACAACTTAAATAGTACTTGTCGCGTCCAAGTAGATAATTTGACGAAATAACGTCGAGAGAAATAGATTGCACCCCAAGGAATGTATCTTGAAACGAATTACTACGCTCTTAAGAAAATTCGTTTTACAGTTTATTTGCTGAGATAGCGATAGAGAGGAGACAGGTGCGATAATAATTGAAAGGTTCTCACGTTTTCACGTGTTGAAAATTAAATAATTAACGGGTATGATAATCTTTTTCTGTCGATTGGAACGTAGCAACGTCTCGCACTCGAGGTTCGGGTTTCATAGGGAGAATTTCGAAAGCTGTGCAAAGCACTTAAAAGTATTCTAAGTCCATCCTTCATATCGAAAGTACTAATCGACAAATGGGAGAGGTTTTATTGAGAAGTCAAGAGTGCTATAATATTATCAGGTTCAAAGTACAGCTGATTTCTTTTTCATCCACAGCAATTAGAAATTTCTATCATTAAAAATATAGTATTCGATAGCATTTTATAGAATTGAAACCATTGGACTGAAAGTCGCTACAAGTTTAATACTATTCGACCAATTTACACCAGTGTTTTTATACCGAATATATTTAGAAATTTATTGATATTACGAGAAACTTCATTGAATTTAGAAACGTCGATCACCCCATGACATTCGACCCAATACGTCCAATCTTTATAGATTGATCTATAAAGGTAGTACAATTATTTTTATGACGGTCTGAGACTATTTTAAACGATCGGTAACACAATTTTCCACAATCCCCTGAGGTAATGTCCTGGACAATAATCGTAAGTCTATCAAACAGAAACTAAAAGAAGCGACGAAGTTACACGATACGTCCTTGTACGTCGATTCGACGATAGGAAAGCAGAGGAATCGAAAGAGCGAGAATAATCGCGAGATAAACTTCGATTCGAAGGAGAAAAAGAGTACAACGGCTGATCATATCACTGAGCCTTATTCCGTCGAGTGTGCTGTCCAAGCTTCGATAAGCAAAAAAGGGGATCAAAAATTGATCGTGATCGATATTAAAAGCCGAGGGCACGAACTCCTCGAGTTTTCTGTATGCTCAATGGACTTCTAGTCGATAGAGAAGATCGAGTGAGAGAATCTGAAACAAAGCGAGCGAAAGAGATGGAAAGAACGAGAGGGAAAAAGGGAGAAAGACACAGAGAAAAAGGAGAGAAAGTCGAGCGGATTAATCGACGTGCAATAATTGTGCGATTGTTGGCGAACGCGTGGGTGTCTGTTGAAGATTATTCTCGTTTTTTTTAAAACGTGAATAACGAGTGTATGTAAGAATGGCCGGAAGTAAGAGGAAAGAAAAAGAACGGGGGTGAGAATGACGAGAAAACGTCGAGATGTAAACGTTGGTAGTGACATTTTCTAGGATATAAATACGTGTTTCGTGCGTAGGCGCTTTTCATTTTTGATAACGATTACAAACGTTGACGACTTCATAGTTATCCGGTCGGGCATCGTCGGTTTTTTTGTAAGATAATAATATATAGTTGGAATATGAGGCGGCTGTAAATAAGACGAAGGAAAATAAGGGAAAGTGGATCCTCTCGGTGTTTAGAAGCTAGCTGT
Source organism: Cerceris ruficornis (assembly GCA_963989415.1). Lineage (NCBI taxonomy): Eukaryota > Metazoa > Arthropoda > Insecta > Hymenoptera > Crabronidae > Cerceris > Cerceris ruficornis. The sequence goes on along the minus strand of OZ022521.1, from coordinate 22,191,674 downwards.
GTCGACATGTTTCTTCCTATATTATATATATATAAATATATAATATATTCACATATATATATACAAATATAAATATATTTATTATTGCGTTGTTCTATTATAATATTTATTGTAATATTCAGATATAGGATTTACGAGCGACAGCGTTACGTTTATTGATCGGAGCTCGTGTCGAGATCCTTCGTTTTTCTTTTTCGTTTATTTATTTCTCTTTCCGTCTTCTTCTTATTATTCCTCTTCTTTTTCATTATCGACTTCTCTCCATTCCTCTCGGATTTCTTTCGATCAAAGACCGCTCGGAAAGACACTCCGAATTTTCGTTTCGTTTCCCTTCGTCTCTCGTTTCTCAGAGGCACGTTAGATATTACGATCTTGGCACGAGTTTTATCCGAGATGAAAAAGATGAAATCGGGGCGAAATCTCAATTCGCAAATGGGAATATTAAAAAAAAAACTACCTTTCTATGTCACGTCTCTAAACTGTACTTTTTCTATGTCCGCATACTCTAGTTCCTACGCAATGTTTGTACTCTTATACCCTTTGTACTATTTGTACCTTACGAATTGCAATACACTCGTCCGCAATAATAATCTGCGTTGTTTATTCTATCAAATTTGACGCGAATTTTCTCGACAACCAGCCTCTCCATAAATCCTTACGAAGGATCCTTAAATCTGGACACGCTATATACTGCGGCATCGTTGACCCTACCTTATTAAATCATCTTCTGCCGAAAAACCTACGTTATCGCTCTACAAGTAGTACTCTACAAAATCCTCCCAGGGTCGAACTGTCCTTCATATAAAAACTGATGTACCAGTACCATAGAATCTACCCTATCAAATTATTTTCTTCCAAAAAACCTACGTTATCACTCTACAAGTACTACTTTACAAAATCCTCCCATGGCCGACCTGTCCTTCATATAAAAACTGACGTTCCAGTACCATAAATTCGACCCTATCAAATTTTCTTCTGCCAAAAAACCTGCGTTATCACTCTACAAGTACTACTCGCCAAAATCCTCCCATGGCCGACCTGTCCTTCATATAAAAATTAATTTGCCAATACCGTAGAATCCACCCTATCTTATCTTCTTCCAAAAAATCTACGTTATCACTCTACAAGTACTACTCTCCAAAATCCTCCCACGGTTGCACTGTCCTTCATATAAAAACTGATGTACCAATACCATAAAATCTACCCTATCAAATCATCTTTTATCCAAAAACCAACGTTATCTTCCGCCAAATAGTACTCTTCGAAATTCTCCCATTTCCAGCACACCTTCTTACAGACATTGACATATTAATATCCACCCTATAAAGTCACTTTCCGTTGAAAACTCAACGATATCGTTCTCCAAACGTTACTCTGTACAATCTTCCCATTTCCAAGCTCCCCTCCACGTAGAAATAAACACGCCAACACCATCACCATCATCCCACCACTCTCGAATCTCCAATGTTACTCCAAACCGCTATCGTCACTCTGAACAAAATCGACCAAGAAGCTTGTCCCGCAAATAACCGAGGCTCGACGGCAAACGAATAGCTGACGAAACCAAGTCGAGCAATCTGGTCGACCTAAATACCCGCGATTCCTCGCTCTACTCCAACGAAACGCACGTTCGTGCTCTCTCGATGTTGAGGTAGGTTCACCTCGGGTCCAAGGTCACCCATGGTAACGGCGCCCGAAAAGCGAATCTAAGAAAGGAAATCGATTCTCAACGTGACTTTCTCCCGGCGAATCGGCCGGTCGTCGTCCTCGTTTGCTCGGCGGGACGATCTCCTCGAGGAAGTCTCGAGAACGAGAAGATTCACGGGTCATCGGGAAATTATGAGCTTCCCGGAACGACTTCGTTAACCGCAGTCGTCGCGGAATAACGCCGAGGATCCCCTTAGAGGATACTTCGGTGGTCGACTGTTCGCTGTGGTGGTTGCATTTACTTAATTTCACCGTGCTCAATTAATGTCCGCCGGAGCGACGCGAGTCCTCAAGGTCGGCTAATGAAGTCACCAATTAACTTCCGCCGTGCGACACCCGAGAGACCGTGTCGTCGAGAAATTTTATCCCCATCCCCTGGTACTTTGGGATAATTGTAAAAACCACGGTGCTGCTGACAACACTGCAAAACTGACAGAGTTTCTGTGATCGTGAATATGCCTGGTTGCAGAGTATCGACAGACTAGAGTTTCTGTATTTTGTTTTACTATACTTGCAATGATCTGCAACTTACTATTTGGTTACCAAACACCCCTCTGTCTTTCAATTTCTCTCACTGATTGGAACCATCAAGGGTATTATATATAATGCATGTAGAAAAATTCGCACAGGTGATGAATCATCCGAATTCAGGCCCACTAATTGGAAATCCTGGCTCTTAAGTTCATATCCACCTTATTGTTAGTCCCTAACACAGTGGTCCCCAACCCCCAGGCTGCGGACCGGTACCGGTCCATGGATCAAATGGTACCGGACCGCCCAAGGGACATTAAATCATTTCCATTTTATTTACTGTGGCGTATTTCTCTCGGGTTCGTGCGACTTAAATGCAACACAGTAGCTAGGTATCAAAATCCCTTAAATACGATTAAATTAAAATGATTAAATCAAAACAATCTAAAATATAAACAACAAACGTCCCCCCCTCGGTGAGCCGCGGTAAAATTATCAAATAAAAAGGTTGGGGAGTACTGCCCTAACAGACCTATATAATTATTCTTGCGCAAAACGCTGCAAAGAGATTCCTTCGAGGTTTCTTTCATCGTTTACGAATTTACGGCGCGTTTACGAGAAGAGAGGCCGATAAAGCTCGATGACTCGGTGCACCCACGTGTCGAGGCGTATCGAGGTCGCGAGGATTACGATTCGCACGAACGATCATGAGATTCGAGGGAAGGAAGGCTCTCCCGTGTGGTTCGGCGAAATCGAAACGACGGCGCGAACGCTGGATGGATGCACAGATTGCTGCGAACGCGGCCAATTTTTATCGCACCGCGTGAGAGAGGAGGAACGTTGCATAAGAGAGCGTGCGAACGAAACGACCCTTTATCCGGCTGTCGTTAATGCTCGCTCGTTCGCGCAGGTGGATACGACGTGGGTGTGTTGCCTCGTCCTTTTTATGCGGCCACCCTTTTCTCTCTCTGTTTCTCGCTTCTTTCTTTCATTCTCCTTTTATCCTGTCCTCCACCTCTGTCTTTTAATTTGTTCTTTGTGCTCTCGACCTTTTCCTGTTTAATATCACCTTTCTTCTTGCCCTCATTACTTTTGCATTTCTCCTGTCTTCCGTTCCTTCTTTAATTTCACCATTTTTCTTCCATTCTCTCTTTATTTAATACCACCTTTTCTCTTTAGCTCTTGTCTCATCTCTCCTTGCTCTTCTTCCTCTGCTCCTCTCCTTCTATCATCTCACCATCTTCGTCCCTCTCTTTTCGATTCCTCCCTCTCTCCATCGGTGAGTGCCACCCTTTCTCAAATTTCCAATCGGCGTGCCGTTGTTTCCGCTCGTAATCGGATACGCGAATCGATTTATCGTTTTTCATCGATTCGCGTGTAAAAGGAGATACGAATTTCGGGAGTACACGTTGGGGTAAAATCTCGACTGCTACGGAGGCAACTTTCTAAGCTAAATGACCATGGCGATCGGCGCTGAAGTTTCGGGGAAAAAAGGGGGAGGGAAGTCGATCGGCGAACTACGCTGCTCGGGGATTAAATTTCGGGCACCTGACCGGTAGATCGGCTTCGGGACTCGTTCAGTGGTTGCCTCGGGGTCTCGGAAGCCTGGACGAATTGTGGTTCCTTGCTTAAATGGATGTAACGACCGGTGCCAAATATCGAGGAGGAACTTTTTACCAACTGTTTTATATTTTTGTTTTAAATAGTAAAGCGATTTTGCCTAGCATGTACAATTTTTGGTGGGTCTTCTATATCACGAAGGTGCAACATACATTATCAATAGCAAAATCTAGGTGTGACATGATTTTAAACTCGAATCTACAATTATAGTTTAGACTTTCGCCATTTAACTTCATATCCACCATAGTCTCCCCCAATTACAGTATCTCCAACAATTACTGAGACGTCTAAATATAAAATAATTATTGAACCATTACCCTAAGACTCATAATTTTACGTAGTTTCCCAAATTCCTAAACTACCGTACGACTATCATCTAGAAAAAAACTAGAAAGAGTATGAATTTCAACACAACCCCAATTTAGAGTTTCACCCTTCGTCTCCGTATTCATCGAATCCCCCTTTTAATCGCAGTATTTTGAACACTGACCAAACCGCACAAATACCAAACAATTGTTGTAACGTCCTATGTGGAAATACCTCCTGAGCAAAATAACCTTGAGAGAGCTAAATTCCAGGGTGTAGAAAATAATTTGTATACGAAGGTAGCAGGGTTTCCCTTATTACTAGCGAAGTATCCAGTAAAGCGTGATACAAGATACCCCCGGTTCGTTTGGGCGAACCAAACAGTCTGGTGGCAGATCGTTCGTGGGATAGTCCCCGTAATTACGGGCTAAATTCAACCCTCCTGGGCGTTGTCAGGGTCTCCTCGTTCAAAGGAGGGTGCATTTTAGTCGTCGAACTCGCCATAATACGCTCTCGTATCCATCGTTACGCCGCTCGGTTTAAATCGTAATGTGGAAAATCAATAAGCCCGAAAGAATATTCGCCGAATTTTTCATCCGACGTTGCGCCCCTGTGCATTGTTCTGCGCCAGTTCATTTTGTTTCGGTATACGTTTTTTTTTTACGGGAGCCAACAACGAAAGCTTTGCAAGGCAGAGCAATAAAATGAATGAAATAAACTTTTTTTTATGTATTCTCTGCTTTTCATATTTTTTTAACGAAGAGAAAAACCGTTGGGCCGTTTTTATTTTTCAAATATTTCATGTATATTTTGTAAAACACTTTTTCGGCTTCAATACTTTTTTTAAGCAATATTTTAAAATGTACAATTTTTAACTCGTTTATTGGTTGACAATATCTTGGAAATATCTGCAATTTTTGAAATGAATACATTTTTGGGATCAATGGAACTTGTTAAATACACCGCACTCTGCAACCCCGTCGCGTCTCTTTAACCCTCTGCCGTCGAGCTCGACACGTGTCACCAATTTAAAGCATACTCTAATTTGCCACGACTTTAAAAAACATTGCAAATTTTCAAATACCCATTGTTCCATGCAAAAATCCTTCCCACCTGCAAACAACCTACCGCTAATTACCTACGCCGATGTTACAACGTAGGATTATAAAAATCTAAAAATTGAATCTCATATCCTGAAAATACATCGTAAGCCGAGAATTCCTACGTCGAGGACCCATCGAAACGCAAGTCTCGTCCGTCGTTGAAGGGTTAAATACTCGAGCCACCCCCGTAAATCCGTCCTCGTCCCAGTAGATAAAGACTCTCCGTCGAGTCCTCCCAGCCCTTAACTCTTCCATCTTCCTCGACCGTCGAAATCCACCCTCTTCGTCCGAAGATCCACGCGAAATCTCCTTTGCGGGCTCTCGATCCGACAAAGAGGGAAAGTACGAACGATTGGTCTTTCGACGAGAGGACGAATCACCGGGTGCCGTTCGCGAACGCATCGCGAGCCCAGCCACGTAGTGGAAAAGCGTAACAGCCGCGGGGTTAAGGTATTGATCGTCCTTCCCCATTGCATGGGGGTGGCTTCGCGCGGCAACCCCCATAACCGGCGTCGCCATTACAGCGCCATGGCTCGTGCGGGAAGCGTAGACGACGGTAAAAGCGGCCGAACTTCTCGAGGCACCGAGCGTAACAGGGGTTGAAGGGAGGCTCTTTCCACGAGGGAAAAAGACGGAGAGGACGTCTCCTGTCGAGGGACGAGCCGACGGAAAGAGCGAGACAGAAGATAACGACAGAGAGAGAATCGAATCGAGAAGGACACGAAGAAAGGGAAAAGGATAGAGACGGCGAGAGGGGCGGAAGGGCGAAGGCCAGAGGAGAAGAGAGAAAGGAAGAGAGCGAGAGGGAGAGTAGAAGTCGCGTGGACGGGGACAGAAAGGCCTTCGTGCTTCGCGGCGAACCTTCGGGACAGAGCGCAAGCTCCAAACGACTTGTTTACATCCCGTCCAACGCCGACGAGGAAGCACGTTGCTCGAGGAAAAATAATCCGTGTGGCTGCCATCGACGAGGAAGTACCGAGTCGTCCTTTCGACGGACGCTTCGACGTCGCCGAGACAACCCCGGAAAACTACCCCGGCTTCCTGCCCATGGCGTTTCACTGGCGTATCGTCGTCGTTGGTTAATGGACGCGTGAGTACGCCTGATGTGTAAGTGCACGTTGAGTGGCTTGTTCGTTTGGACGCTGATTTCTTTTTTTCCACCCTTTTGCCCGCCGCTTTGCAAGAACAGCGTCGTTAGCGCGCGCGTGCAGACGTACGCGACTATTCTCGGGGCGAACGGCGGAAAGTGTATTTTTGTTAGGGTGAACATCCAAACCGCGTGCAAATTCGCTGGTGGTGAGAAGTCTCCTTTGTCTTTCGCGAGGGTAAGACGTTGGGTAGAAGGAGAGAGGGATAATGGGACGTTTGCTACGGTTCGTTGAGTGTTTCCGAAGTGGCACTTTAAAGTCGTTCGAAGAAACGAGAATTGTTGCTGTTAATTGACGTGGAAAGAAATCGATGGGTGGATCGTGTGCAGTTTTTGGGGAGGAACAACGACAATTTGAATTTTAGCTGGGACATTTTCCCGCGCTCGAACGTGCGACGACGCACTCTGCAAGGCGGCCGGGGAAACCCTGGGTGGAATTGATCTTTTGGCGAAAGTTGGTGTCGCGGGGACCATTGGCGCGAATAATTGGGAGACTGTGAAGATAGAGGAGTAGATTGTTTTATCTTCTGGCGATTATATTATCTTTTGGGTTCACCACGTAGACGGGGAAAGGATTGGGGGAATAATCGCGGTGATCATCGATATTTAACATCAATATTAGTTTCTACCGATGAGCGAAATATTTTAAACTGTTTTCAAAATACAAACGGAACACTTAACGCCAGAAATTTCCACGTAAATATAGAAATAACATGCTTAATTGGCTCATTCGCAGCAAACTTAGAAAAATGTCGAGAAACACCACGCCATAAACTCCTCTAATTTTAAGAAACCGCAAACCATTCATGTCCCGCTACTTCCATCGCCAACGACTCCCAGAAATTATCCTTTACGATGGAATTTCTCGCGAGATTTCTGCGGTGAAAAAGAAATTCGTAAAAATTCACTCAGCAGCAGAGGCGTTGAAACGCGACTGTCGGAGGCAAGTGGCACTCGGGAAGCCGAAATTCTCCCCGCTGCGCTTTCGCGATTTCGTCGAAACGACTGAGGAACGTGGAGTTCCTCGATCCTCCGGTTCTCGCGTGCTTTCTGCACCGTTCGCAGAAGCGATCATTGCCAATTACAGAATTTATGGCTTGGCTCTGGATCGCGGTCGACGCGAGAAAACGAAGCAACGGCGAACGGTGAATTTTCCTGCGCGTAACTTCGCGGTCAGTGACTTTTCGGCCGAATGATTTTCACGCGAGCTCTATCGATTTCCGCGTCCCTCGCGTGTAACGAACGCATCGACGCCGTTGCTGTAATAAGCGAGCGTAATAATGCACCGTTTTGCTTACCCGATGCAAATCGCCGGAAAGTTCTTCTTTGAGAGAAAAATTCTCGGGTTTTTTGAACAAAGAGGCTTCTTTTTTTAACGCTGGAATTATCGATGTTTAATTCAGATTTTGGACGTGATCGGTAGATATGTTGGGGAAGAAATAATTGGGGGGAAGAAAAATGAATTGATTTAGGTTGTTAAATTTTTTGAGACATATGAAGCAAATTAAAAGATCTTTCGGAGTATTGAGGATTTTTAACACTAGAACTACCGGCGTTAAATCTAGTACATTTAAATAAATTAAATACGTACTTTGAAACCACGTCAATTAAGAGATAGAAATGCTGATCGATTCGGTGATTTAGGTTTTTTTCAGGTGGACGTAGAATATTTATTCTATGACTCCCCTACAAACTTGGAGAATTTTTGGAAAAAATTGTGTACCAGTCATTTTGACTGGTTTGGTAGTTCTAGTGTTAATGGAATGGAGAATCCAAAATTATGGTTGTCCAGAGAGAGATAGGGCTACAAGTGTATTTTGGATTTTGGAGTTATCACAGTTTTCCTCCGTTTTCTATTTTTCGACTGTAACTGATTTAATTAATAACTTTCCGTAGGAGATATAGTGTCTTAGGTGGACAATAGAATAGACTATGATACACCGAAAGACAGTTTAGATAAAATCCCCCAGAATATTTGAACTTGGACTTTCCATTTTCCGCCATGCAGCTCCAATCAAACACTCTCATTTAAATTTTGAGGATTTCATAATTCCAATCCAGACTATTCCTCGACATCCACAACTCTCTCCACTCCCAAAAACACCGTCTAAAACCCATATGATAACAAACCATTCCAAATTTCACTGAACCAACAACAAACTCAAACTCCCCCTCCCAAAAAAAAAACACATTTAAACCTATCCCACGCGTTCTCATCGAAATAAAATTGAGTCAAGGTCCGGCAAATAAAAATCGTCGGCTCGTTTCTACGAACGTGTGTTCGCATGTACACAAATGAAACACGAGGAAGAAAGAGAGGCTCGTGTATGTGCAATTTCTACCGGGTGTCTCAACGTTCACGAGGCCGTGGCATTGAACTAGAGTTTCGTGGCTGGTGGAGGAAAGTGGACGGACAGAGGGGGGCTGAAAATGAGAAATGGAAGGGATGCTCGACCTCGTCGAATACGCACCCTTTTTCTTCCTCTTATTCCTCTTCGGTACTTTCAACGACGCGTTAATCGCGGATCGTTACGATCTACGCGAGAGTAACTCGAGTTCTCGTTTGGGGTTGCTCGAGGGGATTGTTCGTGCTTCTTCTTTGTTTTCGGGCTCTCTGTGCGCGGATTTCATGTCGATCTTTCGACGATTTCTTTCGACCGTGGAAAAGAGTACGGTCGGCTTTGTGACAGTGGATATTTGAAGACTGAACTTTGTATAAAACTGTAATCGCGCGCGAGAAAGTAGTCTTGACATTGCTATCTGTCACTCATTCTTTTGATCATCTCGCGGATGTGTATCTAAATACTTGCAAAGTTCTATAACTTTGTAATTAAAACCTGAAGGAATACTCGTTATGTTCATCTAATTTCAATTATTTCAAGACAGTGTAGTTTTATTTTATTTTCACTTGTAATAGAGTACTGATCGACGAAAGTTTGCAAGGGAAAATTCTGGTAATAAGCTTGCGGAAAATAAAATGTTAATAGTAAATAATTTGCATTCATGTTTAGCTGACTTCATAATTCTTTTAGTTATCTAAATTAATTAAGTATTCTATTTTTTCAATCACTGTTACTAAAGTTTAGTAGGTACACTTTGCTACAGTTTTCAGAAATTTGAATGTCGCGGGCCTCGCGAAAATACGGTCATCGAACGCCAAGTATCGCGGTCGCGCTTCGTTCGTTTTGCTTTGAACATTTGTGGATAATTAACACTAAAGCTACCAAACCAGTAAAAATGACTGGTACCCAGCTTTTCGCAAAAATTCTCCAAATTTGTAGAAGACCCATAGATATTCTACGATCATAAAACGTAACTTATTTAGCATTCTGAAATATTGCATATTTAACCCGAGAAATTCTACGGTTAATAACATTTCAAAATATTGCCTTTCCATTCTCAATCAGAACCTATTATTAAACCATATTTATTATTCACGCAAAATAAACAATCAACCCCTCAAATCAACCACCTCGACACTCTTCAATCCTCCGTTCTCAAATTCAATCAAAATTAATCTCCCCTTAAAAAATCCGGATTATCGATTTCAATACGACAAATCATAAATCCCACAAAGACTTAAAACCGTCGAAGGAAAACATTTTCAAATCGTCTCGGATCGGCAAGCTGGCAAAAAACAAGCGGTAACACCGTGTACAATCTTTCGCGCGGGAATGTCAAGACGAAAAACAGAAATGACCCACGACGTAAATACTCGTCCCGCACTGTAGCGAGAAACCTCGGGGTCCAAGGGAATCCACGGGCGAGCCACGATTCCGAAAGAGAAAGGAACCCGTCGAGGTATCGGCCACCCATCGCAAAAGCACGATTATTCGCGCGTGAGACGCCAACCGTGACGCCCGTGCCTCGTCGCGAGCCTCCTCCACGTTGCCATTTGCAGAGAGGACTCTCGATGAGTCGCGAAAAACCAGCACGAAGTACACCGAGTCGAATCGTGCAGTTTCTTTTTTGCCGGGTCGTAATTCAGTGCGAAGAATCGTGGAGGATAAACGAGTCCGGGAATAATTGAGAGGAGTTTGCGGTGGTGTGATTCCATAGTTTGTTTTCAAGATCGAGGTTTTCGGTATTTCATTCAGGTTGGGAGATTTTGATGGTGTTTGAGAACGAGGGGAGAATTTTTAATTTGTTGGGAGGAAGTATGAAGATGTGGAGATTGAGGGTTAATTGGTAGGATTATAGGTTTGTTCTTTTGTTTAGTTTGTTTTGCGGATTGAATTTTGGTTGCTTGAGATTGAGGGAGGTTTGTGGATTCATTGCGATAAAGCATGAAGATAAAGAAATTGAGGGATAATTGGTAGGAGTTGTGATTTATTAGTTTGCATTGCTGATTGGTTTGCGGTGATTTAGTTACTTGAGGACTTTTAATTTGGAACGTGGAAGAACGGTGCTGGATCACCTGGTTTGCGGAGTTGATATTCAGTGCGGGAGAACGTGTGAAAAGTAAATAAATAAAGAAAGGTTTTACACTTTGCAATTGAAATAGCGATACTCATTAAGGTCATTTTTCGAAAAAGTGTTAATAATCGCGCATTAATCTCTCAATGCATTAAAATTGTCAACTCTTCTGCAAATTTGAACCCGCGAATTATTAATAATTCCGTACCAGCCATTAACTTTCAGCAATATGAATTTCAATCACCTTTTAATTGCCTAAATTCTACAAATACCCAGGAAAAAAACAAAAACATTTAAAATCCCTCTGATCGCACAGAGAGTTCGCTAAAAGAGGCACCTATCAAAATCTCTCTTCAAGATTCCCCGCAAAAAATTCACGGACGAACGTGCACAGTTAAATTTCTAAATTCGACGTTAAATAACGAACAATCCGCTCTTGGAGACCCCGTGAAAATTTGCAAATTGATCTGAGTGACCAAGAATCCCAAGCTCCAAGAAGGACGCGCCGATTTGACCGGAAGTACTGAAGAACCGCGAATCACCATGGAGGTAAGAAAATCTGCGAATTTTCTCAGCAAGCTCGCGATCGTTTCCTTTACCTACTCTCGCATAGGGCATTAGAAAGTCAGCGTGAATCGTTTGCCGGCACGGCCTGGCAATTTCTAACGTAGTATAAAATAACTGTAACAGATCTCTGCTGTAACGGGAATTTTTTTTCCCAAGCAAGAAACGATCTTACGCACGATCGGGTGACGTCTCTCGTTACAGCGCCTTCGGTTTTGATCCGTAACGTCACCTTGATTCCGTAACGTCGAAATAGATTAGATTACCCGAATATCGGCAGCGTATTTTCAGGTTTAATACACGATAAAGTTCCACTTGAGACTCGGCGTTGGTGATGTGTCGAGAGATATTTCTAATTTCATTACATCACACTTTAAAGACACTTCTTTTGGTGCTTAACACTAGAACTACCAAACTAGTCAAAATGACTGGTACACAACTTTTTCCAAAAATTCTCCAAGTTTATAGGAGAGTCATAGAATAGATATTCTACGTCCATCTTATTAAACATAAATTACCGAATCGATCATATTTTTCACCTCTTAATTCCCCTTTTTTTCAAAATACTTATTTAATATTTTTAAATATGATAGATTTAACGCCGGTAGTTCTAGTGTTAATTAGTAATGGTACAGAGATTTTTCAAAATTCTACTTTAAGTTAACCGATTCATATTTTTTCCTGTGATGTGAGACATTGCTCTGATTATATTGTTTTTTAAAAAGATTATTTTGTTGGACTTTAATGAGTTAGAAATTTTTTTAGATAATGTTTATCGGATTTCTAAAATTGTTTGAGGCATTTTATTTTACTTAGTCTAAAGAAATTTGAGGAATTCTTCAAACAAATTAAACAACCGCCATTATGGCAACTTTGTTAAATTTAGAGTTAATTTAATGTATTCTCTCGTTTATTTAAATAATAAACGGTTAAGAAATGGAAATATTTCATTTCACGCTCTGTATCCAATTATTAAAATGGGTTAAGAATCGAGGAGTAGCAATTATTCCATACATGTTTTACCGTACTCGTTGTTGTTACGAATAAAAAGTAATTGACGTTAATGGAACGTAATCGCGCGATCGTTTTTAATCCATCGCGCACACGAGTTCTGAAGTTTTCCGTTCGCCGTTGCGAATAAAAGGTGAAAATTTCAACCACGGGGGACGGATAATAGCGGACGGTAGGACAATGGCTGTCATAATCATCGTAATTATCGCGATTACCATCTTCCAGCTGGAATTATTAGAATATCCATCTCGGGGAGTCACGCCGCGACAAAGGTATTCCCAGTCCCCGTGAAACGTGCACGCCAGTAATTAAAAATGCATCGCTATTACGGAAATTATCGATTAAAAGAAAGACCGTGCGGCAGAAGCGAGAGAAATTAAATTCAATTACTTCTTTCCAGGTGCTACTGTAAATATTCCACGCGCGCTAGTAAATTTTTATATTCCTTATGTGAGCCATTCACTTGTCAAATCGATTAACCCCATAAAACCTAAAGTGGAGAAACGTAATGAAACAGTATACGCTCCTTTTCAAAATTCCCTTCAAAATATAAACACAAATAAGTACTGTAGAATATATAATCGCATGTAGCTTTCTTCTAACGAAGTGTAAAATGAATAAGGTGGAATTCCCTTGGAATTAATTAGTTTGACTTCTGAATTCAATTATTTACTTTTCGATGGCCAAACAAACTTCGTCATTTAAAGGTGTTAATCGTTATTAGTACGAAAATGTATTCTAAACATGAAAAGTTAGGATTCAATGAAGTGCTTTGAGATTTAAATTTAAAAAAATTCAAAAAGTGGAGTTAATCACTTTGTGCTGTGAACAGCTCATGTATCTCCCATAACGCTAGTGCATTATCGTTGATCTTCGCGCTGAATAAATCAGTAGCGCAGTAACTTCTTCCCAAGTCTTGCAATTTTTGTAAGTCGCGATTTTATATTCATTTTATACCAACTAAAAATCTCTTCAAGACAGATACATACTGCAATTAATTCTGTCACTCTTTTACAATTAATTGTTCCATTGGAACCTATACTTCAACACCATCATCAACCCTAATACCAACTTCCCATCTCTGCCTCTTCATGCATCAGTAAGGCAACCCCTATTTTCAAACCCTTCGCACCAAAAATCCCTTCAAACTCACCCAACAAAATCACCAAAGAAACATCCCCCTAAACCCACCCCATTCCCATTCTACAATTTCCCAAAGAAGTTTACTCGACGCCTGAGCTTCCATAAATCTACGTTACGATCCTCCCCATGAAAATCTGCACTACGTTTCCCATGAAAGCAGGGTGGCCCAAACGCGAAACACGTAGAGCGAGGTCGCGGTGTCTTAAACGGCGCGATGTAAGAGGGCCGCGCGAACGGGTCGATGGATGGTAGGTAGGTGGGCGTCGCGACGCCGGCGCCGGGAGGAAGCTCACAGGTGGTCGCCACGCAGTCTGCCCGACGTGTTTCGTGCCGGCTGCCGCGGCAGCAGCTCGAACCGGGGCTGCTTTTTCGAGGTCCACGACCGCGACCGGCTCGAATCGATCCGCCGGCCGGCACTTCCGGTTCCCCGTTTGTTGTGACGCCGCCTGCCGCCACGTTCGGAGACCGATAACCTCGGAGACGAGCGCACGCCTCGAGTCGGCCTTATCAGTCGCCGATACACGCCGCCTGGACCAACGACGCGTCTATCGTAAGCTCACCCCTCGTCTTCGACGTTCAATTAATTCCACCCTTTTTCCGTGCTGGCTTTCTCCTTCGCGAGAATTACCTCGAGAATTAAATCGAGATTAAGCTGGGAATCAGCTCGAGAGTCAGCCCGAGAATCGGCTCGAGGATCAGCTCGAAAATTACCTCGAGACGTCACGATTGACCTGGTGCAGGTGTATTCGGAAGAATCGTTTGGATCTTGTCCCAGGATGGTGGTGAATTCGAGCTACTGTGTCGATGGGAATCTTCTAGAGTGAAACCGTTCCAGGAGAGTCTCTGTCGTCCTGGATTTCCTGGCTATTTACGATTCTCCTGTTAGATTGCATCCGAATGCCGGTTTGATCACCGTTGTCTCCAAATTTCATCCAGCAAAGTTATCTAATTTCCGGTACGTCGTCGAGGACCACCGCGCTGCGTCAGTGAGTGCACCGGGGGATGCTGAATATCAGCTTGCAAGCCCCGATTACGCTTCCGTGCTTTCAAATATACAAATGCGAACGGTAGTGGAGCAAAGGGGTTGCAGAGGGGGGTGCGTTCTAACCTATATTCCAGGACTACCTCGTTCCTCGATGTTTCCAACATTTACCCAACGGATTGTCAGAGGAGAAAGAGATTTTCGGACGCGGAGAAAAGGACGGAAACGTAGTCCGGGACGAGTGGCGACGTGAAAGAGCACGGATACTCTCGTGCCACGTTGAAAGCAAGAATAAAGGATGAGAGAATCGACGAATGCGCGCGATTCCCAGGCCGTACTATTAATCGGCGAAAGGGGAGGCTGAGATTTCGGAATTTCGAGGGTGGGGATGCCGAGAGGGAGTAGTCATATCGATCAGGTCCTCCGCGTTCTGACCTACGGGCGGAGCCGGCGCGATAACCTCGATGTGTTTTCGTTTTCGAGGCCCTCGTACGTAGTACAGCAACCCCGTGAGTCGTCCTCGTGAGCTCCATTCATTGAGACCTCTTCCTGCACGCTAGCATAGTACGTGTTGCTCGCTTTGAGTGACAACGCTAATTCTTAATGAGGCACTTGCTGCTTTCCGGGTTGATCTCTGCACCTTGCTTCACTGTGCTCGTTCAAGGATCTCTCGTTTAACGACGAAGGAGAAGATTCTTGGATCATCTCGAAGATAGGTGCAGCAAGCTTGAATTGTCTTTGGAAAGTTCAATCATTGTGACTTCCTGTTGCGCAATGATCACGAAACGTGTTGCTCGCTTTGACTGACAAAGCTAATTCTTGATGAGTCGCTTGCCAGCTTCTGGGCTGATCTTTGTATCTTGCTTGAGCGTGGTCGTCGTAGGATGAATGGGAACATTCCATTGTCATCTTAGAGATTCGTGTAGCAGACCTGAGTAGTCTTCGCGAAGCTCGATCATTAAGACTTCCTGTTGCGCAATGATCAAGAGATGCGCTCGCTTTGGATGACGACGCTAATTTTTAATAAGCAGCTTGCTGACTTCCGAGTCGATATCTGTAGTTTGAAGAAACGCGCTCATTTTTGGGACGATGACGAAAATTCTTACATTGTCTTTGAGAGTGCAGAAACCCTGAATTTTCTTCGGGAGGATCAATCATTGAGACTTCCTCTTGTACGATAATGAAGAAACGTGTTGCTCGTGTAGGGTAACACGGAAATAATTCATAACGAGTCACGTGTACGCTTCGAAGATGATCTCTGTGAATATCTTAAGTCTGCATTATGCACGCGAAGTTTGCCAATTTGCTGGAAAAAGCCTCGCGTACTTAAGGTGGAAATAAAGTGCGCTTTTGAAGCAAACAAGTGACTCATTAGGAAACTGCAACCTGGCTGTAGATACGCAAATTATAATGTACCTCGTGTTTGCTCGTTGCTCGTTCCTTCCTCCCTTAATTACAAACGGGACGACAAAGGCTCCCACTTTGCCACCCTTCGGCGTTAATTTAACGAAATGTCGCGATGGCTTACGAAATCACGTGTCGATATTTCATTGTTAAGTCCTAATGTTTCATTTCACACATCGTTCTACTCAGCTACATCGTTCTTTTAATTCAAAGAAAACAGTAGCTCTCATCGATCTCAGATTCTTCCATAAAAAATTGTAAAATTTGAAAAACAAAAATGTCGAAATTTTTAAATAAATATACCGTCTAAAATTGCCGCAAAAAAGAGAAGATAGCTCGGACATTTTCGAGAATTTCGCACAACAAGAAACCCTAAAATTCTTCCACCGGAAGATAGAATTTCTCCGTACGTCTGCGGTTACAGAGAACACTTCGTTTTTAATTACGCGGCCGGTGCTTCGTTGTTCTCAGCACCTACGAACTTTCGTCGAGCTCGCGAAAGTTCCCGGCACCGAGTTACGCGATACAGGATGAGATTAAAAAGCGAAGTATCGTCCGCAACGTTCCAGATCGCGCGGAAACGACGAGCGAAAAAGCGAGCGAGCTTGGAAACGTCGACGATGATGCGCTTTTTTTCGCCGTACGCTAAAAATAACGGAGAGAGTCGATTCATAAATGACAAGTCGCGTTGATGCACCGGGAACATCTGTGACGCTTAAATAACGTTTCCCGGGTCTCCGCGTGTTTTTTTAACATTTCTGTCGTTTTTTCCGCTGGACAAACAGCGACGAAAATGTCGCGCTTGGGTTTGCGATTTTTATTTGCAAACAGAGTAAACAGTATTTGTATTTACAGCGAAAATTTTGATTCTTTCTGTGACTAAAAAATTGAGAGTAATAAATGCAACAATAGTGATGGATCTGTCGAATTTTAAAAGGGAGCATTAGGGTGCAGAGTTCGACGGAGCGAAAGCACCGTCGCGAGCTTTTAAGCTTATTAATTCTCTATAGATCGCGATATCCGGCCGATCTCTGTGTTCTCAGTTTCCGGAGGACTTTGAACGAGCCTACTTCCAACGCGATGGAAACTGTCGTTATCGCGAGCTTTCAAGCTGTGGAGCTTATTCCGGTGCAACGATCCTCGATGTCCGCTCTTCCTCCTCCCTCTGTCGTTCCTCTTCCTCCCTCTTGTTCCTCCTGGCGTTTCCTATTATCTCACATTTCTGTCTCCTCTCTGTTTTGACTCCGATTTCCTCGCGCATTCCTTCTCACCCTCACATTTCACATTATCACTCCCTCCTCCCTTTCTCTTCCTGCTGTCCCCTCACATTTCATATTATCACTCCTTTCCCTCTTTCGCCCCTCTCTTCTCCCTTTTCCTTCCTCTTTCTGTTCCTTCTCACTCCTCACATTTCGCATAATCACTCCTTTCTCCCTGTTTCCCCTCTCTACGCTCTTCTCCCTCTCTTGTTTCTCTCTCGTCACAATTAAAATTGTCACCTCTTTCGCCATTTCTCATATCTCTCTCCACTTTCTCGAATCTCTGCCTCCACGAAACATTCAGGAAGAAGGAGGCTCAAAGTTCCAGGTCGATCCGCAGAAAACCGAATCGAATCGTCCTCGTTTCGACACACGGAAGCGTATTCGCGACGACTGCTCCCCGAGGAGGCCCTGGAGAGGGAAATATTGAGAATCCAAGCGAAAAGCGGCTGTCTATTAATAAAGGATGAGAAATCAGGCCTCTCTGGACATTTCCTCGAGTGGCACGTAAAGGGAGAAGAGAGAGAGACAGAGAGAAAGGGAAATATTTCAAATGCAAATCCCAGAAACGAGAACGAGCGGTCTGGAAAACGCTGAGGGGAAGAGGAGAAATTAATTAGGCATCGTCGAGGGCGCGCGATATTAGCAATTTCTATTAAGCGGAACTATTTAGTCTGGCGATAATAATACGCGGCTTATCGTTAAACTACGGTCGATTTCTAGAATTCCATGAGGAATACTATAATGCCGATCGATGAGGACTGCCAGGACAATACTGTCTCGATAGGCGAGCTCACAATTGCGAATCTATTAGCCCGGCTATGCCGACCCGACGACGATGACTGCTCGTTCGATCGGTCCCAGCTCACTTCCGCTGGCTGACGATTGCAGGATTGGTCTCGTGGTATCGCGGGAGGACGATGCGTGTCGTCATTCAGATCAGGGATGTCGTGTGTGTATTTTCTGTGCTGCGGTGTAAGGGGAAGATAAGAGATAGGGTGAAATTGCTGATTGAGAGCAGAGTTGTGTTCCTTCTGATAGAGATACTTATATCGAGACGTTCGATTGTTTCTCACAAATGTACCAATGTTTCGTTGAATTTCTGGTGAATCGAAGTGGACAAATGTCAAATTGACAGCTCGGTGTAACGAAGTTTACCACCCCTTTCTTCGAGCTTTCTCTTACAATTCACGCGATGGTGCACCCAGAACTAATCATTCAAGACGAGAATCTCCATCACTCGCCTCAGAATAACAGCAAACCATGATCCCATCTCCAACTGCCCCTACCAATTACCCCGACGACAAATTCCAAGAACCATCCACCCCAATTTATGCATACAATCTCATTCGATCTCGGTTCAAAGACTCCGCAGAATTAATCGCTGCAATCGTCCCTCGTCGAGTGCTCGCGGGACGCGCTTTCAAACAATTAGGCTCCGATCGGAAAGAGCTGCCGTTGAAAGTAGCCATCTCTCTGACACGAGAGGCTATCGGAGAATAAAATTACCTCTCTTCGTTATCGTCCAGCGAGTGCCTCAGATCGATAGACAACGTAGAAAAGAATCTCCAGTGTTCGGTGACAAGGCGAGATCCCTAATACCGGTTGGAAGCGAGTCGAATGGCGGCTCGGGGGCGCGCGGTGACGATCGGCGTCGACGCCGTCGTCGTCGCGGCGAGCGAGCAAGCGTCGTCGTCGGGGTTGGCAGGAAGGTAGGAAAGGTAGGAAAGCAGGCCGAGAGGTAGTGCGAGGAAGAGAGGGAAAGAGGTTGATAGAGGGAGCGAGAGATAGAAAGGGTGGAAAAGAGGGATGCAGTTTGAGAGAGAGAGAGGGATAGAGGGGTGAATCTCGGACAGGTAGGGGTAGGTGGAAAGGGAGGAGAGGCAGGAGAAGTAGGGGCTCGGTGGCAAAAGGCAGAAATAATTCCACATTTGCCGAGGTAGCTCGCACGTGTCAGAAGCCGAGTCGCTCCACACGTGCCCGCACGTGTCTCTGTTCGTTTCGCGCGACACGCGAATAGAACATTCCGCGGAAGATCGAAGCGGAAGGCTCACGGAGAGAGAGAGAGAGAGAGAGAGAGAAGGGGAAAGAAAATAAATGGAGAAAGGGAGAGAGAGACTCGGGGATAGAGAGTCGGGATAGAAAAGAGGGAAAAAGAAAGAGAGAGCGAAAGAAAAGAAAGAAAGGAGAAGACACGTCGGTGATAGTCGGGTACTCGCGAGGACCGTGATTAAAGCCGGCGTCGGCGACGAGGCGCGGATTTCTAAATATATAGCCGGCGATGTGCAAGAATAGGAGAGAGTCGGCAGGAGTCGCGAATGCGTCTCGAGAACGGGCGAATGGAAGGTGAGCTCGCAGTGGGCACCGCGACGCCGCGGCGTCATCCGGAGCCGCGTTCGGATAGGTCAGTTAACGCGGGAGTTAACGCGACTAGCTGCCGACGGGTTCGCGTTAGAATCCTGTATCAGCCTCTGTCACGACCAGGTAACCATGACACAAAGGATCATATATGTTTTACCTTTGCTTGTATGTACCTGTCTGTTATTTTTTGCGCCGCTGTTTCCTCCTCCTACTGTATCTCTTCAAAGGGTGATTGCCACCCTTGTCTTCCAATTTTTATCTCTTCCGTAATAGAAATTCAACTATGTAACCACAGCTCGTTTTAAATCCGCATTAATTCCAATTGTACAAATTCTTCTGCGATGCAGGATAATTATTTGTCCCACCCGACCTACCCCTTTTGATCGGTACCTGGTTTTTTCATTCTCCTGGTGGAAGAACGGTGTTGTAACTCTCGTCGATGTGAATCTTTCACCTTAAAATCCCACGCAAATTGTGTTACTTGGCTTTTTCTACGTGTGTTCGATCATTCTCTGTCCGAAACGATTGCGTTCAACGTACCATCGACCGGCACGAGTTTCTTACACTTGTTGAATTCCCCTCGGCCTACTCGAGCCACGACTCGTCCTCGAGGTGCACATCGCGCCGCTCCTCGGCCTACTTTGATTAACTCGCCGAAGAGTAACCACGTTTAATATCAACGTACTAACGTAGCTGCGTGTTCGATTATCCCGTAGCTCGGAGTAATTCCCTCGTTAGTAGTTTCCTTGATCGATTATTCCCCCGTCGTTGCTGTTTGTGCTTCAATTAAGTGGGTAGAAAATGGCGACGATTGATATAATTTCTTATTAACAAGATACCTTTAATTATGCACTAGGCAACAATTTCTTTCCGTTCAGTGTCGATGTTCCTTCCTTTGTCACTGTTCTTTCCACTTGAATTGTTTCATGAAAGAGTAACGTTGATTAATAACGACACACTTGTATTTTTAATTAGAGAATACTATTTCTTTTCTGTAGTTTAAAAGAAATGAACGTCCATCGTCTCCAATATTTCTCTATATTCAATTATACGAAAAGTAACAACTTCCACCCTTATTCTGCACACCCTCCCATTACTGTTCGACCTACTTCGATTAACAAGGAAAATAACAATGTCAATGTACCTCTCCGATCGATTATTCCATAGCTGAAAACAATTTCCTCTCCCGTACGTGCATTCCTCCATCCACCCCCTGTACATCTTCACCCTCTCCCATAACTGACGCGTATTTGTGTCTCACCCGTCGTTTTCACCTCTCCGCCGCTATTCTCTCCATTTCCAGCCGCTCGTTTCCTCGCGCGGATAGCCTGAAACAGCGAGCCGAGATAGGTCAGTAACTCCACCCTTTCCTGGAGAAACTACCCTCTTTACTTCGCACTTCGTTCCACTTTTCTCGCGCGTTCCTTCCGGGAAGAAAAAAACGAAAACACCGACCCACTCCAGCGGACCGATAATACGAAACGGAACTTTTCTATAGAGAACATCGCGATAGTTTGACGGAGGATTTTCTATTCCGCCATGAATGGAAGTTTTTTTTGAAAAAGCAGGAATATTTTGAACAAAAGTATCGATTCGTTATTGCAGAGAGAAATGAATGCTGAACTGTTTTCTATAATTGTTCTCGCGAACAGAAGTGTGAAGTTTCTCGTCACGAATGAAAATTGAAAAATTTTGCAGGGATTAATCGCAGCGTTATTGTACGTCTGTAATGTTAGAGAGAAATTAATACGAAACTAAGTATTTTCTACCATTATTTGAATAAATAAAAATCAGATTATGATAAATACAGATTTGTTTTCACAATTATTTCACAGCCGAATTAAAGCGTGACGTTACTGTTGCTTTTGGCACGGATCTCAACCCCCTTTCCGACCTCAAGGTTGCTCCGAAATTGCGCGATACCAGCCGCGTTAATTTCCTCCGCCTTTAACGACGTGTCACTTCTCACACTTTCTTAAAAAACAAAGAATTCTTCCTACCAAAAATCAAGAATACTCAAAGGGGGTGAAAAGTATCCCTTTCATTAACGGATCCTCGTTTCCTACGTTTATTCATTGTTATCTAAATAGTAGTTTCACGCAGCTCCCCTGCGGGGATGTTCGATAATCGACGAACGCCTATTACGAAACAAAGGCTCGAAATGGCGTCCGAGTGAAAAAGGAGGAAAGAGGTATCTAATTTTACAGGTTTATTTATTCCTCGTGTCGTTATCGTCCGTTCTCCCGTCGTTATAAATAGTGGACTTACTTCCGCGCGCAACAGTTTCTGATAATCGATAACTCTTCCTCGCGAAAGAGGACGTTGGAGAGAATCATCCGATTATTAATAAAAACAGAATTTCCCTTCGATTCCACCTCTATCATTTCGATATTCTTCCTCGTATTGTAGCTTGAAGCATATCGATATTTTTAGTAGATTAATTTCATTGCTGGAAAAATCACTTCGAGAGAGAATCTCAACTGGTATCTCAGAAATGGCGGAAAATGGAAAATTAGCTGCGTTGAAACTACGTGGAGAACCGTCAAACTTTATTAATTAGGGGTCCCGGCCGATAAACCGGTTAGTTTGTTGCTCGATGCACTCGATAATCGATACTTCCTCCCTTTAAATTCAACCTGGAGGATCGCGGGGGATTTATAAAAAAAAAGGAAAAATCTGTTTACGAATATTACCGTGGAAATTATCAGGCTCCATTGGCCGATCGTGCTTCAACGCGTGACCTATTTCGTCCCGAGCGAACGATGCTCTCGAGAATCGATAGCTTTTTGCGAGAACGGAAAATGAAAGCTTCCCTCGAATCTACGAAATGTTGCAACGTCGCGAATACTCAGGGAAGTAATTAAAAACCCGCGTATTCACGTGTTCCCGAGCGATCGGGTGAATACCATCGCGGTATTTAGTAATCGATCATTTCGACGTTCGATTATTGAATTGAATTTTCCAACGACGTAATTGCCAAGTCGTTGACACATTTTCTCACCTACTGTCATTGTCGCGCGGATTCTCAGATTTCATGAATTAATTGCGGTCCAACCAGCGACCTACTTCGTCTCGTGCTCGACATTTTTTTTTCCTTTTTCTTTTAACGAACGGGCCTATTCAGGGATTCTTTTAACCGCTGCCGTGAATTTTCGGCTTTTCCTGGCCTCCGTGAAAAGAATCTCCAACGAATCTCAATTAAAACGGTTGTCGTGCAATAACTACGAAATTCCGGGACGTCGGAGCGATTGTGAAAGAATCGTCCTTTGGAAAAACGGGAACCTTTAAATTTCTCATCAAGTTTCACCGCGGTACCATGAATTTCTCCGATGAAACGGTGGATATTTGCAGCGGTATTTTCGTCGAACAAGAGGACCCGACTCTTTGCTCGCGAACTAGGTCCTCTTTGAGTATCTCTCGTCGAGTAGTTTTACTTGATTTACCTCGCTGTCAATCACGGTCGACGATCCTCCGCGTCTTCACTCCGGGGCCGTCTTAATTAGCCGTCGGAGGGACTCTGATCGTTATCGTCTTGTTTCCCGCATCGACGGCACTTCATCGGGAAAGCCTGAAGCCAAACAAGCGCCATCAATTCCGTCCCGCCGCGAATAAGACGAATTTCTCGTGAACGCGAACGAGCAACGAGGCGATTCTCGACGAAGCCGCTCATTCGTTTTCTCGTCTCGTTCTCCATGAGTTCCTCGAAGCGCTACCGCGCGGAAAGATGAACGCGCGTGACCAGAGAAACGCACGCTCGTTCGCCAATCGTACCGCCATGTTTGGCGATCTCTGCTCTATGGGGAGAGAGCGAGCTGCCGGTCGAAGACGATGGGACTTCCTCTTCGAGCAGTGCCGATTCGATCGTCTTTAGCGCTCGGTGTTGTTTCGTTTCGAAGGTGATAAATGATTTGGGGGAGGAGGAGGTTTTGGTGAAGATATTGTCATCTTTCTTGCCTGATTTTCTTTAGTTTGGTCGAGGGGAGGAAGAAAGTCTTGGTACCGATTTCAAGGTTTTTCACAGTGGTTAAAAAAGAAGAAGTCTTTTGGGAGATTCCATCTTCTTCTCAACGATTTTATTATCGTTTATGGGAGGAAACCGTGGTAGTGTTGATTGGATCGTCTCTTCTGACGTTATTCTATCGCTGGATTGAAGAACGTCTTGCAGTGTTTTAAGCTAAGAGGAACCTAGCGTGCGGATTCTTCTTTCTCGAAGAATTCTCCTGTCACTCGGAGGAAGAGGAAGTTTCTCAATGCCGATTGGATCGTCTGGCTATCTTCTTCTTACCTCGTCGAACGATCGTTCCGTCATCCCTTGGAAGAAGCTGTTTTCAGTCTCGATCGGATCATCTTCCTGGATCGCTTCAACGATCGTCGACCTGTTGGTGCAACAAGGGAGTCTTCCTCTCGAGCAATCGCGCAAATCCACTCCTCATTTTCGTTTTCTCACGATTTCCATGAAATTCCAAGAAATGTCATGGATTCGAGTTCACCGAGTGAGTCTCTACAACAAGTACCATTGAAGTAAACCAACGACATTCTAACGATCCACGCGAATCGACGACAAACGGGAAAAATCACTAACCCTCTTTCAAGACCGAGCAAATCCCTCTCCCCTCGATCCTCTCATCCGTAAAAATCGCCTTAAATTCTAAAACAGCACGGGACTTCGCAAACTCTAATCCAAATTCCCCGGAAGCCCTCCGTTCGCCATTGGATTCCACCGTCAGACACAGTGACCAAGTTTCCCCGCTATCCGTCGACGATCGATCCTTGCAAACGTAGAAACCGTGTCGACCCGATTGATAATTCGCTGCATTATTCACAAGGTTTAATCGAAGTCATCGAAGACTGCTCCTCTCGATCGTAGCAACGAGCGAATTAATTTACAATCGATTCAACCGGCGCCGCTCGTCGATGCGAATTCTACTCTCCGTCCTCGTCACTCTTTTCATCTCCTTCGTCCTCATCCTCCTCTTCGTCCTCCCGTTTCATATCCGTCCAATGGAATGCATCCGATAGGTATACCCTGGTGACTAATTGGACGATTGCTACCGACTGACCCTCAGATCGAGCCAGAATCACCGACTCCGAAGAGATGCAGCGGTGTCCGTATCTTCACGAGATGAAGGAGCGTTTGCTCTCACAGCCAACGCCGACTGACAGTCTCGACATGGAACGTCTCGACGGTGGTACTCCTGTCAAGGAGGCGAATCTGCACAACGATTATCCCGCGCACACTAATCCAGGAGTGATACCAGACCCGCCGGAAATGCCCCCGGATTCTCTCATAGGAACGGTCGTTAAGGTACGTTGAGTTCTTTGCTTTGAAGCGTCGTCAAATTGCGATTTGACGAATATCTTTGAGGAGGGGCTGATTCCTCGGGAGGTTTTGTAATTATTATCATTTTTGAGAGTTGTTTGTTGGGTCGTGGAAAATATTGGAGAACGGTGACGCGGAGGATTTAATAGAGATGGTGGAGAGATAATTTTGTGAAGTTTATTTTGGGGAGGGGAATAGGTATTTGGGGATTGCTGCTGATTATTTTTAGATTTTAAGTTGTCGATAAAGTGAGCAAAATACAGGAAGAGGTCGGAATGAAGTAAACAATGCAGATAGAGAAGAAGAAATATCGGAGTTAGCTTCAATTGGTATTTAGAGTTATTATAATTAACATCGTTGCTAATACAAGTAACCATTCTTGTCATTGAATTCGATGATAAAATTCTAATAGCTGTTAATAACAGTATCTAAAAACGAAACAAGAAAATCGAATGCCAAAACGCAACGCCAACATTCCTAGCACAACAGCAATCCCGAAGGACCCCTTCGCAAACTTCTCAGCATCAATCTTTCACCCTGCAATCAAGAACCATCCTATAACTTACAGTAATAAAAAATTTCAAAAGAAAAGCCGATTCCCCGCGAAAAAACAGCGCAGCTCGCAATTTTCCCTCATTCCGCTGATCGGTCTCATCGTCGAAGGGACAGAAATACCCGGTCGTCGACGCGTCAAAATCGATTATCCGTCGTTGTGTTGCACCCTCCGATGGAATATTTACATGCAGTTTATTCGCCCCGATGGAACATTTTCCCAACAACAATTCCGTGAAAACGTCGATCGACGCGCGCGCGCGAGATCGCCATAGCCGAGGAAAATGGCCTCTCCTCGTCTGCCATCTGACGCATCTTCTTTTTGCAAATTTCTTTCAGCTGAACTCCGACGGCTACGGCTCGCACACATCCCCGGCACATGCGAGGCAGCCCTTAGTGCCGCAAAATGCGAATAATCCGCCCCTCTGCCTAACCCCTACGCACCATGGACCAGCCACTGGCATGCTGCCAAAGAATGCAAAGTGAGTAGTACATTCTTAAAGCTGCATTCTCAAGATCCTCGGAATTAACGGTGCTCCTTGCTGCTGCTTTTCGCGATCATTTCGCTAACGAGGTTGCATTTTATGGGGTGAAGTGTATGGCTTGTAAATGTGCAGTTATTTTTATGGGTGAAATTGTTGGAGAGAGTGAATGTGAGATTTATGCGGGTGATGATGGAGTGGTTGAACGGTGAATTGTTTGTTGAAGAGACGTTGGAGAATAGAAATTTCGTGGTTTTTCTTTTAGATTAAGAGGAAATCTATAAGCAGATATATGTCAGGGGGAAAATGTGGAATTTGGTGGGTATGGAATTCTCCTAATTAGGCTGTTCCTAATTAGTGGGTTTGAGTTTACATCTCTGTCACCTTTGGGGATTTTTTGAAAATTGTTCCTTCGTATGATGACCTCGGTGATAGAGCCCTAAACGCAATAAACTTTTTTAATTCTGCCTATAGATCAAGACTTTGGACTTTGGCAGGAAAACCCTCAGATACTGCTGTTTTTAGCTTACAGTATCGTTTTAATATTAGAACAAGTAAAAGTATTCCGTCCATTGTCATTTAATTATTCCAATCAATCTTTAAAAAAATCAAAGATATTTATAATCTCAACTTCCATATCGTGGCTCACGGATTACAAATTAGCGTAATTAACGATCCGTCTACGACTTCCACGTTTTCCATACCGAGTTTATTGTTTCTTTCATCGCTGCAATTCTCTCTCGACGCGGGGCTGTCATCCTGTTAGAATTAATAACAGGAAAAATGGATTTAAAGAGGTCAAAACTGTTGAATGAGGGAGAAAGTATACGATAAAAGTCTCGCGTGATTCCTCGGAATTGGTGATACGAAAAAAGACGAGCGAAACGCCACGTGGAACAACTTTATCGCGTTTCGAGAGGTCTCGCTATCGAAGGAGTTTCCGGAACCCTTTGAAAGACTTAAAATAACCCTCATGGTACACCCGCGTTTTTAGACGAGGCCTTACTTTACGATCTCGTCACCTGCCAGACGTCGATGTTGTTTAACCGAGTCTCCATGACCGGCTTATTATAGATTCGACGTATTTGTATGCTCAAATTTTACGCGCTTATGCGTAAATCATCGTTTTCGGGGGGAGATGGATGAGAATAGAATAAAGCCTTCGAATAAAACGCTTTCTTGACCTGCATTTTCAAATCCACGAATTTAAGACGAATTTCCTGCCTCTAAAATTTCGAAATCGCTTTACAAATTTTCTAACATCTCACATCATTTAATATATGTGATACGTGCAATAAAAAATGGTAGATTTGTAAAGATCAGCCTTTTCGGAGCAACATTGTGTTTAAAACATCTGTCGAGTACCGGTTTCTCCACCTAAAGAGCTTAATACAGCTTCATGAATAATAATCTGTTTGACATACAGACAAAATGACTGAGAAATTAAAAACTAATGAAGTTTAAGTTAGGTGTCAACTATTCAATTTCTTTTCCTATTTTTAATTTCACACACAGTACATGTAAAATTCAATTTTATGCAATGTCACTTTTTAAGTATTGCATTTTTATGGGAATTTTTAACTGTATGTATTACTATTACGTACCTGTACAATCGTGCCTTATATTGTAACAGTTATTTCATTAATTATTAGCATCATAATTCAAAGAGTATCATCCAAGACAGCAAAGAGAAACGCGAATAGCTAGTGTACATATTTGAATCAGAAAACCAGCAATTCTCCATCGTTCGAAGAGAGATAAGGCGCGAATCATAACTCGCAAGATTTCGTTATCAAGATCCTCGAGCCTGTCGTAAAATTCCGAGGACGTTTCCGCCGCGACGATTTATGACGCGTCGAAACAACCCTTCGGCGATGCGAAATACGAATCGTAGGATCGCAGTTTATCGACAGACCGAAGAAGAAGAATTGAAAGTGGAAAGACCGATGTGTCGCTGACGCAGAAACCTTGAAATCTCTCAATACGATCGTACTATTTTTCCTTAATTAGAAATTAAATGCATAGAATACACTACGACAATTATCTACAACAATTAAAAACTCCTGGCACTATCAGTTTTTACTAACCAACTTTAAAAATCGAGTGTAAAATTTCCGAGTTCCGGAAATTCCTCTCATTTCCGAAATTACAATGTTCTGTATGTATTATTTTTCCTTAATTACAAACTAAATGCATAGAATAAACTACGACCATTATCTACAACAACTAAAAACTCCTAGCACTAGCAATTTTTACTAACCAACTTTAAAAATCGAGCGTAATATTTCCGAGTTGCGGAAATTTCTCTCATTTCCGAAATTACAATGTTCCGGCGCGTCCCAGCTGAAATGAATTTCAAACGAGCATTTCCGCAGTCTGCTACAAAATATCTCGAAAACTTTCCGAAACCTGGATGATTTAAAGCCGCGCCACGATGAAAATTCATCCACTTGACCGGCGCTAAATCTCCCTTCCTCCCTCTTTCTCTCACTCTCTCCGGCTCCCACCCTTTCTCTCTCTCTTTTTTCCGCAATTTCGAGGCAAAAAGAACCGGATTTTCCTCGTCTTTCCACAAGCTCTCATCCAGAATTTAGTTCTAGAGACGCGGAATCGTGGCAGCACTGCCAGCGAGACTCGAAATCAATACTCCCTGTGCGTGAGTCTGGCCTGTCGCAATTCTTGAAACGCGATATCGCAGCACGCAGAAAAATTCTACCGACACCGGTATAACACCGGTATTACATCGGTATCCGTGACCTGAACTGGATTATCGCCGGGAGCGCAATTATCGTTCATTATTCCTCTTCTGACTCTCTTGATCCATATTTCGCGCTGGATGCTATTCAGCAGTGGAAAAAGGAACATTCGCGTTTTGTTAAAAAACGATCAGGTTTTTTCCTACCCTCTAATTATGCTTTTTTCGAGCAGTGAATTTATTTTTACGTTGAATAACGATTTATATGTTGTACTGGGGAAAAATTCAGAGTGTACCGGTAGATGTTAGTTTTTTAGATTGATTTGAAGAGCATGCTATGTTGAGAATTGTCAAAAGTGAAAAATATTGAGGTGGAAAAACCTCGGGCAAAAAGTAGAAAGTAGAGACGAGGTACTGGCATCGTTGGATTTGGTGGATGTATGCCAAAATGTCGGTTATTAAGCTGCCAAGTGGTCACCGACCTCGAAAATGAATCTGACAAGTTTATTACTAGGTGTCATGGATTTCATTTGTGTCGATCCATGAAAATGGAGATCTTGCGAAATTTTATTTTAGCGAATTGAAGAGAAGAGTCGAAGATTATTAACGTGAAATACTGGACCAACGGCGAACGGAATGTTTTTAGAAAATACTCTATAATTTTTGTTTTTCTTCTGGGTGAAAGTATTAGGAATTTCAGTTAATTACCACTGAAAAGGGCAACTTTCTGTTCGGTGAGAAAAATTCGGCAGTTCGCCAATCGCTGCTGTCGATTCGAACTGTTTTCTTCCCGATATAGTTATACCGATAGGAATTTTGCAAAAGAATGGAAGTAATTGGAGAAATTACATTTTCTCCCATTGTTCCATGACGAACGGTTAGCAATCAAGAACACTGAGCGCGGGAATTTCAGTTAGAGACGATTCGGCGATCGGAATTAATCGTCGTCGATGAATGAACTTCTGCGAGTCCTTTATCCGGCGCAAAAGTTCAGCGATTGCTAGCGATATTCCCGATCCCAGATCACGATCGATCGTCCAATCTACTTAATTTTTTAACCATATTCAACATCAGCAAAAGCGTTTGTTTAAATAGACCCGCGATAAAAACCAAGTCTTCTCGAGTTTCTATCAGTCGACGACTAATCAACAGCATCCCCTGCAATCTTCCCCACACAAACGATCATTCCGATCACGATCACTGATCGAAACGATCCTCTTAAACTGCATCCCCCTGACAATAGAAAACTAACAAAAATTTCCTTTCCATTCACCCAGTCCAATAGCGATTTCCCACCCCCTAATCCTCCCCATCGCCATCCACCACCGAAACGATCTTCTTAAACAGTCCCATTGAAGAACGAATTAGCCTACACAATAGAAGTACAGAAAAAGAATAACTTGTTTCCCCATTCTTTCCGACAAACCCCGGACGATTATCAATCGACGTGAAGTTGCCGCGGAATCTCGAACCAACGGACGATCGTGATCGCAGTCGACGGTCGATTCCTGAACGTTCGTTCGTTGGCGAATCGAGGAGAGGTGAGTTTCGCGGTAGGGTAAGGTCAGTGACCCCTGGGTGGCAGCGTTATCGAGCGGGTCAGTGGGTCGCAGAAGCACGGAGCACATCGGCCCCTTCGACCCCCTCTCGGCGAGCCCTCGATGTGCCTCCGCGCCGCCTCATCCGGGCTTTCTACCACTCACGTTCGAGATCCTCCGCTGGGAACGCTGCCGAATGTGCACGAAAACCCTCGGATTTTCGAGAAGAATATCTCCTCTGCCGCCCTCTCCTTTTTCTTTCTTTCTTTCGCTCCATCTTTCTTCCTCCCTGCTCTCTCTACTTTTCTTTCTCCCTTGCTTCTCTCCGATATCTATTTGTATCTCTATTTGGCTCGCTGTCAATCTGTTCCTCTATCTAATTTGTTATCCATCTATCTGTTTAACTTATCTGTCTATGTTTTATTTAGCTTTCTATTTGTCTAGATAGATTTACCTATCTATCTATTCTCCAGTTTTTGCGCTAATACTTTCCTCGCAGGAGGAATTAAAAGACACTCGGATCGTAAACTCGATATCGCGCGGAAGGGTTGTAAGTTTCTCCCGGAAGCCTGGGATTCGCGGGGAAATATTGGGGAATTTAATCATTCGGAGTCTCGCGATAGCGCACGCACCAACGGCGAAGAAATTTCCGCAAACAAAGAACCACCTTCGAAGGGAGGACACGAGGGTACTTCAGAAACTCCCGTAGACGGTAACCGCACCCTCGAGGAGCGCACAAAGGATGCTCCCGAGGTATCTGCCTTTCTGGAATCGATCAACGCGAGAGATTCTTGAATGTGCCGGGCGAAAGGGTATTTAAAGGAACCGCGAAGGGTTGTAGATAGAAGAGGGACGTTGGTCGAGAATGCAGAAGTTCGATGGTGGATCTACACGGTAGATTTTACCGCGAGAATTTTCCTCTCGCTCATGTAAATCGGGTGGTATTTGAAAAAAATACTCCTATCCCAGAAAATTCTCGTTTAAACGAGGAAATTTTTCGGTGCAAAGGAACTAAACGGAAAAGAGCGTAAACCGAGGTCCAACGTTAAAAGACCCAGTGACCCCGGTTTTGCGAGGCTCGAGTGCCGAAAAGCGTTGATCACGCAAAAGTGAAAACGAGAGCGGGGATTAAATCGAGCAGGTTTCTTTCCCCCCTTCCTCCACGTTCTACCTTCTCCACGACGATTCGTGATCAATGGTCGCCAAGAGACAAAAGAATCGCGAGCCACGAACCAACGGCGAGTTCCCCGCGGGAGAAGAAAATTAAAAGGGATGAAAACGGGGACATGGAAAGTACCGTGAGCAGAAAATATTCATGTCGCGCCGCGAGATTCCGGAAAACAAAGGTTGTCCCTCGGCCGTGGTACCGGAGAAGAATCGTGCCGGAGGATTCTCGATGGACCACGCCGTACCAGCCGTCGGTTAGATGGTTCAAGCTGCCGAGAGGGATGCGACGACGGGGTTGTAGTCGAAAGGGACGAAAGCGTCGATGGTGGGACAGCGAGAGGCGACGAAAGCGAGAGAAGCTGGAGAAGGAGGAAGGTAGAAAATGGTGGGCGATACAGGGTGGTGGATACCGAACGAAGAAAGAGGGAGGAGGATGGATAGGACGAAGAGCGGAGGATTCTAGGTGGAGAACATCGCACGCTGGAAGAGGACGGAGACCTCCGAACGCGCAAAAGGGGTGACGATAACCGAGAAAGAGGGAGGAAGGAGGTTCCCCGACGAAGGCGGCATACATCGTGGCCGGAAAGAGGGTAAAGGATACAGAGGGAAGAACGGGAATGGAAGATGCTGGCAGCAAACGGAGGGAGGAGGACGCCGGATGGAGAAAGAGGAACGAAAGGAGGGAAATCGACGGGGGGATGGAACACGGGATGCGATATAGGAGTAAAAGCGTAGGCGCGCAGTGCGCTTGTGCAAGAAGCTGCCGCTGCCCGGGAAGAGACCTCCCGGCCAGCCTCAGTCTCCGGGATGCTGGGGGCGGCGATCGTGATTCTACCCCCATTTCATCGTGCTCCGATAACATAGTCCGTCTCACTCGGCCGCTGTCCGTCCGTCCGTCTCGCTCCGCTTCACTCTGCTCCGCTCTGCTCCGTTCCTCTCGGATTAACCCTCGTCGGTAGCGTAGGTAGACTCCCTTTCGGTGTCTTCCTCCCTCCTCGATCTCTCGGTCTCGACGCGTCTACCGTCTCGGTGTTCGCCCTCTACCCTCTGGTATCCCTCTTTCGCTCCGTCTCTTCCGTCTCTCCGGACCGTCCCTTCTCCTTCTCTCCGCTTCACACCCTTTTCCGCCGAACGGTGGGTGCAGTCACCGCGAGAACCTTCGTCGAACCGCCTGTTCGGCAGGTGAGCCTTCTTCGTCGTCGGTTCCCCGGTGGGTTCGTTCGCGGCTCGGTACGTCGCTCGGTCGTCATCCGAGCTCGTCGAGGTGTACGTCGATCCCCGTGCGTCGGGCTTGCTGATCATCGATCATCGAAGCGAGAGTGCTCGATCCTTCCAGGTTGAGGTTCGGTCGTGTGCACCGGACTTTCCATTAGCTCGTTGGACCAAGTGCGCGAGATCAGAGGGAGAGAGGAAGGACCTTTGGGGAGGCCCGGGTTTGCTTCTTCGTTTATCGTCGTCTATCTTCTCTCCGATTGTGCTTTTTTATCCTCCTCCTCCTCCTCCTACTCTTCCGTAATTCTCTGTCTGTCCGTTCGTCCGCCTTTCTTCCACCTCTTTCTCCGGGTTCCCCTTTCCGCGCGTCTCTTTATCCGGCTTTTTGTTCGCTAGTTGCGTGGGCGAGCGTCGATTCGCTCAGACTCGGGGCGCAAAATCCGTCCTCTCTTTATTTTCTGCCCCGGGGAGACGAATCCGCCTCTCGGTTCGATAAGGGCTCCTCCCGCACGAGGGTAGATAAATATAGAGTTCGGTGAACTGTTTTTTCAATATACGCGCTTCTTCTTGCATTTGTATCTTGGGTGTAGTATCTCGACGCGTTTTCAATCTTCTCGCGATTCGTTCGTGTCAAAGTGAACAAAGTTCATCCGAGGTTACTGCTACTGAAATTCTTCTCTGTTCTGCTCCTGTCTAAAAGTCGAGTGTTCTCCACATTTCTTCTTTCTACGTTTCCGCGTTCATCCGATTTTCGCCCGAGAAGAGTCGAGGCTCTCGACAGCTCGGGAATTACAAACCTGGTGAATTTTCCATCTCCTCTCGTCAACGCGGAATCGCGGCAAAGCCCGGAAGGGGCCGCGCGCTTCCAGGGCTCGTACTCCCGTGAGGCTCAATGACAAAAAAAATCCGCGAGACAAACGCGCAGGCGTCTCCCGCGGAATCGAATAAACACCGGGCGACGATTCAACGGCGACTTTTCATTCGCATGTTCCATCTTCCTTTCTAGAATCACTTCCAAATTTCGCGTCTTCTCTTCTCGCAACTTTATCCCCCATTTATTAAAAAATTCTTATTCAAAAGAATAATTCATCTCTTTTATCGCGATAAAAGTAACCCCCGAAGAGGCACGAGACTTCTGAGAAAGTAGTAGAATTCAGGGAGGAGAATTCCGAGAGAAATCGGAGGGCGGACGTTCGCCAAAATGGCGACCGGTGTGTGATCGAGGGACGAGCGTAATCGACGGCACTTCCGAATAGAAAACCGAGGGTTATCCGATAAGAAGATCGCCGATTATTCCGAGAGAGACGTCGACCGGTGAATTTCGTCGATCGTGAGAGGAAAAAGAGAGAATTCCGCGATGGTGGGTGGCGGTGATTGTAAGGTCGCCACTGTGGAAGTCGAGGCTGCCGCCGCGGGTGACAACACGGCGACGCTTCCGGTCACTAGGCCTCTAAATCCGCAAAATTCACCACCGAATGCTCAGGACAACGCCGAGAAGAACAACGCGGCGAATAAGGAGATGGAGTTGAAGAACGTGCGCTCCACGCCAGCCAAAAAGTAAGCGTTTCGTTTGAAAAGTTGAGAGATCAGGTAGAAAATTGAGCAGAAGGTAGCATCAAATTAAATTATCATATCATTTGTTAAACTCTGCTTATGCTACGCTTCTTTTTCCAATTTTTCTGCATTTTTACAACTAATTTGTTCCTTTACCTACAAAAAGAGGGCAAGTTTG
Organism: Cerceris ruficornis; assembly: GCA_963989415.1. Taxonomy (NCBI): domain Eukaryota; kingdom Metazoa; phylum Arthropoda; class Insecta; order Hymenoptera; family Crabronidae; genus Cerceris; species Cerceris ruficornis. The sequence continues at coordinate 22,157,482 of OZ022521.1, read as the reverse complement.
TTGGCGCAAAAAAAAACGTAGCTCACCAGCGAGCTCTCTGTACTCATCACCGAGTATTATTAGCAAACTATCGAATAATTTCATCCAGACGATAAATTATGATAGAAAACTTGCAGAGTTAATCATCAAGGAACGATTAGCCGAAAGAGTTACGCTTTCCTTCGTGCAATTAGGAAGAAAGAGAGTAGGTCAAGAGGCGCTGGTTCGCAGTCGCGTAACCTCTACACGCTAACGAATCGTAATTATTTAACGACACGCTACAAAAGGAAACTTTGCGAATCTGCGATCCTCGCAGAGGTATGCCGTGCTTCTCGCGGCATTAATTCCAATTAACATCGAATCGAAACAGCAGTAAAAGTCAATTTACCGTGCAATCGCGAGTTTCGTTTCATATTCAAAAGTCCTCGATACCGTTTCCCCATAGGTTCGTTCCAGCGGCAATGTTCCAACGGGAGAAAGCGAAAAAAGAGAACGCGAGATATCACGACACGGTATAACATCCATCGACGTGCCCGGAAATTTCAATAATCCCGGGAAAAGCCGGGCACAAAAGAAGCGTCCGAGAGACTCGAACGAATCCGCATCGAAATTCCGATAATTCTCCCTCCATGGAATATCAGGACGAGCTTTCGCGATGTCTTCCAATGGAAAATCCCGGGATATTATCCGCGCGGAATACCGATATTGCAAAAAAAAAGAGCGGTACGTCGTGAATTTCAAAGATGCAAAACGCGCGACGTGTCCGCCCACGCTCGTCTATTTCAATCGGCCTCGAATCGCAACAATAATTCCACCTCGTCGTCTCGAAACCATTCGAGTATTCAATGAACGAGTCTACCTTACGCGACGTGAAAAACCTGCCGGTTTCCCGTCCTCTCTTTGAAATTATCCGCGCTATTTAATTATCCGTCGGCCGGAAACGACGCGGTTTCTCCTTTTTAATAACAAACGAGGGAGGACCCGAGCGTGTTGCGTTGTCGAAAACTCATAGAGCGAGCGCGACTTTTGAATGAGCGAATAAAGGAAAAGGGGGATGGAAGGGTGAAAGGGTGGAATCCAAAAAAACAGAAAGGTGTTGAATGCAGGCAAGAGTATCGACTTTTGCCGGTTGGCTTTCTGTTTACGGGGTGGTTCGTTAACTGCAAGAGAGAGGAAGGGCTGCGTGAAAGTCGTCTTGCGTCTAGTGTGCATTATATGCGCACCCCGAGTTATGCACTCGTGCACGTACCATGCGGTACGAGCAACCCCACGATGAAAGAAATAACTAACCGGCCGAGATTGCCGACAGGAAGGAATGGAAATCATTTGAGAGAGAGAATCGAGGAAGTGGAGCGCGATTTTCGTTATCGGCCGTCCTTTTATCGGGGACGATGAGAGAGCGATGGAGATCGGTGAATTATTGGCGAATTTGAAGCGTAGTTCGAGGGTAGTTTTTACTTGGTTCGAGATCGTTGGGATTGGAAAAGAGGGTAGGATGAGAGAACGCGAAAGAAGAATCGAGTTGAGACATTGATCGATGCAAATTAGTTTTAGCCTGCATCGAGTTTGAGGTACTTTACGTTTTGTACTTTATGTTAAAGGGTTTCGATCACTCGGAATATTCTCCGGTGGCTGGTTTTCAATGCTGTATTTATTTCAAGCTAGTATTTTGTGCTTATTTATCCCTGCTTTAGATCTATTCTATTTTAGTTCTCCTGCAGCCCCTTGAGTCCGTCTGTAACAGCGTACATTCGCTAGTCGTAACATCCTTCCGTAACGGCAACAGCAAAGACTTCCGGTAGGTGACGTAGTGCATATGTTCCCAAACAAATCTTCGGAGCTATTGGCGATATTTTCAAGAGTCCCCAAGAAAAATAAAAACACTTGCCACAGAAAATCCAACAAAAATTAAACTCTCAGCAAAGACCAACTAATTCCAAGTCTTCCTCGGCAAAAAGTGCACAAATGTTCCCCGTGATAAAATGCTTCCAACAGTGCCAAAACGTTTGATAAAAAACCTAGAAAGACTTGGAAAACTAGTGCAAGAACAGCAACTATAACAGTAAATCGATAAAAAATTAAACTCTCAGCAAAGACCAACTAATTCCAAGTCTTTCTCGGCAAAAAGTGCAGAAATGTTCCCCGTAATAAAATGCTTCCAACAGCACCAAAACTGTTGATAAAAAGACCTAGAAAGACTTGGAAAACTAGCGCAAGAACAGCAACTATAACAGTAAATCGATAAAAAATTAAACTCTCAGAAAAGAGCAAGTAATTCCAAGTCTTCCTCGGCAAAAAGTGCACTAATGTTCCCCGCGATAAAATGCTTCCAACAGCGCCAAAACATTTGATAAAAAGACCTAGAAAGACTTGGAAAACTAGCGCAAGAACAGCAACTATAACGGCGACGCCCCAGAAACGATCGATTTTTCCGATCGATCTTTCTTTCCGCGCCGTTAAAACGACTCGATCTCGCAGAGTCGCGATCTAGTTTCCCGGCGATTTATAATTTATTAATATTGATTGACTGGGCGCAAAGCATGACAGTGATACGGAGGCGTGTGCACGCTACGAGGAAAGCAGTGTCTTCTCGAATTACACGCTCGCAGCTCGCAATTGCATTAACGTGGCCTCGAGGCGAAGCTTCGACGGTCTAGACACCGCGACGAGACGACATTACCACGGGTATCGCGAGTGCAGATACACCGAACTCGCGAATCGGTATCGCGAAACACTAGACGAGCTCGAACGGAAAACTTCGAGAAGGCGACGGATGAAAAGTGCCGCGAATTTCGACGATTCTGCGTCGAGGGATATCGGGGAACAGGAGAAGCGGAGAGAAGTTTGAATGGGATTTTTTCGTGTTGGAGTTTGAGTGAATTGACGTGGATATTGGACGCTGGAGTGGTACGAAGTTAACGGAGTGCCGTATCAAAGTGAGGGTGTAGATATCGAGGTGGAATTTAAATATCGAAGGGGAATTTTCGATGGTGAAATTAATAAATTGGCGGGACGAAGAGTTATCTTGAAGTATAACAGTTTTAACGTGATATTTTTCTATAAGAATTAAAATATTTTAAATATATTTGTGACTAATGGACACCCCTATTAAGAGGATGTAATTTGCATACCGATTGGAAAATTACTCGATGTTGGAAACAAAGAAACTTGAGTATCAAGTAATTAAATACTTCTACGCCAAGTGTTTTAGTTATCCTCAGTAGCAGGTCCTATCAAATTCAAGATAATTTAACAAAAACACTAACATTAAAATTCACAAACACCCCGTACCAAATTTCCATAAAACGATTAAAATACCACAGAACACCTGACAATTTTCATTTGCAACACAATCCAGCGTCCCACGCCGAACAGAAATAATTTCACGCCGACCCAGCCACCGAAGCAATCAAAATACCACTAGCATTCTCTTAACTCCCTCACCCCCTACCCCAAAAGCGTCGAGCCACCTGACACAAAAATCGTCTTCGCGAACGGCGTAAAACAATCTCGGTGATTGCTGGAGGATTTAAATCGCCGGTGCAGGAGAGAGGAAGAAAAAAAGAGTGTGGTGCGATTGGTGGCGTACGAGAGAGGGAAAAATTCGACGAGAAACACGGAGGAGGGCTAGGGCGAGCCGTGAGGGTGAGACGCGAGGAGGAAGTCCAGGAGCTGAAAGTAGGTACTTCGAAATATCGACCGTGCTCAGCCCTGGTCCGCTCGGAGTCTGTGCCGTGCACTACTGTTTCCACTTCTCGCCGCTTTTCTCCTCGAGAAGTGGCGAAAAAAAGGCTATACCTGGCCAACGTTCCTCTTTTCCACCTTTTTCTTTCGCTATCGCAGGAGAAACTTTCCTTTCTCGCTCGACGTCTTAGTTTCGTCGATGGTACATCCCTCGCGCGAGTACTTTCTCACCCCCGAGCGAATCGCAGTTGAGAGTGCAGCATGAAACGAGGTGGAAAGTTTCAGGGGATGCTTTTACTTGGAGGGTTGCGAGGGTTGTAGGTTTTTGGTTGAGGGAAGATATTAAAATTGGGGCGGTTTTTTTTATGTAGGTTTTGAGAGATTTGAAGAGTGGTTGGGAATGAGGGGAGGGTATCGAATTCACGAGCAATTAGGGTAGTCCCGATTGATGAATGAGGGTAGAATACTCAATGTGAAGGTAAAGGAAACTTTACACTAGGATTTCTTATTGTTAGACATTAAATTTCGGAAATAAAAATTGTTTAAATTACTCCTGCTGCGTTGAGCATACTTTAAAGTACAACGGACACAAGAATGGTCCAAGGGTCTTGAATAAAATTGTGTTTTTGAACTTGATGGTTTTTAGAAAACCTCAAATTTTTTAATTCCATCTTCTCCACCGTGAAGTAAGTCATGCTCCAACGCAGTTTAACAGAAATAAATCATCTCAGACACGGTCAACGCACATCATGAATTACGAGGCAAAAAAACATCCCATTTTCCACATCACCGCGTTCACCGCTCGACATCCACGATCACCGACAACACCATAAACAAGATCCTCGGAAATATCATCGGTTACGCCGTAAAAATACAAGGTTCGAGGTTGCATTTCCCCGTAAATATCACGACCCTTTATCCGACGCGATAATCATCGGCGAAGAGAGAGACAGGGGCAAAAGAGGTGGGAAGTAAAAGAA